>CM054137.1:57371871-57484054 GCA_028751875.1 Rapana venosa | reverse complement strand
TAAAAATTTCCAAAATGCCTATTAAAACAAAAATGCATACATAGACACACAGATTAAATTTACACACATAAAACAACATACATACAACTACATACATTCTACAAAAAAATAACGGGTACTGGTAAACGGGAAGGTATGGAGGGGATTAAATAGCTAGATATAAATTTTTAAAGGTAGATAACAAGACGGAAGACAGACAGACAGATAATGATAGACAAAGAAAGGAAAAAAAGAATGACAGATACAGAAAGTTTGACTGACAATAACAATAACAAACAGATGCAGACACACAGACAACAGACAACAGACGACAGACAATAGATAGAAATAAAAATAATAGATAGATAATGACAGAGAACAGACAGCGATGATGATAGTAGATGAAAATAGAAAATAGATGGGTAGAATAGATAAAAATAGAAAAGATAGATAGTAATAATAGATAGAAAAGATAAAAATATTAGATGCAGGATTTTAGCTAATAATAAGAAAAAAGAGAAACGTAAATTAAGGCAATTTTAAACATAAAAATCTTTTACCAACATAAGAAACCCCTCAAGACAAAGTCCTTTTTGGGGGCCTACGAGGTCCTTCTTCTGTACGGTTTGGAGTTGGACCCTACCAAGGACAAAACAGCGCTAAACATGGAAATGTGGTTCACCGAGTTTAAAATCTCATGGACAAAAAGAAAAACTAATGCAGAAGTAAGGGAAATGGCGGGGGTAAAAGGGAATCCCTTCTCAAACCACAGAAAAAGACAGCTAAAATTTTTGGGCCCATAAATCGGGGCTGACGGACTAGAAAACGTTATGGGGGGAAAAATTGGGAACAAGAGAAAGGGGAAAGACAAAAAAAAAATTCCAAACAGTTTAAAACAAATTCGCAACGAATAAAAGGGGGCCCCAAAATGAGCTATGAAGGGACCGAGAACAGGGGAAAAAGGGGGAGCCATGATGTCGATTTTGCCCAACCGACACTTGAAGAAAAATGCTAGATAAAAACAATAGACCTAATAGGATGCCCCCAAACTTTTAAAACCCCAAAAAATTTTTTTTTTTTCACACGGGAGGGGGTTTTTTTTTTTTTAAAAGGCTGTCCCCATAAGGGGAACAATATACATGCAAAAAAGACAAAAAAAAAAAAGTAAAGGTGGCCTTTCTTGTGGTGACGCACCTCCCTGGGAAGAGCGCCCGAATTTTACGCCGAAAAATACCGTACTGAAAGTGGTATACCCAAAACAAATACCCCCCCCCCCCCCCCCCCCCCCCCCCCCCCCCCCCCCCCCCCTCCTTCATCTTTCCTTTTGGAATTCCCTTTTTTTATCACCCCCTCACATCTCTATCCTCCCTCTCATTCTATTTGCTGTCTACCCACCAATTTTCCTGCCTTTTTCATGCAAATCTGTAAACGGTTTCAATAAACATTTTGATAAACGCCAAAGTGGAACGGTCGGCTGGGGCCAGGGGAAACCCTCCTGCAATTTCAACAAAAGGGAAAAGACATCACTACGATTACCCAGTGGGGTATGGATAGGAATACTTTAACTAAAACCCAGAGAACCCCATATGAAAAAAAGCATCCAACATAAAAGGGATTTTTTTTTTTAAAGATACCAATATGTCATCACAGTGTTCCAAACCTTACAAAATCAACGCACTAAGCCCCCGGGCTAAAAAACACATATCAACTGTACAAGTTCACTTTCGGGGCGCGGCACACACACACACCCACCCCGGAGTGTGTCCGTGTTGTCTTTTTAACAATGAACCCTTATGTTTTTTTAGGGGTTTTTTTGGTTGTACTTTGTTTTTAATGCGAATGAACACAATTGATAGATAAACAGTTGATTTTTTATTTCTAGATTTCTTATAAAGTACCTGGTTGGGAGGGGTTTTACCCCCTGTGAAGTGTGCGCGCAGGGGGCGCGCGAGCGTGTGTTTTTTTTTGTTGTCTTCAATTTTTAAAGTCTGTCACTCTAGTGAATTAACAGGGGAAAAGAAAGGTAATGGAAGTTAAAAAAATGGGGATGAAGGAATGAAAGGGAAAGGGTTTAAAAAAAATGCCCGGGAAAATTTTTTGGGAAAAAAACCAAAAATAGGTTACTTTAAAAAAGGGGCAAAGTTAAAAATTTTGGGGAAACAGAAACAAAAGAAACTAAAGGCCGGGAGGGCCAAAAACATCCCCAAAAGGGATTTTTTTTCAAAAGGGAAGAGGGGTTTTTCAGCGAAAAACCGGCCCAAATTTTAAGATTTTTCCAAGCCCAAAAATCACCCAACAAACAGCCCCAACTCCCTAAATGAAAATAGAAAGAAAACAATTTTAAAAGGCCCTTTTAAAATGCCCAAGAAACCACTACCCAGATTTTAACGCCAAAAAAAGTCCTCCTTAAACCACGGGCCCGACGTTTTTGGAATAAACCCCGGAAGAACTTCCTCCCTTTTGCACCCCAGCAAGAATCCCCTCCCCCCCAAAAACAAGAGGACACCGGGCACCCCAAACGGCGATAAAAAAAGTTTTTTAAACAAAAAGGCTTCAAACCAAAAGAAAAAACAGCCAAACAAAAAACCCCCCGGAGGCCAAAAGGACCCCCCCCGGGTGGACAAAAAAGCTGAAGGGGCAACAAAAAAAACCCAAACAAATTTACAAAAAATAAAACCAACAAACCCCAAAAAAATTTTAATGGGAAACCCCCCCGGGAAAAAAACAAAACCTAAAAAAAAAAGGGACCGAAAAAAAAAAAATACCTTCCAAAAATAAAAAACAAAATCATTCAAAAAAAAACATAAAACCCATTTAAACCCCAAAGAAAGGGAGGAAAAAAACCAAAAAAAAATTTTTAAAAACCCAAAAAATGGACAAAAAAAAAAAATTTAAAGAAAAGAAAAAAACATAAAAACAAAAAGCAACAAACACCGAAGAAACCACAAAACCACTTAAAAACCCAAATCTCAGTATTGAAGACAGCTCCGGAACCTCCTCACAGAAAGCTCACTGCAGAACGGGTGGTCTGAATTTGCAAGAACTGTACAACTACCCAATACAACCTACAAAGCAAATAGAAAGGGAAACAAACATAAAGGGACCCCGCCATTACCTATACGAGGGGAAAAGTTGGGAAAAAGCCATCCCCAGCTTTCCAGTAGAAGTCCCCCGGAGCAAAAAAAACCGCAAGTCTCAAGCATGGTGGGGAAACATTTTTCACAAGTTACAGCATCTTTAAAGTTTGGGGGACAAAAAAATGGCCAACAAAGGGGCACAACACCATCATACCCCTCCCAAAAAGGGAATTTACGCCAAGCCAAAACATAGAACAAACAGCCTCATCAGCCCACCGCAAATCACCAAAATTTTTTTTGAAATCGACCAAGAAGGGGGCAAAGAACACCTTGAAGAACAAGCTGGGGCAGGGGACAGGAGCACAATCGAACAGATTTTTAAATCCACATCCTGATGGAAAAAATTTCAACATCAGAGAAACCGTTCCCCAACTTCATCGACTTCAAGAGGGTTTTGACAGAGTATGGCACAAAGGGCCCGTGGGGTCCTCAGAATGTTTGGCATTGAAAAAGGACTGTGCAAACCATTCAACACTATACAACACCGCAACATGCGCCTTCGAACAATCAGTCGGGGGAAATACTTTAAAACCCGTTGGGGTCCGACAAGGATGCCTGTTATTCCACCCCGTTAAACTTTTTGGAAAAAAAATTTTGAGAGAGACCCCCTGACTTCCATCTAACCTCTCCATTGGCGCAACCCCCAACAACTTCGGTTTTGCGATGACATTGACCTCATGGGGGGAAGTAACACAGTCTCCAAAACTTCGACCAAATTGAGAACAAGGGGTGAGCATATGGGATGGAGGGGACTCGGGAGAAAAATAAAGTACCTGTGACAAACGAGCAACGCCACTGCTAAAATTTTCACGAACGGCCCAAAAACTGGGAGGGTGCGCTTTTAAATACCTTGGCCTACACTCACAAAGGACGGGGGGGGATCACGACCGAAAACAAAATCAAATCCCTGGCAACATCTTCCATGACAAAACCACCACCTAGGAAAAGTAAGAGACAGTTTCCCAATCAAACTAAAGCTCTACAAAGCCCTAATTCAGACAAATCCTGCTGTACGGAAGTGAAACCTGGACATTGACTGCTGAAACAGAAAAGCGAATCCAGTCATTCGAAACAAAATGCCATAGAAAACTACTGGGCATATCCTGGAGAGATCGAAGCCCAATGAATTTGTCAAGAGTCAAATAACAGGGATGGCAGGTCCACAGGAACCCCTTCTCACCATCGTCAAAAAGAAAAAGCTGACATGGTTCGGCCACGTACCCGCCACAACACTCTGCGAAAAACAGTACTGCGGGAACACTCGAAGGTGGCAAAAAAGGGGAAGACAGAAAAAAGGTCAGGATGACAACATCAGAAAATGGACCAGGATGAATGACTCGGCACTACTGCTCAGACCCGAGGACCGAGATGGATGGAGGAGGCTTACCACGGCATCGTCTTTCGTGTCTCCCCCACGACCGCCAAGGTCACGGGTCTGATGATGATGATGAACTACAATATATATTCAAGTGGACTATGCAATAAAAATCTGGCAATGGCAAAGGCTAGCTTGAATTTTCAAATACATTTTCCAGAGACTGTTCAAAAATTAGGTAAAAAAGGGTTTTTACAATAGGCATCAAAAATTTTTAAGAGTATTGGAAATATGATCCCCACATAGACATCAGACATGTTTACAAAATTTGTAAGGAAGCATTTAACTTCATTCTAAAATATAGTGAATTAACCCTTCTCACGGATACAAAACGCGAATTTATTTGAGAAGGAGCCATATAACAAGAAATATGGGCAGTGGTCAGACAGCTTTTTAATATCGTTCCTTGAATTTATCAGATTCTTTAAACTTACCCCATAAGTTTGTTCTAATATTCGGTATCACTCCCGTAGAGATAAGGGTACATCAGTTCTATCGATTCCATATCAGTCTTGCCCCCTTTTTTGCAGCTCTGTCACCCACTCATTTGAAAAAGGGGAAGGACGTGTGTGTGTTGGTGGTGTGTGTGTGTGTGTGTGGGGGTTGTTGTGTGACTGTGTGTGTGTGTGTGCGTGTGTGTTTGTGTGTGTGTGCGAATGAGTATGCGCGAGCCACCTTGCGTAAGCATGCGCGGATGAGTGCTGAAAGAAAGCAAGTCGATCATTTTTTTTATTGCTCTGTTGCTTGTATTTTTCGCACACAAAAAATGTTATTGCTTTGTTTTGCCCGGGGAAAGTATATGGTTATGTATATATGGATGACAAAGGCATTCCCATTCAAAGACTGGCTTGCCTAAAAAATTTATTTTGTGTCAAGATAGTTTTTTTGCTTAACACGGCTCCTTTCAGAAACATTTTAAAAAAATAAATTAATCTTGGTTTTTTAAAACACCGCGACCACGGCCATGGGGGGTTTATCTCATCAACATTTTAAATCTTAGAGTAAAATGCGCAAAACTGCGCAAATTTATACATATTAAAATAAGGTTTTAAAAAACTTAACGTACTGTTCGCTATATCAATGCCCAGCCGACCATAAGGTCAACCCATGGCGGTCACTCGTTGTAAAGAGAACCACATAAACCACTTTTTAAAAATTTCAAAACCAAAATCCTTAAATCATCCTTGTTCGTAATAACCTACTATTACTTCCTCACTCATAATTATGAGGGAAAAAAGTGTCTTTAAGTTAGTCTGCAGTGAAGTGCTTGTACCTAATATCCTGGACATCTCACAATCCAGGAGATGTTTTATGGTTATTCACACATAACAACTTAACAAGTCACACGTCCCTGGCGTTGATTCCCTGCCTTTGAGCAAATAGAGTGTAATGTTGAAATGCACATAGCTCTGGTTTTATATTGTAGGTCTGTGTATGGCACAGTAGATTCCTTCTTCCAGTGATAGTCAACCGTTTGGTTGCCGAAATCCCATGCATCCCAGAATTCATATCAAAACATATCACACCTGTCCTGTCTCCAGGGTTTTGTTCCTACAAGTTATAGTTTCCAGAGCGAGAGCAAATTCACATAGACCAAAACACTTTTTTCTCCAGATTGCTGAATCAGTTTTTAGGGAAAAAAACAAGAGCAAAAAATTCAGCAGCATGCACGAGCTGCCCAATGGCAAGTTTTTGAGATAGTGCAGATTCCTTGATGGGAATTTAGGTGACACAGGCACTCCTCCTTGGAAATTGAACCCATTGGTGAAAACGGTTATGTAAGCCAATAAGACTGAGTAGTTCCTCTTGTAAATTGTCAGCATCTTTCTTATGAGTGGCAAGATCAAACTAAACAACCCGGCTTTTTTACCATACACATAGGCTTCCAGGGAACTTGGGAAAAGTCGCAGATAACACCCAAAACAATTTCCCGCCCTTAAAGATCCAAAACCCCAGAGGAGGGGTGCCAGAAGGGGATTCCCTTTAATTTACGCGAACCTGGGTTGAGAGGGATAGTTATAGGCAGGGTTGTTGCACTCAAAATGATATTACAGGTTTATAGTTCAGAGTCGGTTTCAATGGTGGTTTTACATGAGGGTTTCCTACTTCCCACAGCATACACACTGTAATTTGAAACAAAACTTTTTTCCCAAAAGATTTGAGCCCCTGATTATGAAAAGTGCCCAAGATTTCATGTGGAGGGCCTCACTTATTCGAAAACAGGCCCATAATCCAACTTGGGGCAAAAGTCCTACAGAGTCATTATTGCCCTTTTGGTAAACCCCCATGTAGGGGTGATCAGCTAAAGGGTTCGGGGTTTTCTGATAGGATGTTCTTGGGCATGAATAGGGGCTTGAAAAAACCCCTCGGGTCAAAATGACCCCTAAGTTGGCTCTCTGGGGATGAGTTAACACTCACTTCAACACCAAGTTCCTTCTCTACTGTGACCAAAGGAAAAAATTTTGTAAATCTGTGATGGTTTTGCACTGTGACCCCTTGTGTCCATTGCCTATTGTGAAGTGTCAAAAACCAGAACTGTAGACAAGGAAATTCTACCACAAGCCACCCCGCCCTTGTTATCTTGGTTTTTTTTTTCCCCTTTTGTAAGTTTTTATACCCCGTAAAGGGGCCAAATGACCCTCACATGAAAAAGACGGTTGAACAAAGGGAAAAAAACAATCTCACAAAGCCCCGTTTTTTCCACTCATAGTACACTCAAAATTTTAATTATATACTCTCGTTATTCTATTTTTAATCAAACTGTCCACAAATAATATTTTCAATAATCAAAAAAAGAAAAAATTTAAATTTGTATAAAAAAATTTTTTACAATTCTTTTAACCCCAAAACATTTCCAGTTCCTTCATGGGGTAAATACAATTTTTATATTTTAGTTCACTGGGTAACTTTAGCCCATCAATTTCCCCGGGCCTCTCACACAATGAATTTTTTAATCCCTTTTCACAAAGTTCTTTAGCCCAAACATTTTTAAAAGCTCTCTGGTTTCAGATAAACACATATTCTTTCCTTTGTCCTTTTCGGGCACTATTTACGGGAAAAAAAACCCAACCCAACACAGTTTGGCTGTAATTTTCCCTACACACAATTTTTTGAAAAACACTGCAACCCTTTTCCCTTTTAAAGGGAAAGGGTCTTTTCCACGCTGATGTCTCTCCACCCCCCGGCCCCCAAACGCTGCCAAAACCTTTACCCCCTCAGTCAGGGGGTTTCTAAGGGCCCGGGAAGGACTGGGTCCTCCCTGGTTTCCCCCCAATGGGTCGGGGTTAACAAGAAAAGCAGAAAAAACCCCCCCAAAAAACCAAAAAAACCCCCAGAAAAAAACCCCCCCCCCAAAATTAAAAGTACCCAAAATTTTTAAATAGATATTTTTTTTTTTAATTCCTTCCCTTTTTTTTCCCTTGAGTTTTTTTTTTTCCCCCAGAACACTAAAAACCCAAAACAACTCACAAACCATACAGAATTTCCATGCACGAAACTACTTCCAAAATTTAAAAACCCCCAAAAAAGAGTTTGTTTGTTTTTAAAAAAAAAACCAATCTTTCAATATACCATTTTCATCAGGGAATAAATTAAAAACCCAAACCAAAGGCCACTCAGCCAGCTGAAACCCTTTCCCCGACCAAAGGACAAAGTTTAAATGCCCAACTCTTATCCCAGAAACACTCACAAGCTATCATTAAACACCCCCTCACAAAAACAAAAAAAAAAAAAAACCCAAACCACCCCCATTGCAAAACAAAACCAAGGAACAAACACGGGTCTGTTACAGACCCCCCCTCTGGGAAAAAAAACACGGATTTTTTTTAAAATGGAACTAAGAAAACACCCAAAAAATTAGATACACTGAAAAACCAAAAAAAATTTCCCATACAAAAAATCATCAACGGGAAAACTAAATCAATATGAGATTACTTTATTCCCCCAAATTTTTAAAAAAAACTGCAAAAGGGGTTTCTGTACACCAGAAACAGGTTCAACAGAAAAACTGAAAGGGCCTGTAAAGATAGTCCCCCAGCGGAGATTGTATAAAACGCCAAAAAACGCAAGTAGGTAAGGGGCCCATGATCTTTAGAAAACAAAACTCTAAACCCCAAACAGATACCTTTAAGCTTGAAAGTCCCCCAACAAAAAAAGGGCACTCCCCTCCAATAGGCAAATAGAAATTTTTTAGTGATCAAAAAGTTTCCCCTACTGACAAACCCAAATGGGGTGCAAATGGTCATCTCCCTCCCTGCATTAAAAACACCTCCAATACCCGGGAACTACATCAGTCCTAACAACAAAAGGGAAAAGGGAAAGTCGGGCAAGAGAAAACTGGAATAAAGACAAAACTGCTTTGAACAGAGGGCAAACATCAGCACACTCCTGAGCTAACAAACTTCCTTAAATTTCCCAAACAAGAAATCAGAGTTTTGGAGCTTTAAAAGGCAGAAAAATTGGAAACAATCCCCATAAAAACAAGCAACCCCAAAAGTGACAATTTCCCTTTTTGTAGTGGGAGTGGCAATGAGAGAATTTTGTAACTTTCCTGGACAGGCTTCGGGGTACCAACAACCAATCATTTTCCCCCCAATAATTCTACCCTCACGAAATCCTGCAAAAATCTTAAATGGACGATGCCCAAAACCAGCATTTTTTTGAGCTTAGAAAGAACACAATGAACACCCGAGAGTTCATCCCAAGAAGAGGGGGCGACAATATGTAAACCAAAAAAAATGATGGCAGAACCCCCAATGACATCGCGCATCATCCTTGAAAACCGGGGGAGCAGAAACAACCCAAATGGAAATCCAGACCCACGGGAAAGGAAAAAATAATTTGGGAAAGCAGTCTTGGGGCAATCCTCGGGCCTTACAGAAACGGGCCAGTACCCTTTGCAAAGGGGAAAAATTTTTGGGAAAAAGTGCTTTTAGACAAAGAAGTAAAAATTTTCCTCAGGATAAAGAATTGGTTTCAGCATAAAAAAATTAGTTACCTTATTGAGGGTTTCTAAACCCTGAAAAAATCGTACACTACCACCCGGTTTAAAAACCAAAAACAATGGGAGATAAATACAAAAATTTTAAAAGGCCCAATCACCCCCCCCCCCCCCCCCCCAATTAAAATTTGGGTGAACCTAATCAAAATTTAACTTTCGGAAAAAAGGGAAAAGGGGTATTTTTTTTTGACGAACCGGCTTATCAAAAGTCAACTTTTTTTCACAACAATAAACCATTGAAAGAACCGGGTTTTCACAAAAAGGAATGCCCCTAAAAGGGTCGCAAAAACTGCTAAATTTCAGAAACCCCTTTTCCTATCTAAGCCCACATCAAAATTTACATCAAAAGAGACCCCCCTTTGTACTAACATCAACGGGAACACAGCTCGGGAACCCTCGGGAACACCCGGAGCAAAAAAACAACAGCAACATTGAAACCCAAAACCCCTTTGCCCCACGGGGACAACGGGTACCTTTGGCAATTTACCCTTCCTTCACTTTATTAATACTGGACAGAAAACTCGGGTTTTCAAGATGTCAAAAAAGGGTAGCTCACCCTCAAGTGAAAAACCCTTTTTTCCTGACGCTGGTGAAAAGGGCCCTTAAACCCATATTGGGATGAAACCTTGAAAACTTCCCCAAGCCAACCCTCGAAACCCATCCCAAACTTTCTCAAAACCCCAAAAAAGGGGGCCCCAAGCCACTGAAGTTTGAGCTTTCCAAACCCGTAGGTGAAAAGACTAAGAACCCCTCCCAACATTGAAAGTTCGAAAAGTACATCTCTTGTCATGATAATATTTTCCTGCCGAACAAACAAAATCCACAAAAAAAAAGTGCCCAGTTTCAACATACCCCCAAAGCATAGATTTTAGATCCAAAATCCCTAAACCCCCAACTTGTCCTCAAAAAGAAGAACAAACCTGCCCAAACCCTTTGGAAGCAATCTAAAGGCCCCCTTGGTTTCCTCCATACAAAAACCCAAAGGGGAAAACCCTGTGTTTGCATTGGACATCCCAACAAACAAGCAAACGAAAGTGCAGGAAGATAACGATTCACAAACGAGGTTGATTTTGCTTTTGAGTTTTTTTAACAGGGGTTTTTTAAAATGCCATAAAACCTTTTTCTACTACCCCCATTGCTCTGAGCATGATAGACATTAGGGGTAACCCCCTTGAAACCAACAACAGTTGAATGACTTCATCAGGGTCAACTAAATTGTGTACCTAAAATCAACAGAACTCAGGTGGAATCCCAACCCGGAAAAAAGAACTAAACAACAAAGCTTCACTGACCAAAAAACAGAATCAACCCTTCTTCAGGGGAACACCTCGGGAAAAACCGGGGTGGCACATAAACCCCTGGAAGTAAATAAATGGGGTTTCCCCTCTAAAGGGGGAGAGATGGAAACCTACAATGTAAACAGCAACAGACGGAAGGTGCCTCAATCCTGGGCATAACGGGAGAGGAACACTGTGAAACCCCTCCTGCTTTCCCCTTTCCCGACAAACATCACGGGGAAACACAGTAAAACCCCCCTAACATCCTTAGATAATCCAGGCCATAAAAAACCCCTGTTTTCACCCTCCAAAAGTAGTTTCCCGCCCCCAATTCCACGAAATAACCCCCCAAACATACGCAAAACAAGGCCCTCAGAGAAGTAAGGGGACAAAAATCTGGTCAGAAACTTCCCAGACAACGGGTTTAAAACCCCGAAAAAAACATCGATAAAAAGAACCTCATCACACACAAAATACCAAAATATCCCGCCAAAATGGGCAAACACCCCGGGAAAAAGCCAGCTGAAACAACTTCTGCAGTAACAAATTCTTCCTTCTGACATTTCTTTAACCCTCTGGATAAGGACAGGCAACAATCCCGCAACGGCAAGGTTTTTGGAGGGAACATTTTTTCTTTTTCATACCCTTTTAAACCCAAAGAAACCCGACTGAAAATTCCCCACAAGTCCAGGAACCCAAAAAGACCCAAACCCCCAGGAACTTTTCCCTCCATACTACATCTATCTAACCCGTCCGGGATCCCGACGAAACCCTGGACTCAACAACCATTCCCTCCAATTTCCCCCTCTGTTTTTCCTTTTTTCCGGGGGTTTTTTTGAGTTTCTAGGCCCCGTCCATTTTCGCTGATGTTATTCTCCCAACTCCCTTTCCCTTGGGCTGCCCCTTCTTTTTCCTCCTTGGGCCCTGCCTTGTAAAATTGTTTTGCCAAACCTTTGGAACTTTGGGCTTCCCATACCATTTAAATTTATCTTTTTCACGATCGTTAGAAGGGGTTTTCATAGGTCCAATGGGGGGCCCGGGTTCTGTTATGCCAAGCTTTCGTTGCTTATGTGGGCCCTTTGGAATTGCCAAGGATTTTCCCCAAAGCATCTCCCTCCCACCCCCTGTAACTCTTTTTCTCCAAATCTGCATTTAGGGTTTCCCTGATTCACAGGCATACCAAAAAAATGGATATGACAAGGGGGAAAGTATTATCGAACTTTTAGATAATGAGATATTTTTTTCTCTCCAATCTGTTTTTCTTTTGACATGCTGTTTTTGTCTGTGCAGTCCGTATACTACTTTTGGCTTGGGTCCCGGTCGAAACAATGGCCCCCCAGGGACTTTAAAACTTTAACTGTTCCCCACTTCTGGTCATTTAAACCCGGGGTAAACATTTCAAAAAGTCGTTGGTGTTATTAAATCCCTCAGTTTGGGCTTCCGCACTGGGTTTTCCCTGCCGTATGTTTTTTGGGGGCCTTATTCAGGTTTTTTTGTTTGGCTGGCAAGCTCAATTTTTTGATCCTGCTATTCCATCAATGTCACGCGAAGCGGAGGTTTTTTGATCGTTCGCCACCAAAACTGACGATCCCCTTTATAGTTTTCCGTGCAACACCATTAATTTTCTCAAGGGAAAATGTTTAAAAAAAGTGGTTTAGGTAAAACCCTGGGCCCTTTCTCCAAAATGTTTTTCGAAAAACCCCTCCCCAAATTTTGTTTTTTGTAGAAAACTGCAAATGGTGGCCTGCTGTACCGCTTTTTTGATGACTCTGATTAGGTTTTCATTTTATGCTGACAAAAACCCTGGTTTTCCCACCAAAGCCGCCCTGCCACACCCTGTCCCAAAACCTCTTAAAATCCCAAAAATACATGGGAAAGGTCTTGTTGAGGTTTAAGGTACTGCCACCCTAGTATTCGAGGTTGAAAAACTTTTCTGTTGTGCTGCGCCCCCCCTCTGAAACCTGCTTGTTTCCCCAGCAATGATGGCTCTGCTTTGGCCCTTTAGTCTATTCAATATTATCGCAGCATGACCTTTCTTGGGGGGCATAAGAGCCGGGTTTGCGGTAATTATGGGATTGTTTAGTTTTCTTTCTTTGGGGGGGGTGATGATGTGTGACGTGTCCATGGGGTTGGCCCTTTTTTTTTGTCGCCAAAATCTTTTGCAGATTTTTAGTAGGGCGCTGATCAGGCTTCCCCCCACTTGAACCAACTCAGCTGGGAAAGTTTTTCAGCCCCCGCTACTTCCCCTTTTTTTATTTATCTGACCCGCTGTTTCCCTTCCGGAGGATAGGGGACTGGTTTTCTTTGGCCCTTTCGGGTCATTTAAAGGCTTCTGGGTCTCCCGCGTTTTTATAGTTTAACAGGTCGGAGCATAATTTTGTCCATCTGTTTTAGAATATCCCCGGGCTCAGTGAGACACTTTCCCCCTTTTTGTCTTTTGGAAATTGTTAAACCTTTTCCCTTTTGTCTAATTTAGGTCTTTTACCAGCGGGTATGCTTTTTTTGCTAAATTTTTTTTTTCTTGAAAATTCCTTTAATTCCTTTGGGACGGGTTTACCGATCCCTTTCTCCTTTTTCCTCCGTCATGGACTTCCCGATTTTTAGTTGAGCCCTTATTTTTCTGCTCTTTCTTTGTTTATTTTTCTTTTTTTCAACTTTCTTTTCCTTGTCGCTAGTTTTAGGATGTTAGGTGTGACCCAGGGTTTTTTTTTATGGCGGTGTTTCCCCAAAAAGCTCGCTTTCTGTTTCAGTCACTGCTGTATTGAAACTATTCGTCAGTGTATTTTTTGTCTGATTCCCCATCACAAGGGGGAGTGCTGCAAACTTTTTCCAAACCCATCCTTGCGAAAATTTTTACTACTTCTGGGGCCTTTTAGTTTTTTTCGAGCCAAAATTTTATCCTGATGTTGTTCCCCTTGTGGATTTTCTTTAAAACTTTTTCAGAAAGGGCCCTCATCACAAATCAGGAAACAACCCCCTATGTTTTCTCCCGGAAAACTTCCCGTCCCGTGCAATGTTAACGGGTAGACCCGAAACCGTCTTTTCACCAAAGATGTAATCTAAAATTTTTTTGTGGGGTTCTCCCAAAATTTTGGGGTATGCCCTGTCCCCTTTTCCCGGATTTCTTGGGGGGGCCCAAATGTATTCACTAGCTGGAGGTTGGGTTTTTAATGCAAACTCCAGGGGTCTCAAGCCTTTTTTTATTTGATTGGTTTTTTCAATGTGGGGCCCCCAAACCCCTCCCAATCTTTCCATGCATCTTCTCCTACCTTGGGGTTTTTATCACCTTCACAAAAAGGATGTCTTTCTTTGGGGGTTTGAAATTTAGAAAACCTTTTTGTAGCTGGTCAAAAAAAATTTTTCATTGGGTTTGTCCCGTACAGTCTGGAAGTAGGGGGGTATCCTGACTACATTTTTGTTAAAGGGGGGTTTCTCTCAGGCCGGGTGGTAATAATCTGCTGGGCACAGGCCCACACTCATCAAAGGTTTTTACGGTGTCTTTGTGAACGAGAAACCCCACGCCATGTTCATGTTTATCCTGTTTTTCCCCGGGATAAAAATTTTTGGCTTCCCGGGTCGTTTTTTCCCCCCCATGTTTTTTCCCCCTTACTTCGCAGAGCCCCCAAGGGGTTTCCAAAAAATTTTCCCGGGCACTCATTTGTCAGTTCTTTCCCCTTTGCCTGCAAACTCTTAGTGTCCGTAAAATTTCCCGTGCCCCTTTATTTGGCGTTTTTTTCTGGCCCGGAAATTTTCTGGTTTACATCATACAACTTTCCCCCTCTTCCTGAGGAAAAACAGAAGGGTGGCCTTTGGGAAACCCCGGGGAACAACCGATCCGGTTTTGAGAAACTGGGTGTCCCTTTTTTATGGATGGGTCCCCGGGCAAAACAAAAACCCGGGGGAAGGGCCCTTCCCCCCTCCCCGTCCCGGGTTTTTTTTATTGGGTTTTCCCCCACATTGGCAGGGGGGTACGGGGTTTCATGGTTTCCATTTCGGAGGGAGCTCTGACCTGGGCCACAAACACTATTTTAAAAATTTAAAAAACACCGGGGGAACTTTTTTTGTTCAATTTTGGGGAAAAGGGGTTTTTAATTTAACAAAATGGCAATTTTTTTAAATTAAAATTAAACTTTTTGTTTTTGGGGAAAGGGACAAAGCCCGGGTGGCCCATTTTTTTAAAGTTCCCTTTATTCTGTTTTTTAAGTAAAAAAAGGATACACCTCTTCCTGATTTAAAGTATGAGAGATGTAGACAAGATGACCCAATCTCTCCTTTCAGGGAAATTGACATTGTGAAAAATAAAAAAAAAAATATAAAAGGTTTAAAAAAAATTCATGGAACATAAATCTTACAATATGTATACCATATACACAGATAAAGAAGGAGATAAAAATCATTTAAACACTGAAAGGGACATTAACCCTTTAAAGTACGGGTCCCCTATTTAAAAAAAACCAAAAGTAATATAGCTTGGAAGTAAAAATTTTTCCAAAATAATACATCCCAAATTTGCAAAAAAAGGGATCCAAACAGTTCAAGACTTGAGATATGGCTAACCCCAAATTTTGTTAAAACAGGGGGGTCGAATTACAATGAAACCTTGCAAGGTCAACACTTTTAAACCCTTTTGGGATCAAAAAAATTACTCTTTTTGGTAGAGTGGATGTTAAAGAGCTCATTCTGTCTAAACAACACATCTTTGGGTCTTGTTTCCTACCACTTCCCCCAAACCATTTAATGGAAATCATTAAACAATGGTTTTCGATTTTATCGAAGACAAACAAAAGAAAGCCAGAAAACAAGTATCTAAAGTTAAGAAAAGGGGGCCACGGGGAATCCAGTCTTTAAAAAACATTTTGCAAAGGCATTAACTGTCTGGGAAACTAAGAAACAAACTATAACCATAAATGGAAATCTGTCATTTAAGACATATCCCCGTAAAAACACTTGGACAAAGTTATTGGGTTTGCCAAGAAGGTAACCACGAAATTAAAGTGGGCTAACACTTTTCTACATAACCAAAACCCCTTATCTCCTTCTTTGGGGCCCCGGGAGAAACGGGTTTGACTCAATTATGAATTTGTCCATCAAATGTTTCTTCAAAAGGTTTTAAAAATTTTGTTTTTTAAAGGGAGCTGATTTTAAAAAAAGGGGTAATTATCCACAATTTCTTTCCTGAAAAGCAAGGCTTGACTTATAAGATTATTAGGGGGCCTGGGAAAAACAGCTAGATAGGCCTTTTTTTATTGCAGCAAACTTGTTCAAATTTTTTTTTGGGGATTTTCCTTTTTTTAATTGTACTACATAGACATTCAATATGAAGTAAGTCTTTTGGGGCTAGATTTTAAAGGTCAAATGTGGGTTTTTGGGCGAAGGGATAGAGGGAGGTCTTCAAGGGGAGGGCCGAGACAGAAAAGATTTTTTTGGCCAACTGGGTTTGTTTGAATCGGAGTTCGAAGTGCAGAGTTTGGCGAACAAAAGGGAAAGAGGAGGTACGGGTGTAAAAATTTACAGAAAAGAGGGTGCAGTTTGTGGAACTTTGAAACAAGCATTTGATCTTATACTCACCCTTTGTGACACTGGCAGCCATAAAGAGATTGCAAGGGAGGAGTGATGTTTTCGATTTTTTCTTTCTTTGGGACTAGTCAAGCGCAGATTTTGTTGCATTAAAGGGGAGTGGATGGATGAGCGGTGGGCCAAACCCAAAAGAAAATTTACAGTAGTCCAAACGTGAAAGAATAAAGATGTGACAAACTTGGATGTTATCGGGGACAGAAATTTGTAAATTTCCCTTATGACCGGAGCGATATAGCAGGACGGGCAGTCTGGGTGATGGTTTTGTTCAGGAGAGGGGTTTTCAAGAGCCACCAAAACTTCACAGAGCGGGAAAAAAAATGGGATTGCCAAAACTATTGAAGATGTTGTATGGAGGAAAGTTTATGTTCCCCCCAGAGCAAGTTTGGGTTTTTAAAATTTTAGCTGTAACTTCCTAGTCATCCAGTTTTTAATGTCTTAAAGCGTGGGCCAGCTTCTCAGGGGGGAAAGGGCATTTCCAAGAGTGTCACTGCATTGAATTAGTATCACCAAGAATTGATGACAATATATGGTGGTTATCATTTTAAAATAGAGCATGAAGAGAAAGAAACAGACCCAGAACTGATCCCCATGGGAAATTCACATCCCCGTTTGACAGGTTCTGATTGAATTGCTTTTAAGTACTTCGAACGTCGGAGGGATGAAGTAAACCAGGGAAGGGGGTGCCATTTAAACCAAAATTTTTTTGGAGACGAATGAAAATTTAGTTATCTATTGTGCAAGGGCTGAGAAACCCCAAAAAAAAGAGAAGGGGCATTTTTTTTCCCGCATCAAGGGGAGTAGAAGTGTATCTTAATGTGAAATAAGGGGTTTTCGGGGTGGGCGCCCCATGAAAGCAGACTGAAAGGGGGGAAAAGGGGTTATTGGGGTTAAAAGGGGTTGTTTACTGTTTAAAAACAACTTTTTCAAGTCCTCATGACGAAAGGTAAGTTAGAGAAACTCAATCTTCACATATTGGGTCAAGGGCGTGCTTTTTTTTTAATAGAGGGTTTACTATTGCTGTTTTGAGACTATGGAAACTTTCCTACAAAAGATGATTAACTATTTCAGTGACAGTGGGTAAAAATGTGGGAAAACTCTTGAGAAAACAATACTTAAAGGTACAAGGTCACAGGATTTTATAGTCATTTCTTTCAGAATGTCTTTTTTTTTCACTTGTGGGGTTGGAGGAAACCAGAGGAGTGCCAGTGAACTGGGGATTAGGAGGCGCAGGCTGGAAATGAGTCTCATCTAGTCTGGAGCAGATGTTGCGGACTTTGTCTAAGAAGAAGGTAAAGAGATGGAAAAAAAAGTTCAGACAGGCTGTGGTGGTAAGAAAAGGGCTTGTTTTAGCAGATCCAAGAAGATTTGAAGTGAGGAAAAAACGACATTTTAATTGATTTAGCGCAGACAACTTGCAAAGAGTAATAGTCTATCTTTGCTGAATGGATTAAGAGTTTGACTTTGTTTATTTGTTTTCGGAAAAGCTGTTTGATGATTTCAGTTTTAGATTTTGCCACTGCCATTCTAGTTACCGGTGTTGCGCTTTGCCATTAAGGTGTCATGTGTAAACCATGGTGCACAGGTCTGTCAGGCAGGAGATGGTCAGTTGGAGGTGCATGCTTATCAAGCAATTGGCAGAGGACAGTGTAGTTATGTTTTGAAAGGTCAGTGTGGTCAGAGGTTTGTGAAAGGCATTCCATATCTTGCAATGAGAAATTTTGAGTGTCTATGGCCTTAAGATTGTGATAAGTGACATATTTCTTCTTCTGGGAGGTTTTGTGACGTTGAGGTGGAAAAGAGTCCGTGAATGATCTGAATGCAGTTCATCAGTGACAGAAACAGATGTGACAAGATTAAATGAAGTATTGGTGATTAGCCAGTCTAAAATATGACCAAATCTGTATGTTGGTTCCAAATGGAAGTTGAAGTCACCGAGAATTATAAGTTTAGTGGGAGAGAGGTTGTAGTGGTCGAGGAGTGACTGAAATTCTTGATGAAAAGAGAGATGTCATATTGTTTTTACGGCTAGGAGGTGGATGTAAATGCAACAGAAAGTAATAGAGTGGCCGGCTAGGTTGAGATGGATTCGCAAACATTGAAGGATTCGTGTGAGAATGGAAGTTTGTGACTGAAAGAAGCAGCTGGTTGTGTCTTCATAGATGATGGCAATGCCCCCTCCAAAGAGAGTCCGGAAAAGAAATATTTTTGTAGCCAGGTGGTATAAGCTGTTTTATTTTTTGACTCTGGCCTGTGTTTTAGCCATGTTTCAGTGAGGAAGAGTTAAGATGTTTCAGTAAGGAGGGTTAAGTCAATGTTGTTTTCAGCAATGTAGTCAGAAATGTAATCAGTTTTTCCATCTGGACGGAACAGACTGCATATTGAACAAACACATTTGAAGAGATTTGATGAAGGCAGAGACATCGAAGGTAACAGTGGTGAGTGTGGAAAACAATCAGAGGAAGAGGACGAAGAGATTGTAGAGACATGGATGGGAAGGACAGACTAGAGTTTAGATGGTGAATCTGGCATAGAATATGTAGGAAGAACTGCATTAGTCAGGAGATTTAAAGTTGTACACACATCATGATACATTATAAATAGAAACATTATCTTAAAATCACACTCAATAGATGAATCAAAAACTGAAGAGGCGGTGGACAGTAGCGTGAAGAAGCAGCCTTGCCATGGGATACCGAAGTGACAAGTGTCATCTGAGGTGAGGGGGACCACACCCAGAGAGAAGCCACCACTGGCGTTGACATAAATACACCTGCCGTGTGCCCCTTCTGAGTTTGCAGCGATGGATTCCTAAGTTTCGGGAGTGCTGTTTTATATCAGGAAAAAGTTTGTTTTGTTTTGGGGAAAAGTCACGTGAAGAAAATTGGTAGTGACTACCATCATAGCGGAACAACAAACACTGGACGTTGTTGATGGGGTGGTGTCAGATCATGAAACACGCGCAAAAGGTTGAAGGGCAGCAGGGCCAGAGGAAGTGGGTCACGAAGACCACTCAGCCCGATAGACAACAACTCATCAGTCAATTGAAATATAGAAAAATCAAACACAGATGAAAATTAAATTGAATTTTTTTAAAAAGTGGATAATAATAAAGAAAAGTGTCCTGATAAAAAAAATTCAGCACGAAAACACAAACACAAAGATGTAACACTTTTTCAACAGGAACAGGAAAACCACACTAATGCAACAGTCCAAACACAGAGCCACAGGCATTGCTGCCCAAGTGCTAAAGAAGCTGGGGTGTCTGCCTTCTCTGTGTCTGTTTTGTGAACAATCGTTTGCATAAACAATAGGGTTTCTTAACATGAACTCCTTTGACTTTTTTCAGTACTTCTTAATTGCTCGATAAACATTTCATTTCTGTAGAGTTTAGCTTCTCGAGCTACAAATTTTTAAACCTATCAGTCATCTTTGCTAGAAAGTAAGAGCAAACCCACCTACTGTAGTGTTAATAGATTTTGTATATTACAAATTAGCACGACCAGAGCAACTAGTATTATCAATACTTTGTATTTTCTTTAAATATACCTTACCTTAAACCCTTAATTCTCTCTGTGCCAGAGGCACACAAGGCTTGAACATCATTCCTCCTTTAAACTCTTTAAATACAAACAGGGGAAAACAGACTGATGACAAAAAGTAGACCTGTCGATTAGTTTGACGAATCAGAGAAATATCATAGTATTGAGGTCGTATCTTGATTCCATGCTTGGAAGCTTTTTATTTCTGTAAGGTATATATCTCTTTCTAAATACAGAAGGGAAGTTTTTGGTATCCCAGTTTAAGTTTTGATTAAACAAAATGGTAAAAAGTTAACTTTTTGTTAAAAATGCTGTGTATTAGAATGGTATGTGTGTCGCCTGAGTATGTGCAAAGACGTGTTTTACATTACTCAGCACCACACCACTCTGCTCCACACCAGAACTCAGGGGCGAAAAAGCAAATCATGATCTCTGGGCCTCTCCACCCCCACACTTTTCCCATTCAATATTTAACACTATAAATGTCATGTTTAACTCATTCCATTCCCACCAAAAAATACAGTTCTTGGCTTACCAAATCAGATGCATGGCCATAGAAATCTAATTTTTGTCCATTATATGTCTTTGCTCGGGTAAGCAACAGCTGCCTATGGATGGGCCTGTCACGATTCAATTTTATTTGAAGATCCTAGTGAACAACAGTGTCCCATCCCCTAGATTTCCCAGCGGGAATTAAGGGGCTCTTCCACAGGAGAAGAGACGAGCATCACAGTTCTGCATTGCGACCCCCAATTGAAGCTTTATTACGGAAATCCTGGCTGTAAATCTCCAATCATGTGAAAGAATTGCAAAAAATATTTTGAATATATTTCCTACTCTACATCTTCGGTATTCGTTTATTCTTTCTTTTCCGAAATCTCTCCTTAAAAAAACAAATTTAAAATTTTTTTTATTCATTCTTCTTTCCACCATAATAATTATTCCTTTCCGTGCCGTCAATATTTTGTTTAATATTTCAATCAAAACCTTTTCTCTAATTATACACATTTCCCCCCATTATTTCCATTTAAGAATAATAGGATTCCACAATTTTCAACAATTTCCTCAAGAAATATCCCCCCAGAAAAGAGACTAGCCGTTTCTGGAAAACAGCTAGAAAAGACCCAAATCACCCAAATCCATGCATCGACAAAGACCTAGCCCTTGCCCTACAAGATACCTTGAGTTTATCCATGAAGACTGCAGCACTGAGTTTACATTTTACAGGTGTAACACAAGATCCGCAAAAAGAACAAAAAATCCTTGTAAGAAAACACATACCTGTGCAGCAGATTTTTTGAAATGCTATGGCCCCACAAAGCTAGTTTTTAAAAAAAAAAAAAGAAAAAAATCGTCAGGAGAATGATTCAGATCTGTAATGCCTGTTCCTTTTTATATCCATAATTCCTTACAGTTCTGACCAATATTTGAAAGAGCAAAAAGTTTTTCTCTCAAAGATGTTCATGTACAAAATAATGCGTGTGAACAGTATGAATGTAAGTAAACGTCTAAAGAAAACTAGTATGCAGAGATGATAGAGGAAATAATACGTATTCAAACCATTAAGATTTGTAGAAATATCTAGTTTCTTTAGATGACTTTTATAATTTCACAAGCAGAAAAAAACAATATATTAAATCATTCATATGTATTTCTATGAATATTTCTTTTTTAGAAAATCATAATACTGAAGCCTGAAAGCCATTACAACCTAAAAATATAAACATTGATTATGCTCCGCTGATATTTTATGCAAGTACTGTCTGAAAAATGCAAACAAAGACTGGGGAAATTAACAACAGCAAAAGTAAAGAAAAAAAACAAAATACATTTTATTATAAAGCAACAGAGCAAATTAAATAACAGATCAAGTTTAAAACAGGGTACTATTTAAAACTTTTTTTAAAAATGCCCGCACTCTTACACTCTACCTGCTCTGTGGTACGTTGTATAGGCTGACTGAAACCTACGGTTGTGCAAAGATACAGGGGACTAGGGGCAAACAGTGCTACGTGAGTCTGCAATTAATGAGTTTCCTTGATAAAGGTCGGGTACTGCAGGATATTGCATATTGCAGTTAATTATAAGAAAAATTTTCACTCTGGTGTGTGTGTGTTTTTTTTATCTATTTCCATGATAAGAAATAAGCACCCATGTGCTTTTTACATCCAGTCTTCGTGTGCATGCGGTTGAAGAGGGTTCGGAACCTACTCCTATGTTGCTGTTATACATACTATCCTGGTTGCCTTATTATAGAAGCATTCTATCGTTTCTGATCAGGTTGCATCGATGTTATACAGCTTCAAGGTTGCCCACAGAGCTGCATGTGTCAAAATTCTGTCAAATCCTTCTAATCTACAAAGACTTGGTAAAGATCTTGCTGGTGTTGCAAGTATTTCTCACAGAGTTTTTTAAAGGGTTGAAAATTTTGCTTTGCTGCGCTCTGTCCTGCCCAAAAACGTGCCTGCTCTTCTTTGATGATCTCCTCAGCTTGAGACTTTAGTCTATTCAGGAGGATACTATTTGACCACTCTATTCTCTCTCCCGTCTTCAAAAAAACATTTGGTGTTACGGTACAGCCCTTAACTGGTTTAGTTCATACCTTAATGACTGATTCCAACAGTCACAGTAAACAAGATTCAGTCAGTACCTTAGACTGGAATTGGAGTTTCACAGGGATCTTTACTGTGTGCCCTGTTCTTTTCACCTCTACACTGCTCCACGTCACATATAATTAACCGCCATCAGATCAACCACATTTTTATGCAGATGACCCCTCAGTTTCTAAGCGAAACACTCCTGAAAATCTGCCTTCCTCTTTACAAATAGGGCCCTAATGCTTTCAAAGATATCCAAAATTGGATGATACAGAACAAATTACAGCTAAATGCAGATAAACAGAACCCCTTGTAGGACCAAACACAAACTCTCTTCCATTACAACACTTCAATACATCTTGGCGCATTACGGGCCCCCTTTATCACTGCTGTGAAGTATCTAGGGGCCATTATTAACAACCACTCTCTATGCCCCAATTCTTTCCCCAGATCTGCCAGTCGTGCTATTATCAATTACGGCATATTAGTGCAATTCAAAAGTACCTGTCCACAGATGCAACATCCAAACTTGATACGTCACTCATTCTTTCACTTTGGACTATTGCAATTCTCTGTTGGCTGGTCTGCCAGCATCATCAATCCAATCCCTTCAACGTATACAAAACTCTACAGCTCGACTAGTCCTCAGAAAGAAAAAATCTGAGCATATTACCCTTCTCTTCAATCTCTTCACTGGCGCCTGTCCCACAGAGAGTAAACTATAAGATCATGCCCTCTGTTACAAATGTCTCCAAAAAACAACACCCCCTACCTCTGTGAATGTCTTCACTTGTACACTCTTCGTTCTCTCCGCTCTGCTGCAGATACCTTGTCCTTACGAATACCTAGATTCAACCAGTCCACCATCGGCCGTTGCTCTTTCTCTATTTCTGGTCCATCGAACTGGAATGACCTCCCTCTCTCTCTTCGCCAAAAGCCTTCTTATGACACTTTTAAATCCAGTCTCAAGACATATTTATTTCAACCTAAGATGTTCCTCTCCTCTTCATCTCATAGTTTTCCTTGCCTTCAACAGCCAAATTCTAAATTTCCCCAAACCCGGGGTTGGGTGTGTGTGTGTGGGGTGTGTGTGTGTGTGTGTGTGTTTTGTGTGTTGTGTGTGTGGTGTGTGTGTGTGTTGTGGTTGTGTGTGGTGTGTGTGTGTGTGTGTGGGTGTGTGTGTGTGTGTGTGTGTGTGTTTTGGTGTGTGTGTTTGGGGTGGTGTTGTGGTGGTGTGTGTGTGTGTGTGTGTTGTGTGTGTGTTTTGTGTGTTGTGTGTGGTGTGTGTGTTGTGTGTGTGTGTGTGTGTGTGTGTGGGTGTGGGTGTGTGGTGTGTGTGTGGGGGTGTTGTGGGGGTGTGGTGTGGTGTGTGTGTGTTTTGTGTGTGTGTGTGTTGTGTGTGTGTGTGTGTGTGTGTGTTGTGTGTGTGTGTGTGTGTGTGTGTGTGGTTTTGTGTTTTGTGTGTGGTGTGTGTGTGGGTGTTGTGTGTGTGTGTGTGTGGTGTGGTGTGTGTGTGTGTGTGTGTGTGTGGGGTGGGGTTGTGTGTGTGGGTGTGTGTGTGTGTGTGTGGGGGTGTTTGTGTGTGTGTGGTGTGGTGTGTTTTGTGTGTGTTTTTGTGTGGTGTGTGTGTGGCTTTCACATTTGGACTTGATGGAACTATTACTTGTTACTGGTTGTATGACTGTGTAAGAATAGTTGAATGCAAGTGCTTTGTTTGTCCTGCATCATATAGTGCTATATAAATTCCATTTATTAAATTTTTATTACTAGTAGTAGTAGTATTTGTGTAGTAGTATATTATAGTAGTAGTAGAAGTAGTAGATAGTAGTAAAAGTAATAAATAGTAGTTTGTAGTAGTATAGAGTATAGTTTGTAGATAGTAGTAGTATTATGACTTTGCTTGGGGGGCTGATCAGGTTATGGTACGGTAGTTTTGGCATAGCTGTAAAATTACCTTTCTCCCTGAGAGCAATAACCGGACTCTCCCAAGTTGGCCACTCGCCTGTCCACCAGATCTTATTGCAGATGGTGAGTAATACATCTATCATGTCCTCTTCTTCTGCCTGACCCTTGTGATGGGAAATTTTTTTTACCCTCTGACTTCCCTTTGGTGATTTTACTGCACTTTCATTTTTTTTCCGGGGATGGGGAACGGGTTTTTTTGTTGGGGGAGGGGCATCTAACCCCTTAGGTCTCCTGTTGCTGGCGCGTGTACAATTTGACATTACCTATCCATCTCTTTTGGATTCTTGTTCTTTCTTGAGACATTTCCCCGCTTTGCTTTGATGGTAGGGGGTTTTCCTTGTTTTGACGGGTCAGGGCTTCACAACTGGGAGACTTCTTTCTGTTATTTTCTCAGATTTCTTTGATACCTTTGCATTGTTCTTAATTTAAGTCCCGCTTTTTTTAAAATTGTTGGTGTGCTTTTCGTAAAACGCTTTCTTTTTTTTCGTTCCAACTTTTGTAAAACAGCTTTATATTCTTCTGAACCCGGCTTTTTGGCCCTGTTGGGGTTTTCCAGGGGTGGTGAGCTGTTTTTTGACCACATGTTAAGCGTTGATCAAGGGGTTTACTTTCCTGCCGTTGTCCTTTTCCCCTTTTTTTTTTTTTTTTTTTTTCGCAAAAGTGTGCTTTAGTTTCCAAGATGAACTTTAATAATAATAATAATAATAATAAAATGTAATAAAAAAATGGGAAATTTTTAAAAGCGCTATATCTTTCAGAGAAAATCAAAGCGCTTTTACCCAAACCCTTCTTTTCAATCATGCAACCATAACAATTAAAGTTCCACCAATCCAAAGTGCACGCACGCACACACACACAAAACAAAACACAAAACACACCCACACACACACAAACACACACAACCCCCACACACCGGCAGGGAAGAATCCCTTTGGGTGTTGAAGGCATGGAAAAACTATAATGAAAAAGGAAGGGGAAAATCTTTTGGGTTTTAAAAAATAAGTCTTGAGACTGGTTTAAAAGTGCATAAGAAGGGTTTTGGCGGGGAAAAGGAAGGGCATTCCGATTGATGACCAAAATAAGAGAGTACCCATGGCGGGTTGGTTGAACTAGGGGATCTGCACAAGCGGAGAGAACGAGAGGGGGGTCAAGTGAAGACATTCCCAAAGGTAGCGGGGGTTTTTTTTGTGAGACATTTGAACGAGGGGATGTCTTATAGTTTCCCTTTTTGTGCACAGGCAACCATGGAAGATCGCAAGAGATAAAATGCTCAATTTTTTTTTTTTTGAGGACTAGTCGAGCTGCAGATTTGTTACTTTAAGGGGTATTTTTTTAACTCCGACCACCAACAGGGGAAAAGCCCATAGTCCAGAGTGAAAGAAAGAAGACAAACGATTTTTGGATGTTGCACGTGGACAGGTACTTTCGAATTGCACTAATACGCCGTAATTGATAGTAGCACGACTGGCAGGTCTGTGTGATGAATTTGTGCATAGAGAGTGTGTTGCTAATAAACCCCTAGATATTTCACAGCAGTGGATACCCCTGCTTTTTAATCCTCTTGAGGCAGAGTCTAAACATCTTCATCACAACTTTATGGTCCTTCCTATTCTACTCCTGGAATGCTCATATCCCTTTTCAAAATTGACACTTGATTGAAGCGACCCCTTTTACCATGATTATGATTTATATAGTCTACTTTATTGCGGTGATCTCCTCCCCGGGGTGTCCATGTCCAGCGTCTAGATGGTTTGTGGGGGACCAAATGTTTTTCACCACCTTCAGGTTGTTGAAACTGACAAATTCTAAGAGCCTCAAGCCTCTTTCATTGGTCTGAGGGTTGCAGTATGTAGCACATATCCCCTTCAATTCTTGCTTGCCTCTGCCGTTTTTGCATTCCAGGCACCACGTACTACAATCATTCTTTCTTTGGTTTTTAACAACTTGAGGATTTTTGTAGTTCTTTTTAGGAGTTCATGAGTGGGGTTTTAATTTAAAAAAAGTTTTTATGTTTAAAAAAAACACCCGAGGATGATTTCCCTCACTGTTAAAACAGATGTTGTTTTTTTCCGCTGTAGAAGCAATACAGGTACACTCCATAAAAATGCCTGTCAATCAACACGGGGCGGGATACTAAGGTCGCGCATTGTGGTCGTACTGCTGACCCGGTTCGAATCCAATCCAGGGGAATTTTTCCCCCCGAGTTTAATTATCCGACTCCTCTCCCCCCAATCTTCCTGATAAGTCTATAAACGAGGTCCGGTATGCAAAGGCACACAGAACATCTTGCGCACACTTTAAAAAGCTTTCCGCTCTTCGAAGAGTAAGCTTTTGTGTGCCCATGGGAATGGATGAAAAATTTTTAAACAAAACCACAGACACATGGAGATTGGATATAAAAAAAAAAGTACCAGTGCTTATTTAACATCCTCGAAATAAAAGAACAAAATAAAATAGATAAAAAGTACCAGTAACATAAATAAAAATTGTAACAGTAGTACTATAGGCACAACAGCAGGGGCTGTATTTATTTATCTATTTATACCACTTCATGTCACGGCAAATTTCTCTGCTGAGGTTTCGGGCTGCGTCCCAGGGGAGAGCGCGTCGCCACAAGAGCAGCGCTACCCATTATTTGTTTTCTTTTTTCCTGTCTGCATCTCTACCGTACCCACAAGTCAGCAATGACAACGACAAAACTACAGCCATCACCACCACCACCACCTCTGACAAAATAGCATCAACAAAAAACCATATCAACGAAGACTATCAGCAAAAGTATATATAATAAGTTTATATGCTTTTTCAGTCAATGGTTTTTATAACATTGTATCCCTACATTTGGTGTGGTGTGTGTGGTGGTGTGTTGTGTGTGGTGTGTGTTGTGTGTGTTTTGTGGGGTGAGTGTGAGTGGTGTGTGGTGATACTTTAATTTGAAGTTATCTTGGAATGTTTATACCATATGAAATGTAGCTTTCTCGTGTCTTTCGAGAGTATGATACATGTCAATGTGCCTGTCAATATTGTATTTTGGCCTACATGGGATGATTAAAGTGTTTTTGACTTGACTTGACTTAACTTGGATATGGCGTGACAAATAACAATTTAGCCAATTCTTTTTTCCTTCACGTATGTGTCATGTGTGTTGAAGATGTTTTTGAATGAAACCCGGCAGTTAAACATTTGTTCCATTTATCACTTTGTGTACCTGCATACTCTCACCTCTTTTATTCAACCTTTTTTGTTGTTTTAAGAAGATCACGCAAGAGACGTTCATTGAATGCCACCCCAGTATCTTTTGGCGGCAGACTGATTTGCACTCTGCAGTTTGCTGAATACATTGATCTCCTTGGAGGCAGTAACAACAAACTCCATGACATTACAAACAAGCTAGAAAAACAAGCTTACTTTTATGGTATGGCGGTCAGTGCAGAAAAGAGCAAGAGAATGGCAAAATATGCCTAATGACGTTTCAGCTAGCATTGTCACAATGGTCAAAAGTTAAACTAGTAAACCCCTTCCAATGTCTTGGCTCCACACTGTTGAAAAATGGCTACTCTTCATTTGAAGTAAAGAAAAAACTAGCTCTTGCAACCTTGGCCATAGCAAAGTTAAACAGGAACCAGCCGCCATGGCACAGTGGTTAGCGCCTTGGATTTCGGACTGGAAGGTTGTGGGTTTGAATCCCATAAGAGTCATAGGGATCATTCGAACTCCCGCTGGATGTGGAAAAGCAAAGAGATCACCTTCTCAACAAAGCTGAAGTGTTTTAGCTTTTTAGAGCACTTGCCATTTCCATATTTATGTACCTTTGAAAGCTGTGCCTTGACTCATAACTGGAAAAAAATTATGCCTTCAAAATGAAAACCATTCCTGGAAGGAATCTCTTCTGACTGTTGCGAAGAGAAGAATCTAGGGCTGTTTGGTCGCATCACAGATCATACTGTCTCACTAAGACTATCCTGCTAAGGACACTTGAGGGAGGAAGATTCAGGGGCAGACAGAAACTGGCACCCAGGAACTGGAGAAAAAAAAAGATTGGACCCACTTTGACATGGCTGTATAGCTACAGAAGGCTGAAGACCAATCAGATCTATGTTTTTTCTCTTTAACTCGCCTTTTGTCTGACTATGAATAATAACAATAAATAATAATAATTAAAAAAAATGAAATTTGTATAGCGCTATATCTTGCAAAGACATATCAGAGCGCTTGCATTCAACATATTCTTACAGAGTCATGCAGCCAATAACTATCAAAAGCTTAAACAAAATTCAAATGTACACACACACACACACACACACACACACACACACACACACACAGGTTGTAGGCTTTGGCAGGGTAATGGGATTTGGGCTGTTGAAGGCAGGGGCAGTTTTGAGATGAAAGAGGGAAAAAGTTAGGTTTGAAACAAATATGTCTTGAGGCTGGATTTATATGTGTCATATGTAGGCCTCTATCGAAGAGAGAGAGGAAGGTTGTTCCGATGGATGGACCAGAAATAGAGAAAGAGCGACGACCAACGGTGGACTGGTTGAATCAGGTATTCGTAAGCACAAGGTAATCTACAACTATGACTCTGGTTTGGTTAAACAACTCACAAACCTGGGCATAGGTATGTACACACACACACACACAACCCAGTATGCTGAGAGGTGGCTGGTCATGGACGTGACAGGAATCAGGTTTGGTTTGTTTCTTGATAGGACATAAGTCTTTGAGTTCCATAATTATTTCGGCTTTAAAATTCTTGTTTCCAATGTTGAGTTATCAATTTTTTTCTCTTTTTTCTGGTAAGCTTAGTAATTGAACTGTGGAATTTTCTGAATATGTTGAATAGAGTTGGGAATGATATAGTGTAATATGTATTTTGAAGATTTTTGTCATTGTTGCAAACTCTAGCTCAGTGTTTGCTGGCTAAGAAAGTAGGTCTTCATAAATAAACATTAACATGTACTACCTGAGTATTTTGGTCTTCTTGTGGCTTGTACCCATGACCTGATAATAGTGTTTCATGAGGCCTAGTAAATTAAAACTAGTAAATTGTAAGTTCATTTATTTCAGGAATAAACGGGTTTTCATTATTTCTTAAAACTTTGATTTTTGTTTTTCTTTGGCTTTGATCGGACGTGGGTTTTTAATCGGTTTGATTCTGCTGGACAAAAGATTGATTTGAACACAAAGACGGCAATTGTATTTCACAGTTATGTTTACTTAAATATTTTTAGTGAAATACAATGAGACCTAACTTTCTCACTTTAAATGTCACATTTAAAGAATGGTTTTTCCCCACATCACGTTATTTAGTGTGAGCAGTAGAGTCAATTTAAAAATTTCCTATTTTTTTTTTTATTTTTTTTTTATTATTTTATTTCTTTCATCCTTTTCTATCCACTCCTCCCCAACAAGTAGTTGAAAAAAATTTTAACAAGCAAGTTTGCACAAAATACATATTTTTCAAACACCTGTCTTTTGCGCTTTTCTCTATACAGCTAACCCACTACACGAAAAATAGTAAACTCTCTCTTTTTCTGGAAAGTTCCTTCACCTAAAACTGCTATGCCACCACTACTTAAAAGCATACCTTGACCAAACATTCGAATAATTACAGACCCGTTTCCAACCAAAACCTTTTATCTCTAAAGCCGAAAAAGTATTCTGAAAAGCTCAAAAACCACCTTCTCTCCAACAGTCTCTTCGCTTTCGCTGCCATCAGCCGCCAGACACTGAAACCACCCCATCCACACCAAAAAAACGCTTCTACTTCTTCTGACTCGGGAAAATTCCCCCCACTTACCAACTTATCGCACCCTTTGAACTATGACCCCCTATTCTTCTCTCCCCCTCTACAAAAATGTTTTGGGTTACTGGGACGCCCCCACCGGTTTTCCATACCTGACTGACGGGGTTCCAGACAGTCACAGTAAACAAAATTCAGTCAGTACCTGCCAACTGGAAGGTGGGGCTCGTAGGGGCAGTTTTGGCCCGCTTTTCACCAACACTGCCCACGCACATATAACAAACCCTCATCAGATAAACCATCACTTTTATGCAGATGACTCTCAATTTTTAAAAAAGTGACACCCTAAAAACTCCTTCTCCTCTGACAAAATGGCCTAATGCTTTCAAATACAAAAACGGATGAAGAGAACAAATTACAACAACGTGATAAAACAACCCGCTTGTAAGACCAAACACAACTCTCTTCCGATACAACAGCTTCAATAGAATTCGGCAATGCATCAGTCCCTCTATCCACGCGTGAATATCTGGGGGTTCTTTTATTGGCAACACACTCTCTATGCAAAAATTTCATCACCCAGACCTGCCAGTCGTGCTACTATCAATTATGGAGTATTAGTGCAATCCGAAAGTACCTGTCCACAGACCAACATCCAAACTCGCGGCATCTCTCATTCTTTCAAGTCTAGCCATTGAAATTTCTCTTTTGGCGGGTCTGCAAGCATTATCTATCCACTCCCTTCAACGTATTCAAAACTCAGCGCTCGACAAGGCCTCAGAAAAAAAATATCTGAGCACTTTCCCCTCTCTTGTGATCTCTCCACTGGGTGCCTGTGCCACAAAGAATAAACTAAAGATCAGTACTCTCTGTTATAAATGTCTTAACAAAACAACACCCTCCTACCTTTGTGAATGTCTTCACCTGTATACCCTCGTTCCTTCGCTCTGCTGCAGATTCCTTGTGCTTTCAAGGTTTTGGTCCATCTATCTGGAATGGCCTCCCTATCTCTCTTCGCCAAAGGCCTTCTGTTGGGCACTTTTATATACAGCGTCAAGACATATTTGTTTCAAAACTAAGATTTTCCTCTCCTGTTTCATTTATAGTTGTCCCTGCTTTTCAACAGCCGAAATCCCATCACCCTGCCAAAGTGTATAATTGTGTTGTGTTGTGTGTGGGTGTGTGTGTGTGTGTTTGTACATTTGGACTTGTTAGAACTATTTCTTGCTATTGGTTGCATGACTGTTTTAAGAATGAGTTGAAATCCATGCGCTTTGATTTGTCTGTGCAAGATACAGCACTATATGAATTTCATTTATTATTATTATTATTATTATTATTAAAATTTTTATTATTATACTGATAATATGAGCAAGAAGTCTATTTCAGTGCCCTAAAGTATGTATTGAAGAAACTTAAATGCTTAGATTGTAAAGCTCTCCCCTTGCTCTGAGTGTACCTTCACACGCTTCATCTTTTAGGTACATATACAGAAATGGGAATTTTATCACTGAATGAATATCTGAACTAACTGTACAAAGTAATTCATAAAAAGCTCAGCAATCGAAAATAAATTTCAAGATGAGATTAGTGTAAGATCTGAGAACACTTTCCAAACAAGCTAAATTTATCTCTTCCCTTACTACTATCACACTTTCACTTCTGGTCTTTTTAAAAGGTCGGACGTTAACCCCAAACAATAGGCCAGCTTATCCTCTTTTTCTTGTCCATCATGGAAACTTCAAAGAGCTAACTTTGATATTGATCATTCCATCTTTAAGAAAGAGACAGGATGTGATATTATAAGCACCTATGTGAAAGAACATATAATCATTTAAATACCCTTCACATCTTAAAATCTATACTGATGGTTCCCTTTAAGAGCAACGATGCAGGGGCAGCATTCATAAATTCCCTTCTCTAAAGTTGAAAAATTGTACCAACTGGGAGAAATCATTCAATTTTTACTGCGAGGTGACTGCTATTTTGATGGCTTTGAATTATTAACTCGATTTTTCCTGGGACAATATTTCAATTCTATTATGTGTTGATTGGAAGTCAAAACTACAATCTCTTAAAAGCTCTCGGTTTTTAGTTAGACGAGATCTTATAAATGAAATAAATCATCTTATACTTTTTCTAGTTTTAAGAGGTACACGCATAACTTTTGTTGGTACCATCTCATTGCAATACCATTTTACAATCACAATCATTAAAAATGTTGTTTGTCAGCTGATTTTTTCTTTTTGAAAAAGCCTCTCTGGGACTGTTTATATAGCAACAATGTGAGCGAGAGAAGTGTGAGCCAATCTTCAGCATACCTGCCCCTCACAATGATGTATATCACTTATTAAAACGTAGCTCTGTACCTTGGGGATATTTTTTAGTAAGCTTTGGGCATTGAAAAGTACATTCAGTAAACAGTTTCAGTGTGTTGAGTGGGCATGATGTCAAAACAGGAATGTGTTGTGTGTGTGTGTGTGTGTGTGTGTGGTGTGTGTGGTGTGTGTGGGGTGTGTGAGTGTGTGTGTGTGTTTGTGTGTGTGTGTGTGTGTTATTTATTGTCTTATATCGAGGATAATGGAATAAGCACCCATGTGCTTTTTTACATCCAGTCCCTGTGTAATGCGTTTTTGTAAATTTTGTTCATTTGTTTCCATCGGCACACAATGGCCTACTCTTTCCCAAAAGTGGAACAGGATTTAACGTGTGCGCAAGATGTTCTGCATGCGTTCGCACAAGGGGCCTCGGTTTATAGTCTCATCCGTGTGTGTGTGTGGTGTGTGTGGTGTGTGTGTGGTGGGGTGTTGTGGTTGTTGTGGTGTGTGTGTGTGGTGTGTGTGTGGTGTGTGTGTGTGTGTGTGTTGTGTGTGTGTGTGTTGTGTTGTGTGATCAACATGCATATTTAGTTTTTCATAAACAGTTTTGAGCCCCGACACCTTCACTGAGTTAAACTGAACGGAATAAAACTGCAGGAAAAGGGTGAAAGGGGCAGGGAGAGAGAACAGGGTATACTTTATGCGTCTTCTGTAAGTGAATCCATAAAAGATCTTTTGGCTGAAGGATAAAAGTTTTTGACCTTTAAAATCATGACAGGTTTTTTTTCCAATTTTATTTCTAAATAGCATATGATTATTAAGATACTTCACCCTTTTGTTTATTGTCAGTAAATAAGGTGGTGAGGGGAGCAGAATGGAATTGTGAGTGATGTAATGAGAGCGCAAGTGTGGTGTGTGTGTGTGTGTTTTTGTGTGTGTGTGGTGTGTGTGTGTGTGGTGTGTGTGTGTGTGTGTGTGTGTGTGGGGTGTGTGGTGTGTGTGTGTTTTTTAGTTATAGGGTTTTAGAGGACATTATGCACAGAAAAGACATGGTGAGACAATGAGTGAAGCCTGAAAGAGACATGTTTTTAAAAAGTAATATTGAATAATATCAACTGATTACACTTATTTTCTTTCTTTTTATTGTGCTTTGTTTTCAAATGGTTTTGCTGATGGGTTTTTCCTTCACCAACACGATTCCCCCTGTTTCATTCAAAACAGAAGATAAAGAAGTATTGCCAGTTGTTGCGAGAAAAATCGGGTGAGATCCAAAAATCAGCAGACAGGGGTTAGGGTGGAGGGTGGGGGAAGAAAGGGGGGAAAGAAGGGGACATAAAGAGTGTGTCTGTAGGGTGAGTGTAGTTAATAAAAAAATGCAGGTTATACCTATATTTGATCTTTTATCACCACACACACACACACACACATTGGAGTGTTTTGTGCCCATGGTGGTGTGCTAAAGATGCCGTAACAAGTAAAAATTGCCTAGTTTTTTTTTTGCTTTTTGGTGTGTTTTCTTTAAGGGGAGGGTTAAAAAAAGACAAAAAATACTGCCTCTTATTCTGATAGTTTTTGTAAATCAATTTCTGTTGCTTATTACTAGGGTTAGATAGTTGTCCAAACCTATTTCTGTTCTTTATATTTAATTTGTATATTTGTGATCCAGAGTAGTATGTTCCCATTTGTTAAAGCAGCCTTTTTGTTGGATGGCTACATACATCTTTTCCACGGAAACATTACTATCTTTTTTCCAAAACAGTATAAACATTTTAAACAAAACTTGACCCCTCCAAAAGCCTGTTATGTTCAGCATGAAATGAAAACATGCAACCCAATATCGATACACAAATTGCACTATTATTAAGTGTTCAAACTCAGAGTAATATCCCAACTCAAAAACACCAAATCAAGAACCGTTTCGATAAGAGACCCAAAAATAACAGAATCAAGATGAATGATAAAAGTGAATGATGATAAACAAAGCCCATCATGGGGACACCAGAAAGTCTCAAGCAATGGGCTCTCTCCCCAGCTCATGAGGATGTTTACTTTGACAGTAAAAAACTCCATGAGTTTAAATTTAATTATATGGGAGTAATCTTGCTTGCTTACTTAGCCCCTACTTTTGTCTGTACTTTTCTATTACCCTCAGAAAATAAATTTTGTTTCTTAAAAAAAAAAATTCGTTAGCCTCCACAGCTACGTTGCAAACAAGGGCTAAATCTTTAAATAAACCTCAGTGCAAAATTTAAGCTCTGGAAGTAGTTTGATTTTACCAATTTTTCAGTAAACAAGCTTTAAACTACCTTTCCCTGAGAGAGTGACATTTTCTGCAAACCTACTTTGCACTCCCTTATAAAAATAGTGCGGAAATTAACTAGCCTGCAGGAGCAAAATATCTCAGACCTTACTGAACCAGTGGTGTGCCTAATAGTTGTGGTGCCAAAAACAAATAGGAAAGTGAGACTTTGAACTGAAGAGAAAGATCACGTGAAATTTCCCGTTCTTACAAATTTAAAGCTCCTTGCTAGTTTATCAGAACAAAGGCTTTCTGCAATTTGATTAAAAACAATGGTTCCATCACTTCATTGATGAAGAGTCACAGAAGCTGTAAAATTTATACACCACTTAAAGATTTTTTTGCATTTTGTTGGGATGAAATCCAGGCCAGAATGTTCCCTCAGAATTATCGTACTAAAGAATTTCATTTGATGTTTCTTGTCAGTGGAAAATCAGAGAATATGATGAGAGACTGCAACTGTTTGGAGAGAGTGCAAAAAGCAAACATACCTTGAAAGAGAAATGTGTTTTTTACTACAGTGAATTTTTGAGCGTATACTGTCTCTCTGACTCCAAACAGCGTCAGGACCAGTCAGTCTAGTCAATGCCTGTGCACCAACATTGGCACCCATAGCAGAAGCAGAAGAAAAGTTTTATGACGACCTCAGTGCTACTATAAGGAACATTTTAACAAAGAATTATTGTTTATCGCCGGCGATTTCATCGCCAGAGTAGTGTCGATCACAACTCTAGCCCATCTGCTTGGGTCAGCTCAGCACTGGAAAAATGGACGAGAATGGCCAGCGCCTGCAAGAGCTTTGCCGTCATAATGGGTTGTATGTCAGTAACACCTTCTTCAACATGAAGCCTAAGCATCGAATCTTCTGAAGACACCTACAATCCAAACCCTGTTATCAGCTCGACCTGATCCGCACCAGACGTGTCAACCTTTCCAGCAATAAGATCACTCGCAGCTACCAGAGTGCGGATTGTGACATTGACTATTCTATGGTGTGCAGCAATGTGGAGCTCCATGCAGACTACACTGTGGATCAGTGGTCTAGAGGTAATACGCCTGCCTAGTACCTAGAAAAGTCCGGGTCGGAAGAGTGCGGTGGTTTGATCTCTGTTTGGGCCCAAACCTTTTGCTTCATCCATTAGACCATGAGTGGTGGTCTGGGTGCTAGTCTTTTGGATGAGACGATAAACCGAGGTCCCGTGAGTTATATAAAACGATTTAGCGCCCGTTAAGGAACCCATGGTAACAAGAGAGTTGTACATGGCAAAATTATGTAGAAAAAAGTCACTCTGATAGGGAAACAATTACAGTTGCTGAAAGGAAAAACTAATAATGGATGGTGCTACCCTTGTGGCGACATGCTCTTCCCAGGGAGAGCATCCCAAATTTCACGCAGAGAAATCTGCCGTGATTTAAAGCGGTATGAACATGAAAAAAATGAAATGCTCGAGAAAGGAGGCCAGACCTCACATAGACACCAGCAAAACACGTGATTAAGTGAAAGTGGAGGAGTATGCGCGTGTATTCGAGGATATCTCCCTGGCAAATGCCCAAGAAAAATGGGAAGACGTCAGAGACGCTGTCTACAACACCACCATGTCCACCTTTTCGCAAAAATACCAGCAAATCAGTAGACTGGTTCAAAGCCCACTCAGAAAAATGACACCAGTTATCGAGACCAAGAGAAATGCCTTGACAGCATACAAAACCAATCCCAGCAAGCAGAACCTCCAGGTTCTCCGTGCTGCTTGCAATGAAGTCCAGCAATGTGCCAGGCAATGTGTCAACGACTTTTGGTTTCAGCTCTGCTCTCAGATTCAGATTGCAGCTGTCACAGGCAGCATCAAGGCTATGTATGACGGCATCAAGCAGGCATCGGACCCAATTCAAAAGAGAACTGCTTCTTTGAAATCAGGTACAGGAAAGGTGATTCAATACAGAGAACAACAAATTGAGCACTGGGTAGAACCATACACTGAGCAAAGGAATATGTCACAGAAGATGCCCTGAATGTCATAGAGTACCTACCAGAGCTGGAAGAATTTGACAGAGAACTAACCATAGATGAACTCAGCGAAGCCCTGGACTCTCTTGCCTCTGGCAAGGCACCTGGGAAAGATGGTATTCCCACGAAAGTACTGAAGTTCTGCAAAGAAACACTCATCACCAAGTTGCATGAAATCCTTTGCCTCTGCTGGAGTGAAGGCAAATTACCACCAGACATGAGGGATGCTAACATCATCACATTATACAAAAACAAAAATGACAGATGTGATTGCAATAGTTATCACAGCATTTCTTTCCTGGGCATTGTTGGGAAAGTTTTTGCATGAGCAGTACTGAAAAGGCTCCAAGTACTTGAAGAACATGTCTACCCTGAACTGTAGTGTAGTTTCCGTGCCAACAGATTCACTATAGACATGATCTTCTCCCTCAAACATCTTCAGGATAAATGTAGGTAGCTTCATAGACCTCACATAGGCTTTTAGTCTGGTCAGTAGGGATGGTCTCTTCAAGATCCTTCCCAAGATTGGATGTCCTCCCAAACTTCTCAGCATCATCAGATCCTTCCTCGAAGATATGAAAGGCACTGTCGTCTTTGAAGGCTAAACATCAGCTGCCTTCAACATACAGAGAGGTGTGAAACAGGGTTGCATCCTTGCTCCCACCCTGTTTGGAATCTTCTTTGCTCTGATGCTGAAACAGGCACATGGTCCCGCAGCTGAAGGTATTTACTTCCGAACCAGGTCTATCTCAGACACCCTCTCACTTAACGCAGAGCTCAACAAGCCCATCGGAAAAGCAGTATCACCATGACCAGACTGACAGAGAAAGCGTGGAACAACAACAAACTGATCTAGCACACAAAGATCCAGATCTACAGAGCCTGCGTTGTAAGCACCCTTTCTGTAATGCAGCAAGTCTTGGACTTGGAGTCTGCGTGCCCGATAAGAGCAAAAGCTTTTCACATGCGTTGCCTCTGACGCATCCTAAACAGCACCTAGCAGGACAAAGTCCCAAACAACTCTGTCCTGGAAAGAGTTGGATGCACCAGCATGTACATGCTGCTGAAACAAAGACGTATGCGCTGGCTCGGCCATGTCATGCGCGGCGGAGGGATCCCTAAAGTCCTTTCTATGGAAAACTTGTGCAGGGAAAACGTCCCTCAGGCAGACCACAGCTGCGATTCAAGGACGTTTGCAAGAGGCACTTAAAAGCCCTGAACATCGACCAGAACAACTGGGAAGCTACAGCCCTTGAACGGTCAGCCTGGAGACAGACTGTGCAGAAAGGCCTCTCCAAGTTCGAAGAGACACTTGCTCAGCAGCACGAGGCAAAGAGAATGAGAAGAAAGGCAAACAGACCAGCGTCAGACTTCATCTGTGCCCTCTGTTACAGGGACTGTCATTCCTGTGTCGTACTGGAAAGCCACACCTCACGCTGCACCAGAGTAAACACCTACAGCGCAACTCCATACTCTTCTGAGACTGATTGATGCCTACCAGATGATGATGATAATGATGATTAAAATATTTTACGAGGATACTGGAATAAGCACTCGTGTGCTCTTTTGTTTACACATAGTTCCCGAGTGCATGCACTATTATCATTATTATGATGATTATAAATTCTTGTATTTCAAGATAATGAAATAAGCTTTGCTTTGCTTTTGCTTTTACATCCAGTCCGCGTGTGTATGCATTTGCATAAAATTAAACTCTCTCCCTCTCTCTCTCCAGTCAGGTTTTTTAAAGGTATTTGCTATTTTGTGTAATTGTGTATTTTACATTTTGGATGTTTTTGAATTTTTTACCCTTACGCTTTGATTTTTTTTTAATGTTTGTCTTTTGTTTGGTTGAGAGGAGTTTTTGTGTGTGTGTGTGTGTGTGTGTGTGTGTGTGTGTGTTCTTTTGCCCAGAGGGCTGGTAGTAAGATAGCATGTTTGCTTATGCCATTCACTGGTTCACTGGTTCACTGGTCCCGTAACCCGCCAGGGTCGTAGGGGCGCTGCATGGTGGACGAACGGTGGACCAGCTGGCTCCACTTAGCGCGGTCGTGGGCGAGTGCCTGGGTGACACTGAAGTCCTCCCCTGTCCAATCACGGATGTTGTCGGCCCACTTTCTCCTCTGTCTGCCCCGTCTTCTCTTCCCCTGGACTGTTCCTTGCAGGATGGTCTTTGCAAGTCCTTCTGAGCGTGTTACCATAACCCCCTTTAAATAAAATTCATTCAATTCAATACAATTAAATTCATTTCTCTTCCTTCCCCCCTCCCTCTCTCCCCCATCTCGCTATGTCTGCCTGTGAGTGTGTGGGTGTGGGTGTCGCTCTCTGTCTCTATGTATGTCTCTCTTCATAGCATACAAAAGCAAACACACACATGCGCGCGCGCACTCACGTCTGCACGCACACACACATGCGTGCAAGCGCCCACACACAGACACATTTCCACACACACACACACACACCACCACCACCACCACCACCACGAACAACAACAATTAAAACAAAAATTATGGCATGAAACTCTGACGAACTGGAACAACAAACGTGCTCTGAATTCGGTAAGCGAGCCACTTGACTTACCCACTGACCTTGTAAGCAGGCTGCGGCAATGATATTGCATATTATGGCAAGTGATATGTGCCACAGAAAGTGCGAACTTTTTATCCAGCCGCAATTGCGCAATGGTTAGGGCATTGGGTTACAGGCCTCTGCTAGGACAGGACCCTGAGCAACAGGGTATGGTTGGAGTAGAGGTAGAAATGAGCCCTGTGGGAACAGCAGGACATGAACGTCACAGAAGATAAAGCAGCAACAAAAAAAAGAGTTCCTTCCTATTATGTCTTACACAGCAAAGAAAAAAAGAGAAGGCTTGGTACGATTAAAACCAGGTGTGTTTTTTAAAGTATGTAATACTTTCCCTCTTGTAGAGTATATAAAAAATGCATCCATACATTCAAACAAATTTATAATAGGGATAGAGGTCAAATTTAATTCATTGTATCACCTCTTTTTCTTTATTATTTTATTTCGAAGATAATCGAATAAGCACTCATACTTTTTTCCATCCAGTCCCTGTGTTCATGCTGTTTTGTAAATGTTGTCATCTGTTCCCACTGGCACACAATGTCTAATCTTCTGAAAAGCGGAACAGGTCTTAATATGTGCGTAAGATGTTCTGCGTGCGTTTGCACACGGGATCTCGGTTTATAGTGGTATTGGAGGGAGTTTTTGGAGAGTGAAGTCGACACTGATGTTAACTCCATGGGAAAGCATTCACTGAAACGGGATTCGAACTCCGGTCAGCAGATCAAAAGCGCAATGTGCAACGATCTAACCAACCAGGCTACCCCGCCCCCCGTATCTTGTGTGTGTGTGTGTGTGTGTGTGTGTGTGTGTGTGTGTGTGTGTGTGTGTGATGCGCGGCACTCTTAGATGTATGCACATGGGCATACATATACTGGGGCCTGTGCGCGCGCACATACACACATACGCGCACACATACATACACACACATACACACACGCACGCACCCACGAAACCACAAACACATAACCTATTTATTCCAGGAAATGACTTTGAACCTTTAAAGTGTTTACAAATGGCTCAGAATTAAACAGTAGCACCCCTCCTGCATATATGATGCCAGTTTGATTGGGTTTTTAACATGGAAAACACATTACTAGGTTGGAAAGAATAAATAATTTTGTTTTTTTCTCTCAGAAGAACTTATAACAATAGCATGGCCTTTATTTTTTTTGTTAAGTTTTCAAAAAGTTATCTTTCAAATTGTTCTTTCGTGTGGACTGTAAATAGGTAATATGTGTGGTAAATTCTTTGATGTGGACTTTAAATGGGTAATATATGTGATTTTCTCTGGTGTTGAATGTAAATAGGTAATATATGTGATGTTTTTTGGTGTGGACTGTAAATAGGTAATATATGTGATGTTCTTTGGTGTGGACTGTAAATAGGTAATATATGTGATGTTCTTTGGTGTGGACTGTAAAGAGGTAATATATGTGATGTTCTTTGGTGTGGACTGTAAACGGATAATATATGTAATAAGTTATCTGAAGCTGTCATCGAAATCTGTCATTGGATTTATCTCCTCTTTTTTAAAAGGCTCGGGTATAATTTTCCATTTGATTCCATCTGACCGTTTATATTGCAATAAAAATGTTGACATTCTAGCAACAACAACAACAAAAACAGCAAAGACAGAAGTTGTAAATCTGATACTCCCCTTTTCACTACAAGAATGCTATGCCGGACAAAAGTTGTGCAGTATGAGGAAAGGAGACTAAGCTGTTTAGATATGCACAAAGACATACAGAAATGTTAGTCTTTTGTTAAAACACGAGGAAGACATGGTTATTTATTGTTCAAAGCAGATTTTTTTCCTTAAGTTGGAAATGGTAATTGAATTGCCTTAAAACAAAATATTGGAAATGCTTTTTTCATATGCATAAAATGGTATTAATGCTAAGACAATTATCAAAGTCTCCTTTCAACAATCTACCATTATATCCTCCCTTTTGAAGGAATTTAAAGAAACAAAAGTGAAGTACGAAAATGATAACAAATCTATTGGGGACGAATTTCTCTATCTTTTTATTTTTCCATTCTTGAATGACACGCCTGCAAACTTGGCATTACGCTGAAATTCCAAATAATCTGAAGCAGGATAAACTCTTTTCTTCAACACACAGGAAGACTCTGTCAAGTGTTTTTGCAATGAGTAATGCTGTCAGTAATAACTTGTAAAAATGTCATGAAATTTAATATAATGAAACGGAAAATAAATAACCATTTTTGTTGTCTAATATTGTGATGAAATACTGTAGCTGAATGGTGCATGTCCATTAAAGTTGTAGAGTTATAATTTTGTTTCTTGATAGTTTGTACAGTCCTCCATTGAATCAGGAGTATAAGCCTACCGCCCACAGGTACATTTATGTGAAATCTTACTGTAGTACAGTAAGACTGGGGTATGTAATGTATCCAGTGCATCTAGGGCTGGGTCTAAGGATACTTAAACTATTGTGTACCGAGATCTCTAGATACCATGTGGAGAAATATTGAAAGTGGATCTTCTGCATTCACAAGTGAAGGTCAAAGACTTCCGGACTAGAGTGCAGTAGACCTTTCCCAGGATTCTTGTGAAGGGAACAGTCTAATTGCTCTGAAAATTGGCACTCTAAGGTAAGAAATAACATTGTCTTTGGAAATAAGTTCAAATTTTACTGTCTGCTGTCTAACGATATTAAATTAGGTTTTGCAGCCTTTACTGAAATTAGCTGACTGGTTCTTTAGCTAAGCAGGTGCATCAGAAGACGCCTGCACGATACTTAGTTCTAGGCCTAGTTCAGACCCAAGCTTATGGTCACATGAGAGTTCTGTTCTTGCAAAATAAAGATATATATGGTCTAAATTCTTGTAAGTCATTTAAAAGGTCTTTTTTGCTAATAAAATTTAGAAATGATAATCTATAAATTGCGGTTAAACGCTTGGATACCAAGTATTCAAAAATGCCACATGAGCTTGTTGTGGTTTTATTTCAGTCCACCATACAGATCAACTATTTGATTGCCTGGTACTCAATAGTTTATGAAGAAAATGTGACAAGACATAAGTGAGAAATATAACTCGTAATGGGCCTAAAATTTGCTGAAATACTTCCCCAGGCAGAGATACGAAAGCTGAAAAATAATCTATCTTTTAGATATATTTCAACCCCCTTTTCCCTCCAACATTCACCCTCTGTCCCTTTCATTACATTTGTTTTGAACAGGTCTAGATGGTTGTCTAAATCATCTTGCAGTGAATGTACATCAAAGAAGAATATGCTTTAGATATGCTTCCACTCGCTTCTGACTCGGAGAAAATCTTCCTTTTCACTCTTCTCGACTTATCTGCAGCCTTCGATACTACAGACCACTAAATTCTTCTCTCTTGTCTTAAAAATATGTTTGGAATGAATGGCACAGCCCTCACCTAGTTTAGTCCATAGTTTACTGACTGATTCCAGACTGAAGATGTAAAAAAGATAAATAATAATAATAATAATAATAATAATAATAATAATAATAATAATAATAATAATAATAATAATAATAATAATATATGGAATTTATATAGCGCTGAATCTTGCAAAACAATCAATACCTATCAAACTGGAATGTGGAATCCCACAGGGATCAGCTCTGGCCCCTGTTCTCTTCACTCTCTACACTGATCCAATGTCATATATAATGAACCGTCATCAGATCAACCATCATTTTTATGCGGATGATTATCAGATACAAAGCAGTGTTACTCCTGAAAATCTTCCGTCTTTCTTTAGAAATATGTCCCACTGCCTTCATGGTATTCAAACTAGATGATTGAGAACAAGTTATGGCAAAATGCAGGTAAACCAAAGTCACGCTTGTCATCATCAATGCCTTTGTGCCTTATTGGCACGTAGGGCAGCAACAAATGTTCTCCACTCCTGTCTGTCCTGGGCCAGCTACCGAATGGTTCCCCAGGTATGTTGGAAGGTCTTCAGCTCTGTTTCGACAGGCCGACGCCAAGTGTTCTTGGGTCGTCCTCGTTTGCGTTTTCCCTCTGGTGTCCAGTGGAGGGCTGTTCGGGCGATGTTTCCCTGTTCCCGACGGCAGATATGCCCTATCCATCCCCATCGCCTATGCATGATGATGGTGTCCATGCTTTCCTGGTTGCAACGGGCAAAAAGTTATTGGTTGGAGATGGTCTCAGGCCAGAAGATGCGCAAGATTCTTCTGAGATTCTTCGTGTGGAATGTGGATAGTTTGTCGAGGGCACTCTCAGTCATCCTCCAGCACTCCAAGCCGTACAAAAGGGTGGAAAGTACACAGCTCTGGAATAGTCTTAGTTTGGTCCTGGTGCTGTACTGGGACGATTTCCACACATTGTTCAGATTTCTGTAAGCATTTCTTGCTTTGCTAATCCGGTTCTTGATGTCGCTGCCTGCTCCACCGTCATGCCTAACAGTGCTCCCGAGGTACGTGAACTCTTCAGTTGTTGGCAAATCTTCTCCATTCACTGTGACCGGTGAGGGGTTCTGAACGTTCAGTGTCATCACCTCTGTCTTCTTCTGACTGATTTTCAGGCCTACTTGCTGTGCGAAAGTGCTGAGACGGGATGTCTTCTCTTGAATGTGATGGTGGGTATGTGAGAGCAGTGCCAGATCGTCGGCAAAGTCTAGGTCTTCAAGCGTTGAGAAGGGGGTCCATCTGATGCCCCGTGACTGATCAGCTGTTGTCTGTCTTATCACCCAATCAATTGTCAGGTTGAAGAGTAGTGCTGACATGGGGCAGCCTTGTCTGACGCTAGTTTGTACACTGAAACTGGTTTTGCTGTTTCCTACTCCGCACGTGATGTTGTTGTAGAAGCTCTTAATGACTTGGATAATCTCCTGTGGAATGCCATATGCTCGGAGTATGCGCCATACACTTTCTCGATGAATGCTCTCAAATGCTTTTTCAAAATCTACGAAGTTGATATACAGCTGTCTCTTCCATTCCATGCACTGTTCGATGATGTTGTGCAGGGTGAAGATCTGGTCTATGCATCTTCTTCCTGGTCGGAAACCTGCCTGTTCCTTTCTGAGTTGTTGGTCCACTGCCTCTGAGATTCATCCGATGATGATCTTTGCCAGAATCTTGCTGGGAACAGATAGCAGAGTGATTCCTCTCCAGTTGTTACAATTGTTCAGGGCTCCTTTCTTTGGGATCTTCACAATGACTCCTTCTGTCCAATCTGCTGGTAGCTGTTTCTCCTCCCATATAGCTGCAAAGAGAGGCTGTAGAACTTTAGATGCAAACTCTGGATCTGCCTTGAAAAGTTCTGCGTTGAGGTTGTCCTGGCCAGGGGCTTTTCCATTCTTGAGAGAGCTGATTACTGCTATAATCTCTTCCTTCTCTGGTGGTGTGCTGTTCACACTGAGATCGGCATCAGGATCTTGTACATCTGCTTCTTCAGTTGGTGGTGGTCTGTTGAGAACTTCGCTGAAATGTTCTGCCCATCTCGCATCTTGTTCTGCTTCTGTGGTAAGTATTTGGTCTTGTTTATCTAGGATTGGTGTTTCGGTATTGCCCCAGTACTTGCCACTGACAGTCTTGGTGATCTTATACACCTGTCCTTGCTCTCCCTTTGCGGCGGCCTCCTCTGCTTGTCTTGCAATATCATCCATGTAGGTACGCTTGTATGTTCTTGTCATTCTCTTCACAGTTTGGTTTGCTTCTCTGTACTGTTGTTTGTACCTCTCTCTCATCCGCTCTGACTTTGTCTCTAAGATTTTCTTCTTCATTTCTCTCTTGTTCTCGATGGCTTGCCAGGTGTCTGCTGTAATCCACCTTTTTCTCTTCCTCTGTCTCTGTCCTAAGCACGTTTCACTGGCTTGTGTGTAGGCTGTCCTGACTTGTTTCCACATGGTGTTTATATTAGTCATGTCCAGAGTTTTCAGTATCCATCAGTGCTTGGAACTTGTTTTTCAGCTGGAGGGTGAAAGCACTCTTTACTTTGGTGTTGCGCAGCTTTTCCACATCAAAATGTTGTTGTCTTGGTTTCCCAGATCCATTTTTTCTCAGCTTCACTTTTAGGGTTGCAGTGACAAGGTGGTGATCACTGCCAACATCGGCTCCTCTCCTTACTTTTACATCTAGGAGCGATCTCCTCCATGTCCCATTGATCATCAGGTGGTCGATCTGGTTTCTGTCTCTTCCATTGGAAGAACACCAGGTAAGCTTGTGGATCTCAGGGTGTGCAAATAATGTCCCTCCAATGTCATGCAGAATTCCACCAATCTTTCTCCGTTGACATTTATGCTGCCACATCCTTCTTTTCCCATGGCTCTTTCTTGGTTTGTGTTGTCTTTTCCGACTTTTGCATTTAGGTCACCCATCACTATCCTCATGTCATGGTTTGGTGTGTTTTTCATTTCAGCTTGTAAATGTTCATAAAATGTATTTTTGCTTTCTTCTCCACTGTCGTTGGTTGGTGCATAGCACTGGATGATTGTGGTATTAGCATGTTTACCTTTCATTCTTATCTTCATCATCCTGCTGTTGATAGGTTTCCACTCCATCAGGCACTTCTCCATTCCTTTCTTCATGATAATGGCTACTCCCTCATGGTGTTGGTTGTCATCTCTACCACTGTACAGTACTGTCTCTCCTGTGCTGGCTCTGTATTTGCCTGATCCTGTCCATCGGCTTTCACTGACTCCGAGAATATGTAAATTGTAGCGTCTCATCTCTGCTGTAACTTGCGCTAGTTTTCCTGTCTCAAACATGGTTCTTACATTCCAGAATCCTATTTTGGTCTTAGTTTTGGCGCTTAAGACTTCCATCTTCCTGTCAGTGGCTTCCTTTCGGCTTTCACCACTGTCATTCATGCGAGTAGCTTCCGATGACTCTGGAAGCCCGTCACACCCAGTAGTGTTGATTTCTTGTGTTGCCGTTTCTGTAACAAACGGTTTTTTTACAGAACAGGGTTGTTAGCCCTGTGTCTAACCCCCTACCTGGGGGAAGGGTTCCACCTTAGTCGCCTTTTACGACATGCCTGGTTGGAGGGCAGAGATCCTATTCTTGCAATGCTCGCTTTGCAAGCATACCCCGGGAGTCCCACGGGGGAAGTCACGCTTGTAGGTACCAAATAAAAACTCTCTCCCATTACAACTTCAATAGAATATGGCAATATATCAGTTCCACTATCCACCACTGTGAAGTACTGAGGGTTTGTTTTTTTATTGACAAAACACTATCTATGCAAAAGTTCATCACCCAGACCGTCTAGTCTTGCTACTATCAATTACCTCGTATAAGTGCAATTCGAAAGTACCTGTCCACTGATCCAGCATCCAAACTTGTCATGTCTCTCATTTTTTTTCACGTCTGGACTATTGTAATTCTCTTTTGGCTGGCCTGCCAGCATCATCCATCCACCCTCTTTCAACGGTTACAAAACTTTGCAGCTTCACTAGTCCTAAGAAAAAAAAATCAGAACACATCACTCCTCTCTTGTGATCTCTTCACTGGCTACCTGTCTCACAAAGAGTCACATGTAAGATTGGTTCCCTCTTTTACAAATGTTTCCACAGGTAAAGCAAAGAGGGCAAACATATACTCCATGTAACTGACAGGTTTCATATTGCAATATCAAAATGGGGAAAATAAAATCAAACTCGAAGGAAAACAATATTTCCACCAAGCTGCACCCTCGTACCTCTGTAACTGTTACTGTCATCACCAGTATACTCCATCTCGCTCCCTCCATTCTACTGCAGATACTTTATGCTTTCAAATACCCAGATTCAAGCAATCCACTGTTGGTCGTTGCTCTTTCTCTATTTTGGGTCCATCCGTCTGGAATGACCTCTCTCTCACTTCGCCAAAAGCCTACATTTGATACTTTCAAATCTAGACTCAAGAAACACTTGTTTTCACCTATGACCTTCCTCTATAGTTACACCTCTTGTATGTTCCTTCTTTCAATAGACATTTACATTTCCATCATCCTGCCTGAGCGGTGTGTCTGTGTGTGTGTGCGCGCCCATAAATTTAAAATCTGGGTTGTTTTTTTAACGGCTGTATGCGTGTGAATGTTTTGAATGCAGTTGCTTTAATTTGTTTGTTCAACAAGATTCAGCGGTATACAAATTCCATATATTATTAAAGGTCATGTCATTCATTTTTTTCAGATCTAAGGATACGACATTAGATCTACATATAGTTCTTGTTGAGTGCCTTCTCATTGTAATTTATACAGGATGAATGAGCTGACTTTATGCTGTTCTGCTCCTTTTAGCAGTTGTCCTTCGGTGAAAGAACTGTGTAGCTCTTTACAATCAGCAGCATGGTCAAGACTGTATAAAGAAGGTGACGAACATTCACTGGTTTGGAAAAAGATAGGATACCCTACTGATATCGTTAGAAGCGGCAAAATCACTCTGTTCCATACTTGTAGCGAGTAACCGGCGTTATTTGTTTGGTCTTTGTCTTAATGCTCTGAGGACATAATGGTGGGGGGAAATCCAGTGTATTTGTAATAATCAGTTTAGCTTAGATTGTAGTTTATTTAACTGTCGAGATATGTTTCACTTTCTGCCAAAATCCTTCAAAGACCGTTCACCAACGACCAAGTCTCTTGAAGACATTAGGCCAAATAACTGGCTTTTGATTGACATGGCCCAATCTCTTGTACATAGTCCTATTTCCAAATTTCTTAAGTATTTTCATTGAAAGTGATTTTTATCGAGTTTCTGCCAAATAGTTTTTGTTTGTTTTTATATCTTTATAACATGGTTACAATTCTTGCTAACATTAAAAGACGTTCCTGTGCACACTGTTCTACCTCTCTAATAACCACAGCTCAAAGACCGCCCCCCCCCCCTTTCCACATCTGCACATGCATATATTATATAATTACGAATATGTATGTATAAACTCATAAATATACACGTACATCACGTATGTACTTGTGCACACCTGCTCCAATCTCCAAATCTCTTCTTTTGCCCTGTCTAATATCACAGTAGTAGGTAAAAAGACGTTAAATGAAGAAAATAACATTGACATAGACTCAGACGCAGACACACATGCACACGGATACACACACACATACGCAGTCAGGCTTACAGACAGACAGACAGAAACACACACACACACACACACACACACACACACACACACACACACACACACACACACACACACACACACACAACCACCACCACCACCACCACCGGCATTCATAACGAACGTTGACATCTTAAAGTCATAACCATTGATCTGTGCAGAATTACAGTAGCATACCTTCTTTTAGATAAGTCACACAGACCTGTTTTTGTCTGTCAAGTATTGCACTACTCACAGACGACACAAGAATCATGCCTTGTGTGACTGGAATTTTCCTTTTTGTGTGCTCCACTTTTCAGTTTCTTTTTGCTGCCGTCCAGAAGTTTCTGTCTTGGAATTAAAGCTTGTTTCTTTTCCTTTTGTTTTATTTACAAGCTTTCCTGTCTTTGAATTGTAGGTTTTCCTGTCTTTTAAATGACTGAATGTTCTGTGGATGGGTGGTGGTCTAGAGGTAACACAGCCCTCCAGAAAGCGAGAAGTCGCTGGTTTGATCCCCGATTGAACCCGGGCTCTTCCCCCATCCACTAGACCTTGAGTGGAGGTGTGGGTGCTAGTCTTTTGAAGGATAGAATAAACTGAGTTCCTGTGTGTAATGCGCATTTAGCAAATGTCACAAAACCGACGGCATCAAAAGAGCTGCCCTGCCAACATTTTGTAGAAAAAAACCCACCCTGTGGGTAAACAAAAAACATACAGAGAGAAAAACATATTTTAAACAGGTGGTTTCGTCTTGAGGCAATGCGCTGTCCCCGGGAGGGCAACCTGATTTTTACGCATGGAAATCTAGATACCTTGCATGAAAATGACAATACAATACAATACAATACAATACAATACAATACAATACAGTACAGTAAAATACAATACAATACAATGAACGGCATGGCTGACAATCTTTGAATCCTAGGCTTTTCCGTCTTGGCACTGCAGGCCTTTTCTGTATTTTCAGTAACAAATGGTTCTGTTTTTAAATGACACCTTCCTCTTTTTTGAACGACAGGTGTTGCTGTCTTTAATGGCAGCATGTTCTGTGTTCAAATTGCGGCTTCCTCTTTCTTTGATTTGTCAGGTTTTCCCGTTGGCTCAGTGTGCATTCACTGCAAGGTGATTCAGATAGACAAGCCTTCAAAACACAACAGCTAATGAAAGAGAGCATGTTCGTACAGACTGTCACATAATCCCGTGCATAACTCCGTACTAGTTCTCTCTCTGTATGCTTTGGCCATCCTCATCATCGTTATCATCATCTTCTTCTTCTTCTTCTTCTTCTTCTCATCAATATAACCATTTACGTGAGGAGGAGGATGGATGCTTTTTAGAAATTTTGTGAATAATGTTTGCAAAATTCTCTCTCTCTCTCTCTCTCTCTCCTCTCTCTCTCTCTCTCTCTCTCTCTCTCCCCTCCTCTCTCTCCTCTCACTCTCTGTCTCTCTTCTCCAGTCGGGGTTTTTAAGTTAATGTTTATAATATTATGTATTTTACGATTGGATGATTTGATTGTTTCCCTTTTTCTTGAATAAAACTGTGTTCTTTGTTGTTTGGTTGAGAGTTGTTTGTTGTTGTTTTTATTGTTGTTTATTTTGCCTAGAGGGCATTGTAATTGCCCTTCATGGGATGATTAAAGTGTTTTTGACTTGACTTGACTTGACTTGTAAAATCGCATGTATGCTTATGCCATAACCCTCTTTAAATAAGATTTATTCAATTCAATTCAATTCTGTATGTAAGCGTGCTGGTGTCTTTCTGTGTGCACATAAGCAATTTTCACGTATGTGTGAACTCCAGCTATCTTGGCTACTCGACCGTTCCCTTTTCTCTGCAATTTTGCATGCAGGTTAGGTCAACTGTATGGCGGTAGGCTTAAATAGGAGGAGGTCTTGATTAGAGTCAGGAGGAGAGTCAGTCTGTGGCTGAAGAGGTTCGTTGGTCGCAGTTCCAGCTTTGGCTGTTGGGCGCCTCGTAGTGTTGTAATGATGATGATGATGATAATAATCATAATAATAATAATAATAATAATAATAATAATAATAATAATAATAATAATAATAATAATAACAATAATAAATAAATAATAATAAATGGAACTTATATAGCACTATATCTTGCAAAGACAAATCAAAGCGCATGCATTCAACTTAAACTTACACAGTCATGCAACCAATGACAAACAATCAATAGCTTAAATCAAAGCGCATGCATTCAACCTAATTTTACACAGTCATGCAACCAATGACAAACAATCAGTAGATTAAACAAACAGATATTACAAACATGCTACGCTGCAGACCAAAATCTATGAAATAAAATTTCAATAGTCAAATGTTTTTCAAAGCACACATACACACACACAGGTCATATACTTTAGCAGGGTGATAGGACATGGGTTAGTGAAGATGGGATAGTTCTGATATGAAACGGGAGGGGGAAAATCTTAGGTTAGAAATAGATATGTCTTGAGGCTGGATTTAAAAGTGTCATAACTAGGCTTCTGGCGAAGAGAGAGAGAGGGAGCTCATTTCAGGTCGATGGACCCGAAATAGAGAAAGAGCGGTCGCCAACAGTGGATTGGTTGAATCTAGGTATTCGTAGGCAAACGGTATCTGCAGCAGAGCGGAGGGAACGTGAAGGAGTGTACAGGTGAAGGCATTCATAGAGGTAGGAGGGCGCAGTTTTGTGGAGACATTTGTAACAGAGGGTACTGATCTTATAATTTACTCTCTGTGGCACAGGCAGCCAGTGGAGAGATCGAAAGAGAGGGTTAAATGTGCTCAGATTTTTCTTTCTGAGAACTAGTCAAGCTGCGGAGTTTTGTATGTGTTGAAGGGAGTGATGATGCTGGCAGACCAGCCAATAGAGAATTGTAATAGTCCAGACTGAAAGAATGAAAGAAGTGACAAGTTTGGATGTTCCTTCAGTGGACAGGTACTTTCGAATTGCACTAATATGCCGTAATTGATAATAGCATTAGTGACAGATCTGGGTGATCAATTTTTGCATAGAGAGTGTGTTGTCGATAACAACACCTAAATACTTCACAGCAGTGGATAGAGGGACTAATGTATTGCCAAGTTCTATTGAAGCTGTTGTAATGGAAGAGAGTTTATGTTTGGTCCCTATGAGCATGGCTTTGGTTTTATCTGCATTTAGCTGTAATTTGTTCTGTGTCATCCAGTTTTGAATATCTTCAAAGTAGTAGGCCATATTTGTCAGGAGAAAAGGCAGATTTTCAGGAGTATCACTGCATTGAATCTGAGAGTCATCTGCGTAAAAATGATGGTTGATTTGATGACAGTTTATAATGTGGGGCAGTGTAAAGAGTGAAGAGAACAGGGCTTAGAACTGATCCCTGTGGGACTCCGCATTCCAGTTTGGCAGGTATTGATTTAACATTGTTTACTGCAACTGTCTGGAATCGGCCAGTAAGGTATGAATTAAACCAGGTGAGGGCTGTGCCAATAACACCGAGCGTGTTTTGAAGACGGGAGAGAAGAATTGAGTTGTCTATAGTGTCGAAGGCTGCCGATAGGTCAAGCAGAGTGAGAAGGGAGATTTTCCCTGAGTCAGAAGCGAGTAAAAGCATGTTTAAGGTGTGTACTAGGGTGGTTTCAGTGCTGAAGTTAAAGCGACAAGCAGACTGAAACTCAGGAAGAGGATTGTTGGAGAGAAGGTGGTAGTTGAGCTGTTTGAGAACTACTTTTTCAAGGACTTTAGAAATAAAAGGTAGATTGGAAACAGGTCTATAGTTCTTCAGAATGTTAGGGTCAAGGTCATGTTTTTTGAGTAGAGGTGTGACTATAGCAGTTTTGAGAGCTGATGGAACATTTCCTGAAACAAGAGATGAGTTTACTATTTTCGTGATAGTGGGTATAAGTTTAGGCACTGTGTGAAAAGAGATGCATGTATGGGATCAAGATCACATGATTTTATAGTCGTTTCTTTCAGAATTGTCATGATTTCTTTTTCACTTGTGGGATGAAATAAAAGAAGAGGAGTGCCAGAGAATTGGGGATCAGAAAGTACAGGCTGGAAAGGTGTCGATCCAGTTTGGAGCGATTGGTATGGACTTTTTCAGAAAAGAATGCAGAAAATATAGAAGGAAGTTCAGAGTGGTTGTGGATAGAAGGCAGAGGGCTTGCCTTCACAGATCCAAGAAGAGTAAATGTGAGGGAAAAGAGAGATTTCATTGACGTGGCATCAAGAACTTGAGAAGAGTAATACTTTGGGGTTTTTTCTGTAAGAATTAGAGATATGACTTTGTTTACTTGTTTTCGAAAGAGCTGCTTATTCATTTCCGTTTTTGATTTTCGCCACTGCCGCTCTAGTTGCCTGCGTTTGTGCTTTGCGACCAGGATGTCATGGTGTACCATGCCGCACATGGCCTATCAGGCAGGATACGGTCAGTGGGAGGTGCATGCTCATCAAGCAGTTGGGCGAGAACATCATTGTAGTGTTTAGAGGGGTTATTGTTGTCAGAGGTTTGTGGTAGGCGTTCAGCAGCTTGTGAAGAGAAAGATTTAATATCTATGGCCTTGAGGTTACAACGGGTGACGTAGTTTTTCTTTCTGATAGGCTTTGCAATGTTTAGAGAGAAAAGAACAGCCGAATGATCAGAAAGTAGTTCATCAGTGATAGATACAGATGTGATCAGATCTTGGGAAACATCAGTAATTAGCCAGTCTAAAATATGTCCTGACCTGTGCGTTGCTTCGTTTACCAGCTGAGAAAGAGAGTGGTTTGACAAAGAAAGAGAAAGACGTTGGACATCGGAAGAAGACTGGTTATCAAAGTGGAAGTTAAAGTCACCGAGAATGATAAGCTTTCTGGGAGAGAGGCTATAGTGATCCAGGAGTGACTGAAACTCTTGATGGAAGATGGAAGATGTCAGATTATTCTAACAGCTTGGAGGTGGACGATAAAGACAGCAGAAAGTAATAGAGTGGCCAGGTGTGTTAAAGTTGAGTTTATAGACTTCGAAAGATTCAGGTGAGAAAGGAGGGGAGTGACCGAAAGAAAGAGCAGGTTCGTGTGTATCTTTATAAACGATGGCAATGCCACCTCCACGGGAGGGTCGGGGAAGAGAAAGAGTTTTATAACCAGGTGGTGTCAGTTGGGTTTTTTTCGGTTCATGACTTTGTGGTTTTAACCAGGTTTCTGTAAGAAATGTTAGATCAGTATTCTGTTCAGATGTGAAATCAGAAATGAAATCAGCTTTACCTTCTGGGCAGAGAGATTGCCCGTTGAACAAGCACGTATGAAGGATGTTAAAAGGAGGCAGAGAGGTTGATGATAACTGTGGTGGGTTAGGATAACTGTCAGAGGAAGAGGATGAAGGCGATGGTAGAGATGTGGAGAGTGGAAGAGCAGACAAAAGTTTGGATCGAGAGTCAGGTGTAGAAGCTGGTGAGAGAACTCGGCAAGTTTGGGGATTTGCAGTTTCATGCATACCATGATACACATTGCAATAAGAACACGTTTTATCCAAGTCATAAACACAGGAAAAAGCAGGTGGATCAGAGGGAAGCGAAGCAGTGTTGTCCTTGGTTACGGTGGTAGCGGTAGTGACGTCAGAAATGAGGATGGAGACGGATGTAGGGGGCCACAGGCCATGATGTGTGTGGGCAGGTGTACCTGGTCAAGTTTTGCAGGGGTTGATTCCTAAGGTTGAAATGTGTTAAGTCTGTTGGGTATGTTGAAAAACCCATGTGAGAGCTATGCTCTCATGTCTCCAGAATTAAGCGTCATATCGGTGGAAGGAGGAACACTGGGGGGATCTGAGTTTGTGTTTCACCTGCAATTTTTCACATGGCAGCAGGGTTACAGTAAAATGGGTCACAAGGACCAGCAATGTCAGTTGAACACAAATCATAAAGTCAGCTGAATCTTCAAAAATTAATAAGAACAATGAAAATTATAAATTAAAGTAATTCAAAATGTAAATGATATTAAGGAAAACTATTCTGACCAGTCAATGCATCATGAAGTCACAGACAAGTAGATATCAAGCTTGTTTTGCTGAATAGAGAAAAAAAGCACAAAAACAACACTCAAACACGGAGAGACACACCCTGCACAAGGGCCAATTGCTCTCTCATAGTTTTGTATCTCTACATGGAGAGCAGGGGGAAGCAGTCATCCTTGAAGGAGGTTAGGTTCCTGTGAATCCTGTCTTGCTTCTTTGTGTGCTCCATCCTGTCTGTCCTGTCAACGTCTTCCTTGGGGTGCAGGAGTGCTCCCCATTCCTTCCCAGTGACAGGTGAGGGTCTTTCTGTAAATGTGATTGGTTTCTGTGGTGATTCATTGTGTTGTTGTGGTGGCTGTTGACAGCGTCTTGTGTCAATGCAGTGCTTGGATGGATGGTTTTCCGAGTAAATGAGTATGGAGTGTTTTCGTGGAAGGTTTCTTCTTTCTTAGGATTTATTTTCAATCACGTAGACTTCATATTCTCCTTTAGTGAATAGTAGGATATTTATGATGCTTTTAAATGTTAATGCTTTGCCTAGAGAGGTATTATTTGTGTTTGGAACACTCTTTCTAAATTTGAATTGATGTGGTCGCGTCCTGAGTGTTTTGGGACTTAGTACAATTTTGTGTGTTCAGCAGCAGTGTGTGGCTATTATTGTTTTTCTGTAAAACAATTCTCTTTTGTGGTACAATGTTTCCAAGGTATTTTAGCCTAACTAAATCTAAACGTAAACAGTTGAGGAATAGATAGATTGGATTTCAGATGTAGATGGCTTTTGGGAGTACATGGTGAAATCTTGGGGTATGAAGAAACGGACAATTTGTCAACCTATAGGATACAAAGGAAATAATCCAAGATGCCCTAGCGCTAGTTACTTGCATAATTATGCAAGTATTGCCTGTTCTACGTTCCTGTGTGTGCCTTCAGTATTGGAGTCAAGTCTGGTGAAAGTTTTACCTGGTGTGTCCTGAAGAGCGTCACCAGAGGCTTGTCCTTGACCCTCTGGAATTTCCATTTCCCTTTATTCCGTAGACCTACTTCTTTTCCCCTTTGACTCCTTTCCCTTCTGCCCGTCCACCTTCAGCCTACCCCGAGGATCTCGGCGGCCGGGAGCTTCATGACGCTGCTGTTTGCTGATGTGCAGAGACCGTGGGGGATGGGGGAGGGGAGTACCTCTCGAGCTGGGCTCAGAACTGTTAGGGAAGAAAGGAGGGTATTTCGGATTGAGACTTAGAGTGTCAGTTTGGCCGTTGAATCTGTGTGTGTGAAAGTGATTTAAGTATTTGTCTGGGATTGCTTTGAACCATGAACAGTAAAGTCTGGAGCTTTTCTTCTGTGTTCTGTGTTTGTTGTTGTTGTTGAAAAGACAGTCAGAGTGGGAATGGGTGGAAGTTTAGCCACACTCCCTTACGAGCGTGGCAATCACCTTCACCATTACATAATTATCCCATAGACTAGAAGACCAGCTCTCCTTCTTTTCCAGCGAGCCGTCGATTTTATTGGCAAAAGTTAAGTTTGTAATTGCCCTGCTTCCAATGCTGACTAATCTCTCATGGCTTTCGAGTGCGTCAGCTGTTATTTTCTCTAAGAATATGTCAAAGAAGGTGGGAGAGAGCTGACATCCTTGGCATACTCCAATAATTATTGTGGTTTGGAACCATTCTTATATATTGTTGTTGTAGTAGACTGCGCTTGTTGCCTTGTCGTATAGGCATTTTGTGGTTTCCATCAGGTTTGAATTGATGTAAAAAAACCTCATGGTTGCCCACAAAGCTGTATACCAAAGTCTACCGAACGCCTTCTTAAAATCCACAAACACGTGTTAAAGGTCTTGCTGGTGTTGCAGATACTTCTCCCAAAGTATTCTAAAGTTGAATATTTGCTCTGTTGTGTTCTGTTCTACTCTGAAACTCACCTTTTTTTTGCAGGTCTGCTCAACTTGAGGGTTTAGTCTGTTTGGGAAGATTTTTAACTTAACATGGATGGCTCATCAGGCTGATGGTACGGTAGCTATGGCATAGTTTCAAGTTGCTTTTCTTCGGGAGAATAATAATCACGGACTGTGTCCAAGGTGTTGGCAATTGGCCTGTCCACCAGACCTTAAAGTGTGTAACGAAACTTTTTCTTAGCCTTGTAAAATTATCTACAATCTGTGTATATGTCTGCCAGATTTATGTTTTTAAGTAAAACATGTAATGTTCAGTGTCATAACATCATGAGCAAAATCAAAGAAAGGTGTAGAAGTAAGGAAATAATCAACTACACTGCTTCCCTGATCAGAAATATATGTGAAACAACCGTCCTGGTTGTTATGGCATATTCCCTTTAAAATGCATAATCCAATTGCAGTGCACATATTTAATAATTGTCAACCATAAGAATTTCTTGTGGAATATTTGGAATGTCTTTGTATATGATTTTCATTTTTTTTCTGTAGTTCTTGTGCAATTCATTTCACATTCAAATCTCCACACACAATGATATCGATATCGTCACACAAAAGCAATCTATCTACAATATTTTCTTCCAGCAAACTCAATCCATAATTAGCATCACAAGTAGCATAGTACAGTGAATTTTCAGGGGGAAGATAGGTACACACAAGCAAAACATCTGTAGGAAAATGGAAAAAATATTTATCAAGCACAAAAAGCATACAACAGTCATCATCATTCATGTATCAGATGTAAGGGACAAGAACTTTTCTTAAAAGACAAATAATGTCCCCTGAACACCTTTCCCTGCCGTGGTCAGTTTCATGCTGGTTTTACAAACAGTTCGTGATCATTGAATAAGTTAGACTAAAAATTTTCAACAAAAGTCTCAACAAGGCAAGCAAATTCGAAAGACGAAATGAAATGAACAAAGTCTAAATCATTAAGCTTTGACTGTATACCACACACATTCCAAGAAGAAACGACAATTTATTCATATCACATCGTGTTTTCCCCCAAAATGTGCTGGCACTGTCATCTCTAAACATCCATCCCTCTTATTCAACACACGCAATGGCTCTCCATTCACCCCCATCTTCATTCATCCCCGCTCCTCTTTCTCCCTCACCCTCTGATACATCATATGCCACATCACTTGTATTACAGGCATCCACAGTCTCTTTCTCTGCAATCTCTCTCTCAACCTCCACATACACACATCTCACACAACCATTACATCTCAGACAGCACTGACAAGCATTTATAGGTAAATTTACGCAGCATGATAAACCAGTTGTTTCTTTACTGTCAGTCGTAATGTTTTTCAGACATTTATCGCTGCTAGCTTGGTCATGTGATATTGCAACATTATTATAACCGTCTTCTTCACCCTTACTTGTTTTAACCAGATTTACAAAATTGGAGAAACCCAGAGTATTTTTAGCTTCTATTGGTGATGTATCACTCCCCACGGAAATTCCCACTTTAAGCATTTTTGACTGTCACTGGCATGTCCACCCCATTTCCCACCCTCCCCATCAGCACTTATCAGGACTTATTGTTCAGAGGTTTGCAGGACCGGCCAAAGTCCTATTTTGCTTCCCTCAGTTGGTCATCTGCATCCAGGACGAAACGTTTCCTTGAATGACCAGGTGGTCATAGACCATGCTGACCTTCCCCTGCTGTCTGGCCATCTTGAAGTGAGGAGTCAGCTTCCGTCTGATTTCTCTGCCCCTGGCAGTAAAGTTTTCATTGATGAACACTCCGGTGCCCTTGGTTGTGCCTGGCCTTCAGAATTTTTTTCTTTGTCCTTGAACGAGCGGCATGTTGCACCGGGGGTGACTTGGGTTGGCGTTCAGGCGATGCACTCTTCAAATTGAATATTTCTGGCTTTGATTTGTCTGTGCAAGATACAGCGCTATATAAATTCCATTTATTATTATATTTTTATTATTATTTTTAAATTATTATCATTATTTCCAGGTGTCCTGTGGATCATGTCACTGACCATACCCTCACATTCCTGCCATGTCTCATCCTTCTGCTTTGGAATTCCATGAATTATGACATTGTTTCTTTTTGACTATCCTCCAGATGATCCGTCTTTTTCTCCAGTTTCGACTCTCGTTTTCAGGATGAAAAAAAGCACATGAGTGCTTATTTCATTATCCTTTAAAAGAAAATAAAAAGATAAATAAATAAATAAACATTTAGTCCTTCGGATGAGACTATAAACCGAGGTTCCGTGTGCGAACGCACGCAGAACATCTTGCGCACATGTTAAAACCCGTTCCACTTTTCGGAAGAGAAGGCCAATGTGTGCCTGTGGGAATGGATGGCAAAATTTACAACACTGCATACACACGGGGACTGGATGAAAAAAGCACATGAGTTCTTATTCCATTAGCCTCGAAAAGAAAATAAACAGACATCGTTTTCTTTTCTCAATAGCTCGTTTTCTTTCTTTAGACTTTCAATAGAAGACCCTATCTCATGTAGTGCATTTTTCATGTCAGATTGAGTTTCTTTTAGACTGGCTATGTCATTTCTCACCTCACTGAATTGTTGGTGCATGTTTTCATTCATTCTCGACAGCGCTGCCATCATTTCTTTGTTTGAAGGGTCCTCACCAACTGCCAGACCAGTGCTTGACCGTCGCTGCATGCTGCTCCTCAGTGTTGTCTGCTTGAAGGGGTCTGGCTTTGGAGGCCCTGGTTTCATTTCAATGTTGCCACACTGATGTATCAAATTGCCCATGTATAACAAAACGAGCAGCACACCTGTCACCACACCGTCTGGTCGTGTTCTCAGTGTCAACACACATATAAACATGGTGGCCTTAAATTTTGCTCTGTTGTACATAAAAGCCAGGTATGCAGGCAAAAATCCACCACACACAGCCTGTAAGGCTAAAGGCGAGACTGGCATACTGCACTACTTATCTACCTGCAAAATGTCACAACTGAAAAGTTACTAAAGACTGTCAAATTCAAGAAAGACAGGAGAACTCATTAACACACAGTGATGAGTTCACATTTGACCCCAGAGAGAGAGAGAGAGAGAGAGAGAGAGAACCTGAATCTCAAACCTGACCAACTGCCAGGGTGCAGTGGATAGCACGCTAGGTTACTGGCGATCCCAAGTTTGAATCTCATAAGAATTATATTCTCTTTTCATTTTGCTCTGTCTGGCTCCTACTCACAGTGACTTTGTTGTGGACTTTTTGGGAATACTAGAAATATACAGTACAGTCGAGCTTCATCCACTTTCCGTATGTGATTGTAGTGGCTTTGCTCAAATTACCTGATCAAAACTGCAGGAGTCCGGTTGATGAAAAGATATTATGATATGCTATGGTAGGAAATGTCGGAAGTAAGAATTAAAAAAAGAAAAAAACAACCTGTAAATAAACAAGACACAGAAAAGAAAGAGCAGGAAAGAAGTTAATGTATTTGTTTTTTTACTGTCTTTGACAAGACAAAATACTGTTCTCATAGCTGCTCATTCAAGAACGATTATTCTTCCACTATTTCTTCCTGGGGGTGGGGGGTGGGGTGAAATTTCCTTGCAGTTGAATTGGTAGATCTATAGGAAGAAAACGTGTTTAAACAAAAACCTTTCATAAAGTTTTCGGTGAAACAAACAAATTCATAACTAGAAACAAAAGACAGGAATGAATTATCTTTCGGTGTGTAGGCCAAGCCTTCCACTGTCTAGGCTAGTGTTGTGCACTGATGTGTGTGTGTGGGGGGGGGGGGGGGGATTTGCACTCTTCCAGTTTTTGTTGCGGTCACGACCTTGATTCCATTTCTTTTTCTTTGACACGCTGGGCATTGAAGTTTGCTTCTTGTTTCTCCAATGAGCAGTCGTCCAGTTTGTTGGCAGTCGTGCCTGCCCTCTGCGTGTCTGTCTGTCTGAAGCTGCTTGTTGTGATGTGTCACTTACAGGCCGTGCGCCATTGCACTGCTGGTCTCCAATGCTCGGTACAGGTGGACTATGCAGATGTTGTTGCGACCGACTAGGGGATTGTATACTGCTTTGTATTTTGAGGTGCAACTGCACCCGGTTCAGTCACCTGCAAGTTTCCGTCTTCGTTAGTCTTCATTGAGCTTTCCAGGGAGGGATGGGGGTTTAAACAGCAATCCCTGGGTGGAGGGGGAAGGGAGGAAATTGTTCTCGCTGTTGGTGTGTTATCTTTCTGTCTTTGCCAAGTGTGTTCATCATCAAATGTCACATCTTTTTTTCTGATCTTCTTTCTTTTGGTGCTGAAGAGAGAGCAGGATTCACCGCAGCAGGACAGGGCTGAGTGTTGAGCTCCTCACACACTGTTTCATGGGGCAGAGGGCTGACCAGCTCTGTTTCCTTTGGCAAAGGACTCGGCCTCTGATCACTGGTGGTTTCAACAATGTTCCTCCAAGTGGGGGAAAAAGATAGTTCTGGCTCTTCCACAGTCTTTTCACAAGTTGAAAGAGTATTTGCCAACACCTCACTGTAAAGACATGAACCAGAAGCGATGGGTCCCGCCGCGGGATGTGGCCCTGGAGTTTCAGGGGAGGTGAATCTTGAAGACTGAAGAGAGTGAGGACTCGAGGATATGTCACGTGTTCTGCTGGCTTCTGTCTGCCTCCAGTTATTCCTTTCATCCCAGTGGGCTGAATAGCGTTCTTTCTCCCTTTCTCTGTCTCTAGGTGAAGCTCACTCTGTCAGGAGGCCATATCCATCTCTCTGGTGTCTTGAGTTTCGTTCCTCTCGTCTCACGTGGCGGTAAGTGAGTGATCCTTCTGGTGTTTTTTTCTGTACGTAGCAGGTCGGTGATGTCGATCTTCCACCTGCAGGTGGCCTGCTCTGAAGTAGGTAAGTTTACCCTGCTGGCGATAGCGCTCCACTTCTTCCCGTTGGCGTTCAGTAAGATCCTGATGTTCTCTTGCCGGAGGAGATCTCTCAAATCCTTGTCGGTCAGGATTTCCATTTTATCGCCCTATCTTTGCAGACGGACAATCAGTGGTCGTGGGGAATCTCTGTGTGTTCGGCAAGCTCCCACACGGTAACACCTTTCAATGTCCGATTCGTGCCATGTGCGTGATGAGTACTCGTTGAGCAGCTTGAGAGCAATCTGGGAACTTTTCTGGGTATTTTCATGATCTTGTTCTCTGACGCCCATAAATTTCAAGGTGCACTGTCGGGAATTCTTCTGCAGCTCCTCTAGTTCCCGTTCCATTCGGTCCATCCGTTCGTAGAAGTAGGTCTGGTTTTGTTTGATGTTGTAGAGGTCTTTCGTCTTCTCGGATCCGTTTCTGAAGAGAGCTCAGTTCCGAAGCTAGACGATCATAAGTGTTTTTCAGTTTTGCCAGCTTTTCATGAACTTTACGGAAAACGTCGTCAGCATGGGTGTAAAGAAAATTTGGTAAGTCAGAAAATTTGTTGTCCAGCAACATTTGCACTTGTTGCATAAAGTAGAAGTTGTTGCAGTCATTATAGGTTGTTTCCTTGGGTCCCAGATTCAGTTCAATGTCCCCACTCACCAAGAGCAGGAGAAAGAACAGACAGTAAAGAGCAGAGACAGTCACAGCAGTGCACCCGCCTGTCACTTCTGTTGTCACTGAACATGGCTGGGCCAGTGGCTTGTTTCTATGTTGTTGTTTTCTTCCTCTTGCAGATATTTGCACAGCTAGGCTTTAGAACTGCCCAATATTTTGTCTGTGGGTTACTGCTGTTGTTGGCATCTTGATGGTACCATGAAACAGCCACTGGAAATTACCAATCCTGCTTAATTAAAACAAAAACTTCATTACAAGCAGAGAGCTGCAGAAACGTCTTGCTGCCACAGTCAGAGGAGAGAGAGCGAGACGCAGAATTGAGGAGTGAGAGAGAGAGTTAGAGAGAGAGGAAGATGAACGAGAGAGAGAGAGAGAGGGAGCAGATTGAGGAGAGCGAAGTTAACACTGAAAGTAATTTTATTGCCATTGACCAATACAGTTTTTTGGCAAGGTTGCACAGTTAATGAACACAATTTAAACAATGCAGGCTTTTAGACAAGGAAATAGTGAAAACCGAAATCCAATTAATGAAAATTCAAAGTTTGCATTAATTGTTGTCAACAGTAATTGTTGTCACAAGCTTGCACCCTCCACCCACCCCACCCACCCCACCAGTGTCATGTTCTCCGCTAGCAACAGTGTAGGGACAAAACTTGACCACCAAGGGACCCTCACATTCAAAATATACGGCAAGATAGCAACGGTTTCGTCTTCACAAAATTAATATGGAAAAATAAAATAGTGTTACATGAAAAGGGAATACTTAGTTAATGCGGATTTTCGTTTTTTCTGCTGTCTCAAGCAAGGGAGATAAATTTTGCAAGTGATTTTATGAATTTTCATCATCGATCAAGAGACTTAACTATATCTCTAATTTTGAGATTTCTTATTAAATATGAGGCATTTTGACGGATATGTCATCGTACGAATTCACTCACTCACTCAATCATCACTTGGTGGGTACGACCGTTGGTTCGTTACCGCAGGACCGCTGCAGTGGACCGCCAAATGGTTCTGTCCTGGGATGTTATTCAAGGAGGTTTGGTACGGAGGCCGGTCTCTTTGATGTTGGATATCCAGCTTTTGATAACTATGTGGTCGTCCCTGCTCTTGCTCCTCTTCCACCATACCCTGCAAGGACTGTCTTTGGGAGGCTGTTATGCTTGTTGTGGTGGCAAAACCATTCAGTTTCCTCCGTTTTTGATGTATCTAGCATGGTTACTTGTTTGCCAGCCAGTGCCTCAATCAGCTGCCAGACGTAGTCATTGGTTTTGCGGTTCTTGTAGGTGATGTTCAGGCACGCCCCTGAGGACTTCATCTCAAAGGCTGAATGCGACGTTCTCATCGGCAGTATGTGTCCATGTTCACAGCTGTAAAGGAAATGGAAGTCGACAGAGTGCTTGTAGTGTTGATTAGTGAGGGTTTGATGTTGTGGTTTCTCCACCTCTTTCGCCGGTCAGCTTAGTCAGAGGAGGTGTCTGCCCACAGCAAGTCTGCGATCATCTACTTTGTGTTGCTCCGTGCTTCTTTGGTGATGACTGCTCCAAATTGGTACTTGAAAGTTTCCACCTCCTCTAGTCGTCTCGCCACTACATCTTGATAGCGGTGGGAGTGGCTCGGTATGTGGTACGCGGTTCACTAGGCTCTTGCTCTTTTCCGTGATGATATACAGTGCGGCAGGGTGATGTTTCAGTCTGGTGTGTGAGTTCTGGAGTTCTTCTTCACTGCGGCCCATGAGGATCATATCGATGCGAATCGAAGATGTGCAGGTACTGGCCTATCCGCATATTTGTGTTTTGTGGTCTTGTGAAGTCTAAGAGGGGCCTCTGTCATGATGTTCTCAGGAAACCGTTGAAAGAACGGGGGATCGGGGCAGCCTGTGTCGAACTCCAACTGAAGTCCGGAAGAACTCCCTCGATAATCTCACCAGAGGGACTTCTGCACTGTGGGAAGCTTCGTATACAGCGCCTGGCATGACTTGAATCAGGTACTCGTCGGGAAAGCTATAGTCTTAATGATTGCCACAGGCTTCTTGGCCACACTCGCTCAAAGGCCTTATAGAAGTCATGAAGTTGTTGTGAGATGTGTAGCTGATGTTAAAGATGTTTCTAAGCGCATTTCTGATGTTGAAGATACTGCATCGACAGTGCTTCGACCTGGTCTGAATCCTGCCTGTTCTTTCTGATAGATTTTTCTGCCTTGTGGTTCAGTCTGTTAAGGCAATGCGTAGCATAACTTGCTTGGGATGGCTTTATCAGATGGATTGTTTGTAATTTAGGTACCTTCTTCAGTCCTCCCTTCTTTGGAAGTTGAAACAATGATGGATTGGGACCACTGATCAGGCCATTTTTGTGGTCCGATGCGTTGGCAGATGATTGTTAATGCCATGTCATCTCTGGGCCTCCGGTCTGATGAGCTAGCGGGATGTTTGTCAATCCATGGTGATTTGCTCCTTTCAGGAGCTTACTGAGTTCTTCTCACCTCTTCCTCCAGCCCTGTGTGCTTTTCAGGATCTGAGGTTGGAATCTTGCTCGTTGAGTTTGTTCGGCATCATGCCTTCAGCTTGTAGTTGTAATGGTCTCAGATATTCTGTCATCTCTTCACCCCCCCTTGATAGTAATATTATCTCTTTTATAGAGTGCTCTTGTAAAGCTTACGGCGCTCTCTGTAAGGGGGAACTGAACCCTCTTTGTCTTCACTACCGGAGGTCTTTGGCTCGCTGGGACTTGGTTAGTTCCTTGAAGGTTGGTCGCTCTGTTGCTGTCCTCCTTCGCCATTGCTTTCTCAAAACTTGGAGCATTGTTCTGACATCCAGTTCCCAATGGCCTCAGTCATCTTCTTCTGATTGATCTGTTGACTGTTTATATCTTCGGCGTTTCTGGGATTTTGTTCTTCACTGGCTTTAGCTCCCTACGATGGTTGCACAGGTCCAGGATATCGTTGGTACCCACGGTTGGATCTTTTACCTCTTCTTTCCAAGGTATCATCAGCGCCGTCTCTGCAAGGTTTCTTGCTGAAGGTTCAGTGAGGTTGTTGATTTCATTTGGAGGAAATTCAATGCTGCAAATTGACCTCTATCTCAGCTTTAACAGATTTCAGGACTTCGGGGTCTTAGGCTATTCCATGTTGAACCGCAACCGGGGTTTCTCTTTCTGGTTTTTGGTTTCCGGCTTGATCTGTAGGGTTATGAGTACAAGTCATGGTCACTTGCCAATATCAGGCCAGGGAAAACTTTCTTGTCTGGGCTTTGTTGATGCTCGCTTACTGTTTGGGGGCCAATGATGTAGTCAATCTGGATTTGTGTTTTCATTTGGTGAGTGCCACGTCGATCTTCTTGATGTCTTGTGGGGGTTTATAAGGAGTTGGCGACCGTAAGATTGTGGCTGCTTGCGAATTCCAAAGTCTGTAACCTTATCAGTAGTTTCCGTCCACGCCAAAAACGGCCCTTCTGTCCTGGCCATTGCGTCTTATGCGTCAGGTCCGATCTTGGCATTTCCAGTCGCCCTGGATCACGCGAAAGTACTTCTTTGGAGTTGCTTTGATGGCGCTCTCCAATCTTACGAAGAAACACTCGATTGCTTCAATCGTAAGTTCTGATGATTGGTGCCATCGCCTTTGTATGATGGTCCTGTTGCGTGTGTTTGCTGCGACACGCATGCGATCAGTCAGCTTGAGATTGGGGGTACGCTGAAGGACACTGTTAGTTTTTCTAGATTAGCCAGAAATCCTACTCCGTGTTGGTGTTTGGAAGTCGTACGCCTCTCATACATTGCTTTGGATCTTCTTCTGTCGTTGTTTCGCCGAATCCGACCCAACCGGCCTTCGGCGTCAGTATGTCCATTCGTATCTATCGAAGTTCATGGTTAGGCCTTGGAGCTCTCCCACATGCGCTGCAAGGTACGGATGTTCATGTTTTACCAATGATGTACGAATTACAATCAACAAAACAAAAATCTGTCATTTTCAGTCTGCGCACACATGGGGCAGGGGGATTAAGTGAGAGTCTGAGAGAGAGTGAGAGAGAGAGAGTGAAGAGAGAGGAGAGGAGTAGAGAGATGGTTGAGAGAGAGATGAGCGAGAGAGATGAGAGAGAGAGAGAGAGAGGAGAGAATGTGCAATTGAATGTGATGAATCATAAACATCATGTTGACATGTTGTTGCTTTTTATATTGACTGTCTTTTCTTATTTTCATGTCCATAAATGTGCTATCATTGTTGTTGTACTGAATTGTGGGAGTGCGATTATTAATCTAATCTTGCATCTTGTAATTCAGTAGACTTGCAAACTGTCTCTCACTCTCCTTTCTCTCTCTCTCTTCTCTCTCTCTCTCTATCTCTCTCTCTTTCTTTCTCTCTCTCTCTCTCCTCTCTCTCTCTCTCACTCTCACGTGCCCAACACACACACACACACACACACACGCCACACAAACACACACACATCATTTATTACTATATATAAAACCAGAACCCAAATGTATGTTCTCCGTCTAGATACAAAAACTAACATATTCATGACATAACTAATTATATGACGTCCCCAGGTTCAGTTATATCACCAATGTGGGACTCACAGTTCTGGGCATAGTGCTCTACAGGTGAGTTTCATCCAATGTTCATGATATAAGATATTCCGATACCCCTAGGGAAGGCGACGCAATTTGGATGTGTTATACACTTGTTCTAATATTTAGATGTGTTTGTGCTCAAGTTGTATTATATATCGACGGGATAGTCTATTGGTTAGAGTGATTAGCGCAATGCTGTGATTGCTGCCTGTGTTTGAATCTCGTTCAGAAGATTATCCTCTGAGTTAGTGTCCACTCCCCCGACGTCCTTCCGATGAGAATATAAACGTAGATCCCGTGTAGCGAACGCTTTGCAGAACATCTTACGACACGTTAAAAGCCGTTTCGTTTTCGGAAGAGTAAATCTTTGTAGTGCCAATGGGAATGGTGATAGAATTTAAAAAGCTGCACAACGGGATGGACTTAAACAAGCCAGCAGTTACTTTATCCTGGAAATAAAAGAATAAAGTAAAAATAAATAAAGGAAATGGTATGTATTACTTGTCATACCCTTTTGACTAAATATCTTTGTCGATGGTTAATAAACCATTGTTGATGATGTTGATGATGATGATGATGATGTGAGATGTGATGATGATGATGATGACGACGACGACGCGACCGAGACAACGACGACGACGACGACGACGATTGATGATGATGATGATGTGTTCCCGTATATAAGAGTCGATATAAGAATTTACATTATGTCTTTGCGCCTGTCGCAGCATGTGTGTGTTCTGTGTTTGAATGTGGATGGGTGTTGTTTTGCTACCTTTCAGAAATTTTTCATCTTCTTGTTATGATTTCCCCCTGAGTTTTTGGTTCGACATGTTCTTTGTTTTATCTATTTTTGAGATATTTCGATGTATAATGTTCATCATTTGTTTTGATTGTTCAAAATTTTGATGCGACTTATGAATTGTGTTCTTACTGTTGTGCTGGTCTTTGTGACCATTTTCATTGAACCTACTGCCGTTCAACAAGTGCACGTGATTCACGGAAACGGACACCTCCCCCCCATCATCCAATTCTGGTCGTGTGCGTTGCTCTGCACCTTCGGGCGAGCAGGAGAGCCGCGGACATTAGAGCTATGCTCGCCCACTGAGAATTGTCCAAAACCGTCCAGCTTGCTCAGAGATTACGCAGCTATCCCAAGCTTAGGCATTACATTGCCACAAACCAGACAGGGAACACGGGCAGGCCAACGTCATCACCAGTGGTGGGCTACCTCTCAGTGTCTCCTTCCCTCACTCTGGACCAGTCACTTCTGTTACCATGAACAACGCTTCTTACCCCATGCTGCCCGTCACCGCCCCTTAGCTTTTGATTGTTCTGTTGTTTGTGAATCTGATAATGTTCTTTTTGTTCTGATTGATGATGCTGTATATCATGATGTGTTTCAAACACCGATCCCTGTATTAGACGTTTTTCTATCACCATCTTCTACTCCTGATTCACCATCCCAATATTGTTGTCTGGTTTCCGTAGCCGCATCCTACACCATCGCCTTCGTCCTCTTCTTGATGCTTGTCAAAACTCACCAATTTCTCGTCAGCCTCTCAACCTCTTCAGATTTCCTTCAAGTTTGTTAGTTCAATGTGCAGTCTGTACTGTCTAATGGAAAAGCGACTAATTTCAGATTTTCTTCTCTGAAAAAAACAGTCTGACTTAACCTGCCTCACGAATTTGGCTTAAACCACTCATGGCCAAGAGCAAACATAAAACAGCTGACAGTCCTGGAAATACAATATTTCTTTCCCCTGACTCTTCGAGGTTGGGATTGCCATCATTCTCAAAGACATATTGGAACCATTTCTTTTTTCAGTCAACAACCTTCATTTACATGAATCTTTTGGAAGTTTGCGAAGTCATCTACCTCCCTGGCAATATATTACTATCTGCTGCCTTTACGTCTATACCTCCCAGCGTAAAACACCTAACATCTTATCTTTTTCACCAAGAATTCCAGTCACTCCTCGACCACTCACAAGCCTCTCTCCCACTTAACTTTAATTCTTGGTGACTTCAACTTCAATTTCGACAACCAGTCTTCTCCAGATGTCAACGTCTTTCTCTTTCTCTGTCAGCAACCCTTTCTCTCTCCAACGGTAAACGACAGCAACGCACAGCTTGGTCAATCTTTCCGACTGTGATTACTAATGCTTATATAATCTTGTCCACATCTTGATTCTGTGTCACGACGAACTGCATTTTGATTATTCCGCCATTTTTTCCACCTTACATCACACAAACCTGTCAGAAAGAAGAAATATGTCTTACTCGTGCCAATCTTAAGGCCTTAGACATTATTCCTTCTATTACAAGTTCCGAACGTTTTTCAAACCTCTGACCACACTGACTTCTATGATCCACTATAACACTATTCTCCGTCCAACTGCTGGATGAGCAATGCACCTCCCTTACTGACCCTCTCCTCCCTGACAGACCCTCGTAGCATCATGGTATACCCAAGACATCTTCGATAGCGAAGACGCAAAACGCCTGAAACTAGAACGGCAGTGGCGGAATAATCTAAGTTGGCGGAAGTCAAAAATGAAATCAGCAAACAGCTTTTCGAAAACAAATAACAAGTCAAACTTCTTACATCCATTCAGCAAGACAGACTACTACGCTTCCCTAGTTCTCTGTGCTACATCCATAAAATCTCTTTTTTCCTCACCTCAAACTCCTTGGATCTGACAAAGACAACTCCTTGCATAACACCACCGTGGTCTGAACTATCCAATTTTCTGCATCTTTTTCAGCAAGTTCGAAAACATACGCTCCACGACTGGATCAGACTCTAATTCAGCCTGCGGCCTCCTGATCACAGTTCACTTGCGCACGCCTCTCTTTTCATTAATCCCACGTAGTGAAAAGGAGATCATGTACACTTCTGAAGGAAATGATATAAAATATTACTACCCTGATCCATACTGCCTCCTGTTTTCTCAAATGCCTTCCAAACTTGTACCTATTATTCACTAAATAGTAACTATATCTTGTGTCAGGAAATTTTTTTTCCTCTCCATCAGCTCTTAAAACAGCAATAGTCACCACCTTCTCTACTGAAAAGCAACGACCCTCGATCACAACATTATGAGAATTCTAGGCCTGTCTCAAACATGACCTTTTGTCTCTAAAGTACTTAGAAAAAGTTGTTCTCAACAAGCTCAACCCGTCACCTTCATTCAATGATCCCTTCCAATTTTCAATCCTGCTATCGCCAACCACAGCACCGAACACCACCCTAGTCACATCTTTGATACACTTCAACTTGTTGCTATGCAGGAAAAAATCTCCCTCCTCACTCTTATTTGTTATCTGCAGCTTTTATCTCCCCATAGATCACTCAATACTTCTTTACTCGCCTCCAAAATACGTTTGGTATTACGGCACAGCCCACACCTGGTATACTTCATACCTCACAGACCGGTTCAGAAGTTATTGAAACAAATTCAATCATAACTGCTAAATGGAATGTGGAGTCCCGCATGGATCAGTTTTCCTTTACTCTCTACACTGCTCCACTCTCACATATAATAAACAACCACCATATTGATTCATCCTTTCTATGCCGTTGTCCTCAGCTTCTGTGCAGTGATACTGTTGAAAACTTGCCTTCCCTCTGACAAATATGTTCCTACTGCTTAAAGTGACATTTCAAAACCTGGAATGAACTCAGAACAAGTTACAACTTTAATGCCGATAAAACCGAAGCCCTTGCATAGGGACCAATCATAAACTTATCCTCTATCGCAAAACTTCAACAGAATTCGGCAATTAGTCAGTTCCTTTTGTCCAATCTGTGATAGGATTTAGGAGTAGTTCTTGACAACACCTCAGATGAAAATAGTCATCACCCCCCGACCTGCCCAGTCTTGCTATATCAATTACGGCGAAATAAAAAACGCGATTCGCAAGTATCTGTCCACTGATGCAACTTCCAAGCTTGTCACATCTCTCTATTCTTTACACGTTTAGACTACTGTATAATCTCTTTTGGACGGGCATACCTGATCATCCTATTCACCTCTCTTTTACGCATACAAACTCTGCAGCTCGACTGACTAAGAAAGAAAAAATCCGAAACATCACACCTCTTCGGCGATCTCTTCCATGGCTGCCGTTACAAAGGACTGGATGTATAAAATCATACCCTCTGTTTCAAATGTCTCTCAATCTGCACCTTTATCTCTGTAAATGTCTTCACTGTACACTCCATCGTTCTTCGTCAAGCCGCAGATACTTTGTGTTCGAACACCCAGCTTCAAACAAAACCATGTTGGCGTCGCTCCTTCTCTGTTTCTGGTCCCAGTCCACTGGAATGACTCCTCTTACACTTCCGCCAAAGCCTTCACGTGATACTTGAATATCTAGCCTCAAAACACACTTTTTTCTACTGAGACTCTTCCCAACATTCTGTCCCTAAATTGTCAACAGCACTTTCACTTCTAAGTGTCGTTCCGAGTGATTGAGTGTGTGTGTGTGTGTGTGTGTGTGTGTCGTGTGTGTGTGTTTGTATTTGTTGTGTGTGTGTGTGTGTAGTGTGTAGTGTGTGTGTGGCGTGGTGTGTGTGTGTGCTCGTGTTGGTGTGTGTGTGACGTGTGTGTGTGTGTGTGTGGTGCGTGCGTGATAGTGCGCGCGCATGATTTGGAATCTGTAGTTCATCATGTCTAAGGTGAGTTGAGCCTGTAAATGATTGAGTGCAAGCGCTTCGCTTTGTTTGGGTTTTACACGATTCCAGCGCTATATAAAATTTCTATAATATTATTATTATGATTAAGAGTCATAGGAAGAAGGAGATGAATTCATTTTCGAATGCCCTATGATGGTGCCAGCAAGGAGGTCAAAGTTCAATCGTCATTCTTATGTTTGCTCAATGTGCGAGGAGGAACGTTTGTGCTTCTGGACGATCAAGGAAGGAATTGACTTCTGTTGGTTGGTCCTATGATCACCTTTTCTACTTCTTTTATGGCTGTGTAGTCACTTCTCTGAAGTTTAAACTTCAATAACTGCTCTGATGTGTAGCACAATGGACCTGATCAATGCTGCCTTGTTGGCACCGTCTGGTGCTGGATCCAGCTATGGTAGCTGCCTCTTCAGTGGTCTTTGAAAAATTTCTGCAAAAGCTATGGGTCACATTTTCCCCGTCAACCTGCAATAAAAGACAGCTTTAGGCATGCGTGTGACTCTCCTTGCTACATGTGCAGCCACAGGGAAGTTATGCTGCAGCAGTATCATTCAGGACTGGGCAGCGTTGGCCCATTGAAGATTAAACTTTGGCTTCTTTTGACACCTGTTGATCAAACAAATGCACGCACGCGCGCGCGCGCGCAACACACACACCCACCACACCACCCCCCCCCCCCCCACACACACACACGGCACAGACACGGTACGCTACGCTACACTACACGACATTACACCACACCACACCACACACACACAACTAGGGGGACGGGAAAAGCCTCAAAGTGGGTGAACATTGCGGCTTGCAATCAGAGCCCTGGGTTCGATAGCCGCTTTAGGGGTATTTTCCCTGAAGTTAACATCAGTGCAGACTCCCTCTCCCTAAAGTATCACTTCGGATGAGACTATAAACCGAGGCCGTGGTGCGAAACGACGCAGAACATCTCCTGTGCACACATTTAGAAATCTGTTCGTTTATCGTAAGAGTAGGCCATTGTATTCGGTGGCGAAGTACGGCTGAACAAAATTTACAAAACCGGCTACAACACGGGGATGGATGTAAAAAAGTAATAAGTGCTTTATTCCATTATCCTCGATATAAAAGAATAAAACTAAAATTAAAAAATTAAAAATTAAAATACGCTAACGTACTTCACTACACACACAGACAACACCAAAACGCACAAACCACACACCACACACACACACACAACACACACACACCCCACAACACAACACACACACACCACACAAACCTCGGCTTGCAGGCAAACCGATGTTGTTTACAGTTTTGGGGTCACTGCAATGCGCTCTCAGACATCAGTATAGATTACACTCACGTCAATAGGAAGAAAAAGATACAGAAGACTAATTGGTATCATGTGTTTCCTTTTCTCCTTACACACTGTTCCCGGTCTCTGTAAAAAAACAACAAAAACCCCAAAACCACTATAACAACACAACAACAAACACAAAACAAACGCAAGAATTCAAGAAATGAAAACAGCAATACCAGCCTTAGGACTGGCTAACAAAAGTGGTAACATTGAGATGCAATACACTAGAAAGAACCGGAAAGCCTCTGAATAAAACAGCTTTTGATGGAGACAGACAAAGAAATGCAACACCAAAACACAAGAAGATTTGTCAGAAGACAGCTGCTGAAGACAAAAGATGGGTACATGATACATGTAGAGATACCTGGACAATTTTTAGAACTTACTGACTCACGGTAAAACGTGCCATAATATGATCACGGGAAGATGAACAGTCGCAAAGTCTTCCAGTAAATTTTAAGGTTCTGATTACATTCTAAAAGTCGTCTCTTCCACGAACAACTCGTGGAAAAGTAAAATTCCAAAACAGTTTTTCTTAGATATTTCTTTAAACCACCCTTGATATCTAGTTTGCTATTTCTACGGTGAATGTTCAAACATATGTTTGCTTTCCACTGTACATTCCAATAGCAAAACTTTTGTTCTTTATCAATTCAGTGTACAGTCGGAAGAGTCAACACTGTTGCACTTATGCCCGTTTCCAGGACCTTACCAGAAGCCTATTACAGCACTGGGGCACAGGAGAACCACAACTCCCCTGCTTTCATCTCAGAGACAAGAACAGCAGGCAGTGTAGTGACCTGGGCCACGTTCTACACACTGTCTGGTCGTTTCGCATGCTCGACCTGAGCGGGGCGTAAGGGCTGATAGCCAGGGAGAGATCTTCGTGGTGAACACTTGCCAACAGTCCGGAGAGAGCAGTGTGCGAGGCATGTATCAGGTTGTCTCGGAGCAGCCTCTGTCAATGGTCAGTTGTCTGTGACCTGAGGCTCCAGACTTGCTAACACTCACAGTGTGTCCCGTGCCCCGGGACCCTCCTCGTGGATCCTGACGTCTCTGACAGTCTTGAACGTGTACTGAAGAATCACGTTGCAGGGTGGAGAGAGGCATGGGGCAGCACGTGACGTCCTCAGGCTGCCCCTTGGTTTACAAGCGAGTGATCCTTTGTACCACGGGTGGAGGAAGAGGGCCCCAGGAGATTTCATTGGTCGGCTGAGGGTACAGGAAGAGGGGTTAGTGTCCACAGGATGTCTAACCCTGTCATGATGTCTTCAGCGTTTTTACCATTCTGGCACACTGGCTTTTCTAAGTGGTCTGTCCGTACATACAAAACGTTCTCAATGAATCTTGCAATGGTAGCAAATAAGAAACAAGTCAACTATGGGTGATGAGATTCACTGACATTAGCACCAAAGGGATGGATGGTGGACAATAGTCAGCCGTTGTCTATGGCAACCCGTTGTTGCTGTGACATGAGTGAGGAGTACCCGATGCATGGCTCAGTTATGTGGGACTGTAGTCCAGGAAGGAAACGATGTCAGAAGCCTCTTTTCGACTGCCTTTCTTCACCATTAGCTGAAATTGCCAAGAAGAAATCAGCTTAAAGGAGGTGAAGACACATTGTAAGGAAGTTGGATAATATTTGTAGGTGGTTTTACACGTTCAGAAGCATGCTGGTTGCCATGGCCTTCATGATAGTCATAAGGTCCACTGCTTGGCTTATGGAGTATGAAATTTGGATTTTAATCTTTCCTGACACTGACAGGTCGTCAGCCAGGACTTCACTGACATGATTACAGGCTTCCATTGGGCTGATGTAAAGATGTGACAGAAGGATAGAGTTAAAGCCCTGTGACCTGGGTCCGACTGGATTAAGCCTCGTCAAAGGACCCAGATGATGAAAGGCTCCTGAATAATCCAAAGGCCACTGCTGAGGCTATTCAATGATGATGGATTCTTTCGAAATGGAGACCTGGGGCGAGAATGACAGGGTCCCTGATTGTTGATGGAGAGGAAAGTGGATGCCTTTGAGGCGGACCCTACATCTTCTACCTGTCATGGATCGGAAAAAACGTCTCAGAAAACTGCCAGGGTACGTGATGTAGTTGTGTTGGGGAGCCTGACCCAACCTGGGTGAAGAGCCAGTTTGTGCCTGTTTTGTTCCAGAGTCAGAGGATATGACCAAGGATTCAGGTTGTGAGTTAGCAGAGGGAATCTTTGTGTCAGGGATGATCCATGTCCGACATGTCTCGGTTCTTTGTGAATGTTGAATCCTTTCCTCTGATTGCCAGTGGCAAAGATTCAGCGAAAAGTCGTCAAAATCAGGCCTCCCGCAACTTGGAATAGTACATATTCCGATTGAGAGAAACTAAGACTGTCTAGAGTCCATTTTCAATTTTTTTAAAACTATGTAAAGGTTCTTGCCTAATTTAAAAAGTAGGAATATCATAGTATTACCATGATTGGTACAGAAGAAGGAAAACAAGTATTTTAAAAAAGAAGAAAAAAGATATGCCAGTGAGGGATTATGTTTGTTTGCTTTATCCTGGTATTTTTTCTAAGTTTTAGGACAAGTGTTGGCCTGTCTTCTTAATTTTTTGCTATCAAGGTCAGACATCATACAAACAAGCTGTTCTGTATCTTGCAGGAAACTTCAAACGTTGAATGATTGATGTCTTGCATGTGTATCTGAATGAAAACATTGGCAAGATACCCTCTTAACTGTAGTGAGCCTAAAAACAAAATCTGTTCTAAAGCCAAAGTATCTTCTCACACCAGTCCAGTCTTGGGACTGAGGCGTAAAGAATTTGATATGGTCTGAAGTAAGATATAATGTTTTTTCACTACATAGCTTTACCTTGATTAAGCCAACAGTCGGACCCTCTCCTGTGTTCGCATAATCAGCACTGTTCTTTCTTAAAATATTGTGTGTTCTGTCCTTGATGTCTCTTAGAATCCAATCGGATTCCTCTTTCAAGAAAGCAATGCTTGTCGGCTCTAGAAACTATGGTTGTCTCTGTTGTCTATGTGCTTCTCGAGCTTAGACCTTGCCAAATGTTTTGCTATTAGGTAATTTCTAACAGCATCAACAACCCACATTGGTGTAAAACCATATTGTTATCAGGACATTAATTGTCAGTAGGTTAGTCCCTTATGACAAAACCGTTATGAGTAAGATAGAAAAAGAATAATGCAATTTTTACTGTTGTCGCAATCAGACATACATTTTTATGTCATACATGTTTTATTTCAATTGTTTAACAAAGAACGAAATTATCGTTATGAAGAGTACCCAAAACCGAGATTGAGTTGCTTTTTCAAAGATTCAGTGTAGAGATAGACAGCTGTGTCAAGAAGGTAGGTTGCTTGTAATGTTATTTTGTTCTTCGGAGTGAATAGGAGATTTGACATTGAATTTTTGGCTACTGGTTAAGGCAAAGGTTAGTTGGAAGATATATTTGCTATTTTGATTGGAACTATGGAGCTTTAATCTTTATTTTGTTGTAGTAGATGCTGACAATCTTCACAAGTTGAGGGTAAAACCTATGCTAGATATCGTTGTTGGTTAAATATTGCAGTACTTCGACATGATTGACATGTAGAATTAGCTAAATTAAATTAAAACAGTTTTAAAGATTGTGAAAAAAATACTAGTTGATATAATTGTATCAAAGGAGGTAAGATCAAAGAACAGTTGTGATGATCTAGATTACAGATGTCATTCTCTTTTATTCCAAATTAGTAGCATGTTTATAACCTCAGTCTGTATTGAAGATGTAACAAAAATACCTCCGGATGGTTTCTAAAAGGAAACCTCGTAATGAGAAGAAAGAAAGCTGAAAAAAATGCAAGGAACTAAAATATAAAGCAGGAACTAAAAGTAAAAAGACTCGGAGGAGGAGGAGGAGGACGGAGGAGGAGGAGAAGAAGAAGAAGACGAAGAAGAAGAAGAAAGAAAAGTGAAGAAGAGAAGATGGTAAGAACAAACAACAACAACAACAAACAACAACAACCACGCAACAACAACACACACAACAAATGGCGAATAAAGTGTTCACAGTCTGTTGCCACTTGACAGTCGGTTAGCTGGAAAATTACTTAACTATTGATGTTTGTGTTTAATGCAGTGTGGACAATAATGTTGTGTGCCAGGGACAGTAAGGGCAATAAAAAGTTCAATGTGAGAGCAGCAGATGTCCATTCTCCAAGGATTGAGGATTCCGGTGAAAGAAGTGTTTGTAATGTTTTGTTGTGTATAGAAATGAGGAATATTTATAAATGCATGTGTTGTATTGTTATTGTTATCCACTGTCAAACATCAGTGTGTGAGTGTAACATGTTGTGGCATGTTGAATAGTGGCTGATTTTCGTTTGATCATGATATTGTGAATTTACGGATTTTTTGTGTGCACATGCTTGTGGTGATCGTGATGTAGAAGAGAATGATTGCAAGATTACGTGGGAGCATGCTTTTTATGTCTTGAGTCAGTGATGAATTTCTGACTGGATGTGGGTCATGTTAACATAGTGTGGTTGACTTTAATGAGCACAATAGTTCTGTAAGGGAGCTCATTGGTTTAAAAATGGGTTATAACAATCAACAACTTTTGTTACAGTGATCAGTTGTCACTCAATCTGCTCTTCAATTTTCCCGCATGTTGAGCACCACGATGTTGTAAGCACTCTTTCTTTAAAGGGGATGGCGATAGACAAAAGGTTAGAGAGTTGCATGCTCTTTGGGGCACAAACTTTGATCCCAATTTCAACCCGTTCAAGTGCGATTTTTTTTCCTGCAGGTGACATCAATGCTGGACGACTCCCAAAAAAGTCCTTGGAGATGAGACATAACGAAGTCCCGTTATGATACAACGCCGCAGATCATTCCACGCAAACGTTAAAACCTGCTCGGCTTTTTTATTACGGCCCTACATTGGTGGCGTGTGGGAAGTAATGATAACATTTACAAAACCGAATGCACAGGGAATAGACGCAAAAAAACATATGGAATGTTTAATCTTGTCTGGAAATACACGAATGAAAAAGAGTCACCATGGAGGTGCATGTTAACATTTTAATATTGAATTAAAAAAGATTGCTTTGAGTATCTAAGATGGAGGATTATTTCCATTACAGAAATACAAAACAGCTTTGATGTGAACTTCACGATTGTTTTTAATGCCTTGATGGATATTGGATTTGATCAAAGAGTTCACTCTAGTACTTTTCCTTCCTTTAATCTATTATAATTATCTGGAAAATAAGTGGTTTTTTTAGATTTATTGTTGTTCAGAAAGTCATGTAATGAAAATTGTTGTTATTCACTGCTTATGATGAAGCAATTTTTTCTATACGTGAGAAGAGTAGTGAATACCGAAGAGTTTATAACACATGACTGTTAAACAAAATATTTGGTGCAAAATATATCATTCTGTTGTAATAAATCATTTGTGTTCGATTTGCTCTGCTCAGCTCCGCTACAACTAATGACAATCTGTCCATTTTGTACACCTCGTTTTTACTTAGGAGCTTATAGAAAAGAGTAGATATTACGCTCAACAACGTTTTAGGATTGATATTATGATAAAGTTCACTGCCTTTCTTTTTGCCCATTTTCAAAAAATCTTGTAAATAAAAAGGGTTTACCAAAATATTACATGGAATACCCAAATGCCTCGGGAAAAAAAAGAATCGGGCATTTTTTTTTCAAAAAGGGGAAGACGAAAAGTTGTTTAACTGTTGTTTTAGAAAAAATGAGTTCGTTAAATGTTGTTTAATGATCAATTATTTAGAAAAAATGATGTATCGTAAATGTGTTTAAACTGTAAATGTATTTAAAAATAATTGTTTTTTAAAATGTTTTTAATGATAAATGTATTTAGAAATAAGAGTATCTTTTGCTGTTTATTATTGTGTAAATTTTAAAATGGACTGTCGCTTGAGTTTTTTCGCCTTGATTTTTTTTTTCTTAAAAATTTTTTTGTGATTTTCCCTCCTGGGGGTTGCGGAGCAGAAATTTAAATGTTATCAAATGAAATTTCCCAAGTGGATTTTTTTTAAACTTATATCTGCAGTTCATCCCCAAGATTATCCTCGTGTAATTTAAATTTTCAGTAACAGAATTTACAAAAAAAATTTTCAAGCTAAACAAAAACCAGTTTGTGTTTATGCTCATTTTAGTTGTGCCCAAACCTCGTACGTATTCTTAAAGTAACCCAAGTTTTTACAGTAAGATCCCCAAATTTTAAAGCAATCATTTGTGTTTTGCTCTGTGTCGATGCACTAAATACCTAACATCATCACACCGTACAGCCAACCTTCACAACAGCGCGCGCGCGGGGCGCAGCCAAACGCTCGAGGGACACACACAAACACCAGTAGCAGACAAGCGACCACGACGCCCCCGCACGCCCCACCCACACACACAACACACACACACACACACAACACAACACCTGCTTCTCTTCTCTCTCTGTTTCCATTAAATGAAAACAGGCATCATTTCAAAATAGCAGTGCCCCTTCCCCGAGTTGATATCTTTTTTAAAAAAAGTTTTATTACAGTTTGGGGGTTCCCTTTTGGAATCACTTCCATCATCTTTAAGAGATTTTTAGCCATAATCCTTTAGAAACTTTTGAAAAATCACCTTTTTGATGTAAAAGGTGTTTATGACAAAAAAATTGCAAATGAAAAAGTAAAGTATATTGTAAAAATTTTCATGGCATTGTTTTATTAATAACTTTCTTTACAATTGCAATTCCTGTGGTTTTGTGGGGTTGTGTGTGTGTGTTGTGGGTTTTTTGTGGGTGTTTGTGTGTGTGGTTTTTTTGTGTGAGGTGGTGGTGTGAGTTTTGTGTTGTGTGTGTGGGGTGTGTGTGTGGGGTGTTGGGAGCAGGCAAGCGCGGGTGCCGGGGGCGAAAGTGTATGTTTTGTGTTTTGGTAGTATGAGTATATATGTATTATGTACGAGTATGTATTATAAATTTTTTGATTGTATGCCCTTTGGGGGCGCGGCCTTTCTTCGTGTGTTTGGGGGTGTCTTCCCCGGGGAGAGCACGGGCGCCCCAGGAGCAACGCGCCATTATCATTATTTTTCATATAAGCATGGGTGATGCGACCAATGGCGGCTGTGAAGTGGTCTGATGGCGAAGTTTTGTCCTTTATGTGGCGGCTTTATTTTCGCTTTTCCCCTCTTCTCTGTTATCCTTTTCCTCTTAAACTGCTTGGGTCTCTGTGTCAGTTTTTTCCCCAAGTTCGTCGTTTTTCTTTTTCTCCCTGTTGTCTTGGTTGCTTTTCCCCATCTTTTTTTTTTTCTTTTCTTGTTTTTTCCTATTTTCATTTAATTATTGAAATCTTTTTTGATTAATTTGTTTTTAAATTTAAGTTGGATGTATATGGTTTAGGGTCTATTGCAATGGTTTATTGTTGTTGTTATTTTAATTTATATAATTTATTAATTTTATTAATAATTTTTTGATTGATTTGAATTTTTGTATTGTTTTGGTATTTTTGTATGTTGTTTATGGTGAGGTATTTTGAAAAGTTGTTTTGTATGTGTGATGTATTTGTGTGGTTTGTATTTAGTAAGGTATAATTTTTTAAAAATTTGGTAAATTTTTTAAATAATTTTATTTGTAATGTTGTAGTGTATTGTTTTATATAAATTTGTGTTTTTGTGTGTGGGGGGGAGGGTGTGCATTAAAAATTAATTAGCATCCCTACCATGTTTGTTTTATTCTGTTTTGTTTACTTTTTAAAAAAAAAAAAAGTTTTTCATGTATGAAATTAGATTGGGATGAATTTGCAGGAAAGTCCTTTATCGATGTAGTTTTTTTCTTTCTTTTTATATCATTCTTCATGCTAGTATTGCACATTAATTATTTTTCGTTTTTTTTTTTCCAGAGGGCTGGATGTAAAAAGTATTGTTATCTTATTCTATAACCCTCTATAAAAAAAATTTGTTCATTGTTTTGTTCATTTTCTTCTCTCTCTTCTCTCTCTTCTCTCTCTCTTTTTTCCTCTCTCCTTTTCTTGGGGGTTGAGTTGATCTCAGGAAGAGTAAAGACGCTACTACCAAAGAAGTGGTTTGCTTTTTTATTTAAGATAGGGAAATTAATACTGGGGATATAATGGGGGTCAAGGTAGTGTGTTCTTTTTTTTTGGGGGTTTGAAGAAGGACGCAGTTACCAGGTAAACCCAAAAAAATTTTAGTTTGTTTAAAAAACCAGAAAGACAGTGGGGAATTATTTTCATGGATGGTGTCAGATGATGATGTCCTAAACTTCAAAAAAAGGGGGCACAAGCCCCTTGCCCCGTACCCGGGTTAAACCCATAAATTTCCCTTTGTCTTTACAATCCTCTTGCACGTGAAATTGCAAAAAACGCAAGCAAGCACTCTTTTAAATAGTTTTAAAAACCGAGCTTTCTTTTGACTAAAAACTCCATTTATTTTTTCATACTGGTTTTGTGACAGCAGTTCAAACAGACAGAAATAAAGAGGGAGGGCAGGCAAAAAACCAAAATCAAAAAAACAGACATTTCTAACTCCCCCCTTAAAAAAGAGCGTTTATTTATATAAAAAATAAAACTTAGAAAAAAACTTGAACATGTTGAAATGCAGACAAACCCTATTTGGGGGGTGTTACATAAACCCCTGTTGGCGAACGGGGCCCTAAATAAACACCCTTAGGGGGGCTACGCGGGGGGGCCAGGGGCCCCTTGAGAGGCGGGTGATGGGAGCGTGGGGAAGGTCGGGGCAGTAATTAGTGCAGCTATTTGATTCTTATTAACACTCCTGCGGGTCAGGCTTTAAGCACGTCCAGTCTAGTTTCATCAGTTTTAGCGGTATCCTTGCCCGCTGAAGGTTTGTTAGAACCAATTAGTAAATCATAATTATAGCCCCGAGAACCCCAAGAAAAAAGATGTCTTGCGTATCCCACCTGTCAAGACAAAGAACCCCACAATGGCTAGGTTTTTATTTCACTTTGGGTTTTGTCTAACAAAAAGCATTTTCTGATCCTGTGAAAAAATTGTTTTGTCAATGTTTTTCTACTTATCGTTCTGTTTGTGTAAAAAGAACAAATTGCAAAGGCCTACACTTTGACATCAAAGCAATACCAAAAAAAAGAAAGAAAAAACACACAAAAACTGTCAAAATTTACAAAACTAAATATAACGGTACTCACACATAAACTAAAAAGTTTAAAAGGGACACCTAGGGTTGCGGAAGTCAGTGGAGGGCTTGGAGAAACAACCACGCAAGAGGCCCACAAGATATGGTACAGTGGAAAAAAAAATCATCAACACGGAGTAGGCTTCTTGCGGAAAGAGTTTGGCAAGCGATCGCTGCACACCATACCAGCGGGATCATCTCAATCAGATTTTCTGCAAACCCCAGATTCCACCTCACCCAAGTGTAGCCCAACATCTGACACGATATGACCAATAGAAAATTCTATAAAAAACTTGAAAACGTATCCCCAAAAAACCCCCAAAAAAGACATTTTATTGTGAAGGCGACGGGGAATCTAAGGTGGGCTGAGCCTAGACACCTGGGCGGAACCGGACGTTTTGGACTAGGAAAAACAAACAAAAGGGAAGGGTGGGTTTTCCACAGAAGCCAAACAAACTCGGGAAAACACCCCCATCCTCAAAGCATCTAGAACAAAACTGGCACTCCCAAAAATGCTGATTACATCAATTGACTACATTCTGCACCCCAAAGATTCAAACCCAGTAAAAACAGGGCAAACAAAGAACTTTCCCCAGGAGCTGACATTGGAGTGACACGACCTTGTATTACCACGATAAAGTGAAATGAAGGAAAAACAACACCCAAAAACCCACGCATAAGATTTGACTGGAAAAACCCCCCAAAGACCCCCCCGGGGTTTGAGATTCCAAGCCAACTGGGAAAGGGTTTGCCGCATCAAACCCACGAAAATGATGTGGACCACTAGCCACAACTCAAAAGTGCTATTGCGCAGCAGAAGCTTGGGAAAAAAGGAACAAAGAAACAACCCGGGTGAAAAATAGTTTTTGACCTCTGCGACAAAGAAGAGGCTTAAGAAACAAAGTTCACAATAAAGAAGCCAAAACAAATCCGGAATACCAAGAGAAATGAGGAAAAATAAAGGGGCCCTAAACCCTTTGTTATTAAAGACAAAGAAGGAAATCTTTTAAGGGAAAGAAATGCCACCCTCAACGTGGACGAATACTTGGGGAATTGTATAATCCCAGATACCAACATGTTTCTGAAAAATCCCCTAAACACCAGAAAAGACCCACCAATCAAAGGTGTGATTAGATACAGTTTTAAACAATTGAAGGGGGAAACCCCCTTGAATGATAACATCGAAAGCTGAACTATAAAAAATGGAGGGAAAGAAACAGCAAGGGGATTCCCGAACTTTTTCGAAGATTTACGAACCCCAAAAAATGGGGAGAGAATGGACACTTTTTTGTAATCCCCTACCAAGAAAGGAAACCTCAAAAATGCCAAACTACAGAACCCGTCTCTAAAAACCATCTAGCAAGATCATGGCGGTAGTCTCAACAGATGAAAACCCAAACGGAAAAAATTTGGGAGAGGGCAAACAGCTTCAGACCAAAAAGCGCAAATGGAAAAATTTCAATTAGAAATTTGATTGAGAAACATCTCCAACACCAAAAAAAACTTGTATCACAATTTCATAGACTTCAAAAATGCCCTTTTAAGGGTATGGCATGCGGCCTCTGGGAAGTACTCAGGCACTTTTAAAATTTACAACTGCCTCCGAAGTCATCAAGGCACTGTACGAGGAAAAAAGAATGCAGTTTTCATGAAAATAAAGGGGGAGTTTTTTCAAGACCTGGTTGGGGTCCGTCGGGCTGCCTTCTCTCACCTTTCTTTCAACCTCTTCCGCAATGGGCTCTGTCACAAAGTGGGGGAAGAACCCAAGCATTCGGAAAAAGGCCACAGAAGACCCCCAAAAATATATACAAAAAAACAAGTCAACAACTATGTGAAAAGAAATCAAAAAGCGTGGGGGCCCCAAGAACCTCGCCTCCCCCCATAAAAAAGAGAAAATGTGGGGTTTGGCACACCACAAGCAAACACCTTAAAAAAACTTTGGGGGAAGTTAAGGAAGAAGAAGAGGCCGCCAAAAAATCAGGGGTTGCAAAAATCAAAAAAATGGCCCGCCCAACCCCTCCCAACACTTCTATACCCAACGGGTTGTGAAGCAGGGGAAAAAGACTCTGTCGCGTCTTCTTCATGTCCCCCCTCGTTTTGGACAGGGGGACGGTGAGTGATATCCGGGAAACAGTTTTTAAAAAAAGCACATGAGTGCTTATTCCTTATCCTTGAAAAAAAAAAGAAAAAAGCAAAAAAAAAATAAAGACACCACTGGGCGCCGTCAACCCCCCACATCACACAAAAGCAGAAAAACAAACCACAACACCACAAAATGGTAAATACATTCCATACCCTATACTACCATACGCGCGCGAACAATATACACGCACGCGCACGTGTGACACCCACAAAACACAAAAAATGCCCCCGGGCACCCATGTGTTGAAAATCTAACAATTTGAAACGCACAACCCAGGGCCCCGGGCACAGTAGGTGTGTGGCCAATCACAAAAACACCACCCCCAAAACACAACACACACACCACACACAACAAAACGTTCAACATGCTCCCCGGGAATACCTACTGCCGCCAAAAAGTGTGGCGAACAAACACCACGCGCAAACGCACAGCGCGCGCCCCGCCGACGCACACCCACCCCCCGCACCCACAAAACCCCCAACCACACACCACACCACACACAGCATGCAGGGGGAAACCACACACAACCCCACATCCTCACACAAAGTAGATCTCTCCCCCCCCCCCCCCCCCCCCCCCCCCCCACCTCTTCTCTCCATTCATTCTCCTATTTTAGGGTTGTTGGTGTACTTTAAGTGGAAAGATTTAAATTTTAAAGACTTATTTACTACAAACACACACACACAACACCCCCCCCCAACACAAAAACAACACCACACAACACACACACAGAAAAACAAAAACACTCAGCCCTTTGTTTCGGGGAAATCCCGTGTTTTTTAAAAAAAAATGTTTAAAATAATTAACCAAATAGGGGTACAACCATCACCAAAAACCAAGTAAAGCAGGTTTTAAAATTTTTGTTCCTAAAGTATGAGTACTGTAAAAAATCGGTGGACATCCACAGCGAATGATAAATAACCCTTTCAAAAAAAAATTTTCGCCGCCCAAATAGACTGAAAAGAAAGGGGGTGTGGGGCCCCGGAGACCTGGACGGCCCCGACCCCGCGGTGCCTGATGCCAGGGTTTTGTTTAGGTTACGGGTAAAATTTCACCCCGCCAACTAAGATCGGGTTTTTCCCCTGTTTGGCAGCCGTGTGAGTTTTTCAACAAATTTTTGAAAATGCAGTCAAGACATGTTTTTAAAAAAAAGTTGGGGGGGGGGGGGGGGGGGGGGGGGGGGAAGTGGGATTCCAAAAGTTTTTCCGGGTAAGACCAAAAATATTGGAAAAAAATAGGCTCGCGAAGGCAACAAGGAAGTTTATAAAAAAAACCGGAAAGAGGAGGAAAATTTTTCGGGAAAAGGAAGAAAAGATTTTAAAAAAAAATATATGCTTAAAAAAAAGTACATGTTTAAAAAAGCCCAATTGAGGGGCCCCCATAACTCATGAATGATCCAAAACTTTTGGTCATAAATCGGGAAATCGTTGCGGGTGGGCCCTGTCAATGAAAAAACTACAGAAGAATGGGTGAACACTTTCATTGACTAAAAGAGGTACTAGGGAAAAGAGGGGCAGGGTCGATGTTTTAAACGGGGGAAAAAGGGGGAGGATAAATTTTCTGGAAGGGTCATACAAAAGAAGAGTTAAAAACAAACCGTTTGCATGTATGTAATGGGAAGGCCGTGGTCCCGAGGATTCTAAATGAAATGCTTTGCTCGGGGGTGCTTTTGCCTTTTCCCCCTTTTGAAAGTTTATTAGCTTGATACAGGTGTATACCCCCTTGAATGACAAGTATATAAAAAATTCTCCAAAAAGGGGGAAAAATGATGACCCCGGTAATTATAGGGGAATATCCCTTGATTTGTCTTTCTGAAATGACTCGGCATACTGCGCGAGGAGACCAGATGGGTGGAGGAGGTTACCCCGGCTCGTCTTTCTTTTCTCCCCCCCCACAGCAAGGTCAGGGGGTTAAAGATGAGATGATCTTTGATTTGCTCTTGCGAGTTTTACCTCCTTCTTAAAAAAAATTGTATGAATGGGCAGAAAGCAACAATAAGCAAAAGAAAAACCCGGCGGATTCCAGACTACAAAAGTGGATCTTGTGTTTACCCCTACTGCTTGTATAAGAAACAATTTTGAAAATGCAAAAAAATTTGGGGGTTACATGTTTTTGCAAAGATACGATGTATGTTGTGGCCCGTTTAAAAAGCAGGGGTACAAGGTAAATTTGTGAAGAAACGGGTGAATATTCAGATTTATTTTAGTTTCTTCACCAATACTTTTTTTTTCTTATAAAAAAATGCCTACCTTGGCAACCCTCTCCCCCACAGTGCATTGAGGAGGTCAACCGACTCGCCAAGCAAGCGCTGCCTTTTGGAGACTCCAAAGAATGTGTGGGACGGAAGGGCATTCAAAAGAAACCAATCAAAGGTCTACAACGGTAGTGCTACCCCCTGCTCTGGTCAGACTCATGGACAGTCTAAAACCCTGCAAAAAAGGTGAACCACTTCCCACTACCTGGAGAAAATTTTTGGCATAAAAGGGGCGGGACAAGACCCCGACATGAGGTGCTCCCCAAAGAAACCCCCCCAGCTTTAACCCCCACCCTGTGCGACCCAGTTTCGGGGAGGCCATGTAGTTCCCATGCCGAATGGGCCCCCAAAAGGAAATTTTTTTTTGGCGAACTTAAGCGGGGAAAAGTCTCCACGGGGGCCCAAAGAAACGCTTAAAGGGACCTTGAAACCCCTAAAAGCCTTTAACTTGAGATAAACATGGGAGCAGGCAGAAGGGAGAGGCACGTGGCGAACAGCTGTACCGTGGCCCCCGGCCCCAGAAACAAACAGAATTGCGAAGTGGCAAGGCAGGAAAAGACGGAAAGGTAGAGTCCAGTCCCAAAAGCAGCCACTATCCCCGCCCTATGTAAAAAAAACTTTTCAACGCGGGGGGCCAAAAAGTCATTTTCGACCCAAAAAGGGCCCTCCCCCCCCAGGAAAAATAGATGGTCATCATCGTCCCAAAGGGACGACAAAAGAAGAAAAGACTTGTTATGGTTACAAGAACCAATCACCTGCTGTTTTCATCACAGAGAGTTTAGGCTTGAAAGTAAATCGGGAAAAAAGTAAAGTAAGGTGTTTAAAAAAAGGAGGGGTTTTGCATAAAAAGAAAAACTGGTTTTTGGGAAAATAAAAAAATTAAAATCGAAAAATTCTTAAAAATATTGGGGTTTAAAAAAATTCCCCACCAAATTAGCTGGACAAGCAGAAAATGACGGATAAAGAGAAAAAAAGTGGTTCTGCTTTTTAAATTCCCTTTTTCCAAATGTGTTGTAACTTGCAAAGTTTTCCCTTAAATTTTTATGTACAAGTCCAACGTATGTTCTCTTGGATTCAAAAATTTGGGGGGGCAAAAAATATGAATCCTTAGAAAAAATACACTTGTTTGCATGCAAAGATCCGAAAATCTCAATAAGGATCAAAAATGTGTGTCGTGAATTGGAAAACATCCACTTTTTTAAAATGGGCACAAGCGCTCAGATATTTTGGGTTTAAGCTTTAAAACGCCGACACAAAAAACTCTAAAATTTTTTTCAACATGCTGTTAGAACTTTAATTGGGTCGGGCAAATGGGTGGCATTTCCTAATCTGCTGTACCAAATGGTTTCTCGTATTTTGGTTTTGGCAGTGGGGGGGCAAGAAAAAACGTTCTTACCTAATTTAAAAAGAAATTAAAAAATGGTTCTGTCAAGGTGGGGTTTTTTTATTTTTAAATCAAATGTGATCGAGTTTTTATAGGAAAATAAATGTTGGAGAGAGAAAGGGTTATGCAAGGGCTCAAAAAAGGAAAAACCTGACTCTTTGGGCGGCTGGAAAGTATCGGTAACTAAAAATTTCCTCTGGTGTATCTAGACACCGTGTGGTCAGGGGGGGCCAAAATCTACGGGCTGCGGTGCCAGCACAATTCTTTCTTTGCTGTCTTTTGGGGTGGGATAATTTTTATTTTAAAGGCTTATTTGGGTTTGCTGCTGGATTTTCCTACAAAAAATTTTTTAATTTCTCTTAATGAACAAAACTTTATACCTGTTTACCTGTTTTGGTAACGGTTGACGCTATTTTTGGTTAATATGTTAAAACGTTGTTTTTTTTTTCAAACTGGGGGTTTTTCCCAAAACCCAAGGTGAGTGTGGGCTTGTTCCTGATTTTCAGAGGCAAAGTTTTTCTACTGTGAGGAATTTTGGGATTTTTTTTAATCAGAGTTCTTTTTGTATGTGCTGTTTTTCTTGTTGAACCTTTTCTTGATGGTTATTTGCTAACGTTTTTTTCATTTGTTGAGTGCTTTGTGTTTTTCTTGTACTTTGTTGGGTTTCTTAAGTTCACTTACTTTGTATCAGTAGTTTTCTGGCTCAGAAACTGCGAATATTTTTATAAAAATAATATTATATAAATTTTTAATTATATACTTTTTATTTTTAAACGGATGGCAAAGAATAGGAAATCCCTGCCCTCCACCCGGTGTCGTAAGAGGCGCTAAGGGGGAACCCTTTCCCCCAGGTTGGGGTTGGGCACGGCTAACAACCCCGTCCCGTAAAAAAAAAAGTTACGGAAACAGCAACAGGAAAACTTCTATTTTGCGCGCAAAGGCCCCCCCAGGCCCGTGGACCATGAATGCAGGGCCCAAAGGAGAGGAAGGGCTCCCAGCAGGATAAGGAAGACCTGCCACAAAAACAAGATAGACTGGCTTTGGGAACGGAGGCAATGAAATAGAGGGGAAGCGGGAAGGAACACGAGATGAGAAGATTCAACCTCCTTGCCCTAGGAGTGGTGAGGTAGACAGACGGTTGGGGAATGAGAACCCCCAGAAAAACCTCCTGTCCCTTGGGAGAGATGATGCCCAACCACAAGGGAGTTCCCATCCCCTAAGAAGGCATCGAGCGATGCCTTAGGAGTGGAAGCCCGTAACAGAACTAAAGTGCGGGGATAAAGGGGAAGGGCCTAACTCCCTCCCCAGTGCTACCCCCCAACAACAGCAACGTGAGAGCAAAGTGACTTTCCCACCATGCAGACAGGACAGAGAAGGCCCAACGCCTGCCCCTCATTTCTCATGAGGGACCTAAACCCCGGGGTCGGAAGTGACAACACCGATATGAAGAGTCAGGGGAGAAAGGGGATGGGGAACAAAAAGGCCCAATGGGGGAGATTTTGGGGAGTTCTGCGTCATGAAACTTAGTGATGGGGGGACCTCTTCCCCCCAGGGTACCCACAAGTGATTGCTGGGGCCGAATGGGGAGAAAATTTAAACCAATTTGCCATCTTGACCTGTCCACTGATGAAACACCCAAATAGTACGTCCCTTTTTCACGATGGACTATTGAAAATTTTTTGGCCGGTCTCCCAGTTATCTATCCACCCCCTTATTATACAAAATCTGCGCTCGATTTCCTCAGAAAAAAAAAATTTGAAAAATTTATCTTTTGTTTTTCCCCTGCTGCCTGTGCCAAGGATAAAATATAAGATCAGTCCCCTCTTTACAAAAGTCCAAAACGCTCTCTCCTCTTGAATGTCTTCATCTGTACACCCCTTCCGTTCCCCCCGTCGCTGAGAACCCCGTGTTAAGAAAAACCTAGATTTAAACCCGTTTCCCCATTGGCCCACGCTCTTTCTATGTTTCTGGTCCCGATTGGAATGATCCCTCTCTCCTCCCCCAAAAAACTTCTTATGAAACTTTTTAAAACCGGCCTAAACTGTTTTTTTTTCAAACCTAAATTCTCCCCCCTTGTTCCTTTTTATTTGTGTCCCCGCCCCCAAAGACAAAACCCCCCCCCTGCCGAAATGAATAAATTTTTTGTGTGGTGGGGTGCGTCGCGGTGGAGGTATACTTTGAATTTGTAAAAGATTATTGTAATGGGTGCATTGAATGGGGGGATGAACAAAAGCGCTATGATTTGGGTGTTTTTTTCAACATATGGGTAATAAATTCCATGTATTATTATTTTTATTACCCAACGGTATGTAGAGATGATCTATTCTGGATGTGAGAACCAAGCGAAGTGCGGATGTCGGGGAGGCGATCATCCCCTGGTGACCGCACACATCCAGATGAAACTGAAGAAGAACACAAGACCAACCACTCAAGCGCGATTTGATACCCAGCGTCTGAGAGACACCAACGTGGGAAATCTGCATTCATCAATAAATTGAGGAACAACCAGCCGCCATGGCGCAGTGGTTAGCGCCTTGGGTAAAGGACTGGAAGGTCGCGGGTTCATTCCCATAAGAAGTCATAGGGATTTTTTTCCCGGACTCCGGCCGGCTCCTACCCAGCGTGAGTGTGCTGTGGACTCAGTGGGAAGACTGGGACCACACAGTCGAGCTTCATCCACTTAACGGATGCGAGTTTGAGAGTGTTGCTCACAATTACCCGACAACATGCAGGGTTTTCTGTACTCTCGGGCGGTTGACGCTGGGTATATTATGATTGTAAGCGTAGAGTACAAACCACTATTTAAGTAGTTTTCAAGATATGCACTTCACAGCAGCATAATTACGTCATCCCCCATTGTCATTGATCATCATGCAATTAAAAAAAATTGTCTCTGATTCGGTGGTCCCAGTTGCTCTGGTCTCATGGTGACCTCAGATTCGGTTTGCCCATCACTTCTGTGTCTGTGGTGGTTTGTTTTTCAAAGCCTTTGGGGTTGGAGGTTCGGGGGGGGACGGGTCTTTGGAGGGACGTTGTGGGGTTGGCCACCTCGGGTGGGCAATCACTCGTCTGGCTCCGCGACTGAGCTAATACTGTCGTTGCTAGGGGGCTTAGTGTAGGTGGTGTCCTGCGTATGTTAGCTCAGAACAGGCCCCACTGAACACCGCCAAAGTGACCCAGCAGCAGTGCAGGGCCCTTGGCTGGTGGCCCAATGGCGGTCTGATTTTTGATTGGCTCCCTGTGGACCTCCGACTCTGAGGATGAGACATAACAAAACTGGGTATGGTTGTGGCGGGGAGATTGGAATGAGCGGCGTGGGAACAGCAGGCCGGGGGACGTCACAGAAGATGAGGCAGCAAAAAATAACAAAAATAAAAAATAATAATAATCTGAGGAACAGATTCCACATCCTGCAGAACATGACGGAACAGCATGATATAGATACGACATGGAAGCAGATCTGTAAACTGTACACTGAGAGCAGCAAGGAGAACATCGGTCATCAAAAGAAGCAGACCAACAATGACTGGATCCAACAAGAGACCCTCGGTGCCATCGAAGAAAGAAGAGAGATCAAGAAGAGACTTCTGCAAGTAAAGTCTCCACGGCTACGAGAGGGGCAGGAAGAGTTGTACAGAGAGGCACACAGGAAAGGGAAGAAACTCGCATGCCGTGACAAGAGAGAAGCCATGGACCAGCTGGCAGCTGAGGCAGAAGAGGCGGCGGCCCAAGGAGAGCAAGGGAGAGTCTACAAGATCACCAAGAAAGTATGCAACAAATTTAAGAGGAGCGCTGGGGGACCAATCAGGGACAGACAAGGGAAACTGTTGACAAATAGAGAAGAGCAAGAAGAAAGATGGGCTAAACACTTCCAGGAAGTTATCAACCGACCACCACCTGACGAGACAGCCGACATCGAGAAGTACAAAAGACTTAGACATTGATGTCAAACCCCCCAACAAAAGGAAGAGATAGTGGCTGCCATCAAGACCCTCAAGAACGGCAAGTCACCAGGCCAGGACAACCTTGTTGCCGAACTGTTCAAAAACAGACTCTGAACTAGCAGCTGACATACTGCAACACTGTTCAAGGTGCATGGAAGAACGAGAAAGTACCTGATGATTGGGGCCAAGGGAGTGATAGTCAAAATTTCCCCAAGAAAGGAACTCTGAGCGACTGCAACAACTGGAGGGGAATCACTCTTTTGTCTGTGCCCGGGGAAGATACTGGCCAAGATCATCATCAAAAGAATATCAGACTCTGTGGAAGATGCACTGAGGAAGGAAAAAAGCGGGTTCAGGAAGCAATGAAGATGTATAGACCGAAAATTCACGTCGAAACTCATCGAACAGTGCACAGAGTGGCAAAGACAACTGTATGTGAATTTTGTGAACTTCGAAAAGGCATTTGACAGATACACAGAGACAGCCTTTTGGGGTATCCTTCGACACTATGGCATCCATTGAAATGGTACACCTTATCAAGAGCTTCTACGACAACTTCAGATGCTCTGGGGCCATAGCAACACTGTCTTTGAAGTCAAGGGCTGGATAGGACAAGGAGTGTGATGTCAGCAGTTCTCTTCAATCTGGCCATTGATTGGGTGATGAGGAAGATGACAGAAGACACCCCAAAAGGGATTCGCTGGGCCTGTTCTCAACACTAGTGCCTTGACTTTGCGGATGACTGGCGCTGCTGTGCCCACACACCAACATATCCAGGAGAAGACCAGCAGGGCTCCAAAAATTTGGGGCAGCAAGTGGGGCTTGTTTAGCACCAAGAAAACAGAGACAATGTCGCTCAATGGGGAACACCAGCCCCTGTGAAAGTGAATGGAACTGACCTGCGCCCAAGACAGACAAGTTCACATACCTTGGCTGCAGCATCAAACCAGAGGGCGGAACAAAAGAAGACATCCACAACAGACTGGGCAAGGCCAGGAGTGTGTTTAGGGAGATGAACAATATCTGGAGATCAACTCAGTACAGCACCAACACCAAGCTGAAGCTATACCAGAGCTGTGTTGTATTTCGCTCCTGTACGGTTCTGAGTGTGGGGATGACGGAAGCGGAATTTTTCAAAATTCGTCCCTTTTAACCTTTTTCCCCCGAAAATTCTCCGTATCTTTTGGCAGAGAAGATCTCCAATGAGACTATCAGTGCAGGCAAGAAAATTGGGAACCTCATCACCAACGACGGGGGAAATGGATTTTGGGAATTCCGGGAAAAGACCCACTTTAATACAAACAGCATTTTCAAGGCCCCGACGGAAGGGGAAAGAAAGGAAGAAAAAGCAACGTGGAGGAGGATGAGAAAGTGAGTGAAGGCCTGCAGCCTTTGGGGATCAGGACAGGGTTTGGGCCCCGGATAGGAGAAATGGAAGCGTTTGTTGCTGCCCCCAAAACCACTGGTGTAATGGTTTTAAAGAGATGGTGTAATTATTCGTGGTCAGGCTTTTCTCTGTTTGTTTTTCGGGGGGGGGGGAGGGGTTGCGTGCGTGCGCGCGCACCTGTTGTGCATTGCGGTGGGTGTGTGCACGCACACGTTGTGCTCCCTTGCTGGTATTGCCCGTGTATGCACGTGAGGAGAGAGAGAAGAGAAGAGAAGGGGAAAGAGAAGGGGAGAAAAGAAGAGGGGTTGTGTGTGTGTGTGTGGTGGTGTGTGTGGTGTGTTGTGTGGGGGTTTTGTGTTGTGGTGTGTGTGGGTGTGTTTTGTTTTGGTGTGGTGTGGTGTGAAAAAGAAACAGGAGAGGAGAGAGAGTTAAAATTTTGCCTGCCGGATAATCCAGTGTAGAATGGAGACAAAATCCAGGAAGATGTTCACCAACACGGGCTGAATTAACGCTCTTGTGGTGTGTGGTGGACGTTTCAAAAAGGTTGTTGCTTGCATCAAAAAAGATTTTGGCATCTTACCATAGAGTGCGCAGATATGGCTTTGAAATCTTGGTAAGAAGTGACACTTCAAAACGTTGGTAACCTGTCTTTTCTTGACTCATTCCCTTTAAAACAAGACAGATAGCGTACACCCTTTTGACAATCCCAAAAGTATAGTAAATCGTTGCAGATTGGGGGATCCTTTTGACCCCCTTTTATTTTTTGAAATGAATGTCGTATTGTTCACTTTTTTCCCTTGGAGAAAAACCTGGGGCCCTCTCAGCGGAAGAGGGGCCCCGAAAACCCCGAAAGCTACAGTACCAAGTACGGAAAAATCATGAACAGAGAGAGACGATGTGCTCTGCCTCTTTTGCATCAAACCCCTGAAAAAGTTTCACTTTTCAGTGAACGAAACATCCGATCAAAACCCCACACCCCAGAAAAAAACCCAATATGTGTATTCCGGACTCCAAAGCGATTTTCAGTACGGCCCCAATCACTTGCCCTCCCCCAAAGGCCTGCGCCCCATACCAACTCACTTTTCATCCCCAAAAAAAAAGCAAAAAGACTCCATAAAAACTGAAAAAAATTTACTGAAATCAAAAAGACAAACCCACATTTTGAAAGACAAAAACGTACCCTCTCACCCAAAAGGATGCCCAACTCGGAAACCCTCCCTCTTGGCTTCTCCCCATTCCCATGAAAAAAGGATCAAATTTTTTGGAAATGTAGGCGTGTCTGTCGGGGGGCAAACGGAAGATAAAATAAAGCAACAAGAGCAATTTAAAGAAAAAAACCCAAAGAGATACACAAAAATGTTAGAGGGAGCAGGAATCAAAAAAACCCTCCATCTTTGTGAAGGACTCGGCACTTAGGGGACAGTTAGGGGCCAGAGGTTTATTTTTTAAAAATTTAGATGTCAAAAAAAAAGGGGGGCGGGGAGGGGGGGGGGAGGGGTTTGAAAGTTGTTGGGAGTAAACAGGAAAAAACTTAGTTAGGTTGGCCGGGGGGGGGGGGTGTGAGTAAGTTGGTTTGTTTGGGACATGACTTAGGTTGGTTTGGGGTTTTTTGGGAAAAAAAGGTTTCCCCCCGGATGGGGGAATGTGTTGAAATTTGGGTGGAGATTTGGGGGGATGAGGGGGGAAAATTTAAATGGGGGAAAACCCCAAAAATGGGGGGAAAAACCCGGGTTTTCTTTGAACGAAAAGGGGGAAAAAAACCCCCCCAAAAAAAGGGGAAATTTAAAAAATTTTTTTGGTGGGGGGGTATTTGTCTTTTTTTGGGTTGAAAATGTTAAAGACTTGGGAAAATGGGGGGGGGAGTCGGTGCAAAACACCCAAACACAGAGCAGAAAGCCCCCAACAGAACACCAGATTCCAAGCAGAACCTCACAAACATCAAACCAAAGCACTATCGACTCCAGGGCAAGGACAAGAAAAAAGCAAAGCTATAACAAATGTTATTCTAGGCCTCTCTTTAGGTAGAACTTCCAGGTTGCTCCTTATACCATTTCCGGGAATCGTAAAGGAAACACCGATTTGTAAAAAGGAAGTCACCATTCGAAAACAGATAGCTGCATCCTAGCTCGAGAAAACCCCCCGCAGGAAAAAATTTTTTGGGCCCAGTTTGAACAATTGAGCTGTGGGAAAGATAAAACAGAGAAGAAAAGGCATGAAACAGGTGACGAAATTCTGAATGGAAAAGCAAGGCGTGCACTGCGAGTCACTGAGAAGAGAAAAAGGCAGGGGAAAAGCAGCGATGTTTATGGCAGGTTGAACAAAAAAAACAGACACAACTCCCTTTTCGTAGGACCTGTGACCTAAAACCGGCCCGGTACGAAAACTGTGGATAGCAGTGAAAGGTCCAGGGCAATCTTTTTGTGGGCAATCATGCATAAACTATCTGCCTTTGGGTCACGAAACCCCTCTGTCAGAGTTTTGCAGAAACATTTAGACAACGAAAACCACAACCCCCTCAGCACGCAGTGCTTTAAAACAAAATTTCAGAATAATATTTTTTCAGTTTTCACAAAAGTGTCACACACTAGGCAGTAAATGGGCGGACATAGATACATAAAACAACACACCCAACCTACATGCGTTTTTCGAAAAATTTTCCCCCCAGCCCCAACTCCCCCAAAGCAGCACATATTGATGCCACTGTGTCGATTTCAAAAAGGAGGGGGGTTTTGTGGTCTGGACATTTCTTGTAGTTACATGGTGTGGGTGCACCGGCGCGGGGGTGAGTGGTGTGTGTGTGTGTGGTGGTGTGGTGGGTGTGTGTTGTTTTTGGTGTGTGGTGTGGTGTGTGTGTTTTGTGTGTGGTGGGGGGCGCGCGCGCGCGCGTTGGTGGAAAGGGTTGCGTGATGTATTTATGCCTTTTGTGTGTTTTTGTTGTTTGTGGTGTATGTGGCACGTGGCTCTGTGTGCGTTTTTTATTTTTTTTGTTTTTTTATTTGGGGAAAAAGGAAATAAGCACTCATGTGTTTTTTTTAACCTGCCCCCGTGTATAGCAGTTTTGAAAATTTTTTGTCACCGTTGTGTGTTGTTGGTGTGTGGGTGTGTGTGTGTGGTGTTGTGTGGTGTGTTGTGTGTGTGTGTAAACAAAGTCAAAACTTTTTTTTTCAGATGGAAATTTGAATAACAGGCATTTGCTTTTTTCATAAGCCATCTATCTAAGAAAGAAAAAAAAGGAGAAAAAAAAGAAAATTATATGCGACATAAATAAAAAACCAAATATATTTTTAACTACAAATCAAAAAACAAAAACAAAAACATTGATAGGAAATTAAAACAAAAAAAAAAACCCCAAAAAAATATTAGAATACAATTAAATAAAATTTAAAAAATCTTGAAAAAATATCCGTCATAACCAAACCAAAAAAAAACAACAAGAAAAAACCAAAAAAAAAAAAAAAAAAGAAGACAAAAAAAGAAAAAAAATTAAAAAAAAACAATGCTTCCCCCTTTCCCCCCCCCCTCACACACTATACACACAAACCCTTAACCCTCAAACAATGAATAAAAACAAAAAAAAGATAATCAAGAAGAACCCCACAACAAGAAATAAACAAAAAACAAACAAAAATATACAACCAACAACAACAGCGACAAAACTAATGGACAAGAATAACACCAAGACCCAAAAGAAAAACCCAATTAGAATAACCCAAAAAAGAGAAAAGATCCAAAAACCCTCCCCCCCCAAGAAAACCCCCCTAAAAACCCAAAAAAAAACAAAGGGGAAAAAAACCAGAACCCCCCCCCACCCTACCAACAATAAACAACAAAACCAAATGGTTAAACAGGGAAACATTTTCTTTTAAAACATTACAAAACCATACATACACAAACACATCCTCACCATTCCCTTCCCACATAATAAAACCATTTTAAAGGGAAAAAAAGAAAAACAACAGTTTTGGGTTTTCAGACAAAAAATAAAAAACATCCATTCCCCCCCTTTCCCCGGGCATTACAACATGTACATGTGCTTTTTGGGTTTTGAGAAAAAGCAACTTTAAAATCCTTCGATCAAAAAAGAAATTCAGGCAATGAAACCCCCCAGCGTACTAACGCAAAAATAACAATTTAGCTCATCTAAACAATGAAGAAAAAACTAACGCGACAAAACTAAAAAAATCAGATTTTTGTTAATACAAAGAACTAAAAAAGGCCAAAAAAAGCAAAAAAGTAAAAAACCAAAACGAACCAATTACACAAACACCCCGCCTACAACTGTCCACACACAAAAACCCAACACAACACACACCCCCAAACAAAACAAACACCACCCCAAGATAAAACGGCTGGGGTTGAACCCCTATAACCCCATATAATCAATGTTTAAACATGTCCCTTTATATGATATGAAAAACTTGGGCTATTGATTTTAATGACAAGAATAACGTATGCATTAAATCCTCTTAATTTTTACAAGTCGTGTTCTGTATTTTTTATTCATGAAATATATTTTTGATTTTTTTATATGATTTTTGCTTTTAATACTTTTAAAATTTTTTGGGGATTTTATTCCATAGGTCCCTGCCAAAATTAAGAGGCTCGATTTAATAGGTTATTTCTGGGTTTTGGGAAAATGTTTGCAAATGGGTTCTTTTGGGTTTAAATTTAAAAGCTTTGGTTTTGGGGGGGTGCTTTTGTTAAAACTTTTTGCATAAACACGCTTTATTGAATAAATCGGTTTCGAAAGGGCAGGAATTTTTTTGCTTATAATCCTAAATTGTCAGGGTGCTTGTTTTTAAACAATACAGTTTTACTCCTTTTTATAAAAGGGGAAAAAAGAATTTCAATTTCCCTTCAACTGCGGTATCCCAAAATTACGCATGTCAATGTTTTGGTAAAAATTGCCCCGCAAAAAAAAGTTTTGGAAAATGATTATTTAGAAAGTTTTTTATTTTGGATAATTGAAGTACCCTTTGGAGCGGTTTTTACCTAGTGACATTATTGTTAAAGTCCAAGAAAAAAAATTTTTGCAATGGAAAACACCAAATATTTTTGTGGTCAATTCTTTAAACTATTTTTACCAAAAAAAGGGGTTTTGAAATTATCTCATTTTTTGCCTTTTCTGTTTGCTGAACTAATCACTTTGTTTTTGTGATTTAAGGAATGTTTTTTAAAATTGAGTAAATAATCAACCTGTCAATATGTTTTTGAATTTGCGTTAATTGCGGGTCTGAATCACTACAAAAAAGGGTTTGGGATCGTCAGCAAACATTTCACAGTTTACATTTAATAAAACGGGTAATATTTTCATAGATGAAACAAGAGTGGCCCAATCTGAGATTGTGGTACCCCATGTCAAAAGGGTAGTATTTGATGTTGGTTATGTACAGAAACAAGTGTGTATTGGACAGAAAAATTTCTTTAGTTGGATAATTCATGTGGGGAGTTTGTAAATTCTAAATTTAGGCAATAACAAAGGGTTGACACATCAAATGCTTTTTAAAGTAAAAAAAGGAGGCCGTAAATTTATTTTAATTGTGTAGGAACTGCAGAGAGCTGAGTTTAAAAAGAGTTTTTGGACAGGAATGTTTTTAAAAGAAAACCCGATTATCCTCGTCAAAGTTTTTTTAAAAGTAAAAAAGGGAGTTTTGTAATAATTTTCAAATGGGTAAAGAGTTGAAAAATTTTAAGAAATTTTTGTGTGTGTGTGTGGGGTGTTGTTTGTGTGTGTTGTGTGGTTTTTTGTGTGTGTGTTTGTTTTTTCTTTCTTTTGCTTTTTGGGGGGTGTTGCTTTGATATCAAAATGTGGGCCCGTGTGCATTTGTTTTTTTTAAACAACAAGAACTGATAATAATTTCAATTTTATCAAACAATTTCTTAAAAAATGTTGCCTGTCTCAAAAATTACATTTTGTTTTAAAATCTTGAAAAAGTAGTTCGAAACAGCTGAACAACCACCCTTTTATTCCCCAAAATTCTTCCCCCCCTTTTGTTGTACCTTCAATACAGTACCGAAACCCCCGCCCCCTTAGATCGTTTACTCTTTTGATAAACGAAAAAGTTCCCCCCTTCGTTTTGACTTGTCTGAGCCCTTTGCACTATGACCACTCAATTTTCATCGCTCACCTTCAAATACGTTTGTATTTCTGGCCAGCACTCCCGGTTCAGTTCTACCTCACAAACCTTTAGACGTAAAATTTTGAGAAAATACAATGATGCCTTCCAAACTGTATGTGGAGTCCCCCAAAATCTGTTTTGGCTCTGTTTTTTACTCTCACATGCTCCCCCTTTAAATATAAAAAATCGCTATCAATCGATCATTTTTCTTGCTGATGATCTCCCGTTCAATGCAGGACACTTTTGAAACCCGCTTTCCTCCCGACAAAAAATTTTCCCCCCGCTCCAAGATATTCAAATGGATGAAAACAAAGCACAGCTAATGCAGAAAAAATGAAGCACGGTCCCTGAAAACTGGTCCCCAAAAATAAACTATCCCTTCTCAACAATTCAATAGAATTTGCAAAACATCAGTCCCTCGTCCAGCTTTCAATGCAAAAAAATTTACCAGACCCGCAGCCCCGCCTTTCAATTTCGGCGTTAAGTCAAACGAAAATATTTTTAAGATGCAGCCCGCTTGTCACACCTTATTCTCTCATTTTTGGACTACTGTTAATTCCTTTTTGGTGTTTACCACAGTTTCCCTATCCTTCGTGCTAAAAATTCTGCGCTCGACGCCTGGAAAGAAAAAATTTGAAAAAATCATTTTTCTTGAGATTTTCATTGGCTCCCTGTTCCCAAAAAAATGAAGTATGATTGACCTCCTTTCAAAATCTCAACAAATCGACCCCCATCTCGAACTGTCTTCAATGTACCTCCATCCCTTCCCTTCGTTCAGCTGCCGATACTCTGTGCTTCCGAACATTGAGATTCAAGTAAACCACTGTCGGCCGTCGTTCATTCTTTGTCTGTTGTCCATCCATCTGGAATGACCTCCCTTTGTCCCTTCGCCAAAGGCCTACATTCGATACTTTCAAATCCAGCCTCAAAACACATTTATTTCCTTACTAAAATCTTCCACTCATTATCTATCCATACTCTTCAGCGGCTACCCCCATCTCCATCATCGTGTATACGCATGCTGTGCGCGCGTGCATGCCTGCCTGCCTGCGTGTGATATTGATATCTTTTTATTTTATTCATGAATGATAGCATAAGTGTAAATGACTTGAAGTAAGCGCTTTGATTTGTTCATTTGCAAGATTCAGCGCTATATAACTCATTATTATTATATTAAGTAAAGGAAGCTCAGATGGTATGGGCATATGACTAGATCAGATAAGCTCTCCAAGACCATACTACAAGGGGAAGAGAAGGCGAGGCAGGCCGAAGAAGAAATGGGCAGACAAAATCACTTGTATGTTTGTCCGTCGTGTCCGACGATGACCTCCAAAACAGCAGAGGAGGCAGCTGCTGTTTTGGAAACTGGGCAGAAATTTAATTATAGTGGAGATGCCTTGCCCACAGTACATCCCCACTCTCTCGGTCAAGTGGGCATAAGGACAGTCAGCGTTGGAGATGTTCTCCAAAGGCCAACCAGCCCCCAGGGCTGCAGCACATAAGGACTGCGCGAGTCAAGCCTCCTAGTCAGAGAGTCATAGTCGATCACTAAAGACTAAGCTGTAAAGTGGAATTCCATGAGTAGGAAAGCCACTGGTCATACAGCCTCTCACTTTGCTGTTGCCCCCAGCGACAATGGTTTAATCAAGAACTGTGATAAAGCCCAGGCGCTGACAACATCACTAAATGGACTAGAAAGAGCTTCTCCACAACCCAGGCACTTGCCCACAACCGCAGCAAATAAAGCCAACAGGTGCAACTTTCATCACTGCAGTGCCCCTACGACCCCGAGGGAGTTTTGGGAGCACATGAGATGAGATAAGTGTAAATGAAATGCTCCTCTGTTAAAGTGTTCAGTTGCTTATGCCAGAGCAGAGGCAAACGGTGGATCGGTGGTCTAGAGGTAAATCACCTGCCTTGAAAGCTTAAGTTCGGGTTTGAAGTGTGTGGTGGTTTGATCCCCGTTTGTGCCTGAAACTTTTCCCCCATTCACTAGACCGTGAGCGATGGTCTGGGTACTTGTCTTTCAGATGAGACAATAAACCGAGATCTCGTGTGTAATACGCATTAGCGCCCGTAAAAAACCCATTGCAACAAGAGACTTGTGTAGAAAAAGCACTTAGATAGGAAAAAAAATACACCAGCAGCAGGAACAGAAAAAAAAGGGGTGGTTTTGCTTGTGCAACTAATTTTTTTTTTTGGGGGGGGGGGGGGGGGGGGGGGCTGTAGAAGCCCGAATTTCATGCAGAGAACTTTCCTGGATTTAAAGGGGTATACAAACAATAAAATCAATCCTTTTATTTTTTCAAAATTAGCGAACACAGGCTCAATCCTACTATGGCCCCCAAAATCTAAATAATCTTTACAAAAAAAGTTTTTTTGTATTCAGAATTCAGGGAAACAACTCTCAAAAATTTAAAAAGGCAAAAAAAAAAAAACCCAGTTCACATACATCTAAAAGTTTCTTTAATACCCAGTGTTTGGAAAATGATCGAGATTTATTATCGCTGCTTAAATGAATCATCGTTTGTTTTTTTGCTCCCTTAAATTTTGTGTGTGATTTTATATGATAGGTTAAAAAAAAGCCGCATGTGAATTAAATAGAAGTTGGGGTATGGTTGTAGTTTTTTGGTGTGTGGGGGGGGGGGGGGTAAGGAAAAGCTAATTGTTGTCATTATTGTAAATTTTAAGGGAAAGAAAGGGGTGAAGCCTATACGGAAAGGGTTTAATACAGCGATTATTATGGGGGGAATTCAAAAAAAAAGGGGGCGATGTGGGGGTTATATAAATATCTCCTGGATGTTGCTCTTTTTCTTGCCTTTTCGCCCTTTAAAATATTTTCCGTCCTTTCCTTTTTGATTTTCATTGTTGTTATTGCTTGTTGTTTACTGGCGTGGTGGATGTGATAACATCATTATTCTTATCTTTATCATTTTGATTTGTTTGTTTGGAGTTTTTTGCGTTTTTTTGGCTTCTACAGCCCCCCCCCCCCCCCCCCACCAAACAAAATGTTTTCTTTGTATTTGTTTGGGTGTGTGTGTGTGTGTGTGTGGTGTGTGTGTGTGTTGTGTGTGTTGGTGTGTGTGTGTTGTGTGTGTGTAGTTGTTTTCTTTTTCTGATGCAAGGCTTGTACGTTTAAAAATAAAGAGGGGCAAGCACATAGTACATTTCTGTGCGTGAAGGATGTATGTGAGGGGAGGGGGGTTGTCATTGGTTTGGGAACTGCTATTGCTAACAGCAATGAATGCCCGTTTGAGTGAAAGAACATATGGGCCATAATGACTGTATACGATTTTTTGTATATCGCTTTTCCATTTGATTTATTGTTTTCTTCATTTGTATATTTTTTTAATTTCTTATTCACAAACTGTATTTTTAATGTTGTTATTGTTGTTTTGGGGATTTTTGATGACATCTTTTTATTTTATGTAAGGCTTGAAAAAAAAGCAAAAGATTTGCTTATTTAATTTACCATCTGGAAAAAAAGAAGATTAACCATCAATCACTAAAAACATTTTTTGAGCCGAGCGGGGCAAAGTGTTAGAAATCCCGAAAAATATTATTTACAAATTAAAATTTTATTACCCCGGGGGATATTGCCATCTCTTTTTTAACAATGGGGCAGCGAAGAGCATGAAAAAAAACAAGTTGACATATCTGGACTTTGACTTCCCCCAAAAAATAGGACACGGCTGAAGGATTAAACCCCAGAGTGACTAATAAATAGGTAAAGGCAAGGCAAAGGCCCAAACTTGTCATTTCGAGGATAGAAAGGGGGGGATTTGATTCTCTTTCAAGCTGGGTTCCCCGTGTGCGCGCGCCTGTCTGTGTGCGTTTTGGTCAAACCCAAAAAGGTTTATCTTTTTTGGTTTTTGTTGGTGTCTGTCGTGAGGGAGAAGATAAGACCAAGAAACTTAAGTACAACTGAGAAATTGGGGGCATCTTAAAAAGGACACGAACATTATTAAACAATAAAGAATTTTAAAGCAAAATAACAAAAAAACTTTTACAATAAACATTTTAAAACCTTTTAAAATTTAAAGTAAAATCAAACATTCCCCCCCCAATAAGCAATTTTACATTTAAAAAAAAATTTAAAGGATTTATTTCAACCCCTTTCCCCTCCTCTTCACCCCTACGACCCCATTTTTAAATGATGGTACTTGATAAAATGCAGGAAGAAAGGAAGTTTGTCCGGCTTGTTTGGCTTCCTAAACTTGTCCGGGAAACCGCCATTTTGGGTTTTTTCGTTTGACAGAAGGGCTACCAAGGATTTTATTGTTGAAGAGTGGGGATACCTTTTATTTCAAATGGTTTTGAGGGGGGCTAATAGGTAAGGGGGGTTAGGGGGTGGTTTTTTCCGCGGTTTTTTTTTGGGTTTTTTAGACAAAAATCGAATAATTTGTTTTTTTTTCTGTTTTGTCAGAAGGGTTAAAAATATTCAAAAGTTTTTTTATCTGTGTAAAATGTGGGGTACCAATAAAAATTTTAAGTCAAAAATTGTTGTTGTTTGGGGGGGGGCTGCAATGTTTTTTTTTTGGTTTATTTAAGGGGTGGTTTTTTTCCGAGGGTGAGGATTGTGTGTTTTTTTTTGGATTCTAATTTTTGTCAATAAATATTGTTTTTTTTTTTTACATAAAAGTTTGTTAAGTTGTTTTAGTTTAATGAATTATAATTTTTTGTTTTTGGTTGTTTTAAAAATTTGATTGAATTTTTTTTTTTATATTAAATCAGGGGTTTATTTTTGTTTTTTTTTTACCAGATGTTTTAATTTTTTAAATTCTTTTTTTTTAAAATTATAATTTGGGGATTTTTTTAAGGTTTTTTTTAAAAAATTTTCATGAAAATTTTTTATTTGAGGCACTTTTGGCACCACAAAGAATTTTCTTTAATTTTTAAAGTTTCTATTGATTTGAATTTCATTAAATTAGACAAGAAAAGGTTCGTGGCACCCCAAATTTTCAGGGAAATTAATTTTTAAAAGAGGTCAACATTTTTGGGTTTTTTATTGATTTATTTTTTTGGGTGTTTTCCCTTTTTTCTTTTTAAAGAAATGGAAAAATGCTAAATCGTTTCTAGGGAAATTTAAGGGAAAATTAAACAATTTTTAAAGGGGAAAAAAAGTTGGGAGAACCAATAAACCATGTTTTTTGAAAAATTTTTTATTATTTATTTTGAGAGAAAAAACTTTCAGTCCCCATTTGAAAAAGAATTTTTTTTTTTTTCAAAGGGGGGAAAGTTTTTTTGGGGGGGAGTATTTTGTTTAAAAGAAGAAGAGGGGGGGGTGACACAAAAACAAGGAAAAATTTTGTTTTAGAAGATGAAAAAAAAAAAAAGGGAAAAAAAAGAAGGTTTTTTTTGGGTTTTGTTTGTGTTAAAAAGCAAAAAAGGAAAAAGGGGGGGAATAAAAAGAGGAGAAGAGAAAGAAACCCGTGGTTTGGGGGTGGGGGTTAGAGAAATTTAAAGTGTAACCCAGGGGGGAAAAAGGAGGGAAACTTTTTGGGGTTTTGTTTTTGGAGAAGAGGGGGGAAAAAGGGGGGGGGGTGAAAGGGGGGGGAAAAGGGGGGGAAGATTTTTTTTTTGGGGAAAGGGAGAGAGGGAGGGGTGGGGGGGGATAGGGGGAGGGAAAAGAAGGGGGGGGAAGCTTGGGGGGGGGGGAAGGGGGAGAGGAAAGAAGGGGGTGGGGGGGGAAATAAAGAAGGGAGGGGGGAGGGAGGGAGAGGCGTTTTGGGGGAGGGGGAGAAAGAAGAAAGGGGGGGGGGGGATAACAGGGAGGGAGGAAAGGGGGAGGGGAGAGGTTTGTGGTGGTGGGGTGGGGTTTGAAGAAGAAGAGGGGGGGGGGGGGAAAAAAGGGAAAGGGGGAAGAGGAGGGGGGAGAGAGTTTTGTGGTGGGTGTGTGGTTAGGAGAGAAAAGGGGGGAGGAAAAGGGGGGGGGGAGAAGGGAGGGGAGGGGGGGGGGGAGAGGGGTGGTTGTGGGGGTGTTGGGAGAAAAAGAAGAACAGAAAAGGGAAAGAGGAATGGGGGGTGGGGATGAAAGGGATGGGAGGGGAAGAGGAGGGAGAGAGTTTTGGGGGGGGGGGGAAAGGAGAAGAGAGAGAGAAAGAGGGGGGGGGGGATAGACGGGAGGGGGGAGAGAGGGGGGGAAAGGAGCTTGGTGTGTGGTGTGTGTGTGTGTGAGAGAGAGGAGGGGGGGGGGGAAGAGGGGAGGGGGGAGAGAGGGAGGGAGAGCTTTGTTGTGTGTGAGAGAGAGAGAGAGAGAGAAAGAAAAAGGGGGGGAGGGAAGACGGAGGGGGGAAGAGGGGGGGAGAGAGCTTGTGTGTGGTGGTGTGCGTGTGGTGTGGGAGAGAGAGAGAGGGGAGAGAGGGGGAAAGAAGAGAGAGAGGGGAGAGAGAGAGAGAGAGAGAAAACAAAGACGCACAACACGGCTCAGACCCCCACACCCACCCACCCCCCCATTCAGGGGAAAAAGATGGAAACTAGAATACCGGTCCCTGCGTAAAAAAGCTACCAACGCAAATAAACATTCGAGGGAAAATTTAGATCTCTCAGTTTGTGAACTGGAGATTGCTTTTTTTTCGGTTCTATTTTCCGATGAACTGGTGTGCTTGAGGGGGGGGTTTTAAAGGGTGGCTGCTGTCCAGCCCATTGTGGGGTACTGTGCGAACAAGGTCCCGATACAACTTTTTTCCTGTGTCAAAAATTAGCAACCATCAATAAACCTCACGGGACCCCAGCGCAGACGACCCATCCGCCATTAAAGAGACGACATTTTGAAAATGTTGGGAGAAAAACAGGGGCCCTTTATGGGGCCCACCCCAGCCCGGGAAACCCATTGGACCCTGGTTTTGTAATTTAGAGAACAAGGGTACCCGTGCCTATACTGCGCCCACTGGGGTGGGACCCCCAAAAGGATCTGGGCGAAATTTTTGGCCTTTTCTGTCTTTTTTGACTGTGGCCCTTTGCTCCCAATCCACATTTCCGTAGAAATTTGTATGTCAAGTGCGGGTGGCACCATGACACAAACTGTGCAAAAATTACCCAAATTTCGGTGTGCTCTGATGTTTTGGGGGGTTTGCCCTCATCTGCGCTGTCATCTTTTGCTCTTGACATGGGACGTTCAGGGAACTGATGGCCCATAAAAACCCCCCCAAATTGTACGTACCCCCACCAAAATAAGTATGCGGGGATTTAGAAGGGTCTTGATGCAGGTTTTGCTGAGAAATTGACTGTTTTATTGGCCAGCTAAAAAAAAACCCACGACACGTACGGCAAAAAAACAGGCAAAAAGACTTCCAAACCCAAAACATCGGCAACACATGGGCAAAAGCTTTTCCAAACCCAAAAATCAGGCAAACATCGGGGAAAAAGCCCTCCCCCCCAACACATCAGGCAACACATCAGGCAAAGCAACCCCCCACCAAACACATCGGCAAAAGCAACGCCCCCCCCAAACTCGGGCAACAAAACGGGCAAAAGCAACGCCCCACCCAACACTCAGGAAAAACAACAGGCAAAAGCCCCTCCCACCCAAACATCGGGAAAACACAAGGAAAAGCCCCTCCCCACCCAACAATCAGGAAAAAAGCACCTCCCCCCCCAACACATCAGGCAAAGCACCTCCCCCCCCAACACATCAGGCAAACCAGGCAAAAGCCCCTCCCCCCCCAAAACATCAGGCAAAAGCACCTCCCCCCCCAACACATCGGGAAAAAGCACCTCCCCCCCAACACATCGGGCAAAAGCCCCTCCCCCCCCAAACATCAGGAAAAGCACCTCCCCCCAACACATGGAAACCCAAAAAGGGAAAAAGCAACCCCGACCTAAAACTCGGGCACACAACACACGGCATTTCCCCCCCCCAACATGCAAGCACTAAACCACCCTTAGAGATGTCACCCCCCAGTTCTTCAGAAGGGGGGGGGGGGGGGGTTTTTTTTATTGAAGACTGGTTGGGGACAGAAGATCCAAAAACTTCCCCAAAACCCCAAAGTTCCCCGGTTTTTTGAAAAAAAGGGCTACAAAAGGCCTTTTTTTATTAAAAAAGTTCTAACAAAATTTTTTATTTTTAAAAATCTTTTTCAAAAAGGGGGTTTTTAAAAGGGGGAAAAATTTTAAAAAAAAAATATTTGTTTTTTAAGAAAGAGGGTCAGTCTTTGAAGAAAAAAGCATTATATTTAAAAAGTAAAGGTTTCAAAATAATCCCCTTCAAGTTTTCCCCAAACAGGAAAAAAAAAGAAAAAAGGGACAAAAAAAGGGTTTTTTTAAAAAAAACAATTTTAAAATTTAAAGGGGTTTTTTTTTCTTTGGAATTAAGGGGTGAAAAAAACTTTTCACTTGGGCCCAGAAATAGCTTGTAATGAGTAAATTGCTGTTGGGAAATAGTGGGAAAAAAATTTTTAAAATGGTCAACATACAAAGCAAAAACAAGGGCCCCTTACTTTCAAGAAAATAAAACAAAACATCAGACAACAATTAAAACCCCCAAAAAAAATGGAAAAAAAAAACTTTGGAAGAAATAGAGAAGAACACAAAAACCCCAATTTTTTCTTCAAAAAAGGGGAAAAAAACATTTAGAAAAAATGATTTTCTATTATGTATTTTCCCCTTTTAAAAAAAGATGATTAGGGATGCAAACAAAAATTTTCGTTTTATCCCCCAAAACAGTATGACTTTCTTTTAACATAATTTAGTCATTTAATTTTTTGGGGCCCCCTTTTGGGCTGGGTAAGGGTAAATTTAAAAGGGGAAAGGTTTTTTTTTTAAAAAGGAAAAAATGTGAAACCTTTTTTCCCCGGGGTTAATTTTTTTAAAAAACGCATTTTTGGGTGGTGAAATTTTACCCCTTAAAAAAAAAAGATTGACGGATTTTTCAAAGCTTAAAAAAAAAAGGGGTTGGCCAGTTTGGGGAAAGGAAGTTGAAAAATTTATGCAATTTTTTTGAGAAAAGTTTAAAAACAATTTAAAAAAAATGGAAAAATTTTTTAAAAAAATCAAAACCCCTTTTTTTTTAAATTTTAAAAGAATTATTAAAAAAAGAAAAAAAAAACTTGGGGCCCCCTTTGGGAAAAAGGGGGGAAAAACAAAAGTTGGGAGGGTTTTTAATTTTAAAAAAAAAATTTTCAAAACACAAAACGGGGGATCCCCTTTTTTTTTTTTTTGGGAAAGAAAAAGTTGACTTATTAAAAATTAAAAAGGAAAAAAGGCCGGGAAAAAAGCAAAGCATAAAAATCCCCATGTAGGGGGTACTGGGCGGGGCAAAAAAAAAGGGAAGGTTTTCCAGCTTTACAGTCAAACTCTTTGTCAAATTTTTGACCGACATTTCCGAAAAAAATTGAATGAATTTTAAAAATTCCCACCCTTTTTTTTTACAAAACCCCCAAAAAAAAATACCGGCCCAAAAAAACCTTTGGGTAAAATAAAAACCCCCCAATTTTTAAGGAAAAAATTTTTTAATGTTGAAAATAAAATTTAACAAAACATTTTTTATTCCCAAAAAGGGGGAAAATTTTTTTTCCCTTTTAGCAAAAAAAGGGAACAGTTTAAAAAGGGGAAAAAACCCAACAAAACTTTTAAATGAATGGTTATTGAGTTTAAAAAAAAACCGGAAGAAAAAAATTCTTAAATTTTTTAACAAATGGGGGGAAAAAAACAATTAAAAACAGGGAAAATTACCGTTTTGAGGGGGAAAAAGTAACAGGGAAAAACATTTTGGCGGGGGAAATTCTTTTCAAAGGAAAATCCAAAAGAAAAAGGTTTAAATTTTTTCCCCGAATGAAGAAATAAAAGGTTATTGGGAAAATTTTTCTCCGGCCGGCCCAAAGTAATTTTTATGTTGGGAAGAAATTTGGGAGGTGAAAAATTTTTTTGGGGCATTTTTAAAACCCCCCCTTTTTTAAAATTTTTTTTTATTTTTTTAAAAAATTTTGTGTTCCCGGAAATAAAAATTTTAAAAAAAAATGGATAAAACAGGGTTTTATAGGTCTTCTGAAAATATTGTCTTTTAGATTTTTTTTTTATTATTTTGTTTAATTTTTTTTAAAACACCCTTTTAACAAAATTTTAAATTTTTTTTTTTTTAAAAAAATTTCTGCTTTTAATTTCAATAAATATTTAATTCCTTTTTTTTAAAAAAAAATAAAAACAAAAGGGGTTATAAACGTCCGTTGAAAATTTTTTGGGGGGTGTGTTCAAATTCTTTTTTGGTTTTTTTTTTGTAAATTGTGCAAAATGAACAAAATTTTTCCATTTTTTTGGGGGGCCCCTTCCCCCCTTTTTTTTAAAAATTTTTCTTTTATTTCATTTACAAATTTAAAGGAAGTTAAATTTTTTGTTAAAAATTTTGGAAAGCCAATTTAAAAAAACCGTTGTTCCTAATTCGTTTTTTTTTTTGGGTTTTGTATTTTTTATTCTTTTAAAAAATTGTAAAAAATTTTCCTTTAAAATGCTTTCCCTGGGGTTTTAAAATTGTTATTTGCCCCCATTTGTTTTTAGGGTTTTTTTTTCATTTTTAAAATTTGAAAGTTTTAAGGGTTTTTTTTAGAAGTTTTTTCAAATAAAATTTTTTCCAAATCCAAATTATAAAATTGGGTTTGGCTTTTTTTTTGTTTTTTGGGGCAAAAAGCATTTGGCAATTTTTTTTTTGAATTTTCTTTTTAACCCTCAATTGTTTCAAGGATTTTCTTTAAAAAGAGCCAATGGTTTAAATTTTAAAACCCCCTAATTTGAAAAAAAAAAAACTATAAATTTTAAAAAACCCCAAATATGGAAATTAAAAAAATAATTTTTTAAAAAATTTTTTTGGGGGGGCAATCAAAAAAAAAAACAAACACAATAATAATTTTAAAAAAACCCCTTTTTTTTCCCCCCAAAAAGAAAAAAACCAAAAAAAAAAAGAACAACATAAAAAAAAAAACCCAACCCCAACAGGAAAAACAAAAAAAAAAAAAACCATAAAATACAAAGGGGAATAAAAAAAAAAAAAACCAAAAAAAAGAGAAACAATTCAATAAAAAAACCGAAAAAAAATACCCCCTCCCCAAAAAAACAACAAAAAAAAAAAAAAAACCCAAAAAAACAAAAAAAAACCCCCAAAAAAAAAATTTTAAAAAACACACCAAATTTTTCCCCCCCCCCCCCTTTAAACCCCTTAAACCCACAAAAAATTTTTTAAAAATAATAAAAAACGTGTTTGGGGGAAAAAAAAGGAAAAAAAATAAAAAAAAAAAAAAAACAAAAAGGACTTAAAAAAGGACAAGAAAAATCAAAAACAAATGGAAAATTAAAACAAAAGACAAAAAAAAAAATATCCCCCCCCCTTTGGGAAAAACCCCCAAAAAAACCCCCAAAAAAAGGCAAAAAAAACCAAACCCCCCCCCCCAAACACCAAAAAAAAAACCAACCCAAAAAAATTTGGGTATTAAAAAAAGGAAAAATTTTTTACAAAAAACATTTCAAAAACAACCAACCCCAAACCCCTTTCCCTTTTATAAATTTTGGTGGTGGGTGTGGGGGGGGGGGGGGGGGAGGGGGGGGGGGGAAAAAAAGAGAAAAGAAAATCAAATTGCTGAAAATCCTTTTTGGCCAAAAATTTTCGTTTTTCCGGGAAAAGAACCAAGGAAAACCCCAAAATTGAACTTTAAAGTGTGCGTGTTTGTTTTGCTCAAATGGGAAAAACATTTTTCAAGTAAAAGTCGTAACTGGCTTACTTTATCACACTCTCAATATCAACTGAAGCATAGAAGTAGGCCTAGAGAGGTTCCGTAAAATTTGGGAGGAGTTCGACAACAGAGTAAACTGTTTATTAGGCCTAGCGGACGAAAAACCAAGAATGGCGGATTCCGGACACGGGGATTGCAGCAGCCAATCACAAGCCGGAAAAAGTGCTCTCCTTAGCTTCTGTGTTTAAAAATGTGTGTGGGTGCGTGCGTCTGCGTGCGTGCGCGCGCGCGCGCGTGTGCGTGTGCGTGTGTGTGTGTGTGCTTGCCACAAAAATATTTATTAAGAAAACTTCAAGTATTGACTGCAACAGAGCATACAAACGGGCTCTAGGTCTACCGGTCCATGCCTCGTGTGTAAAAACCCATATAGTGCATCTGGACTTAGAAAGCCTCAGAAGTGTTGCGTGTAGAAAATTTGCCCTGCAAAGTTTGACCGTTAAAAATGACTTACAATCAGTATTACTACTGATTACTACCTAAAGTCTGACAGAGATTTTCCAACAGGGGCAAGATCAATATACCCCAAATTACCACACTAGGTACATATACATCTAAAACGGTATGAATGCCGGGTTCAATTTAAATATAAATATTGCTAATAGAGGGCAAGGTATCCCCCACTCCAGATAATGTATTGATCTGATGAAGAATAGTAAATTAAATTTAGTGTCTTCTCGTGCGAAAATTCATTAGGGAGAAAATTATTCCAATCATTTAAAGGTGTTTACAGAGGTGGTTTAGTCTTAAACAACAAAAACTGGTTTCCGCATAATTACACCAGATCTAAAAACTTAATTTCAAATTTCATCTTGGGGGAATATATCCCTTTTTACGGCAGAATTGTAGCAATATTAATGACTCTTAATTTCTAATGATTTTTCCAAAGTTGTCTTTCAAATTCTTTTATGTATTGACTCAAAAGTAGTAATTCAAGCAAATCAATTCTATGCAAACAAAAGTTAGATCTGAACTAGTCAAAGACATTTGTTATTTAATCTCTCGCCTCACGTTAAAAGTCTCGGATCCAACTTTTTGTTGGGTTCCATCTCAAATCTGGTATATATTATATAGAAATTTTTTGCAAAACAGGGAGCAAAGAGTTTATCATATGTTGCAAATCTGAAACTCCATTTGTCACTACAAGAATGCTATCAGATCGTTCAAAAGACACAGCAAAAGTTATTCCTGTGTTGAGAAAAAGAAGTTGGGTTGTTAAGATGTATACAGAGAAATGGTCTTGTGTTAAAAAAACAAGAAACAGATTGTTACCGTGTAAAACGATTGTATCTCTGGCCCCAGATGGAAATTGAACTGTTTTAAGACTAAGTATGTTGGACACGTTTTTTGCATATGTGATCACAGCTTAATGTTGAACATAATTGCCAGTGATGAAAGGACTACATACTCATTTCTTACCTCATTATCTTCATCGGCAATCTTTAGTGATCCTCTGTTGATGAATACATTTTCAAATCGTTTATTGCATAGTCTAGTTGGTTTTTTTACTATGATTATTAAGACTTTACTGTCATTATCTTTTGTTGGAATATAGTTTCTTTCATTGGCTAT
>CM054137.1:57299006-57371371 GCA_028751875.1 Rapana venosa | reverse complement strand
AAAAGAGAGAGAAGAGAGAGAGAAAGAGAGAAAAGAGAGAGAGAGAGAGAGAGAAGAGAGAGAAGAGCAGACAGACAGACAGACAGACGACAGACAGAAAGACAGACAGAGACAGAGAGAAAAGAAAAAGTAAAAAAGAAAAAAACACTACAATATTCAACTCTGTTATACTGACGTACAAGAGGCAAAATAAATTAATAAATAATCTCCACATATACCAACTGTAAGAAGATATAACAAGTGAACAGTAATAACCATATGTCTGACAATAGCCAATGAAAGAAACTATATTCCAACAAAAGATAATGACAGTAAAGTCTTAATAATCATAGTAAAGAACCAACTAGACTATGCAATAACGATTTGAAAAATGTATTCATCAACAGAGGATCACTGAAGATTGCCGATGAAGATAATGAGGTAAGAATGAGTATGTAGTCTTTCATCATCTGGCATATTATGTTCAACAGTTAAGCTGTGATCACATATGCAAAAAACGTGTCCAACATACTTAGTCTTAAAACAGTTCAATTTCCATCTGAGGGCCAGAGATACAATCTGTTTTACACGGTAACAATCTGTTTCTTGTTTTTTAACACAAGACCATTTCTCTGTATACATCTTAACAACCAACTCTCTTTTTCTCACACAGGAATAACTTTTGCTGTGTCTTTTGAACGATCTGATAGCATTCTTGTAGTGACAAATGGAGTTTCAGATTTGCAACATATGATAAACTCTTTGCTCCCTGTTTTGCAAAAAATTTCTATATAATATATACCAGAGTGAGATGGAACCCAACAAAAAGTTGGATCCGAGACTTTTAACGTGAGGCGAGAGATTAAATAACAAATGTCGTTGACTAGTTCAGATCTAACTTTTGTTTGCATAGAATTGATTGCTTGAATTACTACTTTTGAGTCAATACATAAAAGAATTTGAAAGACAACTTTTGGAAAATCAGTTAAGAAATTAAGAGTCATTAATATTGCTACAAGTTCTGCCGTAAAAATGGATATATTCTCCCCAAGATGAAATTTGAAATTAAGTTTTTAGATCTGGTGTAATTATGCGGCACCAGTTTTGTTGTTTAAGACTGAACCACCTCTGTAAACACCTTTAAATGATTGGAATAATTTTCTCCTAATGAATTTTCGCACGAGAAGACACTAAATTTATATTTACTATTCTTCATCAGATCAATACATTTATCTGGAGTGGGGGATACCTTGTCTCTATTAGCAATATTTATATTTAAATTGAACCCGGCATTCATTACCGTTTTAGATGTATATGTACCTAGTGTGGTATTGGAGTATATTGATCTTGCTCTCGTTGGAAAATCTCTGTCAGACTTGAGGTAGTAATCAGTAGTAATACTGATTGTAAGTCATTTTTAACGGTCAAACTTTGCAGGACAAATTTACTACACGCAACACTTCTGAGGCTTTCTAAGTCCAGATGCACTATATGTTTTTACACACGAGGCATGGACCGGTAGACCTAGAGCCAGTTTGTATGCTCTGTTGCAGTCAATACTTGAAGTTTTCTTAATAAATATTTTTGTGGGCAAGCACACACACACACACGCACACGCACACGCGCGCGCGCGCGCACGCACGCACGCACGCACGCACACACACACATTTTATCACATGAAGCTAAGGAGAGCACTTTGTCCGGCTTGTGATTGGCTGCTGCAATCACGTGTCCGGAATCCGCCATCTTGGTTTTTCGTCCGCTAGGCCTAATAAACAGTGACTCTGTTGTCGAACTCCTCCCATTTCACGGAACCTCTCTAGGCCTACTTCTATGCTTCAGTTGATATTGAGAGTGTGATAAAGTAAGCCAGTTTACGACTTTTACTTGAAAATGTCAGTGTCGCGTCAGACAACAGAACACTGCGACACCGATTGAAGTTCAAGTTGTAGAGTACTCTTGACGTTCAAATCTTGCCACAGTGTGACACTGAAACCTTCTGTTTCCTAAAACGCCTTATCTTTCAGTACAAAGTGTTGGATCTCTCGCTCATCTCTCTCTCTCTCTCATCTCTCCTCCCTCTCTCTCTCTCTTACACACACACACACACACATAGAGTTATTATGTGGTAAAGGGATATGGGTGAGGATGTGTATGTGTATGAAGTGTTTAAATGATACATCAGTTTTCTACTGTTTATATCCATTAATTTGTTGTGTTGTTTTTTATTTTTGGTATGGTGGGGGTGGGTTCTGGTTTATTTTGCCTTTGTTTGTTTTGGGTTTAGGGTGGTTTTCTTGGGAGGGGGAGGGGATATTTTGGACTCTTTTTCTCGTCTTTTGTTAGTTCTATATTGTTCTTCATTTGTCTTGACTGTTATTCTTGTCCTATGTTAGTTATAGTCGCTTGTTTGTTATGTATGTATATTTGTGTTTGTTGATTGTTTATTTCCTTGTTGTGGTTGTCCTTTTGATTCATTCTTTTGTTGTTTTATTCAGTTGTTTGTATGGTTGAAGGTTTGTGTTAATACATGTGTGAGGGGGGGGGGAGGGAAGACAAAGTTGTGTGTTTTTTTTAAATATTTTTATTCTGTTTTGTCTTCTTTGTTTGTTTTGGTTTTTTTTTTTTTATTGTTGCTGTTTGTTTGTGTTATGACGAGGTATTTTTTTCAGGATTTTTTGAATTATTTGAAATTGTATGGTCTCATATTTTTCTGGGTTTTTTGTTTATTTTAATTCCACATATGCATATGTTATTGGGTTTTTTGTTTGATTTGTATGGTTTACCATAGATTAGATTGGTTTTTTTTAAAATTCTATGTCTGCATATACATTATCTTTTTTTTTTGTCGCTTTTTTTTCTTTCTTTAGATAGATGGCTTGATGAAAAAAAGCAAATGCACTGCTTATTCCATGTACCATCTGAAAATAAAAGTTTGACTTTGACTTTGACTTGACTTTGACACACACACACACTACCACACCACACCCACCACATATGAATCCAGCCAACAAGTTCATTTATATATTTCAACATATGAATTGCCAAACATGGATTCATTAATCACAGTATCCAGTTCTGTCATCAGTAAACAATTCACTGTTCTACAATCCTAGCAAATAAAATTAAAAAAACATCATAAAACAAAAATGAAGCAGAATAAACTAAACTGAAAAGAAATCCCTTGAAAGACCAATCTGTATTTGTGTAAGAAGTTTAATATCAGACAAAAAAATTTATTAGCCAAATCAGCTAATCAGTACCCAAGTAAATCACAAACAGAATTCAGGAGTAAGCACAAGCAGTCTGAATTGTTATAAATTTGGCAGTTGGCACAAAATTTATGTTGAAAATAAATTGCTTCTCTCACAACATACCAAATGTCACTATTGAAAACTTTCAGAGTTTGTGAATAAAATGTAAAGAAATAGTACCTAAAATGTTACAAGATCACACGGGCAGTGATATACTAACTCATATACCCATGCAGAGACATTTTGACATGTGATTCGTTTGTACAATTCTTTACAGGACATACAAAATACAAAAGCTGAATGAACACAACCGTAAGTATGTGCAAACTAATCAGTGTATATATACCACATTGCTAATCATTATTGTTTTAACAACAGTAAATAGTATAGCAATCCTTTGAAAGTTTAGTAATGAAATGTAAAAGCAATACTAGCTGAATTTTTCAGAGAGTATGAGGCAATAAAAATGTGTACAGACATTTTGTACATTGATAGCACTGAACTTCTACAAGAACAAAAATACTCAAAAATAGTAATTGAACACACTTCTTACTGAGGAACAAAATATAATACAACAGGAGCAGCTTTATAACAACACTTTGCTTTTATGCATTTTTTTTAAAGATGCAATTAAGATGAGGTTTACTTGAAACTCTATGGCAGAGAAGTTTGTTGCTATAAAAATTTATATAATGCAAAAGTTTGCTTTGCTATCACAAGGGTGTCATTATTAAGCACATTCAACTGGCTTACAGGAATACACATAAAGAACAAAATATCTACCAAAGCCTATCAATGACCTTTGTTCAGAAGACCTGGAGTAGAACCTAGTTGATATCCATGAGTGTATCTTTTATTCTGACTTCTGCATGGAGGACACATATAATCACTTTCATCACTGAGATCATCACAGTTTGCATGCAGCCAGGAATGGCAGGTACAACACTGCCGCCAAAGAATTTCTTCACTTGTACCATTGTCTTCCTCTAACATGCAAAGTGAAACATTTGGACGGTGTCAGTTTATGTAAATTTTCACATAACCTTTTACTTTCTTCAGTATCTGGTTTACACAAAGTTTAAAGCCTTTTTTTTTGGATTTTCTCTTTGTTGAAAAGAACTTTACAACACTTCTCTGACTTTCAAAATGTTTGTTACCTGTTATCTTTTCACGGCACTTCACAAACTGTTATCAATTCTCTCTCACTAGCTTTTATAACTTGAATGTCCTTTCGCAACAGCCATTGTTGATGTAATATTGTCAATGACACTTTTAAGTGCTTCACAGCTGTTTGCAATTACTTATCAACTCAATCAAGCCATTCATTTCACTTAAAGCTCTTGTTCGAAGTTGTTCTATATTTTTCAAAACTGTCTACTCTGTCTTTGCAGATGAAGGGTTTAAAATATTCTCTGCTTCTGGGATGAACAAATAAAGCTCTGCATGTCAATATTACCTACAGATTCATTAACCACATTTTCTGGTGCCGGGTTAAAATTGCTGGTCTTTTAATTGTGTATCTAAGAGAAGGTTTTGAACTGCATGGATATGTTTGCATGGTAGAGCTCTTGATAGAAAATCTGTACATGTGCAGGTAAACATGTGTTATGCAAACCTTACAGTCTGGACATACTAGCTTACATTGACACTGTCTGTAGTCAGGTACCTTTTGCACATAATGAGCCAATAATGTATCATGATGAAGCTGGTACAACCCATTCACTTTCTTTGTCCCTGAACAGATACCACTAACACTCAGGGCACTTTTATGTCTGTTGCGAATTTCTCTGTGCCTGTGAGTGGTCTTTCCTTTTCACATTTAATTAATGCTCACAAGCTTTGTCTCTTTGATAACCCTAAATAAACAAAAAGTAGACGATCCACACGCTTGTTGTGTTTCGGTTAAAATAAATATCTTTTAAGACTCGTGAAAAGCCTCAGCATACATATTTGTGTTTGCAACACTACCCTGGCGAAAGCAGGCTGCCCAGAGTTTCATTTTGTCGTCTTTTACATATGTCTTTTGAAAGTAATCGTCAAAAAGAGGGCATTTTGCTTGGAAAATTAAGTACTCACTGAATTCAGTCAACATTTTTCTAAACTTGGCTTCATCAACTTCTTGCCTCAAGATACAGAAGTATGCATAAATTTCAACTTGCTGCTCTCTCCTACTCGGCAGCAACTCCTTTAATGTTTTGTTCCATGCTTTGTCAACATGCCATGTACAATACAGTCGTTTTTCAGGAGCAGTGAAAACATTACACCAAGCACCATAAAATGCGTTTGCTAAATCACTCATAAATATATGGGTAGAGTAGTCTTCATCATTATTGGCCTTTCTCAATGCACTCATGAAAACAGTTTAAAACCTGTGTATCCTCTCTATTACTAATAGCCCATGCAACAGGAATGGCCTCACCAAAGTCATCAATGACTAGAATTGATGTTAAAAGAAAGTCTACTGTGTTGTGGAGTGAGTGGAATCTGCACAGATACATTTGTTTGCATACCTAATCATCATTTCTTTTGAAAGGCAGTCCTGAATACATAATAGAAATCATCTGTTTCTAAACTGTTTTGCATGTCAATCTCCCCTTGAGCTTGAAGTAAATAATTGGGTTATGTGTTTCTTCTCTCATTTCTTTCAACCCAGAGATGCACACTTTGGCATCATTAGCATTTTTTTGAAAGCGAGATATGTTATATTGTTGTCTGATGTTTTTGTATATCTTTTCTTGTAAGTAAGGTGTCTCTGTTAATGCTTTGTATGTTGTCCCGAATATCACTGAGTATTTTTCACTATTTCCACACCACTAGCAAGTTTATGCTGCGATTACAGAGCGTAGATTCTGGTGACAACTTCAAGTGACAAATGCTTTATTTCATGTCCCATGTGATCCAAACAGTACTCAACAACCACCTTGTCATTTTCACTAAAGTGTGTTACTTTCAAGTAAGAAGTGCACTTGCTGCACAGTTTTGATGACCCTTTAATCTTTCTGCTCTTTTTCTGTTCTGGGGTAGAACTGATTTTGGGGAGTTACTTTTGCAAGACCGATTACAATAGTAAATATCAATGACTTTTTCTTCAGTATTGACTGACCCTCTTTGCTTAACAAACAGAGACATGGACTCTCTTTCAATGTCTCCTTTCCATCTTTTAAACTCCTCTCTGTTGTCAAAAGATTTCATTTTCAACTTAAAATCTTTGTTATGTGAACTGTTGTAATGAAAAACAAGAGCTTTTGTAGTACAGAGCTTTTTATTACATAAAATGCATGCACAGGTACTCTTGTAGGTACTAGGATCAGTTTTCCTGGATGCATTCTGTTCCTATGCTTTACAAGGCCAGACCTACTTGCCAGTGAAGCAGAGTAGTATGGACATTTCTTTCTACACTGCCTTCTGAAGATACGGTGGGTGTACATTCTCTAAGGGTGGTTTAGTGCTTGCAGTGTTGGGTGGGGAAGTGCCTGTGCCTGTTGTGTTGCCTGATGTGTTAGGTCGGGTGTTGCTTTTGCCTGATGTGTTGCCTGATGTGTTGGGTGGGGAGGTGCTTTTGCCTGATGTGTTGGGTGGGGAGGTGCTTTTGCCTGATGTGTTGGGTGGGGAGGTGCTTTTGCCTGATGTGTTGGGTGGGGAGGTGCTTTTGCCTGATGTGTTGGGTGGGGAGGTGCTTTTGCCTGATGTGTTGCCTGATGTGTTGGGTGGGGAGGTGCTTTTGCCTGATGTGTTGGGTGGGGAGGTGCTTTTGCCTGATGTGTTGGGTGGGGAGGTGCTTTTGCCTGATGTGTTGCCTGATGTGTTGGGTGGGGAGGTGCTTTTGCCTGATGTGTTGCCTGATGTGTTGGGTGGGGCGTTGCTTTTGCCTGATGTGTTGCCTGATGTGTTGGGTGGGGCGTTGCTTTTGCCTGATGTGTTGGGTGGGGCGTTGCTTTTGCCTGATGTGTTGCCTGATGTGTTGGGTGGGGAGGTGCTTTTGCCTGATGTGTTGCCTGATGTTTTGGGTTTGGAAAAGCTTTTGCCTGATGTGTTGCCTGATGTTTTGGGTTTGGAAGTGCTTGTGCCTGTTGTGTTGCCTGTAGCTGTGTCTGTGGGTTTGTTTGTAGCTGGCACAATGAATGTCATGTCAATCTTCTCAGCAGCAAACCATGTCATCAAGACCCTTCTGAAATACCTCGCATACCTTGATGGTTTGTGGAGGTACGTACAATTTGGGGGGCTTGTGCATGGTCCAGTCAGTTCCCTGAACAGTCCCATGTCAAGAGGCAAGAGATGACAGCGCAGATGAGGCAATTACCCCACACACATCCAGAGCACACCTGAATTGGATAATTCAGGCACAGTTGTGTGCATGTGTGCCTACCTCGCACCTGTGACATATCATGTGCTACGGAAATGTGGATTGGGAGCAAAGGGCCACAGTCAAAAAAAGACAGAAAAGGCCAAAGCTTCTCGCCCAGATCTGCTGGGGGCTCCCACCCCAGTGTGTCGCAGTATATGGCGACTGGGTACCCCTTGTTCTCTAAGTTGACAGACACCAGGGTCCAATGGTTCCCCGGACTTGGTGCTGGTGCCTATAAATGTGCCGCTGTTTCTTCTCGTCCAACATTTACAACAAATGTCATCTCTTTATATGGCGGATGGGTCGTCTGCGCTGGAGTCCCTGTGAGGTCATTGATGGTTGCTAAGTTAAGACACAGAGAAACCGTTGTATCGGAGACCTTGTTCAGCTCATCAAGTACCCAGACAATGTGGCTGGACAGCAGCCATCCTCAAAGACCCTTCCCCTCACAGCACAGCCAGTTCATCGAGTAGAACCTGAAACAAAAGCAATCTCCAGTTCACAAACTGAGAGATCTTATATGCCCTCGAATGTTTATTATGCGTTGTGTAGCTTTTACGCAGGTACCAGGTAGTTCTAGTTTCCATCTTTTTGCACCTGAAGTGGTGGGTGGTGAGTGTGGGTGTCTGAGTCCGTGTGTGTGGCGTCTTTGTTTCTCTCTCTCTCTCTCTCTCAACGTCTCTCTCCTCACTCCTCCATCTTCCTCACCTCCTCTCTCTCTCCTCTCTCTCCTACACACCACACGCAACACCACACCACACACACAAGCTCTCTCCCTCTCCTCTCTCGTCTCCCCTCCCTTCCTGATCCCATCCCCCTCCTTCTATCCTCTCTCTCTCTCTCCTCTCTCTCTCTCACACATCAACACACAAGCTCTCTCCTCTCCCTCCTCTCTCCCCCTCCCCAGTCTAAATCCCTCCCCCCACTCATCTCTCTCTCACTCACACACACAAACCACACACACAAGCTCTCTCCCTCCCTCTCTCTCACCCCTCCCTGTCTATCCCCCCCCCTCCTCTTTCTCTCCTCTCTCTCTCTCTCTCTCACACACACACCACACACACACAAGCTCTCGTCCCTCCCTCTCTCTCCCCCTCCCTGTCTATCCCCCCCCCCCTCTCTCTCTCCTCTGTCTCTCTCCTCTCTCCACTCACATAAACACACACCACACACACACAAGCTCTTCTCCTCTTCACCCTCCCTCTACTCTCCCTCCCCCGTCTATCCCTTCCCCCCACCTCTCTCTCTCTCCTCACACACACAAACACCACACACACACAACAAGCTCTCTACCCTCCCTCTCTCACTCCCCCTCCCTGTCTATACCCACCCCCCCTCTCTCATCTCTCCTCTGTCTACTCTCTCACACACACATACACCACACACACACAAGCTCTCTCCCCTCCCTCTCTCTCCCCCCCTGCTTATCCCTCCCCCTCTCTTTCTCTCTCTCTCTCTCTCCACACACAACACAACAAGCTCTCTCCCTCCCCTCTCTCTCCCCCCTCCCTGTCTATCTCCCCCCCCCTCATCTCTCTCTCTTCTCTCTCTCACACACACCACCACACACACACAAGCATCTCTCCCTCCCTCTCTCTCCCCCTCCTGACTATCCCTCCCCCCCCCCCCCTCTCTCTCTCTCTCTCTTTCGGAACAAAGAAAAAAAATCTTACCATACTGTGGCAAGCATTTGCAAAGCCTCATTCTCAAAAATCAGAATGAAATCAGATGAATGCTGGCACATGTTTCCCACAAATGGTTGGACATGGGTGGGCGTTCAAATGTTCTCTGAACCACTTCATCTCCTTTTCAAACCGACTTGGCTTTTCTACTCGTCTTGGCAGTGGCTGCTCAGGATGTGTATTACCTGCAATGTTGATGTCACTTTGTACAAATTGTCTTTTTTGGAGACACTGAGTTGACAATACAAAGAAAAATTAGAGAGGCCTTGCATGTTTTGTGACCAATTATAATTGTTGTTGTTGTCATCTTCTTCTTTAAACAAGTTTAATTTCACAATGTATGAAATAATATGTGTGCAGCCACAAGCAAAACATTAAGCAGTTGACATCTACTTTTAAACTGAAAATACATAACACAATATACAAAATATTAAGCACAAAGCTAATAATGAAAAAAAAATAAATGAATGAATTACTTTACAAGATGAGTGACTGAATAGTTTTTGCTCTCAAAATACATAATATTAATTTATGCATAAAACATGAGTTTTATTTGTCTGTCTCCTATATCTTATTTTTCCCCAAACTTATAATTTTATTGTTTAATTTTCCATTAAACTTGACACTCTAGTAAACTGATATCTAGCTATCTATTTCCGATTTCAATTTAAAAAGAAAGAGAAATCAGCCTGCAAAAAAATAAATCAATCAACAAACAAAAATGATATGACACTGCATAATTAATTAACTTTAGGCCTGACTTTGGGGTGCCACTGACACCTTTCTTGTCTAATCTGTGAATGAGAATTCAGAATCAGAATCAGAATACTTTATTATCTCACAGAGAGAAATTTATTTGTGGTGCCAACAAGTAGACAGGACATCACAATACACAACAACAACATTCATGTAATTTTTAAAATCAACAGCAATTATAAAAATAAACACAATTATAAGTTATTAAACATAAGACATAAAAAAAAATGTAAACATCTGGTAAAAAAAAACAAACAACTAATCCCATGACTTTAAAATTGAAATCTATTAGAATAATAACAATCACAATTTTAAAATCAACAGCAAATATAACAAACACCATTATGAATCATTAAACATAAAACATACATGTAAACAACATCATAGTAAAAAAAACAACAACAATATTTAGTCCCCTGACTTTAAAATTAGAATACAATTAAAATAATAACAATCACAACTCATCATCACCCTGCGGCACCCCCAAAATACCACCACTTCACCAATAAAACGCACACACACACACACACACACTTGCACCCGCCCACCCTCCCATACACCACACACACAATTCTGACAATTATAACAATTTTTATGGTATCCCAAAACATCTTAACTACAGATGTCATCTAACTTTTTGTAATAGTTTAACGCTTCTCGATCAAAACACGAAAAAACTCACTTGAGAAGTTCATGGTGCTGAGTGCTTCCGTCGTATCAACGCAATGGAGGAAAAACGCGCGGAAAGACCACGCCGTAAGCATCACTTACCTACTTAGCCAGTGCAGCATCTCTTCATTGCAGATGGGGAAAGTTATCATCTATCATCTATCAAACAATACGACTGGCCGTTCGGTCAGGCCGTTCTGTCGTAGCAGACGAAAAACCAAGATGGCGGATTCCGGACACGTGATTGCAGCAGCCAATCACAAGCCGGACAAAGTGCTCTCCTTAGCTTCATGTCATTTTATCTAAAGTACCAGTCATTTGAATGAATGTGGTCTGTGATGGGTGAAGAGGAGAAAGAGTGTTGAATAATTTTATCCTTTAAATTTTTTTAAAATGTAAAATTGCTTAAATTGGTGAGATATGTATTGATTTTACTGATGAGATATTTCAGATGCGTTTAAATGATTATTGTTATAGTTTCGCTTAGTTGCTTTTAACCATTACTGGTATGTGGGTGGGCGCACTTGTGCTTTTGCGTTTGCGTTTGCGTGCTCGTGTGTGTGTGTGTGTGTTACTGTGACGTACAGTATTGTCGGCTTTTAAAATAATGTGTTACCTTTTAATCTGTATTGTTTAATAATGTATGCAGTGTCCTTTTTAAGATGCCCCCATCATTTCTCTAGTTGATACATTAACGTATTCTTGAGTCTTGAGTCTTCTCCCTCACAAAGACAGATCACCAACATACACAAAGATACACCTTTAGGTTGACCATACGCACACAGACACGCGCGCGCACACGGGGAACCCGATGCTTGAAAAGATGAATCAAATCCCTGTCTGTCTATCCTCGAAATAGACAAGCTTGGCCTTTGCCTTGCCTTTACCTATTTAGTTAGATCACGTCTGTGGTTAATCCTTTCAGTCACGATGTCCTACTTTTGGAAGTCAAAGTACACAGAGTATGTCAACTGTAGTTTTTCTCTTCACTAGCTCCATTCGCGTGCACCATTGTTACAATGAGATGGCAATATCGCCCAGGGTATATCAAATTAATTTGTAAATATATAGGTTTCGGGACTATTCTAACACGTTTGTCCCTGCTCTGGCATCAACAAATGTGTGTATGTGATTGAGTGTGTTAAGTCTAGTCATTTTTTCCAGATGGTACATTGAATAAGCAAATCATTTGCTTTTTTCATCAAGCCATATACATAAGAACATCAAGATGTCATCAACAATCACCACAACAACAATAACAACTATTAAAAATACAGTTTGTGAATAAGAAATTAAAAATATACAAATGAAGATAAACATAGTAAGACTCAAATGGAAAAGCGATATACTGAAAAATCGTATACAGTTACATTATGGTACCATATGTTCTTTCACATCAAACAGGCATTCATTGCTGTTAGCAATAGCAGTAGTGCCAACAATGACAACCCCTCTCTCCCTCCACATACATCCATGTGCACGCACACGCAAGTGTACTCATGTGCTTGCACCTCTTTATTTTTAAACGTATCAAGCCTTGCATCAGAATAAGAAAACAACTACAACCACACACACACACACACACACCCCACACACACACCACCCCACACACACACACACAAAACACACACACACACACACACCAACAAATACAAAGACAACATTTTGTTTGGTGGGGGGGGGGGGGGCTGTAGAAGCCAACAACGCAAAAAACTCCAAACAAACAAATCAAAATGATAATGATAAGAATAATGATGATTATCATCATCCACCACTGCCAGTAAACAACACAGCAATAACAACAATGAAAATCAAGAGAAAGGCACTGGAAAAAGTATTAAGGACGAAAGGCAAATGAAAAAGAGAGCAACATCCAGAGAGAATATTTATATAACCACCACATCAGCCACCTTGTTTTTGAATCTACCACATAATAATACAGCTGTATTAACACTTGCCTGTATAGGCTTCACCCTTACTTCCATTAACATTCACAATAATGACAACAATTATGCTTTTCCTTACCCCCCCCCCCCCCACACACACACACACGTACATACACACTACCTGCAACATTCTATTAATTCTACATGCGGCATTTTTTTTTAATCCTAGTCATATAAAATCACACACTGACATATTTAAGGGATGCAAAAGAAACAAACGATGATTCATTTAAGCAGCGATAATAGAATCTCGAGTCATTTTCCAAACACTCGGGTATTAAAGAAACTTTTAGATGTATGTGAACTGGTGTTTTGTTTTTTGACCTTTTTAACTTCATGAGAGCTTGTTCCATGAATTCTGAATACAAAAAGCTTGTTTTGTAAAGATTATTTCTAGATATTTGGGACCATAGTAGATGATTGAGCCTGTGTTCGCTAATTTTGAAAGTATAGATGGTATTGTATTTTATTGTATTGTATACCACTTTAAGTCACAGGAAAGTTCTCTGCATGAAATTCGGGCTTCTACAGCCCCCCCCCTCCCCCCCCCCCCCCCCCAAAACAAAAAAAAAATTATGTTGCCACAAGAGCAACACCACCCATTATTTTTTCTGTTCCTGCCTGCATGACTGTGTATTTGTTTTTCCTATCTAAGTGGCTTTTTCTACACAAGTCTCTTGTTGCAATGGGTTTTTTACGGGCGCTAAATGCGTATTACACACGAGATCTCGGTTTATTGTCTCATCTGAAAGACAAGTACCCAGACCATCGCTCACGGTCTAGTGAATGGGGGAAAAGTTTCAGGCACAAACGGGGATCAAACCACCACACACTTCAAACCCGAACTTAAGCTTTCAAGGCAGGTGATTTACCTCTAGACCACCGATCCACCGTTTGCCTCTGCTCTGGCATAAGCAACTGAACACTTTAACAGAGGAGCATTTCATTTACACTTATCTCATCTCATGTGCTCCCAAAACTCCCTCGGGGTCGTAGGGGCACTGCAGTGATGAAAGTTGCACCTGTTGGCTTTATTTGCTGCGGTTGTGGGCAAGTGCCTGGGTTGTGGAGAAGCTCTTTCTAGTCCATTTAGTGATGTTGTCAGCGCCTGGGCTTTATCACAGTTCTTGATTAAACCATTGTCGCTGGGGGCAACAGCAAAGTGAGAGGCTGTAAAGACCAGTGGCTTTCCTACTCATGGAATTCCACTTTACAGCTTGTCTTTAGTGATCGACTATGAACTCTCTGACTAGGAGGCTTGACTCGCGCAGTCCTTATGTGCTGCAGCCCTGGGGGCTGGTTGGCCTTTGGAGAACATCTCCAACGCTGACTGTCCTTATGCCCACTTGACCGAGAGAGTGGGGATGTACTGTGGGCAAGGCATCTCCACTATAATTAAATTTCTGCCCAGTTTCCAAAACAGCAGCTGCCTCCTCTGCTGTTTTGGAGGTCATCGTCGGACACGACGGACAAACATACAAGTGATTTTGTCTGCCCATTTCTTCTTCGGCCTGCCTCGCCTTCTCTTCCCCTTGTAGTATGGTCTTGGAGAGCTTATCTGATCTAGTCATATGCCCATACCATCTGAGCTTCCTTTACTTAATATAATAATAATGAGTTAATATAGCGCTGAATCTTGCAAATGAACAAATCAAAGCGCTTACTTCAAGTCATTTACACTTATGCTATCATTCATGAATAAAATAAAAAGATATCAATAATCACCCCGCAGGCAGGCAGGCATGCACGCGCGCACAGCATGCGTATACACGATGATGGAGATGGGGGTAGCCGCTGAAGAGTATGGATAGATAATGAGTGGAAGATTTTAGTAAGGAAATAAATGTGTTTTGAGGCTGGATTTGAAAGTATCGAATGTAGGCCTTTGGCGAAGGGACAAAGGGAGGTCATTCCAGATGGATGGACAACAGACAAAGAATGAACGACGGCCGACAGTGGTTTACTTGAATCTCAATGTTCGGAAGCACAGAGTATCGGCAGCTGAACGAAGGGAACGGGATGGAGTGTACATGTGAAGACAGTTGCAGAGATAAGAGGGTGCAGATTTGTTGAGACATTTGAAAGAGAGGGTACAAATCTTATACTTCACTATTTGTGAGACAGGGAGCCAATGAAGAGATCTCAAGAGAAGAATGATGTGTTCAGATTTTTTCTTTCCTAGGACTAGTCGAGCTGCAGAATTTTGTATGCACTGAAGCGAGTGGATGGACGATGCTGGTAGAACAGCCAAAAGAGAATTACAGTAGTCCAAACATGAGAGAATAAGAGATGTGACAAGCTTGGATGCTGCATCTGTAGACAGATACTTTCGAATTGCACTTATACGCCGTAATTGATAATGGCAGGGCTCGCAGGTCTGGGTGATAAGTTTTTGCATTGACAGAGCTGGACAGAGGGACTGATGTATTGCCAAATTCTATTGAAGTTGTTGAGATAGAGGATAGTTTATGTTTGGACCAGTATTCAGTTTGGACCAGTAAGCTTCAGTTTTATCTGCATTTAGCTGTAGCTTGTTATGTATCATCCAGTTTTGAATATCTTGAGGCAGTGGACATTTTTTGGTCAGGGGAATGGGGCAGGTTTCAAAAGGTCACTGGCATTTGAAGCTGAGTATCTCAGCATAAAAATAATGTCGGATTGATGGGTTTTATTATTTTTGAAAGTGGGAGCATGTAGAAGTGAAGAAACAGAGCCCAAAAGATCCTTGTGGGGACTCCCAACGAGTTTGGAAGGCATCGGTTTGTATTTTGTCACAATTACTGTCTGGAAATTTTTTGTGGAGGTATGAACGAACCAGGTGAGTGCTGTGCCAGCAATACCAACGTATTTTGAAGGTGAGCGATGAGAATTGAGTGGTCGATAGTGTCAAAGGCTGCAGACAAGTCAAGAAGCGTAAGAAGGGAGACTTTTCGTTTATCAGAAATGAGTAGAAGCGTATCTAAGGTGTGGACTAGGGTGGTTTCGGTACTGTAGTTGAAGGATAGGCAGACTAAAAGGGGGGAAGGAGATTGTTGGAATGAAGGTGGTTGTTCAGCTGTTTCAGAACTACTTTTTCAAGTACTTTAGAAACAAAATGTAAGTTTGAGACAGGTCTACAGTTTTAAGAAATTGTTGTGATAAAATGTGTATCTACTTATCAGTTCTGTGTTGTGTTAAAAAGAACAAATTGCACACAGGCCTACACTTTGATATCAAAGCACAACCCCCCAAAAAGCAGAAAGAAAAAAACAACACACACACACACACAACACACACACACACACACCCACACACAAAAACACACACACAACACACCCCACACACACCCCAAATTCTCTCAATTCTTTCAATTCTCTCTGTAACCATTGGGAAAAACACAACAAACATCCCCAAAATTCTTTCTTTTTAAAAAAAATCTATTGCACGAGGATCAATCAATTTTTGTAAAAACTATCCTGTCACACTGCCTAACTCACTCCGACAGTCTCCTACACAATTAAATGACAATAAGTTTTTGCCTCCTTTTTGTTGCTTTGAAAAAGCATTTTATTGTCAACCACTCTTTGTTATTGCCTAAATTAGAATTGTACAAACTGCCACATGAAGTTATCCAACTACTAGAAAATTTTCTGTCCAATAGGCAGCAGCTTGTATCTGTACATAACCAAGCATCAGAACTACTACCCATTAGACATGGGGTACCAAAAATGCTCGAGTTTGGGACCATTTCTTGTTTTCAGTCTATGTAAATGATTTACCCTGTTTTATTAAATGTAACTGTGAAATGTTTGCTGACGATACCACTCTCTTTTGTAGTGATTCAGACTCCAGCAGATTAACTCGCAAACTTTCAATACAGTATTGACAGGTTGATTATTTGGACTAAATTTAAAACCCCACATGTCCTTAAATGCACAAAAAACAAAGTGTATGTACGTATCAGCAAAGACAGAAAAGGCAAAAAATGAATGATAGATTTCACCTCTGTTGTTGGATAACGGAATAGTTGAAGAAGTTGACTCACATAAAGTATAGGTGTTACCATTGACAAAATATGACTTGGACTGTTTCACATAATGTAAACTAGGTAAACGCCAGCTCACAGGCTACTTCAAATTATCCAAAATAAAACACTTTCTAAATAATCATTCCGAAAACTATTTTTTTTTGCGGTCACATTCTACCAATTCATTGACTATGCGTCAAACTATTTGGGATACCTGCATAAACGAACTTGAAATTCTTTCAATCGTTTAATAAAAGAGCAGTAAAACTTGTATTGTTAAAAACAGCACCCTGACAATTGAGGATTATAAGCAAATAAATGTCCTGGGCATTTCGAAACCGACTTTTATCAATAAAGCTGTGTTTTATGCAAAAGTTGTTAATCAAAATGCACCTCCCAAGATTACCAAGCTTTCAAAGTTAACCAAAATAGACACAACCATTTGCTAACATTTCAAGACCCAGAAATAACCTATTAAATCGAGCCTCTTATTTTCAGGCAGTGACCTATGGAATAAACCCCCCCCAAAAATTTTAAAAAAGTATTTAAAAGCAAAAATCAGTAAAAAAACACATTAAAAAATAAAATTTCTTAAAAAAAATTTCCCAAAACCCAACGACTTGAAAACCCTTAAGAGAGTGTTTTAAGTTCATGAGGGTTTAAAATTCTTTTTCTTTTAAAATTTCAGATTAACCCCCAAGTTTTTCTTTTTCATTTTTAAGGTACATGGTAAACATTAAATCTAAAATATGGGTTATATGAATAAAACCCCCAGCACGTTTTTTAAACGGGGTTGTGAAAAAGGTGTGTGGGGGTTTTGGTGTGTGTGGAGTGTGTGTGTTGGTGGGGGGTCCCAAGTGTGTGAGTGCGTTGTGTTTTGTGAAATTTGGGTTCGGTTTTGGTTTTTTTACTTTCTTGTTTGTTTTGGCCTTTTTATGTTTTTTTATGTATTACACATAAATATGCTTTATTTAGTTTGTCCCCTGTTAGTTTTCTGTTTCCCATTGTTTTTAGTTTAACCCCAATTTTTTTTTTTGTTCCCTTTTAGTATTTTTTTGGGTGGGTTTACATTGCCTGAATTTTCCTTTTTTGATCGAAGGAAAAACTTTGCCCCTGTCTAAAAACCAAAAGGGCAAAATTTTACATTTTTTTTAATAGGGGGGACCCGGGGAAAGGGGGGGGAAAATGGATGTCTTTGTTAAAACTTTTTGCTCTGAATCCAATAGCTTTTGGGTTATTCTTGTTTTCCTTTTATATTTTTGAGTATTTTTGTGGGGGGGGGGAAAAGGGTTGAGGAGGGTTTTGTGGTGTATGTGTAGGGTTGTATGAAAGTTTTTTAAATGTACACCCATTTTCCCCCTCTGTTTATATCCATTTGGTTGTTGTTTTTAAATTGTTTGGTAGGGTGGGGGGGGGTTTGGTTTATTTTCCCTTTTGGGTTTGTTTTGGGTTTTGGGGGTGGTTTTTTTGGGGGAGGGGGGGGGGATTTTTGGGACTTTTTCCCTCGTCTTTTTTTTATTCTATTTTGTTTTCTTTGGGTCTTTGGTTTGTTTTTTTCCTTGTCCCTTTTTTGGGTTATTGTCCGGGGTTTGTTTTGTGTTTTAAATTTTGTGTTTGTTTGTTTTGTTTATTTCCCTTGTTGGGTTTTTTCTTCTTGTTTTCATTTTTTTTTTGTTTTTTTTAATTTCAGGTGTTTGTAAGGTTAAAGGTTTTTGTGTGTTTATGTGTGTGAGGGGGTGGGGTAGGGGGAAAGCCTTTTTGGTGGGGTTTTTTTTTTTTAAAAAATTTTTTTTTTGTTTTTCTTTGTTTTTTTTTTTTTTTGGTTTTTTTCCCTTTGTTTGTTTGGTTTTTTGGTTATGCCCGGATTTTTTTTTAAAAGATTTTTTGAATTATTTAAAATTGATGGTCAAAATATTTTTCCGGGGTTTTTTGTTTTTTTTTTAAATTTTTCCCATACCATATGTTTTTTGTTTTTTTTTTTTTTTTGGATTTTTTAAAAGTTTCCCCTATATTTAGTTTTTTTTCTATGTCTGCGATACATTATCTTTTTTTTCCCTCGTTTTTTTTTTCTTTTCTTTAGATAAGGGGCTTTAAAAAGAAAAGCAAAATTGCATTGCTTATTAAATTGTACCATCGAAAATAAAATTTTGATTTTGGGGATTTTTGAACACACCCCCCCCAACACAACACACACAAAACACACACCCCACCACACCCACACACACACCCCACACACCCCAAGGGAAAGGGCCCAAAAAATTTTACAAAACTCCCTTTATACACGGGGGGCTGGGGTTAAAAAACCCACATGGTGTTTTTCCAAAAAATCCTCGAAAATAAAGAATAAACAAAAAAAATTTTAAAAACGCACACTTTGAGCAAAGTCCCACACTTTTCACAAACAACCCAGCCCCCCCACATACACAAAAAATTTGGCATAAATACATCCCAGGGAAATCCCCATACTCACACATAGGGCGCGCGCGCGCGCCCCAACCCCCACACAAAAACACCACACACAAAACCCCAACACACACACAAACAAACAACACACCCCAAAACACAAACCCACCACACTCACTCACAACCCCCCCGCGCGTGTCCCACACCCCCACCCATGTAATTTAACAAGAATATGTCCCAACCACACCCCCATCTCTTTTTGAAGTCGACAAAAGTGGCACTCCAATTTGTCCGCTTAGGGGGAAATTTTGGTGCGGGGGAAAATTTTTTTGTCGAAAAAAAACTGCATGTAGTTTTTGGTTGGGGTTTTTTTGTATGCTATCTTTGTCCCCCATGTGATTGCCGGGATGTGTAAACATTTGGGTTTTTTAAATTTGTTGAAAAGAGATGATAGTTTTCCTGAAATTTGGGTTTTGCAATGTAAACTCCCGTGCTGATGGGGGTTTTGGGGTTTTCCCTGTTGTCTGAAATGTTTTCTGCAAAACATTTTCTGACAAAATGCTTTCTGTGCCCAAAAGGCGCAGATTTTTATGATTTTTGATTCCCCACAAACGTTTTCCCCCAGGGTTTCCTTGCACTGCAAATCCTAGGGGGGGTTTTTCAGTACCGTGTCCAGGTTTGAGGTCACGGCCCCAACGAAAAGGCAGTTGTGTCTGCCCTTTTTTTGTTAAAATCCGGCCAAAACGGGTTTCCTTTTCGTTTTGCTTCCCCCACTCCCCCTTTTTTTTCTTCTTGAAAGTGCGCTGCATGGGGCACGCCCTTCTTTTTCCCAGTTTAGAATTTTCCTTTTCACCTTTGTTTCATGCCTTTTTTTCCTCTGTTTTTCTTTCTCCACAAAATTGCAATTTTTTAAAAATTTTGGGCAAATGAAAGTTTTGGTCCCTTCCGGGGGGTTTTTCTTCTCGAGCTAGTAAAGCGCTATCTGTTTTTTTCGAGTGGGGTGAAACCCTGTTCTAGCAAACCCGTGTTGTTTTCTTAAACCGTTTTTCCTGGGAAAATGTGAGGTAGGGAGGGAAACCCTGGGGAAAATTTTCCTACCAAAGAGAGGCCTTTTGGAATTTAAAAATTTGGGTTTGGGGGTTTTGGGGCCCTTTTTTCTTGTCCTTGCCAGGGAAATAAATAGTGTCTTTTGTTTTTTGGATGTTTTTGAGTTTTTCTCCCTTGGGATGTTTGGGTGTTCTGTTGGGTTTTTTCTGAAAAATCTGATGTTTGGATGTTTTGCCCAAAAAAAAGACAGGGGGGGGCAGACTGACCCTCCCTAAAATACCCGTAGATCTTTAACATGTTTGGGAATCTCCAAAGAAAAAGCCCAAATACCCGTTTTCCCTTTTTCCAAATTCCCGGGTTTTTTAAAAATTTTTAAAGTTTGTTTGTTTTGTTGGGAGGAGAACAGTTTTCTTTTTTCTTTAAACCCTGCCCTTTGGGCATTTGGCCCCAAATTGTTTTAATGAGGCAGGTGTTTTTCCCTTGAATTCGGAGCTTTGGTTTGGCAAACCTCCCAGCATGAAATTTAAAACTGTCCCCCCATTTAAGTCCCCACCAATCTTCCCCCAGATTTCACGGCCGGTATTCTGCCCCCATGCCATTTTAAGGGGAATTTTCGTCTTCGTACTTATCCAAAGCAAGGACAAAAAACTGGGGAAGACAGTGCCCCAAACATAGCCAACATTAAACCGTCGGGCCCTTTCCCCTTTTGCTCCCCACGGATCTAAAGGACCTAGAGCCCACAGTCTTTTGGTCAACTGTTATTTTCTCCACCGAAAAAAGGGCTTTCTGGAACTCTCTCTCTCCCTGCAAAGTCACTAGCTTTCTGCCCCCCCTTTTTCTTTTTGAGACAACTACGCAGCTTTTTGAAACTAAACCTTCCCGGTCCCTAAATGTGCCCTAAGTGCCATGTCCTTACAAGAATGGGTGGGTTTTTGATTCCCCGCTCCCTCTAAAAACTTTTTTTGGAGTCTCTTTTTTTTCTTTCTTCAATTCGCTACTGTGTTGCCTTTTTTGGGAAATTTTCCCTGGGGCCCCTGACAGATCACGCCTGACATTTTCCACCCAATTTTTATCCTTTCTTTTTATGGAATGGGAGGAAGCCCAAAAGGGAGGGTTTCCGAGGGTTGGGCCTCTCTTCTTGGGTGAGAGGCTGCGTTTCGTCCCCTTTCAACTGTGGCTTTGGGCTTCTGATTTATTCAGTAATATCTTTTTCAGTTTTGTATGGTAGTCTATTTTTTCTTTGGTGATTTGGAAAAAAATGATGTTGTGTATGGGACGCCCGGCCTTGGGTTTGGGTTTCAAGTGGGGTGTGGGCCCTATCTGAAAATCGCTTTTTGGGGTCATGAGTATGTTGCGTAAAAAGCTTTTTCTGGAGTGTGGGTTTTGATCGGTGATGTTTTCCCCTGTTTACTGAAACGTGAAACTTTTTAAAGGGGTCGATGTCAAAAAGAGGCAGAGACAAATCGCTCTCTCGTGTCATCGATACTGTCTGTACATTGGTGACTGTACTTCGGCTTGGTCGGCCCCTCTTCCCTCTGAGAGGGCTGCCAGGTTTTGCTCCAGAGCCCCAATGTGAAAAAATACGACCCTTTATTCACAAAAAATAGAGGGATCAAAAAAGGGGTCCACATATTTTGCAGGGCGATTCACTATCAGCTTTGGCATTGTCAAAGGGTTAGCGCTATCCGGGCTTGTTTTAAAGGAAAGCAGTCAAGAAAAGCACAAAGGGTTTCACAAGTTTTTTGAACGTGGGGTCACTTTTGTCACACAAAATTTTTCAATGCCCTGATACGGGTGCACTCTGATTGGGACAGATTGACAATATCTTTTTGGGTGCAGCAGACAATCCTTTTTTGAACGTCCACCACACACTCCACCAGAGGGGGGGGGGGGGAATTCAGCCTGTGTTTTGGGGAACATCTTCATAGGACTTTCCCGTCTCCATTCTACAGGTGGATTATTTCCGGGGGCAAATTTTAAAAATCTCTCTCCTTCTCTGTTTCTTTACACACACACAACACACCACACACACACCACCACACACACACACACAAAACCACACACACACACACCACACACACACTCACACCCCCACACACACACACACCCTCTCTCTCTCTCTCTCTTTTTCTCTCTCTCTTTTCCTCTCTCTCTCACGGCTTTCACGGGCAATTTCCATGCAAGCACCCCACCCCCCGGTGGTGCAACCCCACCACGCGCAAAATGCCACACACCGTCGCGCGCAAAAGCACGCACCCCTCCCCCCCGAACCAAAACACACCCAGAGAAAATGCACTGACGCACGAATATAAATACACCATCATCTTTTTAAACCCTTACACCCATGGTGTGTAGGGCAGCAACAAACGCTTTCCCCCTTCTGCCTATTGGGCCAAACCCAGGGCATGATCCCCCAAAGTGCTGATGGCCTTCATTCACTTTCTCAGTCCCCTCCCCCGTTCTTTTGGTCTTCCTTTTTTTTTCTCCTTCCCTCTGGGGTCCCGTTCAATGCGGTTTTTGTGAATTGGGCTTTTGGGTTTTCTTCGGGGGGATGTGCCCCCTCCACTTCCACCCTTCGTCTGGGATGATGGTTCCCCGTTTCTTTCCTGCCAAACTCCGTAGTAGGGCGTCATTGGGGATCTTCCTTTGGCCCCCCCAAAAGATAAGGAAATTTCCCGGGGGGCAATTTTGGGGGGTGAAAAAATTTTGAATTTTTGGTTTTTAATTTGCTTTTCCCTCATCCCCAGGGATAAACCCCACAGGGGCGTTAAAACAACACAGCTCTGGGTTTGGGTTCACTTGGGGGTTGGGGCTGTACTTTAGTTGATCTCCAGATATTGTTCATCTCCCTAAAAACACTCCTGGGCCCTTTCCCCTTCCGTTGTGGAAAAGTCTTCTTTTTTTCCCCCTCTGGTTTTGATGCTTTCAGCCCAAAGGGAGTGAACTTGGGCTGTTCCCGGCGCAGGGGCATTCCATTCACTTTCCCAGGGGGTGGTGTGGGTTTACATTTTAGGAATTGTCTCTGGGTTTTTTTGGTGCTTTAAAACGAAGGCCCCCCCCCCCTTGCTGTCCCCAAAAGTTTGGGGGTCTGCTGGTTTCTCCTGGGTATGTTTTTGGGGGGGTTGTGGCACAGCGCGCCAGGGCCCTCCCCCAAAATAAGGGCATTTTGTTGGGAAAAGCTCCCGCGAATCCCCTTTTGGGGGGGTTCCCTTTTGTCACTTCCTCTCACCCAATCAAGGCCGATGGGAAAAGAACTGCTGACATCACACACCTTGTCCTATCCAGTCTTGACTTCGAAGACAGTGGGGCTATGGCCCCCCAGGCAAACGAAGGTTTTTCGTAAAAAGCTCTTGATAAGGTTAAAACCCTTTTTAATGGGGTGCCATAGTGTCGAAGGATACTCCAAAAGGGTGTCTCTGTGTATGCTGTCAAAAAGCCTTTTCCCAAATTCACCAAAAAATTTACATACATTGTCCTTTTCCACTCTTGCAAATGTTTGATGATGTTTCTGAGCGGTATATCTGGGGTTTTTACATCTTTATTGCTTCCTAACCCCGCTTGTTTCCCTTTCCCCAGTGCAAACTTCCCCCAGAGTCTGATTTTCTTTTGATGATGATCTTGGGCCCAATCTTCTCGGCACAGACAAAAAAGTATTCCCCCTCCAGTTTTGCGGGCGCTCGGTTCCTTTCTTAGGGATTTTGACTACAATCCCCCTTGGGCCAATCATAAAGGGACTTTTTTCGTTCTTTCCCTTTCCAAACCCGGGGAAAAGTGGTTGCAGTATGGCAGCGGCCCCCTTCAGAGTCTGGGGTTTTAACGTTCCCGGGAACAAGGTTGTTTCCCGGCCGGGGACTTTCCGGTTTTAGGGGCTTGATGGGAGCCACATCTTTCCTTTTGTTGGGGGGTTGACATCAAAGTCTAAAATCTTTTGTAGCTTCTCGGGGTTTTTCGGCTTTTTCGTCAGGGGGTGGTCGGGTTTATAATTCCGGAAGTGTTCCCCCATCTTTTTTCTTGCTCTTTCCCCTATTGTCAAAAGTTTCCCTTTTCCGGGCCCCGAAATTGGGCCCCCAGGGGTCCTCTTAAAATTTTTTGCATACTTTTTTGGTGTTTGTAACTCTCCCTTGCTCTCCCTTTGGGGCCCCCCCTCTTCCCCTCAGTGCCAGCTGGTTTCCCTTGGGTTCTCTCTTGTCACGGCATGCGGGGTTTTTTCCCTTCCCGGGGTGCCCCCTCTGTTCAACTCTTCCGCCCCTTCGAAACCGTGGGGCTTTACTTCAGAATCTCTTCTTGATCTCTCTTTTTTCTTTTGAAGGCAAACCAGGGCTTTGGGTTTGGGTCCAGTCATTGTTGGGGTTCTTTTTATGACCGATTTTTCTCCCTTTCTGGGTCTCAGTGTTTCATTTTTCGATCTGCTTTCCCTGTCCTATCTTATCATTCTGTTCCGTCATGTTCTTTCAGGATGTGGAATCTGTTCCTCAGATTATTATTATTTTTTATTTTTGTTATTTTTTGCTGCCTCATCTTCTGTGACGTCCCCCGGCCTGCTGTTCCCACGCCGCTCATTCCAATCTCCCCGCCACAACCATACCCAGTTTTGTTATGTCTCATCCTCAGAGTCGGAGGTCCACAGGGAGCCAATCACAATCAGACCGCCATTGGGCCACCAGCCAGAGGGGCCCTGCACTGCTGCTGGGTCACTTTGGCGGTGTTCAGTGGTGCCTGTTCTGAGCTAACATACGCAGGACACCACCTACTACTAAGCCCCCTACTAACGACAGTATTAGCTCAGTCGCGGAGCCAGACTGAGTGAGTTGCCCACCCGAGGTGGCAACCACCACAACGTCCCTCCAAAGACCGTCCCCCGCGAACCTCCAACCCCAAAGGCTTTGACACAAACTCACCACAGACACAGAAGTGTATGGGCAAACCGAATCTGAGGTCACCATGAGACCAGAGCAACTGGGACCACCGAATCAGAGACAATTTTTTTAATTGCATGATGATCAATGACAATGAGGATGACGTAATTATGCTGCTGTGGAAGTGCATATGCTTTGAGACTACTTGATAGGGTTGTACTCTACGCTTACTATCATAATATATCCCAGCGTCAACCGGCCCGAGAGATACAGACACCTGCAGTGTTGGTCAGGTAATTTGAGCAACACTCTCAAACTCGCATCCGTTAAGTGGATGAAGCTCGACTGTGTGGTCCCAGTCTTCCCACTGAGTCCACAGCACACTCACGCTGGGTAGGAGCCGGCCGGAGTCCGAAAAATCCCTATGACTCTTATGGGAATTGAACCCGCGACCTTCCAGTCCGTAACCCAAGGCGCTAACCACTGCGCCATGGCGGCTGGTTGTTCCTCAGATTATTGATGAATGCAGACTTCACGTTGGTGTCTCTCAGACGCTGGGTATCAAATCGCGCTTGAGTGGTTGGTCTTGTGTTCTTCTTCAGTTTCATCTGGATGTGTGCGGTCACCAGGGGATGATCGCTCCCGACATCCGCACTTCGCTTGGTTCTCACATCCAGAATAGATCATCTCTACATACCGTTGATAATAATAATAATAATACATGGAATTTATATAGCGCCATATGTTGAAAAAAACACCCAAATCATAGCGCTTTTGTTCATCCCACTCATTCACATGCAGCCAGTTACAATCAATAGCTTTTACAAATTCAAATGTATACACTCACACGCGCACGCACGCACACACATAAAGGTTATTCATTTCGGCAGGGTGGTGGGGTTTTGTCTGTTGAGGGCAGGGACACAAATGAGATGGAACAAGAGGGGAGAATCTTAGGTTTGAAATAAACGAGTCTTGAGGCCGGATTTAAAAGCTTCATAAGAAGGCTTTTGGCGGAGGGAGAGAGGGAGGTCATTCCAGATCGATGGACCAGAAACATAGAAAGAGCGTAGGCCAATGGTGGACTGGTTGAATCTAGGTGTTCTTAAGCACAGGGTGTCTGCAGCAGAGCGGAGGGAACGAGAAGGAGTGTACAGATGAAGACATTCACAGAGGTAGGAAGATGCTGTTTTGTGGAGGCATTTTTGTAACAGAGGGTACTGATCTTATAGTTTACTCTCTGTGGCACAGGCAGCCAGTGGAAAGATAGCAAGAGAGGAGTAATGTGTTCAGATTTTTTCTTTCTGAGGACTAGTCGAGCTGCAGAGTTTTGTATACATTGAAGGGAGTGGATAGATGAAGCTGGGAGACCGGCCAGAAGAGAATTGCAATAGTCCAGTCGTGAGAGAATGAGGGACGTGACTAGTTTGGATGTTGCATCAGTGGACAGGATCATCAGATGGTCAATCTGGTTAATGTCTCTCCCATTCGGCGACGTCCAAGTCAGCTTGTGGATATCCCTGTGCGTGAAGAGGGTCCCTCCCATCACTAAGTTGTTCATGACGCAGAACTCCACAAGTCTCTCCCCATTGTCATTTCTGTTCCCCATCCCGTGTTCTCCCATGACTCTCTCATAGTCGGTGTTGTCACTTCCGACCTTGGCGTTGAGGTCCCTCATGATGACAATGAGGTCATGGCGTTGGGCCTTCTCTGTCTCTGTCTGCAGCTGGTGGTAGAAGTCATCTTTGCTCTCATCGTTGCTGTTGTTGGTGCGTAGCACTGGATGATGGTGATGTTGATGTGCCTTCCCTTCAGTCTCGCACTCATTAGTCTGCTGTTGACGGGCTTCCACTCCATAAGGCATCGCTCGTGCCTTTCTTGAGGATGATGGCAACTCCCTTGTGGTGCTGGTCATCATCTCTCCCAGAGTACAGGACGGTTTCTTCAGTGGTGGTTCTCATTCTCCCAGATCCAGTCTGTCTACTCTCGCTCACTCCTAGGACAAGGAGGTTGAATCTTCTCATCTCTGATGTTACCTGTGCCAGCTTGCCCATCTCATACATTGTCCTCACGTTCCAATGTCCTAGTCTGATCTTAGTTTTGGTGGTGTTCAGGTCTTCCCTTATCCTGCTGGTAGCTTCCTCTCGGCTTTGGCCATCAGCATTCATGAGTCTCACTGGACCTGGGAGGTCCTTTGCGCGCAAAAGTAGAAGTTTTCTCTGTTGCTGTTTCCGTAACTTCTTTTCTCTTTTACGGGACAGGGTTGTTAGCCCTGTGCCCAACCCCCAACCTGGAGGAAGGGTTCCACCTTAGTCGCCTCTTACGACATGCCTGGGTGGAGGGCAGGGATCCTATTCTTGCAATGCTCGCTTTGCAAGCATACCCCGGGAGTCCCACTATATGTATATATATATATATATATATATATATATTCGCAGTTTGCTGATGCTCAGACAACTACTGATACAAAGTAAGTGAACTTAAGAAACACCAACAAAGTACAAGCAAACACAGAAGCACTCAAACAAATGAACAAACTGTTAGCAAACTACACCATCAAGTAGAAGGTTCACACAAGACAAACAGCACTACAAAAGAGAACAGTCTGATTAAAAGAAAATCCACAAAATTCCTCACAGATAGAGATGCTTTGCCTCTGAAAATCAGGAACAAGCCCACACTCAGCCCTTGGTTTCTTGGAAGACCCCATGTTTGTAAAAAAACAACGTTTTAACATAGTTAACCAAAAATAGCGGTACAACCGTTACCACAAACAGGTAAAGCAGGTATTAAAGTTTTGTTCACTTAAGTATGAATACTGTAAAAAATAATGTAGGAAATCCAGCAGCAAATGCCAAATAAGCCTTTCAAATAAAAATTATCCCAGTCCCTAATAGACAGCAAAGAAAGAATGTGTGCTGGCACCGCGAGACGCTAGACTTGGACCCCCCTGACCACACGGTGTCTAGATAGCAGCCAGATGGAATTTAGGTTACCGAGTACAAGTTCCAGCCGCCAACTAAAGAGTCAGGTTTTTCCTGTTTTGAGCAGCCTTGCATATACCTTTCTCTCTCCAGACATTTATGTTCACTATATAAACTGCGATCACATTTGATTTAAAAAATAAGAAAACCACTCTTGACAGAACACATCTTTTAATCTCTTTTTGAATTAGGTAATGAACGTTTTTTCATTGCCTCCACTGCCAAAGGTCCAAACATACGAGAAACCATTTAGGTACAGCAGATTATGGATATATGCCACCCCATTTGCACGACCCAGATTATGAAGTTCTAACAGCATGTTGTAAGCACATTTAGAGTATTTTGTGTCGTGCTGTTTTAGAAGCTTGAACCAATATCTGATGCAGCTTGCTGCCCAGTTTATGTACAGTGGATGTCTTCCTAATTCACTGTACACTACATTGTTTGATGCTCTTATTGAGATTTTCAGGAATCTCTTGCATGCAAACAAGTGTATTTTTTCTAAGGATTCATATTTTGTGCACCCCCAAATTTCGAATCCATAGAGTAACATACGTTGGACTTGTACATAAAACATTTTAAGGAAATCTTTGGCAGAGTTACAACACATTCTGGAAAGGCAATTTAAAATGTCAGAGACCACTTTCTTTGCTCGTCTTATCCTGTCATTTACTGCTATAGTCCAGCTAATTTTGGTGGACATTTTTATACCCAAGTATTTGTAAGAATTTACGACTTCTAATTTTTCATTTCCATAGAACCAGTTCTCTTTTGATGCTAAAACCCTCCTTTTCTGAACACCATTACTTTACTTTTATCCAGATTTACTTTCAAGCCTAACCTCTCTGATGATGAAAACAGCAGGTTGATTTGGTTCTGTAAGCCAATAACAGAGTCTTTTCTTCTTCGTCGTCCTTGGGATCGATGATGACCATCTATTTATCCTGGGATTGGGAGGGTCCATTTCTGTGGGTGCGAAGATGACTTATTTGGCCAATCCGCGCTTGAAAAGTTCTTGAGCAGTATGGACAGGGTATAGTGGCTGCTTTTGGGGACTTGGAGGCTCTATCTTTCCTGTCTTGCCTGCGTTGCTCAGCTGTCGCAATTCTGTTTGTTTCGTGGGCCTTGGCGCCACTGCGTACAGCTGTTCGCCACTGTGGCCTCTCCATTGCTGCCTGCTCCCATGAATTTATCTCAATGTTAAAGGCTTTCAGTGAGGCTTTCAGAGTGTCCTTGAAGCGTTTCTTCTGGCCTCCGTGGGAGCACTTTCCATGCTTAAGTTCGCCAAACAGAAGTTTCTTGGGGAGCCGATGGTCTGGCATGCGAACTACATGGCCTGCCCAGCGAAGCTGGGTCTGCATCAGGATGGTGTGAATGCTGGGAAGGTTTGCTTTAGTGAGCACCTCAGTGTCTGGGATCTTGTCCTGCCACTTGATGCCAAACAGTTTTCTCAAACAGGTAGTGTGGAAGTGGTTCAGCTTTTAGCATGGCGTTGGTAACTTTCATGATTTGGGCATAGACAGGGGGTAAAGCCCCAACCCCCCTTTTTTAGCCCTTTACCCTTGGTTTTTTTTTTGAAAATCCCCCTTCCCAAAAATTCTTTGGGAGCCCTCCCAAGGGGGAAAGCGGCTTTTTTTTGGGCAGTCTGGTGTTGACCTCATCATCAATGGCTATTTGGGGGGAAAGAGGGTACTCCCAAAGTTATGTCAGTTCATTTAAAAGGGGAAAAGAAAAAAGTATTGGTGAAGCAACCCAATAAAAAAAATCGAAAAATTCACAAACCTTTTCTTACCCCACATCTTACCTTGTACCCCTGCTCTAAAGTAAAAGACCACAAAAATACTACGTTTTGTTTGCAAAAATCTAGGGAAAGGGCCACAAAATTGTTTTGAAAAAAACAAAAATTGTTTTTTTGGAAATACAAGGGGGGGTTAAAACACAAGATCCACTTTTGAGTAGTCTTCGGAATCCTGCCTGGCTTTCATTTATCTTATTGTTGCTTTCTGCCCATTCATACAATCTTTTGTTAAGAATGGAGGTAAAAACTTCGCATAGTGAGCTAATCAAAGATCATCATCATCATTAGACCCGTGACCTTGGCTGTCGTGGGGGAGACAAGAAAGACGATGCCGTGGTAAGCCTCCTCCATCCATCTCGGTCCTCGGCTCTGCGCAGTAGTGCCGAGTCATTCATGAAAGACAAATCAAGGATATTCCCCTATAATTACCAGGGTCATCAGTTTTTCCCTTTTTGTGGAGAATTTTTTATATACTTAGTCTATTCAATGGGGTATACACCTGTATCTAGCATACTATTAAACATTCTAAGGAGGAATGGCATGATAGCACCCACCGATGCTTAAGCATTTCATTTAGAATGCCATCAGGACCAGCGGCCTTCCCATTACATACATGTCTAACTGCTGTTTTAATCTCTTCTTTTGTTATGACCCTGTCCAGAAATTGATCCTCCTCCCTTTCCCCTGTTAAAACATCGTTACCCTGCCCTCTGTTTCCCTAGTACCTGCATTCAGTAGCATATGAAAGTGTTCACACCATTCTTCTGTAGTTATTTCATTGACAGGACCCACCCTGCAACTGATTTCCTGATTGATGACCAAAATTGTTTTGGATCATTCAGTGAGTTCATGAGCGCCTCAAGTTGGGTCTTTTTTTAATCATGTACTTTATGTTTAAGCATATAGTTTTTTTTAATAGTCTTTTCTTCTTTCCTGATAACATTGTCCTCCTCTTTTCTGGTTTTCTTAATAAACTTCCTTAGTTGCCTTCTAGCGAGCCTATTCTTTTCCACATATTTTTGGTCTTACCATGGAGAAAATCTTTTGGACATCCCAGCTTCCCCCCCCCCCCCCCCCACCCCCCCAACTTTTTTAAAATCATGTCTTGAGCTGCATTTTACAGAATGTTGTTGAATACTTCACACGGCTGCTCAAAACAGGAAAAACCCGACTCTTTAGTTGGCGGCTGGAACTTTCACTCCGTAACCTAAACATACCATCTGGCTGCTATCTAGGCACCGCGCGGTCAGGGGTCCAAGTCCAGCGTCTCGCGGTGCCAGCACACCCTCTTTCTTTGCAGTCTATTAGGGACTGGGCGAATTTTTATTTGAAAGGCTTATTTATCATTCGCTGCTGGATGTCCTACCTGATTTTTACAGTACTCATACTTTAGTGAACAAAACTTTAATACCTGCTTTACTTGTTTGTGGTGATGGTTGTACCCCTATTTTGGTTAACTTATTTTAAACATTTTTTTTTTAACAAACACGGTATTTCCCAAGAAACAAAGGGCTGAGTGTTTGTGTGTTTTCTGTGGGGGGTTGTGTTGTGTGTGTGTGGTGTGTGTGTGTGTGTGTGTGTGTTGTGTGTGTGGTCTGTAATAAATAAGTCTTCAATTTTAACTCTTTCCACTTAAAGTGACACCAGACAACCCTAAAATGGAGAATGAATTCGAGAGAGAGAGAGAGTGGGGGGGGGGTGGGGGAGAGAGAGAGGGGGGGGAGAGATCTACTTTGTGTGATGCATGTGTGTGTGTTGTGTGTCCCTGCAAAGCATGCGTGGGGTGTGTGGTGTGTGTGTGTGTGTGTGTGTGTGTGTGTGGGGGGATGTGAGTGTGCGTGCGTGCGTGGGCGCGCGCGTGTGCGTTTGCGCGTGGGGTGTGTTCGCGCACACTGTGTGCGTGCATGTATGGGGTAGTGCCCTTTTATGCATGTGTGAACGTGTGTTGGGGTGTGTGTGTGTGTGTGTGTGTGTGGTGTGTGTGTGTGTTTTTGTGTGATTGGCCACAGCACCTACATGTGCCAGTGCTTCCTGGCTGTGTTCAGTTTTTAAGTTGTTAGATTTCTCAAGCACATGTGTGCCGTGCGCATCTTCTTTTAGTTACATGTGTGTGGTGTGCACACGTGCCGTGCGTGTATGATGTGTGTGCGCGCGCGTAATGTGTGAGTATAGGGGATGCGTACATGTATTTATGCCATTTTTTTGTGTGTTTTGTGTGTGTATGTTTTGTCTGCTTGTGTGGTGGATGTGTGTGTGTGCACGTGCGCTCATGTGTGTGTCTTTATTTATTTTGCTTATTCTTTTATTTCAAGGATAATGGAATAAGCACTCATGTGCTTTTTTAAAAATCTAGTTCCCGTGTATATCACTCACTCATTCCCATGTCTCAAAGGACGTAGGGGGGACATGAGAGAAGACGCGACAGAGATCTTTTTCCATGCTTCACAATCCTGTGTGGCTAGTAGAACGTGTTGCAGGGGTTGGGCGGTCCATTCTTTGATGTTGTCAACCCATGATTTCTTTTGGCGGCCTCTTCTTCTCTTGCCTTCAACTGTTCCCTGCAGGATGGTTTTTGCTAAGGTGTTTTTGTCTTGGTGTGACCAAACCACATCAGTTTTCTCTTTTTTATGGTGGAGAGCAGAGGTTCTTGGGGGCCCACACGCTTTTTGATTTCTTCTTTCACATAGTTGTTGATCTTGTGTTTTTTGTATGATATTTTGAGGAGTCTTCTGTGGCACTTGTTCTCGAATGCTTGGATTCTCCTCTCTAGCTCTGCTGACAGAGTCCATGATTCACAGCCATATAGGAGGATAGATATCAGAGGGATTTTTGAAGGTGATATTTGGTGCAGAAGCTGATGTTGTTGCTTCTGATGATCCTCTCGTGTCTGGCTAGAGCAGATGTTGCTGTTGTAATGCGATCTTTCACTTCATTGTCTGATGTGCCATCTTTTGTTAGGATGGAGCCTAAGTATTTGAATTGGCTCACCTCTTCCAGTATTTCTCCATTCATCTTTATTTCCGTGCTGTTATTACTTGCACTGTTGACCATGATCTTTGATTTCTCTGTACTGACCTCCATGTCGTATGCGCTCGCTCGATCTGATAGACTATCTGTGAGGTTTTGCAGTTCTTGTTTGCTGCCGCCCATGAGGTCAATGTCATCTGCAAATCTGAGGTTGCAAAGGGGTCTTCCACCAATGGAGATGGAAGTGTGGTGGTTTTGCAGTGTCTCTGTCATGATGTTTTCGAGGAAGAGGTTGAAAAGTACAGGTGAGAGAAGGCAGCCCTGACGGACCCCAACCATGGTCTTGAAGAACTCGCCCATGTGATTGTTCATGAAAACTGCACTTCTTGCGTTCTCGTACAGTGCCTTGATGACTTCGATGAGGCAGTTGTCAATGTTGAAGTGCCTGAGTACTTGCCAGAGGCCGTCATGCCATACCCTGTCAGAGGCATTTTTGAAGTCTATGAAATTGTGATACAAGTCTTTTTGGTGTTGGAGATGTTTCTCAATCAGAATTCTCAGATTGAAAATTTGTTCCATTGTGCTGCGTTTTGGTCTGAAGCTGGCTTGTTCTTCTGCCAGGAGATTTTCCGCTTGGTTTTTCAGTCTGTTGAGGACTACCCGCAGCATGATCTTGCTAGGATGGCTTATGAGACTGATGGTTCTGTAGTTCTGGCATTGCTTGAGGTTTCCTTTCTTTGGTAGGGGTATTACAAGAGACTGTGTCCATTCTTCTGGCCATTCTTTGGTGTCGTGAATCTTCTGACAAAGTTCTGTGAATCGCCTTGCTGTTTCATTCCCTCCATTTTTTATGAGTTCAGCTGCGATGTTATCGATTCAAGGGGACTTTCCCTTCTTCAATTGTTTAATAGCTGTATCTACTTCACACCTTAGTATTGGTGGGTCTTTATCTTGGTGTTCAGGGGATTTGTCAGAAACTATGTTGGTATCTGGGTAGTTATACAATTCCTCACAGTATTCTGTCCAGCGTTGGAGGATGGCATTGCTTTCCGTTAAAAGATTTCCTTCTTTGTCTTCAATAACAGAGGCTTTAGGCTTCTCTCATCTTTTTCCTCATTTCTCTGTGGCTATTCCTGTATTTGTTGTTGGCTTCTTGACTTGTGAACTTTTGTTTCTTAAGCTCTCTTCTTTTGTCGCAGAGGTCAAGAACCTCATTTGTCACCCAGGGTTGTTTCTTTGTTCGGCTTCTTCCTAATGTTTCTTCTGCTGCTGTCAATAGCACTTCTTTGATGTTGTTGGCTAGTGTGTCCACATCATTGTCGATGGCTTTGAGTGCGGCAAACTTTCCTCCAATGTTGGCTTGGAAGATCTCAACCACTGTTTGGGTCTTTGAGTTTTTCCAGATCAAATCTATTGCGTGGGGTTTTTTGGCTGTTGTTTTGCCTTCAGTTTCAGCTTGATCGTGGTAAGTACAAGGTCGTGGTCACTGCAATGTCAGCTCCTGGAATGTTCTTTGTTTGCCATGTTTATACTGGATTTGAATCTTTGGGGTGACAGAATGTAGTCAATTTGATTGTGAATCAGACCATTTGGTGAGTGCCAAGTTGATGTTCTAGATGGCTTGTGAGGATGGAGTGTGTTTGCCAGAGTTAGTTTGTGCTTCTGTGCGAATTCCAGCAGCCGCTGTCCTCTTTCGTTTGTTTCTCCTAGTCCAAAGCGTCCTGTGGTTCCTGCCCAGGTGTCATAGGCATCAGGTCCCACCTTAGCATTCCAGTCGCCTTCCACAATAAGAATGTCTTTTTGGGCGTTTTGGAGATGACGTTTTCAAGTTGTTCATAGAATTCTTCTATCTGGTCATCATCGTAGTCAGATGTTGGAGCATACACTTGGATGATGGTGAGATTCTGGGGTTTTGCAGAAACTCTGATTGAGATGAGTCTGCTGGATACTGGTGTGCAGCTGATGACGCTTGACTCAATCTCTTTCCTGGCAATGAAGCCTACTCCGTGTTGATGTAGTTTCTCTTCTCCACTGTACCATACCTTGTGGCCGTCTTGCGTGGTTGTTTCTCCTAAGCCACTCCATCTGACTTCCGCAAGCCCTAGGATGTTCCATTTATATCTTTTTAGTTTATGTGTGAGTACCGTGTATATGTAGTTTTGTAAATTTTGACATCGTTTTTGTGTGTGTGTTTTCTTTCTGCTTTTTTTTGGTATTGCTTTGATGTCAAAGTGTAGGCCTGTGTGCAATTTGTTCTTTTTTACACAACACAGAACTGATAAGTAGATAAACATTTGATCACAACAATTTCTTCACAGGATCAGAAAATGCTTTTTGTATAGTATCAGAAACATCAGTGAAATAAAAACCTGAGCCATTTGTGAGGTATCTTTGTCTGATGACAGTGTAGGATACTGACAAGACATCTGTTTTCTAGTGTGTTCTCGGGGCTATAATTATGAGCTGTACTGGAATTGGTTCATGAACAAACCTTCAGCTGTAGCAAGGATACCGCTAAAAGCTGATGAAACAGTAGACTGTGTACGTGCTGTAACGCCTGACCAGCAGGAGTGTTAATAGAGAAGTCAGATAGCTGACACTAATGACTGCCCCAGACTCTCTCCCCACGCTCTCCATCACCCTGCCTCTCAGGCCGCTGGCCGCGCGCGGTAGCCCGCTAAGGTGTGTTTATTTATGGCCTGTTCTGCCAACAGGTTCAATGTAACAGCCCCCCAAATAGGTTAGTCTGCATGCAGACATGTTCAATGTTTTCTCTATGTTCATTGTTTATATAATATAAACAGCTGCTTATTTAGAGGGAGAGTTAGAAATGTCTGTTTTTTGTGATTGTGTTTCTGCCTGCACCTCTCCTCTTTATCTTCATGTCTGTTTGAACTGCTGTCACATCAACCAGTATGAAAGAAAGTAAATGGAGTTTGGAGTCAAAAGAAAGCTCGTTTAAAGCTCATTTAAAAGAGTGCTTTGCTTGTCGTTTTTTGACAATTCACTGTGCAAGAGGATGTGTAAAGACACAAGGGTAATTTATGGTTGAACACGGCTACAGGGGCAAGGGGCTAGTGCCCCCTTTTTTGAGAGTTTAGGACATCATCATCTGACACTCATCCATGAAAAATCAATTCCACACTGTCTTTCTGGTTTTGTGTAAACATATCTAAGGTTTTCTGTGGGTTTACCTGGTAATCTGCAGTCCTTGCATTCAAGTCCCCAACAAGAAGAACATCACATTACTCTTGACCCTCCATTATATTCCCCAGTATAATTTCCATATCATGTAAATAACAAGCAGAACCACTTCTTTGGTAGTATGCGTCTTCACTCTTCCTGAGATCAACTCAACCCCCAGAGAAAGAGAGAGAGAGAGAGAGAGAGAGAGAGAGAGAGAGAGAGAGAGAGAGAAGAGAGAACAATGAACAAAACAATGAACAAATTTTATTTATAGAGGGTTATAGAATAAGCATAACAATAGCTTTTTTACATCCACCCTCTGGAAAAAAAAAATCGAAAGTAATTAATGTGCAATACATAGCATGAAGAATGATATAAAGAAAGAAAAAATACATACATCGATAATGGACTTTCCATGCAAATTCATCCCAATCTAATTTCATACATGAAAAACTTTTTTTTTTTAAAAAGTAAACATAAACAGGAATAAGCCAAACATGGATAGGCACTGCTAATTAATTTCATAATGCACACTCCCCCCCCCCACCCCCAACACATATATATAAACAATAACAACATACATATACAATATATAATATAATATAATATAAATTTTCATATATATCTACATATATACACAAAACATACCAACAACACACACAATACAACACACATACACAACCATAATACATCACACATACACATACACACATATATCCTCATACAAAACATACACCCCCAAAACATAAAAAACAAATAATACAATAAAAATAATATAAAATTTTAATTAATATATAAATAAAATATAAAAAAATATATATAATATATACATACTACTAAAAAACATATCACAACAACACATATATACAATACATACACATCAAATATATAAAACAAAAAATGATAAGTTCAAGAAAGTTATTTCAATAATGTAAAAGGAAAAAGAAGAAAAGAATCAAAAAAGGAAGAGAAAGAGAGAGAGAGGGAGAGAAAAGACAGACAGACAACAGCGGCAACAACAGGGAGAGAAAAAACAGAGACAGAGACTTTGGGGGAGAGACAACTGACACAGAACGAACTGACAAGAGAGAGAGAGATAACAAGAGAGAGGGGGACAGATAGCGAAAATAAAATAGATAAAGATAGATAATAGATAGATAAAAGAAGAAGACGATAACAACAGGCAGGCGGGCAGAAAAACAACAACAGCAGACAGAAATTTGACAGAGAGGTAAAGGGAGAGAAAGGGATGGAAGAAATCAAGGCAAGGCAAAAAAGGCACTCAATTATTTTTCATTATGGACATAGGAAGAATATCTTCGTGAATCCTGCTTTCCCACCTCCCCTGGGGGGGAAAAAAAAAAAAAAATCCCCTTCAAATACACACTCAAGCTTTAAAAACCCCTGTGAAGAATACCCGCATCAAAATCAAACTACAAATTTTCCCCCAAAAATCACAAATCACAACCAATGTCGAAGGGGGAAAAATCAACAATAAATGTATAGAAAGAAGAGAGAGAAGAGAGAAGAAGAGAGAGAGAGAGAGAAGAAGAGAGAAGAGAGAGAAGAGAGAGAGAGAGAGAGAGCGGCACCACTTCATTCATTTTTCTCCCCTGGACACAAAAGCTCGCACACATACAGGACATACGTTCGCCATCACGTACGCACAATCACGAGCACGCCCCGGTCGCATACACCACAGCTTTATAAAAATAAGAAATGGCGCTTGCTCCCTTTGGGGACGGCTCTCCCCCGGGAAAGCACCCGAAACACACGCAAGAAACGTGCCCGACCCCCAAAGGCATACAAAACAATAAAATTTTAAACAACCGTACATAATACATTCAACCATACAACTCTAACACATATACAAAACATTCGACCCTGCACGCTCGCGCTTGCCTGTTGCCAAAACACCACACACACACACACACACACACACACACAAAACTCACACCACACACTCTCACAACCAAACACACACACACACACACCCACACACACACCCCCACACACACACACACACACACACCACAGAGTATATTCAATTGTAAAGAAAATTATTAAAAAAACAATGCCCGAAAACTTTTCCCAAAACTTACTTTTTTTGCAATGTTTTTTCAATAACACTCATTACCCAAAAAATATTTTTTAAAGACTTTAAAAGTTTGGGGTAAAATCTCTTTAAAGATGAGGAAGCGATTCCACAAAGGGAAACCACCACTGTAGATAAACTTGTTTAAAGAATCAACTCTTGGGAGAGGGACGCTTTTGAAATGACCTGTTGTCATTTTAAAATGGGAAAAAAAGAGAGAGAGAGAGCAGTTTGTGGTGGTGTGTGTGTGTGTTTGTGTGTGTGTGGGGGGTGCGTCTGCGTGCGTGCGTGTGTCTGCTTGTCTGTCATCTGTGTTATTGTGGGTGCCCCGAGCGTTTGTGCGGCGCGCGCGCGCGGGGTGGTTTGAAGGTTGGCTGTACGGTGTGAGTGGATGTTATGTATTTTGTCATCGACACATAGCAGAAACACAAACGATTGCTTTGAAACTTTGGGGTCTTTTCTGTAGAACTCGGTTACTGTTTAAAAAATACGACAGGCTTGGACCAACTAAAATGACATAAACACAAGACTGGGTTTAAATTTTTGACTTGAAATTTTTTTGTAGAATTCTGGTTACTGAATAACTGAAGACAGAGAATACTTGGGGTGTATCTCAGATATGAATTTTTAAAAAAAATCCACTTGAATTACATTTTATAACATTTAAATTTTCTGACTCTCGTCAACCCCCACGATTAGAAAATCACAGAAAAAATTATTAAGAAACAAAATCAAGGCTGAACAACCAAACGACATGTACCATTGAAACTTGTACACAATAAAAACAGCAAAAATGTAATCATTTTTTCTAATACATTGATCAGTTAAACAACATTTTTAAAAGATACCAGTTATTTCTAAATACATTGATCCGTTAAAAACATTTTTCAGATCATCATTTTTTCTAAAACATTGATCGTAAACAACATTTAAAGATACATCATTTTTTTTCAAATACATTGACGTTAAACAACATTAGCATCTTTCCCCCCTTTTTTGAAAAAGAATGCCCAATTTTTTTTAACCCTGAAGGCATTTTGGGTATTTCCCTGTAATATTTTTTTTAACCTGTTTTTATTTACAAGATTTATTGAAGAATGGACAAAGAGAAAGGCAGTGAACTTTATTCATCAATATCAATCCTAAAGCGTTTTGCGTAATATCTTTCATTTCTATAAGCTCCTAGAAAAACGAGGAGTACAAAATGGACAGATTGTTATTAGTTGTGCGGAGCTGAGCAGAGCAAATCGAACACAAATGATTTATGACAACAGAATGATATATTTTGCACCACAAAATTTTGTTTAAACAGTCATGTGTATAAACGTCTTCTGTATTCACTACTCTGTCTCACGTATAGATAAATGCTTCACATAAGCATTGACTAACAACAATTTTCATTACATGACGATTCTGAAAACAATAAATCTAAAAGAAATCCACATTTTTCACAGATAATTAAAATAGATTAAAGGAAGGAAAAGTCTAGATGAACTCTTTGGGATCAAATCCATTCAAGGCATTAAAACAATCGTGAAGTTCACATCAAAGCTTTTTTTGTATTTATTGTTTAATGGAAATAATTCCCCCATCTTAGATACACAACAGGCAATTCTTTTTAATTCAATATTAAAATATTTTAACATGGCACGCTCCATGTGACACTTTTTCATTCTTTTATTTCCAGGACAATGGAATAAACATTCATATGTTTTTGCGTCTAGTTCCCGTGTGCATGCGGTTTTGTAAATGTTATCATTACTTCCCACCGCCACACAATGTAGGCCGTTAATTAAAAAGCCGAGCAGGTTTAACGTTTGCGTGGAATGATCTGCGTGCGTTTGTACACGGGACTTCGGTTTATGGTCTCATCCAAGGACTTTTTTGGGGGAGTGGAGTCAGCATTGATGTCACCTGCAGGGAAAAAATCCCCTTGAACGGGTTGAAATTGGGATCAGAAGATTGTGCGCCCAAATGAGCATGCAACTCTCTAACCATTTGTCTATCCCATCCCCTTTAAAAGAAAGAGGTGCTAACACATCGTGTGCACAACATGCTAGGAAAATTGAAGAGCAGTTTGATTTGGACACTGATCACTGTGATCAAAAGTGTTGATTGTTATAACCCGATTTACCAATACTCCCTGTTACAGAACTATTGTGCACATTAAAGGTCAACCACACTATTTGTAGACATGGATGCGCACATCCATTCAGAAATTCATACTGACTCGAAAGACAATAAAATAGCATGCTCTCTCTCAAATCTTGCAATCTTTCTCTCACAGCCACAAGCATGTGCACACAAAAAATCCGGAAACTTCACAATATAATTATCAGAACGAAATCATCAACTATTCAACATGCACAATCATGTTACACTCACACACTGAGTTTTGACAGTGGATAACAATATCAATGACAATCACAAGTCTTTATAATATATCCTCATTTCTATACACACAAAACATACAAAACACTTCACTTCACAGGAATCCTCAGATCCTTGGAGAAGACATCTGGGCTGTCTCACATTGGACTTTTTATTGCCCTTAGCTGTCCCTGCACAACACATTATTGTCCACCTGGCTTTAAACACAAACTATCAATATTAAGTATTTTCAGTAACCGACTGTCAAGTGGCAACAGGACTTTGAACATCTTTATTCTCCATTTGTTGTTGTTGTTGTTGTTGTTGTCGTTGTTGTTGTTGTTGTTGTTGTTGTTGTTGTTCTTCTTCTTCTTCTTCTTCTTCTTCTTCTTCTTCTTCTTCTTCTTCTTATCTTTTTTCTTCTTCTCCTCCTCCTCCTCCTCCTCCTCCTCCTAGCTTTTACTTTTAGTTCCTTGGCTTTTATTTTAGTTCCTTGCTTTTTTTTCAGCTTCTTTCTTCTCTTACTAGGTTTTCTTTAGAAACCATCCTGTAGGTATTTTGTTACATTCAATCAATACAGACTAGGTTATACACATGTCTACATTTGAGATAAAAGAGAATGACATCTGTAGATCTATCTATCATCACAACTGTTCATTGATCTACCTCCTTTGATACAATTAAATCAACTAGTTTTTTTTCACAATCTTTAAAACTGTTAAAGTTAATTTAGCAAATTGCTACAGTCTAATCATGTCAGAGTACTGTCAATATTAACAAACAAGATATCAAGCAAAGTTTACCCTCAACTTGGTGAAGATAGTCAGCTTCACCTACAACAGAAATAAAATTACAGCTTCCATAGTTCCAATCAAAATAGCAAATATATCTTCCAACTAACCTGCTTAACCAGTAGCCAAAAATTCAATGTCAATCTCCTATTCACCCAAGGGACAATTACATGTGACAACAACCTGAGCCTTGCTTGTCACAGCCTGTCTATCTCTGACACTGAATCTTTGAAAAAGCAACCTCATCTCGGTTTTTGGTACACTTCATAACTGATAGATGTTCTTCTGTGTGTAAACAATTGAAATAAACAGGTATGACAGAAAAAAGTATTTCTGATGCGACACAGTAAGAAATGCATTATTCTCTTTTCTATTCTTTACTCATAGGTTTTGTCATAAAGGTACTACCTACTTGGGACATTAATTTCCTATAACAATATGTTTTACACAATGTGGGGGTTGTTGATTCTGTTGAATACCTGAATGCAAAACATTGGCAAGGACTTAAGCTCGAGTAAGCACATAGACAACATAGACAACATATGTTCTAGAGCCGACAAGGCCATTGCTTTCTTGAAGAGGAACCTGGAGTTGGATTCTAAGAGAATCAAGGACATAACACACACATATGTTGTAAGAACAGTGCTGGATTATGCGAACACAGGATAGGGTCCTGACAGTTAGGCTTAATCAAGGGTAAAGCTATGTAGTGAAAAACATTATATCTTACCTTCAGACCATATCAAATACTTTAAGCCTCAGTCCCAAGACTGACTGTGTGAGAAGATACTTTGGCTTTAGAACAGATTTTGTTTTTATGCTCACTACAGTTAAGGTCCTTGCCAATGTTTACATTCAGATACACAGCAGACTCAATCATTTCAACGTTTGAAGTTTCCTGCAAGATACAGAACAGCTTGTTTGTATGATAGTCTGACCTTGATAGCAGAAAATTAAGAAGACAGGCCCAACACTTGTCCTAAAACTTAAGAAAAAAATGACCAGGAAAAAGCAAACAAACAAAATCCCTCACTGGCATTATCTTTTTCTTCTTTTTTAAAAAACTTGTTTCCTTCTTCTTTACCACATCTTTGTATTTATACTTGATATTCCTTTCTTTTAAATTGCAGAACCTTTACATAGTTTAAAAAAAATTGAAATGGACTCTAGACAGTCCTTAGTATTCTCTCAATCGGATATGGGTACTAATCCAAGTTGCTGGGAGGCCTGAAGTTTGACGACTTTTCGCTGAACTTTGCCACTGGCAGTCAGAGGAAAAGGATTCAACATTCACAAAGAACCGAGGACATGCTGACAATGGATCATCCCTGGACACAAAGATTCCCTCTGCAAACTCACGAACCTGATCCATGGACAGATCCTCTGACTCTGGAACCACACAGGCACACAGCTCTTCACCCAGGTTGGGGTCAGGCACCCCAACAACAACTACATCACGTACACCTGGGCAGTTTCTGAGACGTTTTTCGATCCATGACGGGTAGAAGATGTAGGGTCCCCTCATAATGGCATCACTTCCTCTTCCATCAACAATCAGGTGACCCTGTTCATTCAGCCGCCCCAGGTCTCCAGTTCGAAAGAATCCATCATCAGTGAAAGCCTCAGCAGTGGCCTTGGGATTATTCAGGTAGCCTTTCATCATGCTGGGTCCTTTGACGAGGATAAGTCCAGTCTGACCAGGTGCACATGGCTTGAACTCATCCTTCATGTCGACAATCTTTACATCAGCCAATGGAAGGCCTGTATCATGGTCAGTGAAGTCCTGGCTGACGTCTGTCAGTGTCAGGAAAGATATAAATCCAAATTCAGTAGCTCCATAGCCAACAGTGACGTTATGAGCTATCATGAAGGCCATGTCAACCAGATGCTTCTGAACGGGAAAACCACCTAACAAATATGTATCCAACTTCCATAGCAATGTGTCTTCACCTCCTTTAAGCTTTTCATTCTTTGCAATTTCAGCTAATGGTGAGAGAAAGGCAGTCGAAAAGAGGGCTGTCTGACACTTTTCTTCCTGGATACAGGTCCACAAGAACTGAGCCATGTCATCGGGGACTCCTGCTCTCATGTCACAGCAGACACGGGTTGCTCCATAGACAACAGAGCTGACTATAGTGCCACCAATCCATCCCATTGGTGCTATGTTCAGTTGAATCTCATCACCCATGGTTGACTTGATTCTATTGCTAACCAATGCCAGATTCATTGAGAAACGTTTTGTATGTACGGACAACCAGCTTAGAAAAGCCAGTTGTGCCAGAAGTGGTAAAAACGCTGAAGACATCATCAGGTTGGGACATCCTGTGACACAAACCCCTCTTCCTGTAACCTTCAGCCGACCAATGAAATCTCCTGGCCCTTCATTCTCCACCCTGGTACAAAGATCACTCTCTTTAAACCAGGGCAGCCTGGAGGACGTCACGTGCTGCCCATCCTCCTCCACCTGCACGTGATTCTTCAGCACGTTCCAAGGACTGTCAGTGACGTCAGGATCCACGAGGAGGGTCGGGGCACGGACACACATGAGAGTGTTGAGCAAGTCTGAGCCATCAGTCATCAGACACTGACCATTGACAGAGGCTGCTCCAGACATCCAGATACCTGCCTCGCACACTGCTCTCTCCGGACTGTTGGGCAGAGTGTCACCACTAGATCTCCCTGGCTATCCCCTTGCCCCTCAGGTCAGCAGCGAAACGACCAGACAGTGTGTAGAACGTGCCCAGGTCACAACACTGCGCTGCTGGTTCTTGTCTCTGAAGATGAAGAGGGGAGTGTGGTTTCTCCTGTGCCCAGTGCTGTAAGGCTTCTGGTAAGGTCTGGAAACGGGGCATAGTGCAACAGTGTTGACTCTTCCCGACGTGTAAACTGTATGTGATAAAGAACAAATAGTTTTGCTATTGGAAGGTTTACATGGAAAGCAAACATGATGTTTTAACATTCACCGTAGAAATAGCAAACTAGATATCAAGGTGGTTTTAAAGAAATATCTAAGAAAATCTGTTTGAATTTTACTTTTCCAGCGATTTTTTTCTTGGAAGAGACTAACTATTTAGGAATGTAATCAGAACCTTAAAATGGACTGGAGACGTTTGCGACTGACATCTTCCTGTTCATTTATGTCACGTTTACCGTGAGTCAGTATTCTAAAATTTTCCAGTATCTCTACATGTATCTTGTACCCATCTTTTGTCTGCATCATCTGTTTCTTGACCATATCTTCTTGTTTTAATGGTGTGCATTTTTTTTTCTGTCTCCAGCAAAAGCAGTTTTATTCAGATGCTTTCCGTTCTTTCTAGTGTCTTGCATCTCCATGTTAGCACTTTTGTTAGCCAGTCCTAAGGGCTGGTATTGCTGTTTTCTTCTTGAATCCGTTGCGTTGTTTTGTGTTGTGTTGTTGTTGGGTTGTTGTTTTTTTTACAGAGAACTGGAACAGTTAAAGGATAAAAGAAACACATGATACCAATTAGTCTCTGTATCTTTTCTTCCTGATTGACTGATTGTAATCTAAAACTGATGTCTGTGATGCGCAATGCCAGTGACCCCAAAACCTGTAAACAACATCGTTTGCCTGCACCGAGGTGTGTGTGTGTGTGTGTGTGTGTGTGTGTGTGTGTGTGTGTGTGTGTGTGTGTGTGGGTGTGTGTGTGTGTGTGTGTTTGTGCGTGTGTTTGTGTGTGTCTGTGTGTGTCGTGTAGAGTAGCGTAGCGTAGTTTAATTTTTAATTTTTTTAATTTTATTTATTCTTATATCGAGGATAATGGAATAAGCACTTATGTACTTTTTACATCCAGTCCCCGTTGGTTGCGGTTTTGTAAATTTTGTCATCCGTTCCCACCGGAATACAATGGCCTACTCTTACGAAAAGCGGAACAGATTTTAATGTGTGCACAAGATGTTCTGCGTGCGTTCGCACACGGGGCCTCGGTTTATAGTCTCATCCGAAGACTTTTAGGAGAGTGGAGTCTGCACTGATGTTAACTTCAGGGGAAAATATCCCCTTAAGCGGCAATTCGAACCCGGGTCGTCAGATTGCAAGCGCAATGTTCTAACCACTAGGCTTTCCCGTCCCCTAGTGTGGTGTGGTGTGGTGTGGTGTGGTGTAGTGTAGTGTAGTGTAGCGTAGCGTACCGAGTGCGTGTGCCTGTGTGTGTGTTGTGTGTGTGTGTGTGTGGTGTGTGTGTGTGCGCGCGCGCGCGCGTGCGTGCATGTATGTTGATCAACATGTTGTCAAGAAGATGCCAAAGTTGAATCTTCAATGTGCCAACCTGCCCAGTCTGGAGATGATACTGCTGCAGCAGTAACTTCCTTGGGCTGCACATGTAGCAAGGAGAGGGCACACGCATGCCTAAAGCTGTCTTTTATTGGCGAGGTTGACGGGGAAAATGTGACCATAGCTCTTGCAGGAAATATTTCAAAGACCAACTGAAGAGGCAGCTACCATAGCTGGGATCCAGCACCAGACGTGGCAACAGGCAGCATTGATCAGGTCAAGTGGTGCTACTCCATCAGAGCAGTTAGGTGGAAGTTTAAACTTCAGAGAAGTGACCTCAGCAAAGAAGAAGAAAAGTGATCAAAGGACCAACCAACAGAAGTTCTAATTCCTTCCTTTATCTTCCCAGGATGCAGCAGAACGTCCTCCTCGCACATTGACCTCTTCTGTCACCATCAGAGGGCATGTCGAAAATGAATTCATCTCCTTTCTTCCTATGACTCTTAATAATAATAATAATAATATATGAAATTTATATAGCGCTGAATCTTGTAAAACCCAAACAAATCGAAGCGCTTGCACTCAATCATTTACAGGCATGCAACTCTCCTTATACATATGAGCAACAGATTTCAAATCCATGCGCGCGCACGTATGCACGCAACGCACGCACACACACACACACACACTCACACTACAACACACACACACACACACACACACACACACACACACACACACACACACACACACACACAACACACATACACACACACACACACACACACACACACACACACACACACACCACCACACTCGGAACGACACTTAGAAGGTGAAAGATGCTGTTGAAAATTAGGACAGATATGTGGGGGAAAGTCTCAGGTAGGAATAAGTGTGTTTTGAGGCTAGATTTCAAGGGATCAATGAAGGCTTTTGGGGAAGTCCTCCTCTCACCCATCGTGCACCTCCCAAGTCACCTACCCAATCACCTTCTATGTCACATCTCATTCCCCCCCAACTCACACCCTCACTGCACACGCTACATACACATGTACTCTCACACCAACCACACTCTCATCTAACCTCACCCTCACTCTATCTATAAACTACTCTACATCCCACAATATCTTCGTTGCCACACACTGACCTATCTAACCATGTCTATATCCTCACCCCACTTACAATCTAACTCTATCCCATTGCCCCTTCACATTATGTTACCTACTATCATCACTTCACCACACCATCACTATCCTTCTCTCCTCACACAAGTACCACCCCATTATCTGTTCTCTTTCTATTCTCTCCCCCCCCCCCCCACCCACTCTTCCCCCTCACTCTCATGTATGTTTTTTAGTCACACACTCTCTCAACTTTCACCCACACCATCAACCAAAGTACATAATCTACTACCACCAACAAGTATCAATGTCACAACCATGTAAATGTCTACCAACACCCTATAATCCACAATTGTCAATCACTTGTGAAAACCCCCCAACCAAACACACCCTATGCTCTCCCCCACTCACCAACCCTCCCATCCTCCCAATCTCAATTCATACCTCATAACACCCACCCTATCCCCACCCCAATCCCACCATCCATACCCCCAATACCCCCATTCCCACACCCCCTACCCAATCCACCTCATAACCACCCATACACTAACCTATTCCAACCCCTCACACTGTGTCCTATCCCACTCCCATACTATTAATCTTTCTCTGACCACATCTGTATACACCACATACACCATACACCTATACTGTCGACAAACACAGTAAGTCATGCACTAACTTATCTTGATAATGAGAATCATTCTGTGTCAACCTCACCACTCTCTCTCTGCACACCTCCTTCAACATCTCATGCACTATACAGTCATCACTAAACATAACTAACACTTCTCTACTAGCTCTAGATTGTAAAAAAGAATACACATATGTCACACGTGCTTTACTACATTTGACAGATAGAAGACCGTTGATCTCCATCTAGACTTCCCTACCCTGAAGCCCCTGCCACCTCCACACCTATACAGTTTCTCACTAAATCATCTCCAACTGACCATCTCACACAAATCTCTCTCCCTGGTTCGTCCTGCGTTAAAAAAAATTGATGATCCTAGGATAGATCCATATCTCTAGAGTGTCAGATATCTCACAAATGGACGATCTGTGCTCCCGATAATATGTGTGTAGCATCGTGTGTAATCCACTATACTTAACCCCCCCACTCCCCCCTCTCTCCTACCACGTGTGGTCCTACACTCCACTCACTAATGTGTGACTCTCCTTGACTAGTAACTCCTCCTATCTCATTGCTCCGTGTCTATTACCACTACGTCATCTGTTCAGATCCCACATACAACTATGTTCATGATTCTAGAGAAAACCCAATTCTCTACTATGTATAGTCAGTTAGACTACCTGAGAGTCACAGAGAGATGTTGAGAGTCATATACCCATTGTGTGTGTGTTCTATGTCACCTCGTCACACCTAGTGTGAGACACCTCTACTCAGAAGTTCACCTCCTCATACATCCATGTACTGCATGTCCTAGATGACCCTCTCCCCTACCCTATACTCCTACACATCTAATCACTCCGACACCATGTCGTCTCTCACATCATCTCGCCTTGCTCCATATCTACATCCCACACTCTCTCACTCCCTCTCCACACACACTCACACATCACTCACTCAGTCCCACTACCACGCTAATGTGCTCCAGCCACCTCACTAGAAGACCTTCCACGCTCAGTAACAGTCTGTCTGTCACTGTCCTTTTGTCACTCCCCTGATATCTCGCTCGTCCCCCCCCCAACATACTAACTAGATCATGTGTACTCATATCATCGACTGTCATGAGTCGTGCTCGACATTCTACCGCCAGACGTTCTTATACTCCCAATCCACACACATACCACACCTCCCCCTACTACACACACTATGTCCCTCCTCAGAAGTGACATACTCTCTTCTTTGTACGTCCGCCCACTGTGTGTCCACTATGAAGTGAACAGTTGTGTCTCACAATCTTCACCCGTCATGTTCCCCTCTTCGTGTGACTCCCTCCACCTACTTGTGTCTGCCCCATACGCTCCAAATCATAACATGTGTTTGCACTTCATCATTCTCTACATCTCAGTTGTGTGTTCTCTAATCTGTACACATGTCCCCCTCACCCTACCCTTAAATCGGCGCATCACACCCTCATACCCCTACTCATGTCCGCGTTGTCTATCTCTATATCATCTCACCCCTATGTCCGTCACTGTGTGTGTGTGTCACCACCGTCGAACCAAGTGTTAATCCTGGCTGCAACCACTGTCTATAATGTGGTCGCTCCACATGTCTGCCACCACATGTGCCCCCCATGTGTCCTGTCTACTGACCACAGTTCTGTACCTCTCACATCTAATATCACTCCTTGTACTTACAGAGTCCCCCATAGTGTCAAAGTTTACCCAGTCAGTCTCCATGTGTGTCACCATCCACATCAACCAAGACCTCCTGATCCTATAGAATGTGTCTGACCTCAGACACTCTGACCACAATATACCCATGTATCACTTCCTATACCTTGTGTTCCTAGACGAGAGACTCGCCCAGAGTATATCACCTCCCCTTTCCTGTACTATGTGTCTTCTATACAAACACTACTGTACGCGACATGCACCGTGTCGTAGTATTTCTAAAAACTTTTATTTTTTATTTTTTATTTTTTTTTATTTTTTTTACTTACTTCCCTTATATATATATGACTAAAGACGCACCATGTCTGTTTCCTTCCCCCTTCTGTTCATTTAGTTTGTGTGCCTAATAAGAAATTCACTCTGACTAACCTCCCCATTCTACCCGCCAGATCTCGCATTCTGTCATAATAACTCTGACTATAAGTGACATCGTGTCTAGACACACCAAACTACCGTACCACATGTCCCTATTTCTATGTCGTCTCTCTGTCATTGTATCTGAATTCCACCTCTCACGCACCACTCTGCGTTGTACACCCCACTGTACTCTCTCTGTTCCACGTTTCCCCCACAATCTGTCCTCTTACGTGCCACCTCTGACTGTACTCCACTTACACCCTTGCATGTAGCTGCCCTAATTTCCCCCCCTCTCCTTCTTCTAACTCCCGCCTGTACAGTGTCTCATGTCCCCCCCTAGTTCATGTCCTGTCATCCCCGCTACTATCGTCATCCATCGCTACTGTATCCTGTAATCCCACTGTCTGCGTCATCCCCCCCTAGTATCCTTTATACCATGTCAGTGTCCCCTACCCAATCATGTCATGTCTGTGTCCAAGCCTGTTCTATGTCCCTCGCCCTTACGTATCCTCATACCGCCCCCTGTGTACTATTCCTCATTTGCCCTGCCATGCCTTCAGTGTCCCCCCTGCACCATCCTCTGACTGATGCCCAGTATCATGTCATGTCTGTGACCCCCCGCACGTCTGTACTTGAGTCTTCTGATCGAACTCCCTTGTGTTGATGTGTACCCGCAGTCTGTCTGCTCCATCCCCCCCTACCATTTTGATACTCATGCCCATTGTTTCATAACCCGTCCTAACAATCTTGTTCATGTCACACCCACATTTCTCTGACGCCCTGGTGTCTTGTGATACGTCCACAATGTGTGCTGAGTGTGTGATGTCCTGCGCTTGTGTCAATATTCCCGTTCCACTGCATATAGTTAACTGTATCATGTGCCTTTCAGACGACATGTAGTGTGACGCCGCCAATGCCATGTAATAACATTAATAAACCTGAATATGAGTCTTAAAGTCCTTCGTCGCATTAGTAATCAGCGAAAACCTGTGAAACCAACTATCCCTATCCAACATAAAAAGATGTGATGATGAATGAAATCCTGAGCTGTGACTACGTGGTTGATTCGATGCCAGGAGTGCGCTGGGTGAACAATTAGACTAGTACCGACTCTCGAAAAGTTGCCAATCGGGTGTGGGTGATGTCATCGATGATGCGCAGGGGAGAGTGGGGAGGAGTCGAGTGGTGGGACGTTGCTGGGTACCCCGCAGAGTGTAGAGAGTGGGGTACGCACAACGCAACACGAGACGCAGAAGCAGACGGCGGAAACGTGAGAAAGAAGGGCGGCACTTCTCTTGTGGACGCGATCCTCTCCTATAGGGGGAGAGCTAGAGTAGCCCGATTTCGCACGAGAAGAGTTCTGCCTTGACTTTAAGAGTGTACAATGCAATACAATACAATACAATACATACAATACAATACTCAATACTAGAAAGAACAAACAAGGATATAGCTGTGGACAGTAAGTACACACGGGAGATGGAAGCTTGTGGCGGGACTCTTTTAAGTATGGTGTCTTCTTAGGACAGCCATACCCCACTTTCAGAGGAATTTTGTTCTCATTTTTAGTTTTTTGAAAAACTTCAGGCGTTGTTATGTACAGAGCCTGTTGTCATGGGAAGGCAGTCACAACATTAATTATTAACTTGTTAAGGGGGTAGGGTGTGGACACTCAGCGTGTAATTAGTGGTGAGACTGGAACAACGTTTTGCGATAAGAGCCTGAAAAGTGCTGTGTGGATAAAAAGAGTCAGAAGGGAGATGAATGACCTTTTTTGAAATGAATAGATGAAAAACGCTAGAGTAATTTCTTGCTGTCGGTGTCGAGATGTCAGAGGAAACTACCGGGAGGGAGTTTCTGAGATGAGTATAACGAAAATGCGGTGACGCTGCGTTAAAGCGCTGACAAAGGCCAGGCCCAGTCCGACTGCGGGCGTGGGAAGAAAGAAAACTTCATCTTATAAGTCGTGTCTGGAAGAAAGGGAAGAAAGAGAGGACTGGCCAAGAAGGCAGAAAGATAGCATGAGGTGGAGTGACAGGAGAAGAAAAGGAACAAGGGAAAGGAAACTCAATTGGAGAGGCTAGAGAAAAAAGAGGGGAAATTCCTAGCATAGAATTTCCGAAAGGCGGGGAGGGAGGGTGGGGGGCAGAATGTGACGACAGCCTCCCCCCCTCCCCCCCCCCGCTACCTCCCCCCTGACATCCCACGGGGGGCGACGGATAAACAGGTTTTTGCATCTATATGTAAAACGACCGTAGGAGCTTGGCCTGACGCCGAGCGCCCAGCGCAAGAGGACGCTGTGGGGAGACTTGGGTAGAGGAACATGCAAGGATGTTTGTGCGCCGCCCTTCATAGTAGAGGACTTGGCCGGCCATCTGGCCAAGACACAGAGTGAGAAGAGAGAGAGAGAGAGAGAGAGAGGAGAGGAGAGAGAGAGAAGGCATCTTATTCACCGTCTCTGCATAGCACAGAGAGAGTGAGAGGAGAGAAGGAGAGTGAGTGAGAATGTAGAGAGAGAGAGAGAGAGAGAGGGTTGAGAGAGTGAGAGGAGATGAGGAGAGAGTGAGAGCGCGCGCGGAGCGAGAGAGAGTGAGAGAAGGGATCTTATTCCACCGTCTACATTACTGAGAGAGAGAGAGAGGAGAGAGAGAGAAAGGTGAGGAGAGAAGTTTCAGCCCCTGGGATGAAGGAATATACTGGAGCAGACGAAGGCCAGCAGAACACGGACATATCCTCGAGTCCTCACTCTCTTCATGTCTTCAGATTCACTCCCTGAAATCTGGGCCACATCCGCGGCGGGACCCACGCTTCTGTTCATGTCTTTCAGTGAGGTGTTGGCAAATACTCTTTCAACTTGTGAAAAGATGTGGAAGAGCAGAACTATCTTTTTCCCACTTGGAGGAAACATTGTTGAAACCACCAGTGATAGAGGCCGAGTCCTTCTGCCAAAGAAACAGATAGCTGGTCAGCCCTCTGCCCATGGAAACAGTGTTGTTGAGGAGCTCAACAATCAGCCTGTCTGCTGCGGTGAATCCTGCTCTCTCTTCAGCACCAAAAGAAAGAGATTCTAGAAAAAAGATGTGACATTTGTGATGACCACACTTGGCAAAAGACAGAAAGATAACACACCAACAGCGAGAATCAATTTCCTCCCTTCCCCCTCCACCCAGGGATTGCTCCGTTTAACCCCCATTCCCTCCCTGGAAAGCTCAATGAAGACTAACGAAGACGGACACTTGCAGGGACTGAAAAGGGTGCAGTTGCACCTCACAAAATACAAGCAGTATACAATACCCTAGTCGGTCGCTAACAACATCTGCATAAGTCCACCTGTACGCGCATTGGAGGACCAGCAGTGCAATGGCGCACGGCCTGTAAGTGACAATCACAACAAGCAGCTTCAACAGACAGACCCCCCCAACCCCCCGCAGAGGGGCCTGGCACGACTGCCACAAATGGACGACTTGCTCATTGGGAAGAAAAAGATCAAACTTCAATGCCCAGCGTGTCAAAGAAAAAGAAATGGAATCAAGGTCGTGACCGCAAACAAAAAAACTGGAAGAGTGCAGATCCCCCCCCCCCCCCCAACCACATCAGTGAACAACACTAGGCCTAGTCATGTGGAAGGCTTGGCCTACACACCGAAAGATATTCATTACTGTCTTTTGTTTCTAGTTATGATTTGTTGGTTTCACCGAAAACTTTATGAAAGGTTTTTGTTTAAAACACGTTTCTTCTATAGATCTACAATTCACTGCAAGGAAAATTTCACCCCACCCCCCACCCCCAGGAAGAAATGTGGAAGAATATTCGTTCTTGAATGAGCAAGATATGAGAACAGTATTTTGTCTTGTCAAAAGACAGTTAAAAAAACAAATACATTAACTTCTTTCCTGCTCTTTATTTCTGTGTCTTGTTTATTTACAGGTTGTGTTTTTTTCTTTTTTTTATTTTACTTCGACATTTCTACATAGGCTTATCATAATATCTTTTCATCAACCGGACTCCTGCCGTTTTCTGATCAGGAATTTGAGCAAAGCCACTACAATCACATACGGAAAGGGATGAAGCTCGACTGTACTGTTTATTTCGAGTTTTCCAAAAAGTCCACAAACAAAAAGTCACTGTGAGTAGGAGCCAGACAGAGCAAAATGAAAAGAGAATAATAATTCTTATGAGATTCCAAACTTGGGATCGCCAGTAAACTAGCGTGTATCCACTGCACCCCTGGCAGTTGGATCAGGTTGAGATTCGGTTCTCCTCTCTCACTCTCTCTCTCTCTCTCTCTCTCTCTCTCTCTCTCTCTCTCTCTCTGGGGTCAAAATGTCGAATCATCACTGTGTGTTTAATGAGTTCTCATGTCTTTCTTGAATTGACAGTCTTTAGTTAACTTGTCAGTTGGGACATTTGCAGGTAGATAAAGTAGTGCAGTATGCAGTCTGCCTTTAGCCTTACAGGCTGTGTGTGGTGGATTTTTGCCTGACATACCTGGCTTTATGTACAAAGTGCAAATTTAAGGCCACCATGTTTTTATGTGTGTTGACATGAGAACACGACCTGACGGTGTGGTGACAGGTGTGCTGCTCGTTTTGTTATACATGGGGCAATTTGATACATCAGTGTGGCACATGAAATGAAACCAGGTCCTCCAAAGCCAGACCCTTCAAGCAGACAACACTGAGGAGAGCATGCAGCGGACCGGTCAAGCACTGGTCTGGCAGTTGGTGGGACCCTTTCATAACAAAGAAAATTGATGGCAGCGATGTCGAGAATGATGAATAAATGCACAACAATCAGTGAGGTGAAGAAATGACATAGCCAGTTCTAAAAGAAATCATCTGACATGGAAAAAATGCCTACAAGAGATGGGTTTCTTTGAAAGTCTAAAGAAAGAAAACGAGCTATGAGAAAAGAAAAACGATGTCTGTTTTTTTCTTTTCGAGGCTAATGAATAAGAACTCATGTGCTTTTTTCATCCAGTCCCGTGTGTATGCAGTGTTGTAAATTTTGCCTTTCCAGTCCCACAGGCACACATTGGCCTTTCTTCCGAAAAGTGGAACGGGTTTTAACATGTGCGCAAGATGTTCTGGTGCGTTCGCACACGGACCTCGGTTTTTAGTCTCTTCCGAAGGACTAAATTGTTATTTATTTTTTTATCTTGTTATTTTCTATTAAAGGATAATGAAATAAGCATAATGTGCTTTTTTTCATACTGAAAACGAGAGTCGAAACGGAGAAAAAGAGGATATCTGGGGATAGTCAAAAAAGAAACAATGTTTCATAATTAATGAATTCCAAAGCAGAGGATGAGACATGGCAGGAATGTGAGGGTATGGGGGGGGTCAAGCCCCCGTGAATGATCACAGACACGCTGGAAATAATGTTAATAATAATAATATTAATAATAATAATAATAATAATAAATGGATTTATATTAGGCTGTATCTTGCACAGACAATCCAAAGCCAGAAACTATTCATTTTGAAGCACGCTGCATCGCCTTGAACGCCAACCAAAGTCACCCTGGTTGCAAATCGCAGTCGTTCAAGGGACAAAGAAAAAACTTTGAAGGCCAGGCACAAGCCTCAAGGGCGCCGGAGTGTTCATCAATGAAGACTTCACGGCAGGGTCAGAGAAAATAGTCGGAAAGCGGACTCCTAACTTCAAGCTTGGACAGACAGCTGGGGAAGGTCAGTCATGGTTATGACCACCTGGTACATTCAAGGAAAAGTTTAGACCTGGATGCAGATGACCATTGAGGGAAGCATAAAATAGGACTTTGCCGGTCCTGCAAACCTCTGAACAATACATATACTGTGACATGATGAATCCGACCTGATGTGATGTCATTGTAATAAAAATATAATGAATCATTGTCTTATATCAATATCTTGCGTGTGTGTCTGTGTTCAACTCCCACCCCCCTGTTTATCACTGCATAAGAGATGTGTCATATTCCCCTCATAACGCACTACGTACATTAATGATTAGAGAGTAGATATATATATATATATATCCAAACCCCTCCTCCCCCCTCCCACCCCGCTCTCGCTCTACTCTCTCTCAGCAATATATATATAGATATATATAGAGATAGTTCCCATGTGTCCTCATGTTCGTGACTCTCTGAAATATCACATCATCAACGAATCACCGCAGTCTCTCTATTGCTCCTTAACCAAGTTCTATCTATCCTCACACTAAGTGTGTAGTATCTCGTATCTCACGCAACCCTTACCTCACTTTGTGTGTCCTCACGCATCCAACAAGTGACTCTCCGTGTGTATCCCACTCCATCTCGCGTCATACAACTGCCATCACTATGATTTCCCCCTCTGTGTCCATCCCTTTGTACCGTCTATAACCCTATCAACCCTATCAGCAATAATCACTTCATAATTTTATGCATAGTAAGAGACTCAGTGTGTGTGTGCACCAACCCTAACCACCTATCACCCACATGTACTCCACCCCCAACAGATATGACTCCACAACTCAGATAAATCACCTCAACAAGACACATATACACAACTGTGATAAATCCCAGATTAGTCACAAACTGTCGTCATAGCCTATCACAAACCTACACTAAAACACGCTCTCTCACAAAAATAATCATACAATCTACAATGTATACATAGTAAAATGAAGATCACTACACACCCAAACTACATCCTGTAGATACTCTATAACACATTGTCACCCTACTCATATAAATCATGTGTCAGAGTGTGCGCTACACAGCTATAAAAGAGTCATGTGTGTCAAATTCAATCCTATCTGCCCATCAACCTTCTCGCACACTCACCCCCCGTGTGTGATGACATATCCCTTCGAACACTACACAGCCACCTACGTTCTCATATCACGGTGCACTATTCTCTCACCTTGTGTACTCTATAGTATAGTCACAAGTACCCCACAAAGAGTGTGCATAAAAAACTCTTTGTATAACATCCATCCACCACCCTCAAGTCACATGACGACTACCTTCTACTACTACTACTTATATGTTACAGAGCGAGACTACTAACCTAGTCTGGTCGAGTGACCCAATCACTACGACAATCATCTCTCATCCTAACCTACTACACTTCCAATATGCATAACTGACATGTCCATAGATGCAATCATAGTCCAGTCTCCTGTGCCACGACTATGCTCGCTCAACCTATCCAATACCACACGTGTGTACTGTCATACTCCATGAATATGTCAAATGTGCTCTTGCAACAAGACTTATCACATGATCACATATACATCTATCCCACTCACCTAAGAACTCCATTTAAACAATATATGGTAAGTATGAAACCTATAGAAAAAACAGATAGAAGATACATTAATTAATTATGTAACGTAACTATAATGAATGACATAGAGAAGAAGCATAGAACAAATATTTGAGACCCTATATAGTAACCTATAGAGTAGATTAATATACTAACAAAGAACTAGACCCATACCCAATTTGTAAACACTCTCTCACGACATCTTCAACTCACCAAGTCATCTAGCTCTTCATGAAAATACACGCATTCGATTATGTGTATATCTAAATAATCTTAATTCATCACGCCGCCTCTCACGCATACTTGATACTCACACTCTTAGATATATTAATACATCGTGCACGTATACATGTGTCCAACGTTTTAGGACGTGTATGTCAGATTGTTCTCTATGACCTAGTCCAGTATGTAATATCGTAGAAAAAATCAACTATATTCGTCTCCCCCTACATCATCACCTATCCAATCTCAACACCCAGACAACACCAACCTGCCCACCTACCCAAACACAACTAAATCCACTATTATCATACGCTCTCACTCACAACAACCTAACCACATTAATTTACAAATAACAACTCCTGACTACACTATGCATGGGTGTGACAGTACCCATCCACTCCTGTACCAATCATGATACACTATCACATCACGTGTATAGAAACGTCCCTGCTATCAATCACGAATCTCTCCACAGATATCATCTTGTCAATTCATAACGTCTCGACCGTTGTGTCTGAGTCCTCCTCACTAGCACTACACATGATCACATCGTTATCAACCCCCATATTACTAATAACATACACGATTATAACTCTCTCCTCTCATAAGTGAAATGTGACTTAACTGTCAGTCCAGTCAAATCTCCTCATATTTAAAGTCGAACGAGGTAATAGTAGCTTCTTACCAAAACAATAGAGTTGTATGTGTGAGCAGTCACAATCCTCGTACACACACTGTAATATATTTATAAATATATATCTATCATGTATCACCCACCCCTACATATTCTCCCAACAGTAATATGTTTCTTCCACATATGATGTTATTGTAAGACTGTGCCCTCCTATCTCACATATAGTCCAGTCGTCTCTAGAAAGTCTCTCCTATGTATCTCTCTCACTCATACCCTTATTATACTCCACAGTGTAATATCATCGTGATAATCTATTGTCTCGTCTCCATTACATGTCCAAGAACACCCCTGCTCAGTGAAATATTCTTCTGAAGGTTTATCGTGATCTAATCAGTCACTGTACTAATATGTATATGATTAATAATTGATACTACTGTATTGATTATCTAACGATGTCACTAATTAACTCCCACATATAATCACAAGAAGTCCACTCTAACTCTTGTGTATGAAAACATCGCTCCATATACTGTATGACTAGTACAAACCCTCCAATTCTCATCCGATCATGCTCACATAATGTCAAATCTCACATCATCTGTTACCATCCCCCCTGTGTGCGTGTGTGTGTCATTCGTCCCTGTATTCAGTTTCTCAACAACATGAAACCACCTCAATAGAATTCTAATGTATTTCCAGATTTGACCAGTGATAGTGTCCACAGTATGACCTGCTACACAAGATCGACAACATCCTACTGTACAACGATCACTATTCTAACAAGTGTCTTCATACTTCAGTCACTCGAGACGCGAGATCTATACACTATCTATGTACAAATGCTCTGGTACTACACACTCTTAGGACACACACTTGTACTCATCTCACACACACCACCACTTAGACCCCTCACCTTCCAATCCCACAGTAATGTATATAGTCAGTCTAGCCGTTGTCCATAGTGTGTATCCACAAGAATAGTCCCATCAAATGAATACTCTGCAAATATAGTGTAAACTCAAGCTGTTTCCACCTACAAGAGAGTTACCATATTGACTCCTGCTTCTCTACTACCCAGTGTCCCTCATGATGTGTTAGTGCTCCTCAGTATCACTTCCTTGCCAACTACCCTCACATCGCGTCCCTATATCTGTACTATCAGTACTAAATTTCACGCATTCAATATCATAATGATTCATCTCTAGTTAGACTAATAAGTGATGAACTAGTGTGAATAACTTCTACCACCATCAGCCCTCCATTAAGTATTGTACTGTGTTACTCAATGATACAACAATGATGTCGTCTTGAGTTTTATACCTCGCTCAATCTACTCTCACATCAGCTTGTAGACTGCTGTATCTAAAAATGTAATAATATATACTACGTACGCATAGATACTACCCACAATCACCTATACTGCACCATTCGATGCAGATATGCCCAACAGTATAACCTCCTACATAACACCCATTATATCCTCCACAAGACATACCTCCATGAACCTCCAATGCACTCACATATCACTCCACTCTCCTGACACCACCCATAACTGTACAACCTCTTCTCTCAGTACTCACCCACACACTGCCTCCTCACGTATCTACCACTGTCACGATCTCTTGCCCTCACCCGTCTCTCACAGACACACTCATCACATACCACTACTCCAATCTCATCGCCCCTCATATACATACTTATCGTCTCCAATTTCCGTGTCTATTCCATGTCCCTCCGTCTACTTGATATGTCCCGCGCGAATCTTCCTAAGTGTTCCACCCTCGTTCTTTGCTCATAGTGTCGTCTGTCTAAAATCGTATGTGTGTGTATCTGTCCTCTATTAACAATAACTCTACTGTCTATTCCACAACGTCTTGCAAACTCCTGTGTGCTGAACTACAGCAACTCCCCACACAGACTATGATCTCCAGAGTACATCCCTCTAAACCATCTACAGTAGAGACTATACACCAGCACCCTGCCACACTGCATCCTCCACGTTCCTAGTCACGTCTGCAAAATATCAACCACGCCATACCCTTTCCATCTAAACATAAGTCCTATGTACTCACCATTCGAGAATACGCGTCTCCCGCAGTTGACAGTTAAACAAATAACGTATTCCACCACCTCCGGCTCCTCCTTCCTCACTCCTTGAAGCACCTTTGCTATGAGATCTCCATGTTTCACATATGTTATACCATATACCGCTATAAAAAATTATATATCCTGATGTTATCACCAGACATGAAACCATCTGACATGATACTGACACACTCAAAACTCGCCATATGTCAGTCTGCTGTCATACATATCCTATAAATACTATGATAAAACATACCCACCGATGTGAAGTGCCCTCCCTTACGCGCCATTCTACCTCACTGTGTGACTGTGACCTCATCGCCATATCCCACATAAACCAAGTAGATGATGTGTCTATTTTCCTATCAGTACTCGCCACGTCACTCGCAGTCATCTCACACACCTCATATATACACTTACCAACACTACTATCGCCATCGCTACTCCAACAAATCACTCGTCTAGTACATGAACCCCTTAGATAACCCAGTGTCTCTAGCTCCTGACTATTTAAGTACACACTATCTTCTGTTGTACCACGTGTCTCGCGACACATAACGTACACCACTCATGCTGTACAACCCCCTCACACCTCGCTCCCTGACTGTTAATCACCTCCTCACCACCCTACTGTGTTTGTCCTCAGCCCGTGTCTCAACTCCGTGCTGTATCCTGTACACCACAGTACATACCCCTTGTCATTATTGTTTATGCTATCATCGTACCTTACCTCCCTAACACCACATCACTCTCATCATATTCCATTTTTAAACATTAATACATTGTTCGTCCATCGAACCCTGTTATGTTCTGTCGTGTGTGCCCAATTCTCTCTTATACATCCCTATCTATACCCTTACCCACCATTAACTAACCAATACCCCTCATCAAATACACCTTAATTCATTACAAATATTTGTTCATTCCTTCATATAATCTCCATACAATAATATCATTCCATAAAATTCCTATTACCATACCAACACCATCATAATTCATATACTCAACAACACACCCTATAATAACCCTCCAACATACACCATCCATCCCACATTAAATCATTCTTCATCTTATCATCTCATTCCTCACCCATCCCTTATTCAAAACCCCATTCAAATCACCCCACCTTCATATCACACACTACTATTCCCATCTCTTAACAATTCATAACAAACCACTTCCAACTAACTTTACCCTCAAAAATATTCCATAACATTTTACCCAATCCCACAAATAACACAATCCAATAATTCTCCCATAATACTTACCAAAAAAACATAACAAACCTACTTACAAATCCAACCACCATCCCACTAACATCAACTCCAATACCAATAACATTTCATAACCCCCCTCATCCTAACACCATACCATCTCACCCTTCATTAACATACCATTTACTCATCACTTACTATCTTAACAACAACCACCTCAATACACTCTCATCAACAAACCAACATCAACCTCACAACACCACCACCATACAACTATAATTCATCTACCTATGATTCAATAATCACCATTTTAATTCATTATGTCTGACTCACAATCACCCGTACTGATGGTGTGCACTTTAAAAATACCACCATTCTCTTTCCTCCTCACCCCATATCCTTACGGTGACCAATTTATTATCCTAAACTTTTCGAACAACTTTACACCTAAGTTTATAACTCCAATTCTTCCCTCACTCCGTCCTAAACTATACACCCTGTGTAACAATTCCTCCCCACAGTCCATTATTCTGCTCCAATGACATAATACCACAAACACACTTCTTCGTCGTCCTACATCACACAACTAAACTCATACTAACAATACACCAGTTTGTCCTCCACTAATCTCTCCTCTCTACCGCACCCCTCTTTACACTTCCTCTCTTTTACCTCATCCTCCCTCCCTCCTCTTCTACAATCTCCTTCTCTTCTGTATCCACCTATACTCCATCTTCATAAATCGCTGCACCACCCCCCTAATTCCACCCAATGCATCACACACCTCCATCCCTCCTTACTATGCGTAACTCACATGTTCACCTAGTACCTACTGTCAATGTCATATTGTCACCTGAATATCAATCGCCACTCTCTCCACCGTGTCCACCACTCGCGCCGCCCGTATCCACACTGCTGTATATTCTGTTCCCCATAGACTGCTTCCTTATTTGCTACCAACCCGATACCAACTCTTTGTGCCTACCCCCTACACAGCTCACACACAACGCAACACTCCTTACTCCTTCCCACCTCTTTATTGTGCACTGTTGTGTGCTACCTGCCATGCCTCGCACCTCTCCCCATCCCCAACCTTGTCACACCTCATTGGTGACTGCAATATATGCTCCGTCGTTCCCCCCGACCTACTCATACCCTCATTACCTCTCCACACCCGTGTCACACTACCCCACTGTCACATTATGTTCACCATGGTGTCATGTCCTCCCATTTCCATATACAGTCCTGTCAAAAATCCCTATTCCTGTCCCAACACGTCTCTCATGTCTCTCATCATGATGTCCAGATCTATGTCTGTTTCACTCACTGCCGCATCCCCTACTTAACCCTGTGTATCTCTCTAACCCACTACAAATACTACCTAGCATTGTCCTCCATGTGCTGTGTCTTCCATTTTTTATGTTTAATTCCGCCACACGTCTGCCCACTCGCCCCAAGATGACACGTACTCCCTATCCCCAATTTACTGCTACACCTCACGCCTCCTATTCAAAGATTCCCCCTTGCTACTCTCACTGTTGTACCACAACTCCCCTGTCCCATTCACTCGTTAACGCCTGTACAATCACATCTGTGTCCCGTCCATTAAGTTTCAATCTCCGTGCCTTCTTCTTTCTCCCCATCTCTCCCGTCACTCGCTAATTTCCATGCGTCCGCCCATCACTATCTCTCCGCTGTGCTTTCACCACATACCCCCCCCACCATACGTAGCCCCTCTCATCCCTATGTCTAGACCCACCCATGAAGTTACACTGCTCTACACCAACCAATTCGCACACGCTTCAGTACTCCTGTCATGTTTTACGTTCCACCTCTACTATTATGTGCCCCCTCTGTCTACAGGCTATATATCTATCTATCCAGAATACGCTCTTCAATGTCCCCCACCTACCTAATCCATCCTACCCAACAGTGTATACATCCTATGTGTCCAGACATATCACGTACAACTTCTTATCACTAAGAATATTAAAACTGACCATTCACGTATGTCTGAGTCTACATGTGCTGTCAACACATACCTCCTCTCACCCATCGTGCACCTCCCAAGTCACCTACCCAATCACCTTCTATGTCACATCTCATTCCCCCCCAACTCACACCCTCACTGCACACGCTACATACACATGTACTCTCACACCAACCACACTCTCATCTAACCTCACCCTCACTCTATCTATAAACTACTCTACATCCCACAATATCTTCGTTGCCACACACTGACCTATCTAACCATGTCTATATCCTCACCCCACTTACAATCTAACTCTATCCCATTGCCCCTTCACATTATGTTACCTACTATCATCACTTCACCACACCATCACTATCCTTCTCTCCTCACACAAGTACCACCCCATTATCTGTTCTCTTTCTATTCTCTCCCCCCCCCCCCCACCCACTCTTCCCCCTCACTCTCATGTATGTTTTTTAGTCACACACTCTCTCAACTTTCACCCACACCATCAACCAAAGTACATAATCTACTACCACCAACAAGTATCAATGTCACAACCATGTAAATGTCTACCAACACCCTATAATCCACAATTGTCAATCACTTGTGAAAACCCCCCAACCAAACACACCCTATGCTCTCCCCCACTCACCAACCCTCCCATCCTCCCAATCTCAATTCATACCTCATAACACCCACCCTATCCCCACCCCAATCCCACCATCCATACCCCCAATACCCCCATTCCCACACCCCCTACCCAATCCACCTCATAACCACCCATACACTAACCTATTCCAACCCCTCACACTGTGTCCTATCCCACTCCCATACTATTAATCTTTCTCTGACCACATCTGTATACACCACATACACCATACACCTATACTGTCGACAAACACAGTAAGTCATGCACTAACTTATCTTGATAATGAGAATCATTCTGTGTCAACCTCACCACTCTCTCTCTGCACACCTCCTTCAACATCTCATGCACTATACAGTCATCACTAAACATAACTAACACTTCTCTACTAGCTCTAGATTGTAAAAAAGAATACACATATGTCACACGTGCTTTACTACATTTGACAGATAGAAGACCGTTGATCTCCATCTAGACTTCCCTACCCTGAAGCCCCTGCCACCTCCACACCTATACAGTTTCTCACTAAATCATCTCCAACTGACCATCTCACACAAATCTCTCTCCCTGGTTCGTCCTGCGTTAAAAAAAATTGATGATCCTAGGATAGATCCATATCTCTAGAGTGTCAGATATCTCACAAATGGACGATCTGTGCTCCCGATAATATGTGTGTAGCATCGTGTGTAATCCACTATACTTAACCCCCCCACTCCCCCCTCTCTCCTACCACGTGTGGTCCTACACTCCACTCACTAATGTGTGACTCTCCTTGACTAGTAACTCCTCCTATCTCATTGCTCCGTGTCTATTACCACTACGTCATCTGTTCAGATCCCACATACAACTATGTTCATGATTCTAGAGAAAACCCAATTCTCTACTATGTATAGTCAGTTAGACTACCTGAGAGTCACAGAGAGATGTTGAGAGTCATATACCCATTGTGTGTGTGTTCTATGTCACCTCGTCACACCTAGTGTGAGACACCTCTACTCAGAAGTTCACCTCCTCATACATCCATGTACTGCATGTCCTAGATGACCCTCTCCCCTACCCTATACTCCTACACATCTAATCACTCCGACACCATGTCGTCTCTCACATCATCTCGCCTTGCTCCATATCTACATCCCACACTCTCTCACTCCCTCTCCACACACACTCACACATCACTCACTCAGTCCCACTACCACGCTAATGTGCTCCAGCCACCTCACTAGAAGACCTTCCACGCTCAGTAACAGTCTGTCTGTCACTGTCCTTTTGTCACTCCCCTGATATCTCGCTCGTCCCCCCCCCAACATACTAACTAGATCATGTGTACTCATATCATCGACTGTCATGAGTCGTGCTCGACATTCTACCGCCAGACGTTCTTATACTCCCAATCCACACACATACCACACCTCCCCCTACTACACACACTATGTCCCTCCTCAGAAGTGACATACTCTCTTCTTTGTACGTCCGCCCACTGTGTGTCCACTATGAAGTGAACAGTTGTGTCTCACAATCTTCACCCGTCATGTTCCCCTCTTCGTGTGACTCCCTCCACCTACTTGTGTCTGCCCCATACGCTCCAAATCATAACATGTGTTTGCACTTCATCATTCTCTACATCTCAGTTGTGTGTTCTCTAATCTGTACACATGTCCCCCTCACCCTACCCTTAAATCGGCGCATCACACCCTCATACCCCTACTCATGTCCGCGTTGTCTATCTCTATATCATCTCACCCCTATGTCCGTCACTGTGTGTGTGTGTCACCACCGTCGAACCAAGTGTTAATCCTGGCTGCAACCACTGTCTATAATGTGGTCGCTCCACATGTCTGCCACCACATGTGCCCCCCATGTGTCCTGTCTACTGACCACAGTTCTGTACCTCTCACATCTAATATCACTCCTTGTACTTACAGAGTCCCCCATAGTGTCAAAGTTTACCCAGTCAGTCTCCATGTGTGTCACCATCCACATCAACCAAGACCTCCTGATCCTATAGAATGTGTCTGACCTCAGACACTCTGACCACAATATACCCATGTATCACTTCCTATACCTTGTGTTCCTAGACGAGAGACTCGCCCAGAGTATATCACCTCCCCTTTCCTGTACTATGTGTCTTCTATACAAACACTACTGTACGCGACATGCACCGTGTCGTAGTATTTCTAAAAACTTTTATTTTTTATTTTTTATTTTTTTTTATTTTTTTTACTTACTTCCCTTATATATATATGACTAAAGACGCACCATGTCTGTTTCCTTCCCCCTTCTGTTCATTTAGTTTGTGTGCCTAATAAGAAATTCACTCTGACTAACCTCCCCATTCTACCCGCCAGATCTCGCATTCTGTCATAATAACTCTGACTATAAGTGACATCGTGTCTAGACACACCAAACTACCGTACCACATGTCCCTATTTCTATGTCGTCTCTCTGTCATTGTATCTGAATTCCACCTCTCACGCACCACTCTGCGTTGTACACCCCACTGTACTCTCTCTGTTCCACGTTTCCCCCACAATCTGTCCTCTTACGTGCCACCTCTGACTGTACTCCACTTACACCCTTGCATGTAGCTGCCCTAATTTCCCCCCCTCTCCTTCTTCTAACTCCCGCCTGTACAGTGTCTCATGTCCCCCCCTAGTTCATGTCCTGTCATCCCCGCTACTATCGTCATCCATCGCTACTGTATCCTGTAATCCCACTGTCTGCGTCATCCCCCCCTAGTATCCTTTATACCATGTCAGTGTCCCCTACCCAATCATGTCATGTCTGTGTCCAAGCCTGTTCTATGTCCCTCGCCCTTACGTATCCTCATACCGCCCCCTGTGTACTATTCCTCATTTGCCCTGCCATGCCTTCAGTGTCCCCCCTGCACCATCCTCTGACTGATGCCCAGTATCATGTCATGTCTGTGACCCCCCGCACGTCTGTACTTGAGTCTTCTGATCGAACTCCCTTGTGTTGATGTGTACCCGCAGTCTGTCTGCTCCATCCCCCCCTACCATTTTGATACTCATGCCCATTGTTTCATAACCCGTCCTAACAATCTTGTTCATGTCACACCCACATTTCTCTGACGCCCTGGTGTCTTGTGATACGTCCACAATGTGTGCTGAGTGTGTGATGTCCTGCGCTTGTGTCAATATTCCCGTTCCACTGCATATAGTTAACTGTATCATGTGCCTTTCAGACGACATGTAGTGTGACGCCGCCAATGCCATGTAATAACATTAATAAACCTGAATATGAGTCTTAAAGTCCTTCGTCGCATTAGTAATCAGCGAAAACCTGTGAAACCAACTATCCCTATCCAACATAAAAAGATGTGATGATGAATGAAATCCTGAGCTGTGACTACGTGGTTGATTCGATGCCAGGAGTGCGCTGGGTGAACAATTAGACTAGTACCGACTCTCGAAAAGTTGCCAATCGGGTGTGGGTGATGTCATCGATGATGCGCAGGGGAGAGTGGGGAGGAGTCGAGTGGTGGGACGTTGCTGGGTACCCCGCAGAGTGTAGAGAGTGGGGTACGCACAACGCAACACGAGACGCAGAAGCAGACGGCGGAAACGTGAGAAAGAAGGGCGGCACTTCTCTTGTGGACGCGATCCTCTCCTATAGGGGGAGAGCTAGAGTAGCCCGATTTCGCACGAGAAGAGTTCTGCCTTGACTTTAAGAGTGTACAATGCAATACAATACAATACAATACATACAATACAATACTCAATACTAGAAAGAACAAACAAGGATATAGCTGTGGACAGTAAGTACACACGGGAGATGGAAGCTTGTGGCGGGACTCTTTTAAGTATGGTGTCTTCTTAGGACAGCCATACCCCACTTTCAGAGGAATTTTGTTCTCATTTTTAGTTTTTTGAAAAACTTCAGGCGTTGTTATGTACAGAGCCTGTTGTCATGGGAAGGCAGTCACAACATTAATTATTAACTTGTTAAGGGGGTAGGGTGTGGACACTCAGCGTGTAATTAGTGGTGAGACTGGAACAACGTTTTGCGATAAGAGCCTGAAAAGTGCTGTGTGGATAAAAAGAGTCAGAAGGGAGATGAATGACCTTTTTTGAAATGAATAGATGAAAAACGCTAGAGTAATTTCTTGCTGTCGGTGTCGAGATGTCAGAGGAAACTACCGGGAGGGAGTTTCTGAGATGAGTATAACGAAAATGCGGTGACGCTGCGTTAAAGCGCTGACAAAGGCCAGGCCCAGTCCGACTGCGGGCGTGGGAAGAAAGAAAACTTCATCTTATAAGTCGTGTCTGGAAGAAAGGGAAGAAAGAGAGGACTGGCCAAGAAGGCAGAAAGATAGCATGAGGTGGAGTGACAGGAGAAGAAAAGGAACAAGGGAAAGGAAACTCAATTGGAGAGGCTAGAGAAAAAAGAGGGGAAATTCCTAGCATAGAATTTCCGAAAGGCGGGGAGGGAGGGTGGGGGGCAGAATGTGACGACAGCCTCCCCCCCTCCCCCCCCCCGCTACCTCCCCCCTGACATCCCACGGGGGGCGACGGATAAACAGGTTTTTGCATCTATATGTAAAACGACCGTAGGAGCTTGGCCTGACGCCGAGCGCCCAGCGCAAGAGGACGCTGTGGGGAGACTTGGGTAGAGGAACATGCAAGGATGTTTGTGCGCCGCCCTTCATAGTAGAGGACTTGGCCGGCCATCTGGCCAAGACACAGAGTGAGAAGAGAGAGAGAGAGAGAGAGAGAGGAGAGGAGAGAGAGAGAAGGCATCTTATTCACCGTCTCTGCATAGCACAGAGAGAGTGAGAGGAGAGAAGGAGAGTGAGTGAGAATGTAGAGAGAGAGAGAGAGAGAGAGGGTTGAGAGAGTGAGAGGAGATGAGGAGAGAGTGAGAGCGCGCGCGGAGCGAGAGAGAGTGAGAGAAGGGATCTTATTCCACCGTCTACATTACTGAGAGAGAGAGAGAGGAGAGAGAGAGAAAGGTGAGGAGAGAAGTTTCAGCCCCTGGGATGAAGGAATATACTGGAGCAGACGAAGGCCAGCAGAACACGGACATATCCTCGAGTCCTCACTCTCTTCATGTCTTCAGATTCACTCCCTGAAATCTGGGCCACATCCGCGGCGGGACCCACGCTTCTGTTCATGTCTTTCAGTGAGGTGTTGGCAAATACTCTTTCAACTTGTGAAAAGATGTGGAAGAGCAGAACTATCTTTTTCCCACTTGGAGGAAACATTGTTGAAACCACCAGTGATAGAGGCCGAGTCCTTCTGCCAAAGAAACAGATAGCTGGTCAGCCCTCTGCCCATGGAAACAGTGTTGTTGAGGAGCTCAACAATCAGCCTGTCTGCTGCGGTGAATCCTGCTCTCTCTTCAGCACCAAAAGAAAGAGATTCTAGAAAAAAGATGTGACATTTGTGATGACCACACTTGGCAAAAGACAGAAAGATAACACACCAACAGCGAGAATCAATTTCCTCCCTTCCCCCTCCACCCAGGGATTGCTCCGTTTAACCCCCATTCCCTCCCTGGAAAGCTCAATGAAGACTAACGAAGACGGACACTTGCAGGGACTGAAAAGGGTGCAGTTGCACCTCACAAAATACAAGCAGTATACAATACCCTAGTCGGTCGCTAACAACATCTGCATAAGTCCACCTGTACGCGCATTGGAGGACCAGCAGTGCAATGGCGCACGGCCTGTAAGTGACAATCACAACAAGCAGCTTCAACAGACAGACCCCCCCAACCCCCCGCAGAGGGGCCTGGCACGACTGCCACAAATGGACGACTTGCTCATTGGGAAGAAAAAGATCAAACTTCAATGCCCAGCGTGTCAAAGAAAAAGAAATGGAATCAAGGTCGTGACCGCAAACAAAAAAACTGGAAGAGTGCAGATCCCCCCCCCCCCCCCAACCACATCAGTGAACAACACTAGGCCTAGTCATGTGGAAGGCTTGGCCTACACACCGAAAGATATTCATTACTGTCTTTTGTTTCTAGTTATGATTTGTTGGTTTCACCGAAAACTTTATGAAAGGTTTTTGTTTAAAACACGTTTCTTCTATAGATCTACAATTCACTGCAAGGAAAATTTCACCCCACCCCCCACCCCCAGGAAGAAATGTGGAAGAATATTCGTTCTTGAATGAGCAAGATATGAGAACAGTATTTTGTCTTGTCAAAAGACAGTTAAAAAAACAAATACATTAACTTCTTTCCTGCTCTTTATTTCTGTGTCTTGTTTATTTACAGGTTGTGTTTTTTTCTTTTTTTTATTTTACTTCGACATTTCTACATAGGCTTATCATAATATCTTTTCATCAACCGGACTCCTGCCGTTTTCTGATCAGGAATTTGAGCAAAGCCACTACAATCACATACGGAAAGGGATGAAGCTCGACTGTACTGTTTATTTCGAGTTTTCCAAAAAGTCCACAAACAAAAAGTCACTGTGAGTAGGAGCCAGACAGAGCAAAATGAAAAGAGAATAATAATTCTTATGAGATTCCAAACTTGGGATCGCCAGTAAACTAGCGTGTATCCACTGCACCCCTGGCAGTTGGATCAGGTTGAGATTCGGTTCTCCTCTCTCACTCTCTCTCTCTCTCTCTCTCTCTCTCTCTCTCTCTCTCTCTCTCTGGGGTCAAAATGTCGAATCATCACTGTGTGTTTAATGAGTTCTCATGTCTTTCTTGAATTGACAGTCTTTAGTTAACTTGTCAGTTGGGACATTTGCAGGTAGATAAAGTAGTGCAGTATGCAGTCTGCCTTTAGCCTTACAGGCTGTGTGTGGTGGATTTTTGCCTGACATACCTGGCTTTATGTACAAAGTGCAAATTTAAGGCCACCATGTTTTTATGTGTGTTGACATGAGAACACGACCTGACGGTGTGGTGACAGGTGTGCTGCTCGTTTTGTTATACATGGGGCAATTTGATACATCAGTGTGGCACATGAAATGAAACCAGGTCCTCCAAAGCCAGACCCTTCAAGCAGACAACACTGAGGAGAGCATGCAGCGGACCGGTCAAGCACTGGTCTGGCAGTTGGTGGGACCCTTTCATAACAAAGAAAATTGATGGCAGCGATGTCGAGAATGATGAATAAATGCACAACAATCAGTGAGGTGAAGAAATGACATAGCCAGTTCTAAAAGAAATCATCTGACATGGAAAAAATGCCTACAAGAGATGGGTTTCTTTGAAAGTCTAAAGAAAGAAAACGAGCTATGAGAAAAGAAAAACGATGTCTGTTTTTTTCTTTTCGAGGCTAATGAATAAGAACTCATGTGCTTTTTTCATCCAGTCCCCGTGTGTATGCAGTGTTGTAAATTTTGCCATCCATTCCCACAGGCACACATTGGCCTTCTCTTCCGAAAAGTGGAACGGGTTTTAACATGTGCGCAAGATGTTCTGCGTGCGTTCGCACACGGAACCTCGGTTTATAGTCTCATCCGAAGGACTAAATGTTTATTTATTTATTTATCTTTTTATTTTCTTTTAAAGGATAATGAAATAAGCACTCATGTGCTTTTTTTCATCCTGAAAACGAGAGTCGAAACTGGAGAAAAAGACGGATCATCTGGAGGATAGTCAAAAAGAAACAATGTCATAATTCATGGAATTCCAAAGCAGAAGGATGAGACATGGCAGGAATGTGAGGGTATGGTCAGTGACATGATCACAGACACGCTGGAAATAATGATAATAATAATAATAATAATAATAATAATAATAATAAATGGAATTTATATAGCGCTGTATCTTGCACAGACAAATCAAAGCCAGAAACTATTCAATTTGAAGAGTGCATCGCCTGAACGCCAACCCAAAGTCACCCCTGGTTGCAACATGCAGCTCGTTCAAGGACAAAGAAAAACTTCTGAAGGCCAGGCACAAGCTCAAGGGCACCGGAGTGTTCATCAATGAAGACTTCACTGCCAGGGTCAGAGAAATCAGACGGAAGCTGACTCCTCACTTCAAGATGGCCAGACAGCAGGGGAAGGTCAGCATGGTCTATGACCACCTGGTCATTCAAGGAAACGTTTCGTCCTGGATGCAGATGACCAACTGAGGGAAGCAAAATAGGACTTTGGCCGGTCCTGCAAACCTCTGAACAATAAGTCCTGATAAGTGCTGATGGGGAGGGTGGGAAATGGGGTGGACATGCCAGTGACAGTCAAAAATGCTTAAAGTGGGAATTTCCGTGGGGAGTGATACATCACCAATAGAAGCTAAAAATACTCTGGGTTTCTCCAATTTTGTAAATCTGGTTAAAACAAGTAAGGGTGAAGAAGACGGTTATAATAATGTTGCAATATCACATGACCAAGCTAGCAGCGATAAATGTCTGAAAAACATTACGACTGACAGTAAAGAAACAACTGGTTTATCATGCTGCGTAAATTTACCTATAAATGCTTGTCAGTGCTGTCTGAGATGTAATGGTTGTGTGAGATGTGTGTATGTGGAGGTTGAGAGAGAGATTGCAGAGAAAGAGACTGTGGATGCCTGTAATACAAGTGATGTGGCATATGATGTATCAGAGGGTGAGGGAGAAAGAGGAGCGGGGATGAATGAAGATGGGGGTGAATGGAGAGCCATTGCGTGTGTTGAATAAGAGGGATGGATGATAGAGATGACAGTGCCAGCACATGTTGGGGAAAACACGATGCTGATATGAATAAATTGTCGTTTCTTCATTGGAATGTGTGTGGTATACAGTCAAAGCTTAATGATTTAGACTTTGTTCATTTCATTTCGTCTTTCGAATTTGCTTGCCTTGTTGAGACTTTTGTTGAAAATTTTTAGTCTAACTTATTCAATGATCACGAACTGTTTGTAAAACCAGCAGTGAAACTGACACGGCATGGAAGGTGTTCAGGGGACATTATTTGTCTTTTAAGAAAAGTTCTTGTCCCTTACATCTGATACATGAATGATGATGACTGTTGTATGCTTTTTGTGCTTGATAAATATTTTTTCCATTTTCCTACAGATGTTTTGCTTGTGTGTACCTATCTTCCCCCTGAAAATTCACTGTACTATGCTACTTGTGATGCTAATTATGGATTTGGTTTGCTGGAAAAATTTAGATAGA
>CM054137.1:57290867-57298506 GCA_028751875.1 Rapana venosa | reverse complement strand
AAAGACAGAAAAAAGTATTTCTGATGCGACACGTAAGAAATGCATTATTCTCTTTTCTATTCTTTACTCATAGGTTTTGTCATAAAGGTACTACCTACTTGGGACATTAATTTCCTATAACAATATGTTTTACACAATGTGGGGGTTGTTGATTCTGTTGAATACCTGAATGCAAAACATTGGCAAGGACTTAAGCTCGAGTAAGCACATAGACAACATAGACAACATATGTTCTAGAGCCGACAAGGCCATTGCTTTCTTGAAGAGGAACCTGGAGTTGGATTCTAAGAGAATCAAGGACATAACACACACAATTTTTTGTAAGAACAGGGCTGGATTATGCGAACACAGGATAGGGTCCTGACAGTTAGGCTTAATCAAGGGTAAAGCTATGTAGTGAAAAACATTATATCTTACCTTCAGACCATATCAAATACTTTAAACCTCAGTCCCAAGACTGACTGTGTGAGAAGATACTTTGGCTTTAGAACAGATTTTGTTTTTATGCTCACTACAGTTAAGGTCCTTGCCAATGTTTACATTCAGATACACAGCAGACTCAATCATTTCAACGTTTGAAGTTTCCTGCAAGATACAGAACAGCTTGTTTGTATGATAGTCTGACCTTGATAGCAGAAAATTAAGAAGACAGGCCCAACACTTGTCCTAAAACTTAAGAAAAAAATGACCAGGAAAAGCAAACAAACAAAATCCCTCACTGGCATTATCTTTTTCTTCTTTTTTAAAAAACTTGTTTCCTTCTTCTTTACCACATCTTTGTATTATACTTGATATTCCTTTCTTTTAAATTGCAGAACCTTTACATAGTTTAAAAAAAATTGAAATGGACTCTAGACAGTCCTTAGTATTCTCTCAATCGGATATGGGTACTAATCCAAGTTGCTGGGAGGCCTGAAGTTTGACGACTTTTCGCTGAACTTTGCCACTGGCAGTCAGAGGAAAGGATTCAACATTCACAAAGAACCGAGGACATGCTGACAATGGATCATCCCTGGACACAAAGATTCCCTCTGCAAACTCACGAACCTGATCCATGGACAGATCCTCTGACTCTGGAACCACACAGGCACACAGCTCTTCACCCAGGTTGGGGTCAGGCACCCCAACAACAACTACATCACGTACACCTGGCAGTTTCTGAGACGTTTTTCGATCCATGACGGGTTAGAAGATGTAGGGTCCCCTCATAATGGCATCACTTCCTCTTCCATCAACAAATCAGGTGACCCTGTTATTCAGCCGCGCCCAGGTCTCCAGTTCGAAAGAATCCATCATCAGTGAAGCCTCAGCAGTGGCCTTGGGATATTATTCAGGTAGCCTTTCATCATGCTGGGTCCTTTGACGAGGATAAGTCCAGTCTGACCAGGTGCACATGGCTTGAACTCATCCTTCATGTCGACAATCTTTACATCAGCCAATGGAAGGCCTGTATCATGGTCAGTGAAGTCCTGGCTGACGTCTGTCAAGTGTCAGGAAAGATATAAATCCAAATTCAGTAGCTCCATAGCCAACAGTGACGTTATGAGCTATCATGAAGGCCATGTCAACCAGATGCTTCTGAACGGGAAAACCACCTAACAAATATGTATCCAACTTCCATAGCAATGTGTCTTCACCTCCTTTAAGCTTTTCATTCTTTGCAATTTCAGCTAATGGTGAGAGAAAGGCAGTCGAAAAGAGGGCTGTCTGACACTTTTCTTCCTGGATACAGGTCCACAAGAACTGAGCCATGTCATCGGGGACTCCTGCTCTCATGTCACAGCAGACACGGGTTGCTCCATAGACAACAGAGCTGACTATAGTGCCACCAATCCATCCCCATTGGTGCTATGTTCAGTTGAATCTCATCACCCATGGTTGACTTGATTCTATTGCTACCAATGCCAGATTCATTGAGAAACGTTTTGTATGTACGGACAACCAGCTTAGAAAAAGCCAGTTGTGCCAGAAGTGGTAAAAACGCTGAAGACATCATCAGGTTGGACATCCTGTGACACAAACCCCTCTTCCTGTACCTTCAGCCGACCAATGAAATCTCCTGGCCCTTCATTCTCCACCCGTGGTACAAAGATCACTCTCTTTAACCAGGGCAGCCTGGAGGACGTCACGTGCTGCCCATCCTCCTCCACCTGCACGTGATTCTTCAGCACGTTCCAAGGACTGTCAGTGACGTCAGGATCCACGAGGAGGGTCGGGGCACGGGACACACTGAGAGTGTTGAGCAAGTCTGAGCCATCAGTCATCAGACACTGACCATTGACAGAGGCTGCTCCAGACATCCAGATACCTGCCTCGCACACTGCTCTCTCCGGACTGTTGGGCAGAGTGTTCACCACTAGATCTCCCCTGGCTATCCCCTTGCCCCTCAGGTCAGCAGCGAAACGACCAGACAGTGTGTAGAACGTGGCCCAGGTCACAACACTGCGCTGCTGGTTCTTGTCTCTGAAGATGAAAGCAGGGGAGTGTGGTTTCTCCTGTGCCCAGTGCTGTAAGGCTTCTGGTAAGGTCTGGAAACGGGGCATAGTGCAACAGTGTTGACTCTTCCCGACGTGTAAACTGTATGTGATAAAGAACAAATAGTTTTGCTATTGGAAGGTTACATGGAAAGCAAACATGATGTTTTAACATTCACCGTAGAAATAGCAAACTAGATATCAAGGTGGTTTAAAGAAATATCTAAGAAAATCTGTTTGAATTTTACTTTTCCAGCGATTTTTTTCTTGGAAGAGACTAACTATTTAGGAATGTAATCAGAACCTTAAAATGGACTGGGAGACGTTTGCGACTGACATCTTCCTGTTCATTTTATGTCACGTTTACCGTGAGTCAGTATTCTAAAATTTTCCAGTATCTCTACATGTATCTTGTACCCATCTTTTGTCTGCATCATCTGTTTCTTGACCATATCTTCTTGTTTTATGGTGCTGCATTTCTTTTTCTGTCTCCAGCAAAAGCAGTTTTATTCAGATGCTTTCCGTTCTTTCTAGTGTCTTGCATCTCCATGTTAGCACTTTTGTTAGCCAGTCCTAAGGGCTGGTATTGCTGTTTTCTTCTTGAATCCGTTGCGTTGTTTTGTGTTGTGTTGTTGTTGGGTTGTTGTTTTTTTTACAGAGAACTGGAACAGTTAAAGGATAAAAGAAACACATGATACCAATTAGTCTCTGTATCTTTTCTTCCTGATTGACTGATTGTAATCTAAAACTGATGTCTGTGATGCGCAATGCCAGTGACCCCAAAACCTGTAAACAACATCGTTTGCCTGCACCGAGTGTGTGTGTTGTGTGTGTGTGTGTGTGTGTGTGTGGTGTGTGTGTGTGTGTGTGTGTGTGTGTGTGTGTGTGTGTTTGTGCGTGTGTTTGTGTGTGTCTGTGTGTGTAGTGTAGAGTAGCGTAGCGTAGTTTAATTTTTAATTTTTTTAATTTTATTTTATTCTTTATATCGAGGATAATGGAATAAGCACTTATGTACTTTTTACATCCAGTCCCCGTGTGTTGCGGTTTTGTAAATTTTGTCATCCGTTCCCACCGGAATACAATGGCCTACTCTTACGAAAAGCGGAACAGGATTTTAATGTGTGCACAAGATGTTCTGCGTGCGTTCGCACACGGGGCCTCGGTTTATAGTCTCATCCGAAGGACTTTTAGGGAGAGTGGAGTCTGCACTGATGTTAACTTCAGGGGAAAATATCCCCTTAAGCGGCAATCGAACCCGGGTCGTCAGATTGCAAGCGCAATGTTCTAACCACTAGGCTTTCCCGTCCCCCTAGTGTGGTGTGGTGTGGTGTGGTGTGGTGTAGTGTAGTGTAGTGTAGCGTAGCGTACCGAGTGCGTGTGCCTGTGTGTGTGTGTGTGTGTGTGTGTGTGTGTGTGTGTGTGTGTGTGTGCGCGCGCGCGCGCGTGCGTGCATGTATGTTGAGTCAACATGTTGTCAAGAAGATGCCAAAGTTGAATCTTCAATGTGCCAACCTGCCCAGTCTGGAGATGATACTGCTGCAGCAGTAACTTCCTTGGGCTGCACATGTAGCAAGGAGAGGGCACACGCATGCCTAAAGCTGTCTTTTATTGGCGAGGTTGACGGGGAAAATGTGACCATAGCTCTTGCAGGAAATATTTCAAAGACCAACTGAAGAGGCAGCTACCATAGCTGGGATCCAGCACCAGACGTGGCAACAGGCAGCATTGATCAGGTCAAGTGGTGCTACTCCATCAGAGCAGTTAGGTGGAAGTTTAAACTTCAGAGAAGTGACTCAGCAAAAGAAGAAGAAAAGGTGATCAAAGGACCAACCAACAGAAGTTCTAATTCCTTCCTTTATCTTCCCAGGATGCAGCAGAACGTCCTCCTCGCACATTGACCTCTTCTGTCACCATCAGAGGGCATGTCGAAAATGAATTCATCTCCTTTCTTCCTATGACTCTTAATAATAATAATAATAATATATGAAATTTATATAGCGCTGAATCTTGTAAAACCCAAACAAATCGAAGCGCTTGCACTCAATCATTTACAGGCATGCAACTCTCCTTATACATGATGAACAACAGATTTCAAATCCATGCGCGCGCACGTATGCACGCACGCACGCACACACACACACACACACTCACACACACACACACACACACACACACACACACACACACAACACACACACACACACACACACACACACACACACACACACACACACACACACACACACACACACACACACACACACACTCGGAACGACACTTAGAAGGTGAAAGATGCTGTTGAAAATTAGGGACAGATATGTGGGGGGAAAGTCTCAGGTAGGAAATAAGTGTGTTTTGAGGCTAGATTTCAAGGTATCAAGTGAAGGCTTTTGGCGAAGTGAAAGAGGGAGGTCATTCCAGGTGGATGGACCAGAAACAGAGAAGGAGCGACGGCCAACAGTGGTTTGTTTGAATCTGGGTGTTCGAAAGCACAAAGTATCTGCGGCTGAACGAAGGGAACGGGATGGAGTGTACAGGTGAAGACAGTTACAGAGATAAGAGGGTGCAGATTTGAGGAGACATTTGAAACAGAGGGTATTGATTTTATACTCCAGTCTTTGTGAGACAGGCAGCCAGTGAAGAGATCGCCGAAGAGGAGTGATGTGTTCGGATTTTTTTCTTTCTTAGGACCAGTCGAGCTGCAGAGTTTTGTATGCGTAGAAGAGAGTGGATAGATGATGCTGGTAGGCCAGCCAAAAGAGATTTACAGTAGTCTAAACGTGAAAGAAAGAGGGGATTTTTGGACAAGCTTGGAAGTTCCCCCCATCAGTGGGGACAGATACTTGCGTTTAACCGCTTTTAAATTGCGCCGAAAATTTTTTTGTAGCAAGCGGGCCCGGGTTTGGGGTGTTTGAATTTTTTTAATAGAGGGGGTTTTTGTCAAGAATACCCCTAAAAAACTTCACAGAGTTTTTGGACAAAGGGTCGGGAGTATTTCCCGAAATTTTTGTTGAAGTTTTTGCGATAGGGGAAAAATTTTTATTTTTGGGTTTCCCTTTTAATGAGAAATTGGTTTTGGGTTTTTTGGGCCCTTTTTTAAGGGGGGGAAAATTTTTTCGGAGTCTTTCCGGGTTTTAAAATGTTTTTTAAAGGGCGGGGTAGGCCAAAATTTTTGTCAGGGGGGAAGGGGCAATTTTTTCAACAGTACACGGCACTGAACCCTGAGTTTTTTTTGGGCCCAATAGAAAAAGATGACCCTTTTTGGTTTGGGTTTTTTTATTTATGGGGGAGAGTGGAGAGTTTTAGAGAGTAAAAAAAAAACGATCCATGGGGGAAACTCCACTTTTCCATTTTAAACAGGTTTTAATGTTTTTAAATTTTTGTTTACAATAACTTTCGGAACCGGTTTTGTGAGGAAAAGTAAACCAGGTGAGGGCTTTTGCCGTTAATCCCAAAACATTTTGGAGGGAAAAAAAAAGGGAAAATTGAGGGGGGATTATGGAAATAAAAGGCGGGCAGTTAAGTAAAGAAGATTTGAGGGGGGAAGATTTTTCCTGCATCAGAACAAAAAGAAGGATCTAAAGGTGTAAACTGGGGGGGTTTTCGGTTTTTGTGGGGGGGGCCCCGATAGGCAGTTTGGAAAAGTGGGGAGGAGAACATTGGAATGAAGGTGACTTTTTGGGGCTTTTTGAAACCTTTTTTCAAGTATTTTTAGAGACAAAGGGTTTTTTTTGGGACAGGCCCTAGAATTCTTCAAAAGGTTGGGGTTTCGGGTCGTGTTTTTTCATAGGGGGTTTAACTTTTTCCCCTGTTTTTTAAGAGTGAGGGAAAAATTTTTCCCCCTGACCAAGAATATTTTTCTATTTTTGGGATAATAGGTAAAATTTTTTTTTTGGGAAGGCATTGTGAGAAAAAAAAGGAGCTTTTTTTTGGGGGATAAAGGGAAAAGTAGGGGAATTTTTTATATCATTTCCTTCAAATTGTCATAATCTCCTTTTTCACTTGGGGGAGAAAGGAAAAGGAGGGAGTGCCAGTAAACCCCTGGGGATCAGGGGGCCGAAGGCGGTTTTTGAGTCTGATCCGTTTGGAGGGGAGGTTTCGAACTTTGTCTGAAAAAAAGCAGAAAATTTTGGATGGAAAGTTTCGGGACAGGCTGTGGGTGTTGGGGCAGGGGGTTTTTTGTTTTTTCCCAGACCCAAAGGAGATTTGGGGTTTGGGGGAAAAAAAAGGGGTTTTTTAGGGATGTGGGCACAGAAAACCCTTGGGGAAAAAGGTAGAAAATTCTGCCCTTTTCTGAATGGTTTAAATTTTAAGGTTTGACTTTTTTTATTTGTTTTGGGAAAAAAGTGTTTGCTATTTCAGTTTTTGGGACTTCCCCCATTTGCCTTTTTCCAAAGTTCCCGGGGCTTTTGGTTTGGGCCTATAAAGATGTTTTGGGGGTTTCCCAAATGATGCACAGGGCTTCAGGGGAGGAGGGGCCCAGTAGGATGGGGGGGCATGCTAAAAAAAACCCAGTTGGCGGGGAATAGTTTTTTTTATGGATCAAAAAGTCAGTGGGGGTAAAGGGGTTTTGTGAAAAAACGTTCAAAAAGTTTTGGGGAAAGGGAAAAAGGTTTTAATTTTTTAAGGGCCCTTTTTAAGATTGCGACGAGTAACTATTTCTTCTTTTTTTGACGGGTTTTTTGTGATTTGGGGTTTGGGAAAAGAATGGCGGAATAACAGAAAAAAAGCTTCGTGGGTGACAAAAACAGATGTGACAAGATTAAATGAAGCATTAGTAATCAGCCAGTCTGAAATATGACCAGATCTGTGCGTTGCTTCGTTTACCAGTTGAGAGAGAGAATGGTTGGACAGAGAAAGAGAAAGACGTTTGACATCTGGAGAAGACTGGTTGTCGAAATGGAAGTTGAAGTCACCAAGAATTATAAGTTTAGTGGGAGAGAGGCTGTAGTGGTCGAGGAGTGACTGGAATTCTTGGTGAAAAAGAGAAGATGTTAGGTTGTTTTTACGGCTGGGAGGTAGACGGTAAAGGCAGCAGATAGTAATAGAGTGGCCAGGTAGGTTGAGATTGATTTCGCAAACTTCAAAAGATTCATGTGAGAATTGAAGGTTGTGACTGAAAGAAAGAGATGGTTCCAATATGTCTTTGAGAATGATGGCAATCC
>CM054137.1:57280867-57288367 GCA_028751875.1 Rapana venosa | reverse complement strand
TTTTGATTCGTAAGTTCGTACATCATTGATACATTGAACACTCCGACCTTGCACGCCATTTGGAAGCCTCCAAGAGCAAACCCATGAACTTCGAAGATACAATGGGACATACTTGACTGGCCGAAGATCCTCTTGGTTACGGATATCGGCGAAACAACTACAGAAGAAGATCACAAACTATGGTATAGTGGGCGACGACTCAAACACCAAAACACGAGTAGGATTTCTTGTCAACAAGTGAAGAGAACTAACAGTGTCCATATCAGCTGTACCCCAATCTCAATGCATACTGATCTCCATGCGTGTCGCGCAGCAAAACCAAACAACATGACCATCATAACAAGTCTATGCAACCAACATCTACTACGATAAAGACACAATCGAGTGTTTCACTACTGCAAGATTTCTGGAGAAGCGCCATCCAAATCAACTCCCAGAAGGACTTTCCTCGGATCCAAGGTGGCGACCGTGGAAATGCAAGATTCGGACCTGAACGCTTAGTGACCCGGCCAGGGACAGAAGGCCGTTTTGGCGTGACGAAAACTAATGATTAGAAGGTACTCAGACTTTTGAATTCGCAAGGCAGCCACAAACACTTACAGTTCGCCAACACCTTCTATACCCCCACAAGACAACAAGAAGAACGACGTGGCACTCACGCAAATGGAAAGACACATAACCCAGGATATGATACATCTTCTGGCTGCCCCAAACGATTTATGTTCGAGCATCAACAAAGCCCAGACCAAAGTTTTCCCTGGCGCTGATATTGCAGTGACCACGACCATGGTACTTACAGTGACCTACAGATCAAGCTGAAGTACGGCAAAATCCAGAAGAGAAAACCCCTTTGGGTTCAAAAACATGGAAAACTGCGAAGGACTCCCGAAGTCCGCTCTAAATCTTAAGCTGAGATAGGGGGCAGATTGGCAGCATGAATTTCCTCCAAGATACACAACAACCTCACTGAGACCTCAGCAAAGACATTCATGAGACAGCGCTGGATATCCTTGGGAAAGAGATGAATAAAGAACCAACCGTGGGTTAAACAACGAGCATTACTCCTGGACCTGTGCGACCACATAGGAGCTTAAAGCCAATGAAGAACAAAAAACTACCCGAGAAACGGGCCGAAGAGTATAAAAGAACACAACATAAAACAAAAAATAGTGAAAAAATAAAGTCAAACAGATCATCAAGGAAGAAGATGACTGAAGGACATGGAGGAACTGGATGCGTCAGAACAATGCTCCAAGGTTGAGAAGGCAATAGGCGAGAGGAGACCAGCGAAAGTGGCGTAAACCCAGACCATCAAGGTACACATCCAAGTCCCTCAGCAGCCAAAGACCCTCCGATTTATTGAAGCCAAAGAGGGGTTCAGCTTCCTTACAGAGAGCGCCACTATCATGAAGAGATGACAGAATATTGCAGAGACCTGTACAACTACAAGCTGAAGGCTGATCCGAACAAACTTCACGAGCAAGATCCCAGACCATCAGATCCTGAAAGCACACAGGTGCTGGAGGAAGAGGTAGAAAGAAGCAGTAAGATCCCTGAAAGGAGGCAAGTCACCAGGATTGACAACATCCCGGCTGAGCTCATCAAGAACGGAGGCCCAAGAATGATCAAGGCATTAACAATCATCTGCCAACGCACTCTGACCAGCAAAGAGTGGCCTGAACAGTGGACCCAATCCATCATAGTTCCACTTCCAAAGAAGGGAGACCTGAAGAAGTGCCAAAATTACAGAACAATCATCTGATAAGCCATCCAAGCAAAGTTATGCTACGCATTGCCTTGATCAGACTGAAACCACAAGCAGAAGAAATCCTATCAGAAGAACAGGCAGGATTCAGACCAGGTCGAAGCACTGTCGAACAGATCTTCAACATCAGAAATGCTCATAGAGAACATCCTCCAACATCAGCTACAGCACTACAACAACTTCATGACTTCAGAAGGCCTTCGACCGCGTGTGGCAAGAAGCTCTGTGGCAATTCATGAGAGACTATAGCTTCGACGAGGACCTTATTCAAGTCATCCAGGCGCTGTAAATGACAGCTCCCACAGTGCAGTCCTCATGGGGGGAGAAATAGGAGTTCTCGGGACTTCAGTTGGAGTTCGACAAGGCTGCCCGCTATCCCCCGTCTTTCAACGTGTTCCTGAGAACACAATCAGGAGCCTCCTTGGCTTCAAGACCACAATTCACAATAGAGAAGGCAGTCCTGCAATCTTTCGATCGCAGACGATATTGATCTCATGGGCGCAGTTGAAGAAAGAACTCCAGGGATCTCACCACAGACTGGAAACAACGCCATTGCCCACGAATGGAGATCAGCAGGAAAGAGCAAGATCCTAGTGAACAGTACCACATCCGACCACTCCACCAGCATCAAGATGATGGCGAGACACTAGAGGAGGTGGAAACTTTCAAGAATCATGGAGCAGTCATCACCAAAGAAGGCCACGATCACCACAAGAGGTGAAGATCAGACTTGCTGAGGTAAAAAACACTCTCCTCCATGACTAAGCTGGCGAAAGTTGGGAGAAAACCACAACAACAGAACCCATCACGAAGGTCAGACTCTACAAGGCACTCGTCACATCCATTGCCTTGTAACAGCTGTGAGCATGGACACTAACTGCCGATTAGAACGTCGCATTCAGCCTTTGAGATGAAGAGCCTCATGCGGATCTGAACATCACCACAGAGACCGCAAAACCAATGACTTACTGTCTGGCAGCAAGATCGAGGCACTGGCTGGCAAACAAGAACCATTTGCTAGATACAGTCAAACGGAGGAAACTGATTGTTTGGCCACACAACAAGGCATAACAGCCTGTCAAAGACCAGTCTGCAAGGGAATGGTGGAAGAGCAGGAGCAGGGAAAGGACACCACGCAAAAGCTGGATATCCAACATCAAGGAGTGGACCGGCCTCACTAAACCAGCCTCCTGAAAACATGCCCAGGACAGAACCATTTGGCGGTCCACTTGCAGCGTCCGTGCGGGTACCCCAACGGTCGTCCCGACCAAGGGATGAGTGAGTGAGTGAGGAGTGACTATTAGTATTTTTGCTTCATTTAAAGTTCGTTTGGATGAGATTGTAAGAGTTAGTCTTGTGTACGTTTATGGTGCTGACTGCCTTATGTGAAGAAATACGTTTCATCACGTCCATGATATTTTTATTATGTGGATTACACTTTGTATGTTGGTCTGAGATAGCAATGTTAGGATTTTTTTTCCACCAATGTTATGTGTCTATATCTGTGATTATGTGTAAAGGCAAACACTTCTAAAAATATCTTTTGAAAATAGCTTTAGTTAGGAAGGCCAAGTAGAATATCTCCAACACTTTTGAACATTATATATTGAAGACCAAGTCTGAATATCTCTACGCCAGGAGGCCAAAAAATAATAACAACGGTAAAAACTGATAACCTTTCCGAAATATTCCGTATAGAGGAAACATTTCTTTATCTTTCTTTGTCACGAGAGTCACAATTTCTTCAATAGCCATTGCCCAGAAATTGTCATATACAATGCCGTCTTAAACCAATGACAGTCCCTGACAAATCTTGCATGTCAGTACAACATTCCGAATTTGGAATGGAAGTGTTAGCTATGTATTCTATGACATTTCCCGTAACTTATTTCTCTGAATTGGCATGTTCCGAGGTAATAATAATGTGAGAGTTAATGTTTTGATATTTTACGATTACTGTTCCTCCATTCTCCTACCTGATTACATATTGGTTTGCTGAATGACAAGGCAACATATGTTGCATTGAAAAATGCTACTGATTGTATATTCCTCTCTCTGTCTGTCTTTCTGTCTGTCTTTATGTCCTGTCTGTCTGTCTGTCCATCTCTCTCTCTCTCTTCCTCTCTCTCTCTCTCTATCTCTCTCTCTCTCTCTCTCTTTCTTTCTCTCTCTCCCACTCCACCAATACACAAACACATGCACACCACATGTACACACACACCACAAACACACTCAACACACACACACACACACACAACACACACACACACACACACACACACACATCACCACACCACACACACACACACACACACACACTACACCACACACTCACACACACTACACACACACACACAACACACACACACACACACACACACACACACACAACGCACGCACACACACACACACACACAACACACACAACACACGACCCACCGCACATTTATCACCCCATCCCAAAGGACTCTCCCCACGAGATGCACGTGCCAAGCCACACTGTCAGCGCTGGCGTTTAGATAATGTAGGGCTGTATAGGCCTGCAACTGCAACTGCACGCTTGTGAGGGGGATAGGACTGTCCCTGTGCTGAGATGTATGCTGATGCTGTGTACCTGGCCTGTAGATTGGCATCAGTTGGGGAGATACTGGGAAGGTGAGAAGGAAGATAGAGACAGTGCCTTGGTGAAGAAAGGGAGGTAGATCAGAAATCTCTGGCAGGCCAGGTTAATTCTTCATCATCACCTTGCTTGGACAATAATCAAAGTTTTTCATTACAGCAACCTTTGTCTCTGAAAGATGGTAGAATGTGTGGTTTGTATTATGGTTGTTATTCTTCTTGTAGGGGATGGTGATTCAATTGTGTTTATAAACATCTTTATGTTTCATTCAATGTAATCATACCATCTAACAGTTATATCCAGGTTTAGTGGACAAAGAAAAATGTATATAAATTATTATTGCTGAACTCTAGATGTTACACTTGATGATGCCCAAGATTAACAAAAAAAATAACAACAACAAGCACCACAACATACCAAGTGTTTGCTTTTTTACACATCACCAAATTGGCTCAAGAAAATGTATGCCGGGGTCGAAGAATAGTCATTATAAGCAGATTATCTAATAACGTTATTACAATAGAGGAATAGTTTTTTGTGTTTGTTGTTAGCTGCTTCTGGAGAATAATGAAAAATGCCAGATGTATATTCAGTGACATTTCATGCTGATGTTGCAATAACTTGTTCCTTGAAAGTTGCATGCCCACAGCCTGTAATTGTGTGTAACTGTTCCCTCCTACTTTATGAGAAGCGTGTTGTTTGTCTACTGTTGACTGATGGCAAAGCCGAGATTTTGTGTTCAGCTTCTTCTTCTTCTTCTTCTTCTTTGTTGAATGCTCAGACAGCAACTATTGCAGCGAAAGCGAAAATGCGTCACGCTGCCGTTAAGCGTCTGACAAGTCAGGCCCAGCGCGTCCGACCTCGGCGTGGAAGAGAATTGCTATCTGTTAAGTCTTCCTGGAAGAAAAGGGGCAGGAGAATGGACCAAGAAAGCAGAAAACTGACAAGGAGGAGATGACAGGAAGAAAAGGAACAAGGCAGAAACAAAGAGAATGATAGAAAAGAGGACATTTCTAGCACAGAATTTCCAGAATATGGGGATGCTGTTTATACTGATAGGCCCCCGGCATTCCCAAGGGGGAAGAGGAAGGGGGTGGTTACTGTGTTCAGCAAATATTGCTTTCTTTGTTTTGTTTTTGGTGCACAGTAGGAAAGTGGTTTGACTGTCAAACGTGTCACAAGATAGTGTTTATAATGAGGCAGAAGTTCAAATCTTGCTGGTGTGTCCATTTGGGGATGTATTTTCCCCCCTGGAGTGACTATTAGTATTTTTGCTTCATTTGAAATCCGTTTGGATAAGATTATAAGAGTAAGTCTTGTGTACGTTTTTGGTATGGTGCTGCCTGATGTGAAGAAATACATTTCATTCTATGATAGTTTATATTATGTGGATACACGTTTGTTCTTGGTCTGTTTATAGGGAATGTTAGGATTTTTTCCACAAATGGTTATTGTATCTATATCTGCGATTATGTGTAAGAGGCAAAAACTTCTAAAAATATCGTTGGAAAATAGCTTAGTTGTAGGCAATGGCCAAGTAGAATATCTCCAACACTTTGAATATAATTCTGAAGAAAAAGTCTGAAATATCTCTACGCAGGCAATATACAACGGTAAAAACTGATAACCTTTCGAAAAGTTCCGTATAGAGCAACATTTCTTTATCTTTCTTTGTCACGAGAGTCACAATTTCTTCTTAGCCATTGCCCAGAATGTCATATACAATGCCGTCATACCAATGCAGTCCCTGTCAAATCTTGCATGTCAGTACAACATTTCCGAATTGGATGGAAGTGGTAGCTATGTATTCTATGACATTTCCCTGTATTCATCCCGTAACTTATTTCTGGGTAGTGGCATGTTCCGAGGTAATAATATGTGAGAGTTATGTTTGATATTTTACGAGTCACTGTTCTCCATTCTTCCTACGCTGATTACATATTGGTTTGGATGAATGACAAGGCAACATATGTGCATTGAAAAATGTCTACTGATTGTATATTCCTCTCTCTGTCTGTCTGTCTGTCTGTCTGTCTGTCTGTCTCTCTCTCTCTCTCTCTCTCTCTCTCTCTCTCTCTCTCTCTTTCTCTCTCTCTCTTCTTCTCTCTCTCTCTCTTTCTCTCTCTCCCACTCACCAATACACAAACACATGCACACACGTACACACACACCACAAACACACACACACACACACACACACACCACACCACACACACACACACACACACACACACACTACACCACACACACACACACACACACACACACACACACATGCACACACACACACACACACACACACACACACACACCACACGCACAGTTATCAACCCCATCCCAAAGGACTCTCCCCACGAGATGCACGTGCCAAACCACCACTGTCAGCGCTGGCGTTAGATAATGTAGGGCTGTGATGTAGGCTACACTGCACTGCACTGCTGTGTGAAGGCGATAGGGAGCTGTCTGTGCTGCTGATGTATGCTGATGGTGTGACCTAGCCTGTGAGATTGGGCATCAGTTGGGGAGATACTGGGAAGGGGAGAAGGAGGATAGAGACAGTGCCTTGGTGAAGAAGAGGGAGGTAGATCAGAAATCTCTGGCAGGCCAAGGTTATTCTTCCTCATCACCTTGCCTTTGGGACAAGTTATCAATGTTTTTCATTACAAGCACCTTTGTCTCTGAAAGGATGGAGAATGTGTGGTTTGTATTATGTTGTTATTCTTCTGTGTAGGGGTGGTGATTCAATTGTGTTTATAAACATTCTTTATGTTTCATTCAATGTAATCATACCATCTAACAGTTATATCCAGGTTTAGTGACAAAGAAAAATGTATATAAATTATTATTGCTGAACTCTACAGTGTTACACTTGATGATGCCCAAGATTAACAAAAAAATAACAACAACAAGCACCACAACATATGCAACGTGTTGCTTTTTTTTTTTTACACCATCACCAAATTGGCACAAGAAAATGTAGCGTCGAGATTAGTCTTATAAGCAGATTATATAATAACATTATTACAATAGAGGAATAGTTTTGTGTGTGTGTTGTTAGCTGCTTCTCTTAAAGTAAAAGATCATCGACAAAAAGACTTTGTGAATTTAGTTACAC
>CM054137.1:57244827-57280367 GCA_028751875.1 Rapana venosa | reverse complement strand
AGCAAGGGAGGGTTAGGCAATGGTTCGTCTCCACTTTGTTTTCTTTTTTCATAAATGAACGACATCAGAATGGCAGAGATGGACATATGGCGCCCCAACTGACGCCCGATAACGCCAATTTTAATCATTTATTGCCGATGATGTGGTTCTTGTTACATACAGTCCTACGGGTTTACAGACCAGACAATGTTCGAAACGTTATGCTGACAGTTTTTATTTACAACTAAATGTAGAAAAAAACCAAGATAATAGTCTTTAGAAAAGGGGTGTCCTTTGGGGAGTGCGTGAAAACGGAAGTGTGGGAATCAAAGCTCAAGGTTGTGAACAGTTATAAATACTTAGGATTGCATTTTACGACCACATTGCCCATGACATGTGCTGTTGAAGAACAGCCACTAAGGCCAAGTTAAGAACAAAATTTAAACACTATGAGAATGTCTCCTGGAAGCTGGGAATGTTTCCAAGAGATTTTTCTTTAAAATGTTTGATATTCGGGTTTGCCCCTGTCTTGTTATATGGTGCGGAAGTTTGGGGGTTACCAGCACTTTAGTATCTTGAAAAAACAATTTGTTGCATGTAAACGCTTCTTAAAATGTAAGTTTTCAAACGCCACATGTCATGGCACTGGTAAGCGGGGTCGACATCCCATGTATGTATTAGCAGCTGAGAGATGTGTGCATTCTGGCTTAAAGTATGTAACATGTCTGAAGACAGACTACCTAAAAAAGCTTATAAAATATTAAACTATTTACGGGATCGGGAAAAAAGACATGGGCATTTCATTTAAAGCAGTTACTTTGTGGTTAAATGGATTCGAGATGTCTGGCATCAACAAAATGTAGGGATCTTCGATACTTCCTCTCTGTTTTTAAACAAAGACTCGCTGGTTGTGGCAGAAATATAGAAACTCACGAACGTTTTGAGTTTTACAGCAGCTTTAAAGCAAACATTACAGACTGAAAACTATCTTGACCATACATTATTGAAATGCCATAAGATGCACATTAAAATTTAGATAGGTAATTTCGCCTATATACGTGCACAAACTGCGTTACAGGAAAGATGTTATACCCCGACACTGATATGCCTGCTGTAACACAAATTTAAACCGACCAGCATGTTTTGTTTGACTGTGCACCTATGAAAGACTTCGAAGAGATGTAAATGTTATTCCAGAGCGAAAGATAATGTTGCCTATGTGATGTCGTGTGATGATAAGGTGTCTGTTAGTCAGTTATCCCATTCTTGTGTTATGTTTATAATATGCGAGCAGAATAGGGAAAAAAACCAAACATTTCATAAAACCTCCATGTTTTCAAAAGAAATCGAAAGGAAATGAATCTAAGAGATTATCTATTAAAATCGAAGCAAAAAGATGGATATAAAAAGCAAAGAAACAAAGCCACTTGAATGAAGCACGCGCAAAGCGAAAATTTCAAGATTTTTCAAGATTTGCTGCCTTCACCCAGAATCCAAAAACGATTTTAAAGCCTTGACAATACCTTGACTAATAATTCAAAACACAACACCCAAAAGTCATAAAAAAACAGTAGAAAAAACCCTTTAACTCTCACTTTGCAAACATTTCTGAAACTATAATATTCTAATAACAGAACAATAACAAATGAGCTGACAGAACTAAAACATTACTGTTCATCAAAAGGCATTTCTTCTGAATTTATCATACCCCCAATCACAATAATAGAAATGTATAATAGCTTACTCAAATTAAAACAATCAGGATCAAGAGACCTTGACAAATAGATATTAAAATACTAAAAATCAGCGCATATGCGCATGCTATAAACTGATACTCTAACGTATATCTTTAACGTGTGCATTGAAAAGAATTATTTCCCATTGAAGTTAAACAAGCCAAAGTAATACCTTTACACAAAATCAGAGACTGAACCAATCCGTCTATCTATAGACCAATATCTATACTAATCAGTCCTATCTAAACCATTAGAAAAACATGTAAAATTTCACTTCATTCTCATTTTAAAACCCATGATCTAATTAATAAAAACCAGTCGGATTCGTGAAAACCATTCTTGTCATACTGCCCTAATACAACTGACCGAGCGATGTCTTTGAAATAACAATAATAGTGAAATTATGGAGAGCCCTTTTTTTTTTTACACTTTGCTCAAGCTTTTGACGTTAATAAGCCACTATCTCCTCATTAAAAAATTAAAATGCTACAGAATTTTCCACCAAGCATTATCATTTTTAGATTCTTTTCTGGAGGGAACTGGTTGTTGAGTCTTTGAGGGTGCCCCCACGTCGTCAGACTACGGGACAGATAGATAGATAGATAGATAAGATTTCTCAGTCATCGTCAACAGCTTGTTGAAATCGGGCCCAGAAGATCAACCTTATTGCCTGTGATATATTGGTATACCACAGGGATCAATTACTAAGGGCCACTTCTTTTCTCTATTATTTAATGACCTACCTCTGCATATTTATGGTTCATGTGAAATGTTTTGCGATGATACATCAATTCAATGTAGCAAAAGTGATCCTAACCAGCTTGTGAATGATATGCAGCAGATATTGATAAACTCATTGAATGGACAGAACTCAATCATATGTTTTCTTAATTCAAACAAAACAAGATGTATGTTTATAAGGACTCGGTAAAAAAGACAGAAAGTGCGTTTTACATTCGCACCAATATTTATCCAAGGTCGAAAAATTAAAGAAGTTGTTTCATACAAAATACTAGGTGCAGTTCTGGTCAGAACACATAGCCACTTAGAAAACGAATCTCAGTAAGACTATATCAACTTAGAAAAATCAAACATTTTCTAAACCTACAATCATGAAAACTATTCTTTCACGCACATATTCTATCTCCCATAGATTATGTTTCAACCTTATGGGATAGTGCTAGTGAAACAAATCTAAAGCATCTAAACCGCCGACATAAAGGAGCTATCAAACTAATCCCATTGATTCCTAATACATTGACCACCAACAACTACAAAGAATTAGATATTCTTCCACTCAAAGACAGCCTGCATTTCAACAAGTGTCTATGTATGTACAATATATTAAACGGAAAAGCCCCAAAGAAAATTATGAAACATTTTGCCGTTAATAAAAACAAGCCTACTGACTGAAACCAACCAGGTCTTCCAACCCTAAAGAATACCAGGAGGCCAACAATCTTGTGAAGAAGCCAATGTTAAAGGCCAGAGAGAAGTGAATCAGTGATCAATGTGATGAGATCGAAAAAAGCATGAAAGTGGGCAACAGTAAAAAGGCATACGACACCCTGAAGAAACTCACAAAACCACTTCAAACCAAATCATCAGTCATTGACGACAGCTCCGGAAACCTCCTCACAGAAAGCTCAGCTGCATTGAACAGGTGGTCTGAGTATTGTCAAGAACTATACAACTACCCAATCCAATCTGACAAGAGCATAATAGAAGAGGAAGCAGCAACATCAAGAGTACCCTCGCCATTACCTTTACTGAGGGAAGAAATGGAAGAAGCCATTCGCAGTTTACCAGTAGGAAAGTCCCCAGGAGTAGACAACATACCAGCAGAGCTGTTCAAGCATGGTGGCATGTTACAGCTATGTCAGAAGATTTGGAGACAAAACAGTGGCCAACAGAATGGACACAATCATTCATTATACCCCTGCCCAAGAAGGGGAATTTACGCCAATGCCAAAACTATAGAACAATCAGCCTCATCAGCCACGCCAGCAAGATCATGCTCAAAGTTATTTTGAATCGCCCAAAAAAGGGGCAAAAACACCTTGCAGAGGAACAAGCGGGGTTCGGGGCGGCAGGAGCAAAATCAAAACAATTTTAACTGCCACATCCTAGGAAAAACATCTTAAAACTTTCAAGAAAACCTGTTCCACAACTTCATCGACTTCAAAAGGCTTTCGACAGAGTATCACAAAGGGCCTGTACAGGTCCCAGAATGTTTGGCATCAAAAAGGACATGAAAAAAACAATTCAAAAACTAACAACACCGCAAGCAGTGCAGTCCTTCGAACAACGGGTCGGAACTACTTCAAAACCACAGGGGGGTCCGAAAAGGGATGCCTTTTATCCCCCCGCCCTGTTTAATCTGTTTTTGGAAAACATTATGAGAAAACCCCTTTCCTGACTTCCACCTACCATCTCCTTTGCGGCAAACCCCTCAACAACTTGCGGTTGCCGTTGACATTGACCTCATGGGCGGAAGAACACAGAGTGCAAAAACTTACGACCAGACTGAAACAGAGCTGGAGCATATGGGATGGAGGTACCGGAGAAAAGAAAAGTATTTAACAGCACAGCAATCCCACGCAAAATTTACATAACGCCAGCAACGGGAGGTAACGCTTTTAAATACCTTGGCGCTACACCCCAAAGGCGGGCGATCGATAACAGAAATCAAAGTCAGACTAGCCATGGCAACATCTTCCTGCCAAAACTCACCCCCATAGGAAAAGTAAAAGATCATTTCCCAATCAAACTAAAGCTCTACAAAGCCCAAATTCAACATCCTGCTGTAGGGAAAGTGAAACCTGTACTTTATTTGCTGAAACAGCAAAGCGAATCCAGTCTTTTGAAACAAAATGCCATAAAAACTCTGGAAAAACCCGGAAAAAGAAAAGACCAATGTTTTGTCAAGAGCCAAATAACACAGCTGGCAGGTCCACAGGAACCCCTTTCACCATCGTCAAGAAGAAAAAGCTGACATGGTTCGGTACGTCACCCACCCAACACCTCCCAAAAGGGTACTGAGGGAACACTCGAAGGTGGCAGAAAAGGGGAAGACGAAAAAGTCTGGATGAAAAACAGAAAAGACCAGAAATAATCGCACTAGGGCCGAAGCCGAGGACCGAGAGGATGGGGAGGCTTACCACGGCTCGTCTTTCGTGTCTCCCCACGACCCCCAAAGGGCAGGGGACGAGATATGAACCATAGATGTCTTGCCCAGGCCCCAACCAATCTCACAAATCACTCACCTCACTCACTCATCCCAGTCCCAAAGGACGTAGGGGGACATAAGAAAGACACAACAGAACTTTTTCCATCTTCACAATCCTGGGGGGCTAGGAGAAGTGTTGCAGGGGTTGGCGGTCCATCTTTGATTTTGTCAAACCCATGATTTCTTTTTTTGGCCTCTTCTTCTCTTGCCTTTCGACTGTTCCCTCAGGGTGGTTTTTGCTAAGGTTTTTGTTTTGGTTGTGAAAAACCCATCATTTTTTCCCTTTTAGGGTGGAAAAAAGGGTTCTTGGGGCCCCCACACGTTTTTTTGATTTCTTTTTTCACCATAGTTTTATTTTGTGTTCTTTGTATGATACTTTGGGGACTTCTGTGGCACTTTTTCTCGAATGCTTGGATTCCCTCTCTACTCTGCTGACAGAGTCCATATTCACACCCAATAGGAGGATAGATATCACGAGGGATTTTGAAGGTCGTATTTGGGCAAAGCTGATGTTGTTCTTCGAATCCTCTCTGTATGGCAGAGCATTTTTTGATGTTGTATTGCAGCTTTCACTTCTTTGTTTATTGCCATCTTTTGTTAGGATAACCCAAGTATTTGAATTGCCTCCCCTTTTCCAGTATTTCTCCATTCACTTTATTTCCGTGGCTTTTTATTTGCCGTTGCCTGATCTTTGTTTTTCTCTGTACTAACGTCCATGCCAAGCGCCGCTCGATCTGATAACTTCTTGAGGTTTTTGCAGTTCTTGTTTGCTGCCCCCCCATGAGGTCAATTCATCGCAAATCTAGGTTTGAAAAGGGTCTTCCACCAAGGGAGTGGAAAGTTGGTGGTTTTGCAGTGTCTCGTCATGTTTTTCGAGGAAGAGGGTTTAAAAGTACAGGGAGAGAAGGCAGCCCCCGACGGACCCCCCCAAACCAGGCTGAAGAACTTCCCCTGGATTGTTCATGAAAACCCCTTCTTGCTTTCTTGTACATGGGCCTTGATGACTCCCAAGAGGCAGTTGTCAAGTTTAAGTGCCTGATATTTGCCAAGGCTGTCATGCCATATCCCTTTTTAAAGGGGTTTTTGAATCTATGAAATGTGTACAAGTCTTTTTTTGTTGGAATGTTTCTCTATCGAATTCTCAGATTAAAATTTGTTCCATTGGCCGTTTGGTCAAAGCGGCTTTTTCTTCTGCCAGAGTTTTTTCCGCTTGGTTTTTTCATCTGTTGAGGGCTACCCCAGCAGATCTTGCTAGAGGGGTTATGAACTGTGGGTTTTTGTAGTTCTGGCATTGCTTGAGGTTTCCTTTCTTTTGGGAGGGTATTCAAGAGACTGTGTCCATTCTTCGGCCTTCTTTGGGGGTCTGAACCTGACAAAATTCTGTGAATTGCCTTGCTTTTTTATTTCCCCCCATTTTTAGAGTTCACTGGGATGTTACGATTTTTAGGGGGCTTCCCCTTCTTTAATTGTTTAAAAAAGCTGTGCTACTTTACACCTTAGTATTGGTGGGTCTTTTATTTGGTTTCAGGGGGGGTTTTTCAGAAAAATATGTTGGGATCGGGGTATGGGTATTTTCAATCCCCCACAGATTCCGCCGCGTTGGAGGATGGCTTGCTTTCCGTTAAAAGGTTTCCTTCTTTGTCTTTAATAACAAGGCTTAAGGGTTGTGGGTTTTTTATGATTCAGAGTGTCTAACGTTTTTTTCTGTTTCCCTTTGGGCCTTCCCAAATTCATGTGTTTCTTGTTCTTCTATCCCGCTTCTTTGGCTTCTCTCATCTTTTTCCCCACTTCTCTGTGACATCCCTTATTTGTTGTTGGCTTCTTGACTTGTAACTTTTTTTTTCTTAAGCTCTCTTCTTTTGTCGCAGCGGGCAAGAACCTCATTTGCCACCCAAGTTGTTTCTTTTTTTGCCTCCCCAATGTTTCTTTTGCTGCTGTCATTTCACTTCTTTTTATGTTGTTGGGGTAGTGTGTCCAATCTTTCGATGGCTGTGGTGCGGCGAACTTTCCCCCCCAATTTGGGTTGGAAGACTCAACCACTGTTGGGGCTTTGATTTTTCCAAACAAATCTTTTGCGTGGGTTTTTTTGCTGTTGTTTTTCCTTTGTTTTCGCTTGATCGTGGAATACAAGGTCGTGGCACTGCCAATTCAGCTCCTGGGAATGTTTTTTGTGTTTGCCTTGTTTAAACTGGGGTTTTGAATCTTTGGGGTACAGAATGTATCAATTTCATTTTGAATCAGACAATTTGGTGGTGGGCCGGGTTGATGTTCTAATGGCTTGTGAGGGGGGAGTGTGTTAGCCAGATTGTTTGTGCTTTTTTGCGAATTTCCAGCAGCCGCTTCCCTTTCATTTGTTTTCTCCTAGTCCAAAGCGTTTTGTGGGTTCCCGTCCAGGTGCATAGCATCAGGGCCCACCTTAGCTTTCCAGTCCCCTTCCACAAAAGAAAGTCTTTTGGGGGCGTTTTGGAGATACGTTTTTCAAGTTGTTCAAAATTCTTCTATCTGGTCATCACCTAGTCAGATGTGGAGCATACACTTGGGTGAGGGGGAATTTGGGGTTTTGCAGAAACTCTAGATAGTCCCCGGATATGGTGCAGCTGATGATGCTTTTACACAATCTCTTTTCCCGACAATGAAGCCTACCGGTGTTGATGGTTTCTCTTCTCCACTTCATATCTTGTGGCTGTCTTGCGTTTGTTTCTTTCCGAAGCCAACCATCTGACTTCCGCAACCCAGGATGTCCCATTTATTCTTTTTAGTTTTATGTGGCGTTCCTGTACTCCCGTTTTGGGATAGAGTCCTTCATTCCATTTCCGATGGTAACTCCTTTTTTAACTTAAGAGTTGGTTTTTGCTCCATACGCACTTGACTCCCACCCTGGGGCTTTCGTGGGCAGCGCGGGCGTTGTTGATCCCGGGGCTCGACCGATCCGGCAGTCTTTTTGTTTCGTTTTTTTTCCCATCATGTTCTTGCAGTGGGCTTGAGGAAGCTTGGGGCGCCCACTCCTCTTCAAACTCCTACTGGTATAAGAATGCACCACCACTCACAAAAGTTTCGCCCGCCATATAAAACGGGTTAAACCGGGGTGTGGGTGGGTTTTAAAGGGCCCGGGCCCCGAAGTGAGAGTATGCCAAGTCCCAGGGGTCTACTGCCATTTTTAAAAAATACCACCTCCCTTAACACCCCAACATCCCCCTTTCTTTTCTGAAAACATGGGAAAGTCTACCTATCTCTTTAAAATCAGCTCCTTCAAACAAACGTTCAAGAAACCTTGAAGAAAAGATGGCAAATTTAAGTCCGCCTTATACCAGGAATCTTACATCCGCTACCTTTTATTTTACCCTTTTTTATTGTATTTTCTTCACTTTTTACACTTAAGCTTATGTTAAATGCTTGGGTTTTGTTTTAAACTTTCTGTGAGTCTTGTTTTTTGTTTTTTTTTTTTTTGTCTTGCTGTTTTTTTTTTTGTTTTTTTTGTGGGTTTGTTTTTTTTGTTTTTCTTTATTTTTTTGTTGTGTTTGTTTGTTTGTTTTTTTTTGTTGTTTTTTGTTTGTTTTGTTTTTTTTTAAATTTTCTTCATCTATTTTTATGACTTAAGCTTATTTTATACGTCTTGATTTGGGGTTTAACATGTTTTGTTTTGTCTGATTTTTATTTTTAAAAATCCCATAGATTTTGTCTTTAACGTGTGTGAAATTTTATTTTTATTGTTTTTTATGTCATTTTTCTTTATTTTCTTTTTTGGGGAGGCAGGGTGAAAAACATTGTAAAAACTTAACTTTTACCCTCAAAAAAAAAATCATTTTGACTTGACTTGACTTGACTTGACTTCACACACACACACACACACACATACATTAGTATACCGAGATTTTCTTTTTGACCTGATAAATTCACAATTTTATGACACATACCAATTAGAGATCCTAATGAAGCTGCTGATATCTTGATAAGCACATTTATTTCGGTATAGGACAAACATGCCCCCTTCATAAAAAAGAGCTGGAGAAAATAAAGGAAGCCTTTTTGGATAACAATAGATATGCTTAAGGGATTATTTGAAAAACCTACGGTTTAAAAGATCTATTTACAATGCAAAGGAATTTTTTAAAAACTTTACTAAAACAAAATGTAATTACTTTCAAAAGTTGTAAATTACAAATCTTGCCTGGTTCGGAAAGCTATCAATATGTTATGAATTAAATCTATATCAAAAGTTAACAGATCATTTCAGATATATCAGCTGATGATTTGAACAAGCACTTTTTAGATATCACTAATTAAGTTGTATCATGTGACAAGTCAAGTTAAAGTGATTTAGAGCAATATGTCGAATTTGAACTACAGCCAATGACAATCTCAAAGGTACTGGAGAGCCTGTCTCTCCAAACAAGTTCCAGAACACGGGATCTGTACAATGTGGATGGAAGAATAGTTACACTTTCTGGTCCAGTTATTGTTGAAGCATTAGCATATTTGTATAACGTGTGCAGAAAAAACTACTTTCCTCTTATGTTTAAGAGAGGCCAATTTTCATTCTGTATGTCTTATCAAACCCCTCCAAAAACTCAGAAAAAAATCTTTAGATTCTTACTTTGTCACCAGCAATCAAATGAACGAGGATCAATCAGGATTTTATATTTTAAAAATCTATTCCTTTCCCGCAGCGTTTATTTAGCTGATGAATAATCTTCTACACAACATAAATGATTTTTTTTACTGGTATTATTTATGTTGATTTTGAAAGAGCATTTATGTGATTAATCACGCTTTACTATCGCGAAAACTACATTTCACTAAACTAAGACCACTTATTTGCATTCTTTCGTATTCATTTTAAATTTCCCACCCCTACTGAAAATGGGGCTTTTGGGCCCCTTTGACAATTAAAATTCAATTTTCTTTTGTTTTTTCATTTTCTCTCTGTCTCCTGCCCCCCTTTTTCCCCGACCTTTCTATGTACCCACTTGAACTTACCCCATGCATCTTAAAAACACATACTCCCTCCCTTTAAAACCCCAAACCTTCCCTATCTTTCTAAAAACATTTAAAAAGGGGAAAAGGGCAAAAAGCGGGGAAACAACGAATCCCGGCCGCCCCGCGGCCCCAACACAAAAAACATACACACTTTTTCATTTCAAAATTTTTTGGGGGCCTGTCTCTTGTAAAGGGGCCCCAAAAAAAGTGTAACGTCGATCAATTTTTAATGCGGGCATGCTAAAAAGTTCATACTTTTTCCCTTAACTTCACCCACCCAAAACAGCGATATCAGTGATCTTTATTTAAAATAAAATCTTTTCAAATCGCTATTAAAAAGCCCAAATTTGGGTTTTTCATTTGCTATGGCCCCCTAAAGCACATCCCCTGGGGGTTTTTATACCTTTTTCTTTTTGGGTTATATTTTAAAAAATATTTTTTTGGGAAATTGGGTTTTAAACTGTTCTGTATTTTAAAGTTATTTTAGTTTTTACATTTTTTCCTTTGGTTTTTTAAAAAGATTTAGAAAAACCCCTCCCAAAACCCTTCCCAGATATCCCCCTTCACTTTTGGGGCCTTTCCCCCTGTGTCTAATATCACTTTTGTGAAGAGACGTAAAATAAAAACCAAATTTTTTCATTTCCTTTTTTCAAGCTGTTTTATTTTCCCCACCGACTAGGAAGGCCAAGAAAGAGCTGTCACCTTCATTTTTTTCAGCAACTCCAATGACTTTCCCACCTCCTGTTAACATCAGTGCCGTCAATTCCCTTTAAACATCCGCACGAAAAACCCGCTAATGAAAAAATGAAATTAAAATACAAAACACACACATTTTTCCCAAATTAGAAAGGGCCAATAAACCAGGCCGTTCTGGGGATACAACAATTCTCCCTAATCCCCAAATTTTAAAAAAAAAGCGAAATAAAACAGGATAACATTTCCCCAATGAAAAAAAACCAATAAATAAGAAAAAAAAATCCCATATGGGAAAATCCCAAACTCCCAAATGGGATTCTTGTCCCCAATCCCAGTTTTAAAAAAAATAAATACTTGATCGCCAAAACTTAACAACACTGGGCAATTGCCTTAAAATTTTATAAAGGAATGTTTGAAAGATTTCTCTGAAAAAAGGCAAGCTAATGTCATTGAAAGGCAGAAAATAAACAAGAGAGCTGATAAAAACTCAACTATTTCCATCACCACTGTAATCGGTATGAGTTCTATACAATGCCACCGGGGTATCCCACCCTTTCTCACTCTTTTTGACTCACGATCTGTAGCCCCTCAAACCACTGATCTCATGATTTGGGGCCATGGGGGGGTTTTGGGGGTTTTTCCTTTTTTCCCCCTTTGCCCTCTCTTTTACCTTGAAAACTGCCCGCCCAACCAAAAAAAGCTGTGGTTCCTGTTTGCATGACCAACGTATCAAGTCTATACTTAAAATATTTTAAAACCACCATTTTTTTTGTTTTTATTCAATTCAAAATGTTTACCTTTCTTTCCCTCCTGTCGACCTTTGACTCTTAAAAAGTGCCTTTTATATCCACTTTTTGGGCTGTTTTTTATTTTTTTCCTTTCCCCCAAATTTTCATAGGGGCCGGGTTTCCCTTCCCAAATACAACTTTACCACCAAAAAAAGTGTTTGATGTTTCCCAAATTTTTGGAATGCATGGGTAATTTGGGTTTTTAAAAAAAGAACAAATTTAAAAAGCTCTCCCTTTTTTTTAATTTGGGTTTTTTGACTTTAGTTCCGGGGCTTTTACAGCAACTCCCAAAGAACTTTCCAGAACCTTTTAAAAAACACCCAAATAAACATTTTTTCTCCCCGGAAATGGTGTAAAACGGTAAACCGTTTGAGCCCCGCTGTGTACATAGATAAAAAATTTTTGGTCTGTTTTGATCGGGCCCCCCCGGGATTTCCTAGGGACTTTTTAAACCGAAAGGAATTCCTGCGAAAAATTTTTTTAACTTTATTTTAAAATCATTCTTCTCTTTTTCTTCTTTCACCCTTGCCACGGGTGCCCTTCGGCTTGCGGGGAGACACAGACCTCTTCTGCACCAAAAGGGGGGCCATTTTTTATTTTACAGGTCAATGGGCTCCAGGGGGGCAGCCCGAGTCCTCCATCTCCCCTTGGTCTACCCGGGTTTTTCCCAGCCTTTGGGTTTTTGGGGTTTTGAAATACCCGTGGGGCGGGTTTGGTTGGGCGCTTTCTAGTGAGGGGGGACCAAACCACCTGATCCTTTGTTTTTCCGATATGGTGAAAATTTGGTGTTAGTCCGCCCAAAGGTCCTGATCACCCCCTTTTCTTGATTTTGCCCCGTTTGGTCTTGTTGAAAAAGCTTTTCTCAGGAAAGCGAAATTTCACATAACCCAAATTTTTCCTCTCTAAGGCTTTTGTTAGGGCCCATATTTTGAAAAACTGGTATTTTAGGTTTTTGGAAGGGGGGGGAAAAAGGCGTTAAAGATTTTTTCCCCTTGGGGTGCTAAATTGGGATCCCTGGAATGTTTTAAAGGGGGGGTTTGGTAACTGACTTTTTTCCCCAAATTCTGGCATCTTTTTTTCTATCTCACCCGCCCAATTTTCCATCTTCAGGGGGAAGAGGCTGCCAAGGTTTTAAAAATTTTTTTTTGGTCTTTTCAGCTGGGGCCGTGATTTTTGATGCCCCAGCTTTCCGGGTTTTTTCTGCTGCAGACAAACTTCTGTTTGGTGATATTTGATTTTCATGCATCCTCTCCAGCTTTGGGGTTTGATTTGGGGGGGTCTTTTGTTCTTGAAGAGCTGTTTTGTTCGATTCATAAAGGACTGGTCGTCAGCAAAAATATTTTCTTTCCCGGGGCCTCAAGATCGGGGTTTGGTTTCCCTTTTTGTAATCTGGTCCATTTTAAGTCACGAAGAAAAAGGGGAGAGAGTAGGGAACCCTTTTTGCCTGACCCCTTTGATGTAACCGGGAACCATTTGGGGATTTTCCACTGGCTGTTCGGACTCCGCTCATACTTTTGGGGCATAGATTGCTCGATGTTATCAAGAAACCCTCCCACTTCACTTCGTACTGCTCCGGGATTTTCCCGAGCTTGTCCTTGTTGACCCGGTCGAAAGTTTTTTCTTATCCCCAAATACTTTATGCAGGTTTTTTGGGGTTTTGTTTTCAAATGGCTCTTTCACCCCGGGCGTCGGAGTGCGAAAATGGCATCTGTGCACCCTTTTTCCCTTTTCGAAATCAAACGGGGGCATTGCTCAGTAGGGTTTTCGGGGTTTGGCTCTGGGGCGGGTTCCCCAAAAAATTTTTTTGCTTTCTTTTTCCCTCAGGGGTGAGAAAGGTAAAAATCCCCTGTTTTTTGCTCCAGTCTCTTTTTGCTGCCCTTTCTTTTTCCCCAAATTGGCCCCACTAGAAATTTTTCCCCCAAAGTCCATTGGACTTTTCCCCCCTTTTCCCCCATGCTTTCTGGAAGATGATGGTACCACTTTACTCCCCGTTTCTCTGCATAAAGGGATAGCTTCTTTGTTTTTGGCCGTCTTTCGCCTCCCGCGGGGGCCCTTTTGGGGCTGGTTTTAAATTGCTTTTTTTTTTGGGTTTTCGGGCTTTCAAGGTTTTGGGGCTCTAACTGGTCTTTAAAGGGTGAAACGAACCTGGAAGCTTTCCCCAGAGGGGTTAAAAGAAAAATTTTAAAAATTTTTTTCCCAAATTCGTTTCAAAATTTTCCCCCTTCTTTGTGCGGGGGCCTCTCCATTGCAACCTTTCCCACTACTGTTTTTGGAAATTGAAGGGGCTCATCCTTTTTAACCCCCCTCATGGGCTTTTCCCCCCAACTTTTAAAAAATTTTCTCTTGGGGATTTTCTTGAAAATTTTTCATTTAACTTCCCCTCCAAAAAGCCCCGCCCAAGATTTTTTTTTGGAGGTTTTTCAAAAAACCCCTTTAACATGTCTTTTGCGTTCTGTACTTGACGTAGCCCTTTTCTGTTGGTCTTGACCCAAGCTTTATAAAAGCTGTTTTTTTTTCTTGAGGGCTTCCTTCACCTTTTGGGGTTTCCCCCAAAGCTGAGCTTTCCCTTTTTTTAAACCTCCACATTTCTTTGTCCCGAAAATTTCCCTTAAGGTTTTTTCAAAGGGCTGGCTTAAGGGTTTTCCCAACTTCCCATGTTGAGAGGTTTTTGAAATAAAAGGATTTCAAGTTTCCCCCTTTGATACACTGTGAATCTTTTCCCTTGGGGCCTTTCTTTTTCTTCCATTTGAGGGGGTTGATTTTTTTCGGGGCTGGTTTTTTCCTAGCATTTGTTATTTTCTTCTTCGGGAGGTATGGGGGGAAGAATACGGGCCGGGGTCAGTGCCCAAGGTTGGCTTTGGGGGATGGCTTTGAGTTTTTGATGGCGTAACGTGTTCTAGATCTTGAAAGTAAAAAGTCGATTTGAGCCCGAAAATGTTGAACCGTTCCATTTTGCCCAGGTGTAAATTTGGGGGGCCCTCGGTTTTTGGAAAAAAGGTTTTTTGGTGAGATCGATAATCCCTCTGCACATAATTTTTCCAAAGCACGTTTTTCCCGTTGTAATTCCCAAGGTTTTCTGGGGTCCGGGGGGGTCCAAATTTTTTTGGTCCAGGGGTTTTTTTTTCTCACCAACTCTCCCCTTTGAAATCCCCCCTTTGACTTCCCGGCCTTTTTGGTCAGGGGTCCCTGTTGATGGGGTCGGAGAGCCCCCTTGATAAAAATTAGCCCTTTCTCCTCTTTTGAGTAAAAAATGGGTTACAATTTTGATTTTCCCCCCGGATATAGTAAAAACCCGTTTTTGGGTTGGGACTTTCTTACACCGATTTTAATCGGGGTCTTTTTGATATTTTTTTTCTTTTACTCATGAGATTTTTGTATGTCTGGGGGGAGGGGGGAAACCCACACCATGCGTTGCTCCTGGTTTTTCCCCGGGACTCCACTCCAGAGAAACAAATTTTTAAGGGTTTCTTTCTTTCCCTTCTCCTTTCCCCAGTGCCCTGAAATGCCCTTATGGAAATCTTTTTTTTTGGGGTCATAAATTCCAAAATTTTTCCTGGTTCCTTGTTTGTTGGGGCCGCAGATTTCCTTTTCCAATGTAGTAACCGTTCCTATCCGATGTCCGTTTCCATTGGGGAGGTCGTTTTTTTTGGGTTGGTATCGGGGTCCGTTTTGTGTCTCTTTTCAGTTTTTTTTACGGTTGAAAAAACCCCTGTCGGCTTCCCTGGGCCCTTTCACAGCTTCACCAAAAGCCCCCCCAAAGCCAGCTTGACCGGGTTTCCTTTTTCCCCACGACGTGGACGGGGGGTTTGGCCTCTTACCCAAAGCAAAAGCCCCCAGAGCAAAAGCATATTGTAAATCACCTTCATATGCGGCTTCCATACCCCCGATGCCCCCAAAGTTAAATCCTGGGTGATTTTAAATAGCTGTTCACTAGTAAAACATGAAAAATTTAAAGAACAACTAAACCCCCCCACGAAACAGATACACACTTTTAATTTCTTCTAGGGGCCCTGAAGCAGCGGGGGGGTAAAAATAAATGCCTTTGGGCCCCCCCTGGGAAAAAGCCCAAACAGAATGCCCCTGCAGCACCTGTTTTTTTCGGGTTTTTTCGCCCCTTTCCCGTCCTTGATCAGGACCACAAAGAAATATACAAACCGAAGGCATAGCAATTTTTAAAAGGCGGGTTTTGGGTTTGAAACTGACTGGGACTTTTTTTTAAAATAAGGGGGGTTCTGTTTTAAAATTTTTAAATTTAATATTTTTTTTCTTCTTATTTTCATCATGGTCAGTTGTACCCCTTTCTTAACAAAAATTATAACAATTTACCTCACTAAAAACCCTTTTGGGGGGATAAAAAGGGACCTAAAACCCGGTTTTTAAACAAAAAAAACACATTTTAAAAGGCACAAACAACAAAACAAGTGGGGGGAATTAAAAAAGGGGTAAAGCTGCTGTTGCATTTGGCTATACGTAATTATGAAAGTAAGAGGATCCCTTTTCGGGAAACGTTTTTCCGCTAAACCCTTGGCGGGGGAACCCCAAAAAATAGGGTTGGGGGGGGGGCAGTAAACATTTAGATGACCCAAAAAAAGGTTTTTTTAAAAAAAAAGTCTTTAGGGTTCTGTGATTGCTAGACTATTTAAACGCATTTTTAAAAACGGGGTTTTTTGAAAAATACGATGTTCATTTGAAATAAGGTCTGAAGCAGTTACTAGTTTTTTGAGAATACTTTGCGAAAAACTCTACAAAGAGAGAGAGGGGGGAGAGAAAAGGGGAGAGAGAGAGAGAGGACCCCGAACTTCAAAAAACGAAAGTTTTAATATTCAAAAAAGGGCCCAAATTAGCCCATACATGAAGGGGTTGCTGAACTGCTTAAAATTCAGTGGGGAAAAAAAGGACCCAACACCCCAACCCCAACAAAAAATTTTAATTAAATAACAAAAAAAATCATTACAAAATATATTTAAAGAAAACCAAAGATAGCTCTTTTTTCAAAAGGCAAACCCCATCAAACCCAAAAAGGCTGCGCACATTCTCGGATGACTTCCCCCCCCGGGAGTAAACAGGGGTTCAAAAAAGAAATCAGGCTGTCTCCTGTTTCACGGGAAAAAAAATGTAACCCCTGCCTAAAATCTTCTAACTTTGGGAGGGCGAACAAAAAATGGCCAAAAACCTTTCCACTGCGTGCTTACCCCAATGGGCTTTTAAGCAGCCTGGGGTCATCAACATCATGACTATATTTTTTAATTTAAATGAACTTTTCCTTTTCGAACTCAAGCCCAAAATTTTAGACATAAATTTTAAGGTTTTAATCGGGGAAATTTAAAAATTATTTTTTAACTGCTTTTGTATATGACACTCAAATTTGCTGCCAAAATTTTCATCCCCTGGCAAAAAAGGGGAAAAGGAGGGGAGAGAGAGAAAAGAGGGGAAGGAGAGAGAAAAGAGAGAAAAGAGAAGACAGAGACAGAGACAAGAGCCCGAGACCAGAGAAAAGGAAAGTTTTTTTAAATTTAAAATTTACCTTACCCTTTTATTTTAAGGATAAGGGAAAAGCCTTAAATCTTTTTTCATCCAGTCCCCGTGTGTTTTAGTTTTGAAAATTTTGTCATCCTCCCCAAAGGGGGCACAAAAGGGCCTTTAAATTTTCCCAAAAAGGGGAAACGGGTTTTTAACGTTGCGCAAGATTTTTGCGCGCTTTCCCGGCCCCCGGGACGTCGTTTATACCCTCTTTCCAAAGGACTTTGGGGAAAAGGGAGTAAAAACCCTTTTTAAACAGGTTTCGTACCGGGGTCAGAAAATCCGTAAAACACATCTAACCACCGGGCTACCAGCCCCAGAGAGGAGAGAGAGAGAGAGAGAGAGAGAGAGAAAAGGGGGAGGGGGGAGAGAAAAGGGAGAGAGAGAGAGAGGGGGGGGGGGGGGGGGGGGGGGGGGGGAGGGGGGGGGAGAAGAGAGAGGGGGGGGGGGGAAAGGATCTACTTTGGGAAAGTGAAAGTGCGGGTGGTGTGGTGTCCCTGCATGCATCTGTGCTTGCTCTGTGTTTTACAAAATAGTAAAAAAACCAACCCCCAAAACCAAAAATAGTGATTTAACATGCAGAAAAGGAACAGAAAAAGAAAAAAAAATAATAATAAAAAATAATAAAAATTGAAAGAAAAAAGAACTAAAACCCAAAGGGCCCTTTTGGAACTTAAAAAAAAACCTTTTTGGCAATGTAATTTTTTAATTTAAAACATTGTTCAAAACTTTTTCCAATGGAATTCCCCGAAAAGGCAGGGAGTAGGTTTTAATTTTCCCCACATTCAAGTATGACAGGGTATTTGAAAAATATACACCAAAATTAACCTTTTTAACACCCTTTTGCTAAATTTTGGTAAATGAATGAAATTTATTCTTATCCTAAAAAAAAAATGCCTTGATTTGTTTTTCCCTTTACACATTTGTATGAATCCTAATGATAAATGAAATTCAACTTTTTTAAATTACCACTGGGATTTGAATGTGAAAGCGGTTTTTTTGCTGATGCTTTTCTAAAAATTTTGGTTTAAGGAGGGCTTCATCTAAAACCAAACCCGCAAGGGATAGGGGGGAAAATTCAATTCTATGACCCCTTTTCATTACGTGCACCTTTTTTCCCGCGGGGCCCCGATCACCCCATTAAATTAGAAAATATCCATAATGTGAAGGTATCCAAAAAAGGAAACATGGATTCCTTTAAACGCAGAAGATTTATAAAGGGTTTTTAAAAACGTTTAGTATAATTTTTATGTTGCTTTAAAAAGGGTTTTTTAAATTTTAAAAGGCAAAAATTTTAAAAAAAAAATTTTAATAAAAAAGTAATATTAAAAAAAAAGGGGTAAAAAGGAGCCCCCTAAATGAAATTTTCCCAAGAGCCCTTTGGACAAAAAACAAACATTTTCCCCTTAAAAAAAATTTCGTTTTTTCCCCCAAACATGAAAATGCCCTTTTCTTTTTTTAGGCGGGTATGAAAAATCGGGGAACCGCTTGAGATTGTCTAAAAAGTGACCATCTGAATAAATTTTAAGACAATGAAATAATTTATGTTGAAATGAAAACCCCCATTAACTCCATTATTTTTGTTTCCCCATTCTTTTTTTTCATTGATATAATAAACACAAATTGACTTTTTTTCTTTTCCCAAGCGGGCCCAAACGGGAATTTTGCCCTTTTGGGGTTTTCTACATCATTTTTTAAAAATTTTCAAAAACCGCTCAAAAAAGACGATTTTGTAAGTACTTTTTGTCATAAAAAGAGTTTATTTTGGGGCTCTTTTGGGAAAATCATTTTTTCCAGACCTCTTTTTTATTTCCCCTGAACAAATTTTCAGATGTAGAACTTCCCCAGAATATTTTTGGCACATACAATTTTGGGGGTTAACACCAAAATTTTTTATATGTAAAAAGTGCAAGGCATGAAATGGAAACACCTAAGCGAGTCTGTATCCCTTTACAGCTCCCCCTTTGAAGCTTCTTTAGAAAATTTACTTGGGTCGCTAAAAAAAGATTTCTTGCCCATAAGATTTTTTAGTTTTCAAATTAGGGAAGTAGAAAAAAATTTTGGGGGAACTGAAAGCCCTTGGGCCCCAAACTGCTTTTCGTAAAAATTTTTTAGGCAATTCAAACATTTTTTCCTTCCTTTATTTAAAAGAATTTTTCAATATGGGCCCAGTTAACTTTGAGGACAAAAAAAAACCCTAAAACCCTTTTTTAATTTTTATATTCAACTATCCCCATTTTCAATTTTGAAAACAGGGGAAGTTTTCCTTTGGGTTTCCACCAATTTTTTAAAAAGCATCATAGGGGTTTTTTTTCGTAGATAATTTTAGGGGCCCTTTTCAAATTTTGTACTTTTTTAAATTATCAAGGTCTTTTTGGGGATAGGGTTTTTTTAAAATTGTTTAAAGAAACCCTTTTTTTGGGGTTTTTTTGTTTCAAAGGGAAAAATTTTAACCACATGCCTATGTCCCTCTGCATTTGAACCAAAACAACGTTTTAGAAAAAATGCCTAGGGGGATCAAGGGAACAGGATATTAAAAAAGAACTGGGGGCTATAACGGAACCTTTGGGAAACCCCTATCCAAAATTTCTTGGATTTGGGGTTTTTGTTTTTCTAACCTTTACTTGAAAAGATCCCCTTGTCCCAAGGGAAATTTTTTTGATTTAAAGGGGAAAAATTTTTTCCCCAAAAAGGCCCAATTTTCTTCAACTTACTTAATAACTTTTGCATGCCAACTTTGACAAGGGTTTAAATTTTTGTCAAAAAACTTTCAAAGGGCAAATTTTTTTTATTGCAAAATTTTTTTGTTTTAAAATAGGCCCGTAAGTTTGACAAAAATTTTCAATAGAAAAATCTACTCGGGTTTACAGCCCGCTTGGGTTGGGGGGGGGGTGCAATAATGTTTTTCTTCTGGGAATAGTATAATAACCTTTCAAGAACAACTCTCCCATGGCCCTTTTCCCCGGGGTTTGGGGGCCAAAATAAATTCCATATATTTTTATTATTATTATTTTGTGAGGGCAATGCTATTGGGGGGCCCGTAAATAGCTTAATTGTCTTTGGGGTTTCCTTTCTTGTGGTTTGGGACCACAATAGCTTTTCCACTGACTTTGGGAAAGGGCCCCCCCGGACCCCCCCCCTTTTACAAAAAAGGTTTTTAAAAATATTCAAAGGGAAATTTTTTTGGTTTAAGGGTTTTTTTTCAAAACATTTGGGAAAATTTCATCAGCTTTCCCAAAGGGTTTTTCTTACTAGGGAAAATGACAAAAAGCATCCTTACTTTTCCGGAGTGAAATTTGGGGCATTTTTAAAAAGAGTGTTTTTTAGGCAAAAAGGGTCTAAAATATTTCCCTTTTTTTACTTCTTCCTTTACTTCCGAAACTTTCTGCGTTTACCGATAGACCCCCCCTTAGCATGGTAAACTGAAAAAAATCGTGGCAAATGCCTCAGCCTTTTCCTGAAATAGATGGGAAACCCCTTTGGGTTTTTTTTGAATAATTGGACAAGATTTCAAGGGGGTATACCTTTTGCATTTCAATTAAAAATTTTTTCCATACTTTCTGAATGCTTTGATTTGAAAATTTTACTTTTGCAAAAAAAAGGGGCCAATTTCTTTTTTTTAAAACTTGGGGGCTAAAACAAATTTTTAGTAGGTTTTTTTACCCCTTTTTCCCGCCAACATGGTTTTCCCAAGGGGGGAAATTTTTTTTTTGAGAAACTTTTTGCATTTAAAAGGTTTTTTATGTACACTTCCTCACAGGCTTGTGCCCCCAACCCTGTCCTTAAAAAGGGTTTTATAGATTTTTTTTGAATGACATCTAGGGAAAAGACATATTGGGCGGGGAGTATGCAAATTGGGTTTTGTCAGAATTTCATTGATCTATGTCTTATGTTTTATGCAACCCGTATTATAAAAAGCAAGAAAAATTTTAAACCTTTCCCCTCAGCACCGGTTTTTTTTTTAAATTATATTTTTTGGGACTTTGTCCTTTTTTAATATCACATTGGCCCCTAATTGGTTTTTAAAGGTTATAAGGTTTGGTAAATTAAAACCCTAGAGTATCTTTAAAAGGGTTTTAAACCCAAACACCAATTTTTGGGAGGCATTTGGAAAAAGGGTAAATTTGTCCGCCACCCCCCTTGTGACGCCGACCCCCAAAACCGCCGACCCGTTTTGACGGCCCGGAAAACCCCGCTTTGCCGCCGACCCGTTGTTACTAGGGAGGGGGAAACCCCACATTTTAAATCAGACTTTTCATGCACAAATATAGCCCGTTTTAATTTTCGGCTTGCCGGGCCCAACGTTTTTCCCGTCAAAGTATAAAAAAATTTTTGGAAAAAGTTTGGGGAAATTGCATCTGTCACATTCAGTGATTTAAGTAAACATCTTAAAACTGTTTGAAGCAATTTTTTGTTCTAAAAAAGGAAGATTTTTTTTTTAGGAACTACAATTCCCCTTGAAAATTTTTAAAACCCGGGCAACCTTACAAAATAGCTGATGGGGCAACGATACGCCCAAAAATTTTCTACAAAATTAAAGTATAATTAATTTTAAACAATTTAAAAAAAACTGCCTTGCGTATTGAGTTATTGGGGGAATGGTGTTTTTAAACATATCCTTGCCCCTTCCACTCACCCCTGCCCCCCCCCCCCCCCCCCCCCAATAAAAAGGCCTGTGTGTGTGGGGTTTTTGGGGTGTGTGTGTTTGGGGGGAAGGTTTTTTTAGGCATAAGCAAGACCAAAAAATTTTTTTTTTTAACCTGAGAATGAGGCACCCTTTCAATATTTTTTCCAAAAAATTTCAACAACTTTGTGTGCGTGCCAAAATTTTTGGGGTGCGTGTTTTGCACTATTCCCGCCCCGTTTGGCATAACCCCGCCCTAAAGGCCAAAGTTTAAATGCCTAAGGGGCCCTTGGCATGACCGCTTTTTGTGGGGGAAGTCCCCAGATTTTATATAAATTGGGAAAATTTCAGAACATTAAAAGATGGTGTGGGGATTTTTCAAAGCCAGCAGGAAAAGGTTCCTTTATTAGGTTTTCAAATTTCTGTAGAAACATAATTTTTGAATAATTTTTACAAGAACACAAAAAATTTTTAAATTTATAAGTTCCCCAGATCTAAAAATTTAATGAGAATCGAATAGAAATCTAGATCTTTAACAAAGCCTCTGGGATCTCTTTTTTATTTTCCCGGGGTAAAATGATTTTTTAGTCACAAAAAAAAAAGAAACCGAAAATCAAATACATTTTTGGGGAGAAGGTGCAACATACCAAAGGGTTTTTCCAAAGAAAAATTTTTATTTTTGGTTTTTTGTAAGCGGGATTAACGCCTTCCCGGTGTGAAACATGGCCCCCCAAACTGGGTTTCAGGGGATCGAGGTGGGAAAGTAAATTCCCGTTGGGGGGCTTCAAAAAATCATAAAGATAAAGTTTTGTGCTGGGGGCACCCTCTGTGAGGTGGGTGGGCGAAAGGAAATCACATGACAAGCAAGGGTCCGAACAAGGTTTTTTATTTAAAGGAAAAACACCAAACATCAAGTGATGGGGGAAAGAAGGCGGGCACACACAACCATCCTGCCCATGACGTCCCTCATTTTAAAAGCCGAAAGGAGACTAGAAAACGCTTAAAAAGGCCCCCAGGAAGACCCCCCGAGAACCACTAAGAGGACGTTCGGTTTTGCTAGCATACACTTGATGACAAAGTCCCGTCGCCAATTTCAGGGAAAATCCCAGTAGGGGTCAAAGGGGGTTGTTTTTAAATTTACTGGTCAAACTGGGGACCACTCGCATAATCGTGATTTTGAACGGGCCTTGATGACAAGCATCGAAACCGAGCTAACCCAGAGCCCCAGTTTTCAAGGCCCGCTACTTTTATTTCACCCCCAAACCTCTCCCCAAATTTTAGGACTTTTTTGGGGGTTGGGGCGTCACTACAGGAACACAGGAGATTGGGAAAGTTTTTTAAACCCAAACGGGTGGCGATTTGGGTACGGCCACTTGCAATTTTGCCATGAAAAGAAAAAAATTTGGGAAAAAAAAACCCCCCCCCAAAAGTGGGGGGGGGCCCCCAAAAACTTTCCCCCCCCCCCAGGGGCGGTTTTTGGGCCTTTTGGGGGCCCCCCTCCCCCCCCCCCGCACCTTTCCCCCCCCCCAAAGTGGGGCCCCCCAGAAACCCCATGGAAACCCGGGGGGGGGTAACCAAACCATCCCGAAGGACCTTCAATTTTGTCTATTCCCTCTCCCCCCCCCCCCCCCCCCCCCCCCCCCAAACCCCAAACATTTCCTTAAATTGGCTAATTTTCCTAAAACCCCCCCCCCCCCCCCCCCACCAAAAAAATTTTTTTGGTAAACCAAAAAAACTCCCTAAAAACAAATTTAAAAAATTTATTAACATCACGAAAAATTTTGTTTTTTCACCATTCTTGTTCAGGGGTTTTAATGGTGCATTTTTTTTTAAAAACTCTCTTCTCTCTCTCTCTCTCCTTCTTTTCCCCCTTCTTCCCCTTTTCTCCCCTCTTCCTCCTCCTCCTCTCTCCCCTCTTCTCTCTCTCTCTCTCTCTACACTGCACTACTGGGCCTCAAAGGGGTTTAATTTTCTAAACTTGTGAGTGAGGATTGGGGGGGTATGAAACCAAACGCCGGGGAAATGTTCTTAAGAAGTGAAATGGGCAGTAAAGTAAAGCCCAAACCCCCCCGCCTGGGTTTTTGGTTTAGCATTTTAAAGGGGGCAATTTTTTTTTTGTATTTGTTTAAGCAAATTTCCCTACAACAAACTAAAAGCCCTTTTTTTATTTTTCCCCCAAAAACCCCAGTAAATTTAGGAATTTTATGAAAAAAACGACCATTGGGAAGGGAAAAATGAAAGGGTGACCCGGCAACATCTACTATTTTGATTAGGCCTACTTTGAATTTTCGGTCTCTCTTTTAAAATTTTGAAAATTTATGTGTTTTGGGATTTTTTTTTTCACATTTTTTTACCATTGCAATTTTCCCAAACGGGAAACACAAAACTTTTTCAAGTGCGTTTGCTTCAGGGAAACCAAACATCTGGGTTTTTATCCGGGGTGCTGAAAGACCGGCAAGGGTTGCGAAAAAAAACGTTTTAAAGGGGGGTTTTAAAAAGGTGGGGCTACCACCAAAACGGGGGAAAGAAGTGGCCCCAATCTGGAAGAACGTCTCCAGGGAAACCCAAACGCCAAAACAACACGGAGCAAGAAACCCTTTACCATTTTTGGGGGTTCAGGCCCGCTACATGGGGGCCGCCCCCCTAGCCCTTCCTTCAAGGGCCCAGTTTAGCGCAGGGGGGGCCGGGGCCCAAATTTTGAGTTGCAAAAAAAAAATTTTAAAGCAATAGTGGTTTTCCAAAATTTTTTTGAAAAGCTAAACATTTGTAACTACCCCCCCATTTTTGCCAAAATTTTAGGAAAAAGAACAAGGGGTTTTCCAAAAAAGGTTTTAAATTTTTTTTTTGAATTTGGAAAAAAAAATTGGGGCCCAATAATTGGGGGATTTATTTTTCGGGGATTTTTCAGTACATTCAAAAATATTTTGCATTGTTTGAGGTTTAAAAAACAAATTTTTCTTTACTTTCAACTTTTTTTTGTTTTGGGTTTTTTTTTCTGTACAAATATTGCAAGATTGTTTTTCCCCCAATTTTCCCTTTTTTTTGGGGGTAAAAATGTGGGGGAAATAAACTGTAAAAAGAAACTTTTCCCCTTTTAAAATTTGTTTTTTTTACAAAACTGGTTTTTTTTTTTTTTTTTATTGTTTTTGGTTTCCCCATTAAAAATATAGAAAATTAAACGGAAACCCCCTTTGTCCCTTTAGTTGGGCGTTCAGTGTTTTTTATCATAAAAAAAACCTCCCTTTAAAAATTTCCGGGGGATGAAAAAAAAAAACCCCCCGAAACGGGAAAAGCGGGAATCGGGTCGGCCCGGGACAGCGGGGCGCGGCATGCCGGGGAAACCCCCCCACACAATCAAAGGAAAAAAGTAAACGGGAAAACTAAAAATTAGATCTTTGCGGAAAGCCTTTTGAAATTGAGACATCAGGAATTCTTGTGACGCTGCCGTCAAATTTAATAAAAAAAGACAAAATCAACCACGTTTTTTACAAAAACCCTTTTCTGGTAAAATGAAATGCAAAACTTTAAATCCCAGAATGGTGCAAAAATGCAAATTTAAATCTCCCCAAAAAAGCCCTTTTTTTTGTTATCGTGAGGTTATGGATCCCCAAAAAGTGTTTTGGCTGGTTTAGGGCCTTTTGGTAAAGGAAAAAAAAACCAAAAATTTTAAAATTAACTGATCATTTTAAATTGGGCACTGCTGCACATGAATATAATCTGGGGGTTACCAAAGGGATTGGTGGAGATTTCACAACCTTTTTACTCATTCCCTTTTTTAATGTAAAAAAAGGGTGCCAAAACTTTTTTAAAAACCCCTACTTTCTGGGTGTTTTAGCTGGGTAATACCCGGGAATCTGGGCATCTTATTTTTTTTTCCCCATTTAAAAGGGTTGGTTTAAAAAAAGAGCCTGGTAAACACTTTTTTTAAAGGGGGGGTTTGGGTCAAAAACGCCAGGGTTTTTTGGAAAAAGGATCTTACATTCCACTGCTTATTTTTAAAACCTGCTTTTTCTTTAATACCCCTTTTTTAAGTGGATATTGGAAAAATGGGTTTTTAAAAAAAAAAACTTTAAAACAAACAAAAGCCGAATGAGTAAAGGGAAAAAACCTGCCAAGTCCCTTTTTGGGAATTTTTAAAAAGGATACGGGGGGGATAAGGAGATGGGGGTGAATATAGGGGGTTTTGTTTTTTAAGTTGAAAAGAATTTATACAAGAAAAAAAACCCCGAAAAACTAACAATGAAAAAATAACTGAAATTTATATAAAAAAGAACAAAGGGGGAAAGAAAAAAAATTACATATAATAGAAAAAGGAAAGGGTGATTCTAAAAGAAAAAAAAAATATGAAACCCAAAAAAACACTCACACAGGGGGGAAAGGGGGGGGGGAAAGGGGGGGGCCAAATAAAAAGATTAAAAAAAGTGCGTCCCAAAAGGGGGGAAACGGGGGTTTTCCCCTGTTAACTAACAAGCTAATTTTCTTGAAAAACAGAGGGAAGCCAATTAATACAAACATGACTTCCCTTACTGAAAAATTTGAACTGTTGGATATTCAAAAAACCCTGTAGGCTTGATAAATGAAATTTGTGGAACAAATCCCAAATTTAGCACTAGTTTGACAACTGTTCATAACGGTTCCCCCCCATGGGTTTTATATTTTTCCCGCCCGGGGTCCCCTGCGGAAAAAAGAAGGAGGGGTTTTCTCGTGTAGGTATTTGGTTGGGGTGACCCCTTTTCCCAAAAAAAGGTTCTGGGGTCGGTTTTTGTGTTTGGGCGATCCTTTTTGGGTTTGGGGGAAAATTTTTCCCAAAAGAAGTTCCAATGTTCCCCCCGTTGGGTTAGGGGGACAAGGCTCCTTTCTAAAATTGGGGTGGATTTTTCCCTTTTTTTTGAAATTCCACCCCTTTGGGGCCTTTCAAATTTTTAGGGGGGAACCCATGGGAAAACTTTTTTTAATCCAAAGGGAAATTTGGGGGGAACAAAGCCGGTTTTTAATTTAAATTTCCTTTTATTTCCCCTTTTTTTCAATTGGGAGGGGTTTGGGGGCCGGGGGCCCTTTTCTGGGGTAAATTTTATTTTGGGGTTTTGGGAAAACCGTGAGAGGGATTTAACGGCCAAAAAATTTCCCAACCCAGGGGCCCCCCCTTTACCCGAAACCTTTAAAAAAGCAACAATGGGATCCCGGGGGGTGGCCCGTTTGGGTGGTGAGGTCTTCACTTTTGTGGGTGGCAACTTTTGAAAGGGTTGGCCTTGGAAAAGGAATCTTTTTTTCCTTTTTCCCCGCCCCTTATTAACAAATCTTTTTTTAAGAACCCAGGAAACCTTTTTTAAAGGTTTTTTCTTTTATTTTAAACATGGGGGGGGGGGGGGGGGGCATTAAATTTCATTTTGAGTTTGCCCTTTTCCCTTTTTTTTTTCCCCCTTTTTCCCCGATTCTTTTTTAAACTTTTTTTATTCCCTTTTTTTTAAGAACTGGCTTCAAAATTTAAACCCGTTTGGGGGCAAAATTTTGTTTAAAGCCTCGGATTTTAACATTTTTTTATCTTGGGCTTGTCGTTTTTTTGGGGGTGGTTGGAATTTTTTTTTGATCCGATGCCTTTCTTTTCCCCAAAGGGTTTTTTATTCCCGTTTGGCTTCCACACCAATTGGTGAAACAGTTTTGCCAAACCTTTTGGGTGATTCCCCTTAAAGCCCTTACCTTTGGTTTTGCATTTGGGGGCCTCCCCGTCCTTGTCTTGTCAAATTTTTTTTGGGAGTGGGTTGGGGGGTTTGGGTTTTGCCCGGGGGGCCTTTTTTCTTTTTTGGGAAATTTTTTTGGGGGGTTTTTTTTGGAAATTTTAAAACAAAAAAAAGGCCCCCACCTGTTAAGGAAAAAGGGGACTTGTTTCCACAAAACAATAACAATGGGGTTTTGGCAAAAATTTAATGGGCCCTTAAATTTTCCCTTTCTTTTTTCAAGGGTTTTTTTGGCTTGGGTTGTTTGGTGTTGGGTGGTTCCCCGGGTTGTCCCTGGTTTGGGTAAGTTGGTGGTTTGGGGTTAGTTTTGGGAAATTTAAATTTTTTTTTAAAAGAAAAAAAGCCTACCAAAAAAAGTTACGAAAATTTAAAATTTAATTTTGGGGAAATTTTTTCATTGGTTTTGCAAACCAAACTGGGGTGCTAGGGGGGGGGTTTAAATTCCCGCGGTCACCGATTTTTAAAAGGACCCCGAAAAATATTTTCCCCTTATTTTGGCCCAGAACAAAGAATCAAAATTTGAAAAATAAAAAATCCCTTTCCAAGAATTTAAGCCCAAAAAAAAAGGGGGGATTTGGAGATATGTCTTTGATAGCCTAATATTTTAAGTTTCCCATGAAAGTTACTTTTCTGTACGTGATTTTCTAATGACGAATTAATTTTACGACAATCATTTTTTAAGTTATGTTTTGGGCATTCTCTTATTGCACCTTGTTTTGCAAGACTATCCGCTATTTCATTCCAGCAGATCCCGCAGTGAGAAGGTACCCAGCAAAATATCTATTCCATTACGTTTTGTCATGATAAAATGTATCAAATAATTATAGTATTTCAAATAATCAATCTGTCCTTACTTTTGAGCTCCAGTCTAGAGTCAACACAAAAAGGATGTGAAAGAATGCAAAATTACCTGTATTAATACCGATCAGCGCTGCAAGTATGGCACATAAATCAGCACTAAAATTACTATTGAAAAACCTTTCCCTAGACAGATTGATTTTTGCACCTTCATGGCAAATGACGAACCCTGATCCTGCATTTAAGTCATGGGGCGGTGGTCTAGAGGTAACGCACCTGCCTAGAAAGCGAAAGGTCCGGGTCGGAAGTGTGCGGTGGTTCATATTCCCGTTTGGGCCCGAAACATTTCCCCCATCCATTAGACCATGAGTGGTGGTCTGGGTGCTAGTCTTTCGGATGAGACGATAAACCGAGGTCCCGTGTGTTACACAAAATTATTTAGCGCACGCAAAAGACCTCACGGCAGAAGTAAGTTGTCCCTAGCAAAACTCTGAAGCAAAAATCCACATCTGATAGGGAAAACAGTTGCAGACAGAAAAAATTTAAAAATAATGGGTGGCGCTGCTCTTACGGCGATGCACTCTCCCCGGGGAGAGCAGCCCGAATTTCACACAGAGAAATCTGCCGTGACTGAAAGTGGTATAAAAAAAAAAGTAAAGTTATTTGGACAATAGTGTGTGTGTGTGTGTGTGTTTTTCATTTCATTTCATTTTATTCTTTTATATCGAGGATAATGGAATAAGCACTTATGTGCTTTTTTACACCCAGTCCCCGTGTGTATGCGGATTTGTGAATTCTGTCATCTGTTCCCACCGGCACATAATGGCCTACTCTTACGAAAAGTGGAACAGGATTTAACGTGTGCGCAAGATGTTCTGCGTGCGTGCGCAAGATGTTCTGCGTGTGTGTGTTGTGTGTGTGTGTGTGTGTGTGTGTGTGTGTGTGTGTGTGTGTGTGTGTGTGTTTACTTTTTTCACTAAAAAAGTTATATTAGACAAGTAATGGGAAGGGGAAGAGATGAAAAGTTAAGGTCAGTGTATTTATTTGGACAGTTCAATGGATGATGAAAAATGAACCAGATCTAACCGGCAGAAACTCATTGATTTATAGAAGAAGAAAGCAAAAGAATACAGATAATGTTGAGTAAATAAAATGCCAGAATGTGTGCGTGTGCGTGCGTGCGCGCGCGCGCGCGCGCGCGCGTGTGTGTGTGTGTGTGTGTGTGTACGCGGGTGATTGAGAGCTGTTAATAGTTTTGTAAGTTATTGGTGTTTTTTATTCTCTCAGCCATCCTATCGTTTGTTTGTGTTTTATTTCCAAAGTTTCCTGAAATATCCATTGTTCAGCTAAATCTCACAACTCATTTCTGTTGAATCTGGGTAACTCGAACAGTTATATACTTTACTGAATATTTTTAGAATAAAAGAAACTGGGATTTCCTCAAAAGTTTCGAAGATGGAATTACAGCATTTTGCCATGGGAAAGCAACTTTTGGACTAAACTAAATGACGTGCAACAATAATACGTCATGTTTTTTCTTGGGGAGGGAAGGGTCGAATTTGTACCATGATTTCCGACAGTGAGTACATTAGTTAAAATCTTTATTGTATTGTATTGGTCTGAATTGTGTTGCCCTGTAAACAATCAACTATTGAAGCAGCCATCTACAAAACTTAGTATTCACATGTGATTCTGCTAGAAACTTCACACGTGGAGCTGGATTTGTCATTCCTTAAAAATAGAAACATCGATCTTGGCAAAGGGTTTACAGTATTGATGCTATAGATTTCATTACCGACTTTCTATATGTTCTTTTTTTCTTCTATGAAATCAGTTAATATATCATTCTCAAGCAAAATAACAACAGGTTCATCATTGATACTGTCTTTGAAATGGAAATATTGATTCGTTGCATTAGATCAAAGGGTACCTGTATTTATTTCTGTTTGAGTTTCTTCTCATTGTGGTTTATATTGGAATGAAGTTTCTGACATGTTGGCAAAGAAGGTGCACTGAAAGATTCTGTTTCTATGTCAAGTAGTTTAAGCTTGTCAACTCGTAATATTTGCTCAGAGTTAGAAAAATCTTATAGGTTTACACATTTTAACTCTGGTAGTGAATTTTTCCCTTAGCACTAACATAAAATTACCATGCTTTATCTATAATTGAGATTCACCGCATGATTAACAAAAATTAGGAAGAGTCAATGTAAAATGTTCTAATTCAATTTCTTTCCCTTACATTTATAATCACTCGCTGAATGTCAGAAAAATAACATCGATTTCAGTACTACTAGATTCTTTGAAGTATGGGGCATTTTGAATAAAGATACGTTAATCTTCTGAGATTATGCAAATTGTTTATGAATTTTCACTTGGTAAGCTACTGTAAATCATTCTTATACACATATATATATATAATATATATAATATATATATATATATATATATATATATATATATATATATATATATATGTGTGTGTGTGTGTGTGTGTGAGTGTGTGTGTGTGTGTGTGTGTGTGTGTGTGTGTGTGTTGTCTTCAGTTTTACGTCTGTTCACTTAAAGTGATATTAGACGATGGAGGCAGGGGGGGGGGGGGGGGGGGGGGGGGGGGGGGGGGGATTGGGGAGGGAACATAATGAGATAAGGCTTAAGTAGAATAGATACGATGTTGGTATGAATGCACATTAAAAGATTATTCCAATCTATATAATAGTATGTTGTATGTGTGTGTGTGTGTTTGTGTGTGTGTGTGTGTGAGTGAGTTGTGTGTGTGTGTGTGTGTGTTGTGTTGTGGTAGGGATGGGGTGTAAGTCGTCTAAAATCACATTGTGAAAAGACGTTACAGTAATTTCAGCACTAACGATTCTTTCAAAGAATACATTGTAGTTTTCGAGACAGAAGAGTAAAACCTGTACATTCATGCATTGATATACTGTAGAAAAAATATTGTGGTTACCATATGTGTATTCATGACCTTCAGCGTTGATGCCTTTTAACAATGGTAACAGGAAACTACATCTTGGTCCAGCTCTCACCGATGTCGTACATTATGTAATACCTATCGGGAGCTAAATGTTTTCTAAAACTAAAAGATCTTCCTATCGAATAGAAATCGGAGCAGACTTCTGAGAAAACTCTATCATCCATATTCAAGAATTTTAAAACCTTCGAACTAATAAGTACTGGGAATCCTCTTTTGACCTCATTAAACTGAGACGCTAACTTTGACACTAATGGCAAAATGGGACAGAGAAGGCTGAACTCATTTTTCTTGTTGACAAAAAAGTTTCTCTCCTGTTTTTAACAATCTTAATAGAGAATTTCGAAGGTTTTCTTCTTTGGGTATAATAAACTTGGTTTAATAACAAGAATTGCATGGAACAGAAACAGGTGATTGCCAGACATCACACCGTGGAAGGACAGATGGGATAACAGTGCCACAGACACCGTCAACAAGAAAGGAACCAAGAGAGGAATGGTGAGTGACTGGGAAGTGGGTGTGAAGGGACTGACGAGCAACAGATGGTTCTAACAACACTGAGAAGAACAGACAAGACATGGTACTGAAGTACAACCATGACGACAGAAAGGAGTAAGATGAACAACGTGGTACCACAAGGTTACTACGTAGCATAGATGGGACAAAACTGGAGACCCTATCAACACCTTGACTGAGAAATGCCAAATGAAATGGTTCAATCAAAGACACTACAATATTAAGAGTAATCAATACATGTATCTCCGTACATATAGTACTAATAATAGAAACATAACTACTCCCCCCCCCACCCCCCACGTTGTTCCCCCCTTCCATTCAAATACATATACCGTCCCTCATGATATCACAAATCACCTTGCACACACATGACCCACCTACCCACACTCACGTACGCCACTCACAACGCGCCCGCACACACATACATACACACCAAAACCGCGCACACAATATGCACCACCACGAATGCATCACAACACACACACACCCACTGTCGTACCATATACAATATTACTACACCTGTGATGCCCCAGTATGACTAGAAACTACATCCTTTAAAAAAAAAAATTTAATCGGAATTCAATGTTATCTAAGTACTTTAGCCATACACTTTATAGTGGCATAAGTAATCTACATGCTGTATAAATAAACAGAGTCCAAAGAATGTAAATATAAAAGTATGTAGTTTAACACAACGCAGCCCGCACGCACGCACGCAACACACACACACACGACATCCAGACTCATCAATATATTAAACACGAAAGAAATCTGTCCCCATTAAGTCGTTGAAACATGTTTTAATCATTTACTATATTTAAGATATGTTTTATTCTGAAATACAGTACGATAAGTTTGGTCCAGTGTTTCGTTAACTAAGATTATAATATGAAAATGCAATCTTAATGTAAAATTATCTCTTGATGATAGTAAATTTTAATAAAATATAATTTGTTGGCCAGTTTATTGTTTTGGCATCATAGACATTAAAAAATTATGAGAATGAAAAGCATTTCATAGTTAGGATATTAAAAGGGAAAACCCCCCACTAGAATTCATTAAATGAATACAAAATTATTTTTTACCACTTGAAAAGATCTCTCTGTTCAAATAATTTTCAAAAATAAAACATAAAATTTTATCTGGAATATTAGAATACTATAAAAAAGTGGATGGAACAATATAAACAACTAATGACCCACAAAAAAAAACAGTTGAATCATATTTGATTAATAATTTTACAAAAACACATTTAGATAAAAAAGCGTAAAGATTAACCTACCAGGATATAGTCTGCATTTGGACCAAAAAGAAAGATCATCAGGTTTTCAGTTTTCATAAGGGAAGATTATCAAAAAATTTAAAAATTTTTACCCAAAAAATTCAGATTTGGGGGAGAAAAATAAAGGGGGGGGAAAAAACCATCAAAATCATCAAAAATTATTTTCATGGATTGCATATATCCCCCTAATTTTTTTCTTTTTTGAAAAGTTAAACACCAAAAAAAGGAAAATTAGAAAAAAGCATGAAAGTTTTTTCTGAAAGAGAGTCAATAATCTGTGGGGAATCTAAATGCGCGACGGAAGACTGACTGACTTTTTAGAAATAGACCCAAAAACCAAATTACAAATTTCCCTGAAGAAAATAAATATGACCAAGCTATAAAAGGGTCCAATGGATAGAACGTACAAAAATAGGGTAACTATAGGATATTTGAAAAACAATTGTATATTTAAAAGGGCCAACTTTAAAAAAAAATTTTACACTTCAACCTAAAGGGTTTTGTTGTTGTGGATTTTTTCATTTTTTTAAAAAATCATTTATAAAGGGGGTAAAGTTTGAAAGTTAGAGATTTATGGAAATCGATCATTGTCCCTTGTTTAGATAAAATATCCAGATATAGACAAAAACACGTTTGCAGAAGTCTACCCGAAAAAGTAAGAGACAACGGGAAAGGGTGTAACAAAAGATTACCAAAACAAACACTTTTGTATGGGAAAAAAATTTCCAAAGAAAAATTTCAAAAGGGCACTTCACTCCTCAATATACACACAACACAAATAAAAACCAAACAAAACAGTATAAAAACAAAGTACAAAGCACCTTTAACAAACTAATAAATAAATTTTCCAGACAACGGGTCTGATATCTTTTAAAAGTGGCACAATTAACTTGAAGGACCAAAGGTCAAAACCTAAAAGAAATTTAAAACACAATAAAAATTTTTGACTCAAATTTTAACAATAACGAAAAAGAAGTAAAGTCTTTCTAAATGGAAAAAATAAAAAAATCCAAAACCGAATTTCGACAAAAATATTTCATGAAAAGAAAAAAATAAAACTTAAAAAAAAAGAAAAAAAAAAACCTTCAAACATTCACTATATAAAATTTACTGATACCATTGACGAAGATCCGAAAATTTTGGGAAAACTTAAAAAAAATTAAAAAAAGCAAAAAGAAGGTTTAAAATCATCATAATCATTTAGTAGCATAAAGGGGACTAAATTTAAAAAAACACTTTTTTTGAAAAAAAACCCGAAATAGATCCAGACCCGCAAAAAAAGTCAAAGCGCCATTGTTAAAAGTATCAATAACCCCATTCCAATAAGCAAATTACACAGGGAAAATTTACAAACAATAAAAAATAAAAAAAATAAAAATGCCTGGAAAAGATGAAACTACAAACGCGTACAAAAAGATCAAATCATTTCGTCTAAGTTAGAGACAAGGGGAATATGTTAAAATTTAGTTTTAAAAAACGTATATATCCCGGGGAGGGGAAATAGGAGTGAAATTTCCAATCATAAAAACGGATGCTATAACAACCGAAAACCATGGGAATAACATTGAAAAAACACTATGGAAAACTTTTTTGTAAAATACTGAATTTAAAAATTTTGAATTTTTAAAAAAATAACAATAGTATTGTCAAAAGAAAAAAGCGGTTTCAGAAAAGCATACGAACAACAACCATGTTTCCATTTAAAAAAATTTAATAGATAGTGCACTAAAAAAAAACCTAAAAGTTTTTGATTGTGTTTGTAGTTTTTTCAAAATTTTCGATAATGTGGGGGCACGAGGGTCTTCTTAAAAAGTTAAACGAAATGGGAAAACAGGAAAACTTTTTTTTTTAAAAACTGTATTCCATGAAAACAATTTTTACAAAAATACGAGGCAAACACAAAAGATGAAATTAAGTCAAAAAGTGGGGACATCAGGGAAATACATTAAGTTCTACACTTTAAATTTTATGTCAAATGACATAGTTCAACAATTGATGAAAAGATTCGCCAAATAACTGAAAAGACAAATTTCCCTTTTTTACTCATGTGATCCCCAAGCTTTCATCAACAACCAAAAAAGGGCTTTAAAACTAAAAATGAAAAAACTGCAAGAAAACGTTTAATTGGAGTTTAAAGATAAACAAAAAAAAAGGAAAGGGAAAGTTTTTCGGATCACCTCCTAAAAATTCCAATTCATTTTTAAAAGTGGAGAACAGTAATTGAAAAAGTAAAACCTATAAAAATCTAGGTATCGTTTTTTTCACAAATGGGAAACTTCAAGCAACACAAGAACTTTTTTAAAACAACAATATACGCCCTTTTAAAAAGGAGTTCATGGACAAAATTGAAAGACTACTTAATAATGCTTTATTCGATCCCTGGAACCCCTGTTTTTAACCTTGGGCAAAGTTTTTGGGTTTTTTTTTGTTTTAATTGAAAAAAGAAATTTTTTATTAAAAACTTTCCAGGCATGCCTTTCCAATCATTTTTGTTTGAGAATTTTCATGTAAAATTTTTTAAACAAATATAGGGGTTCATAAAAAAAAGCTTAGTCTACCCCTTTGGGGGAATTAGGAAGATTTTTTTTTTTTTTTTTTTTTCCCCTGACCCTTAAAAACTATGCCGTTTTAAAAAAACCCTTTTGGATTCTTTGACGAATCAAAACCAGACATTA
>CM054137.1:57202327-57242327 GCA_028751875.1 Rapana venosa | reverse complement strand
TATTCCAGGATATAAAATCCTGCGTAAAGATCAACAAACCCCCAAAGAAACAGGAATCCTAATCTATATTAGTGAGTCCATAACCTTCAAGCGTCTTCTCCATTTAGAACATTATGGTGTAGAATCCATATGGATTGAGATTTCTATAAAAGGTGCCCAACCTATTGTAATTGGGATCTGCTATAGGAATCCAACAGAAAGAAAAAACTGGACTGACAAATTGACTCCATGATGAATACAGTCCTATTAGAATCAAGTGAAATAATCTTATTAGGAGACTTTAATATCGATCTAACAAAAGTAAATAATCAATGGACCCAATTAATAAATTCATACAACCTCCACCAACTAATTAATTCACCCACGAGAGTCACACCAAACTCAAGCACCATAATTGACCATATCTATATATCTAACTTCAACAACATTGTCGAAACTTGTATCCCAGTCTATCACTGTAGCGATCACTACCCAGTCTGTATCACGTGGTCAAAAAAACGAACAAAAATCCCCAAACCTGGCCACAAAACTATAACATATCGTTCCTTTGCTAAATTTGATGAGAATCTTTTCTTATCAGATTTAAGTAACTCCATTCTTTCGGAAACATTCAACATTACTGATCCAACTTAGCCATAGAATTTTGGATAAATACTTTTACTGCTATTTACAACAAACATGCCCCACTAAAAATCATTAGAAGCAAGTATACCCCCAAACCTCCTTGGCTCACTAAGGAACTAAAGAAACATGCTATCTTAGAGACCTATTAAAAGAACATAAATATTATGACGAGTCAAAAAAAATTAAGAAATGCCATAAACTCCAAAAACGGCGAGAAAAAAAGAAGTATTTCCAGACTTTACTATCCACCAAATCAAAACCCAAAGACGGATGGCGAGCCATACATCAATACAAACAAACAAGCATCTTCCAAAACAAATGTAATCCAAAGACGTTACACTGCTGAACAACTTAACAATCATATCATAATGTCTCTTCTCTACTAACATTATTAAAAAGGATAAATCAAAGTCCATAAACATCAATAACTAAACAATACTTGAAAGGAAAGCATACTCCTCAAAACTTCACATTTCCATTTATGTCTGTCTTGAAGGTCTATGGTTATCTAACTCACCTCAAACAATCCAGGAACGCGTGGTCTTGAGGGAATAACGCAGCAGAATATTGAAGCTATCAGCTCCATTATCACGAGACACACTAACATATATATACTTAACCTTTGGCTGAAAAAAACCATTTCCCCAATTGCCATCAAAACAGCAAAGTAATCCACAAGCTACAAATCTGGTGACACTTCAGAACCCCTCAAACTATAGACCAATTTCCATCATATCTATCCTTTCCAAACCCTTGGAACAACATATAAACAAACATCATAGTCCGTCATTTTAGATACCTACCGAACATAATCCACCCTAATCAGATCTGGATTTTAGACAAAATCACTCATGTCATACTGCACATGATTAGCCTCAGTAAATACGGCTATCAAACATTAATGACAATAAAGTTTGTGGAGTACTATTTGTAGATCTCAAAAAAGCTTTTGACACAATTTGACCACACACTTCTCGATAAAAAAACTAAACCATGTACCATTTCATCTACAAATACCTTCTACAACTACCTTGCTTCCTATCTAGAAAACAGGCAACAGTGCGTGGTCTCATAGGCACAACACACATCCACAACTACAAGCCATCAATTATGGAGTACCACAAGGACCATACTAGGACCTATTACTCTTCTCACTATACTAAAACACCATAACCTCTCGTCCCACATCAAATCCAAATGCGAACTATTGCTGATGACACAACTATTCATACGAGCCACAATAACCCTTATCTCTCTAGGCAAAAGCATTACAAAAACAGTGTTGATCAGCTTATTAGAATGACCGAACTAAACCATATGTCTATACTCCCCCAAAAAAACAAAATGCAATGCTTATTATCGTCTAGACAAAAGCGTCAAAACTTTAACCCACAAACTTACTTTCGCCATCAAAATTAAAAGGAAGTAATTGAAACAAACCATCACCACAGTTTTTAGGGGTAACAATTGATAGAAATCTCAGTTGGTTCTAACACATATCTCACTATGCAAATACAAAGTCCCAAAGAGTATACAACTTACTAATAATCAACCTTTCTAGACTTTCATTCAAGGGAAACTATTCTTTCAATCTTATATACAATCCTCAATAGACTATGCTTCTACCCTATGGGATTCTGCTAGTGCAAACACTATGAAACCGTTACTGAGTCTGTACAAACGAGCTACTCAAACTGGTCCTTATTAAAAAAGACAACTACTAGAACTGAACTATACTCAATAAATATTCCCTCTTCTCTCTCCCCTTACGCCAACTTAGAAGACTAAAATATAACCAAGGAGTCATGATGTTTTCCAAGATCATGAACAGGACGTTCCATCATACTTAAAAGACAAATTCCTCCAAACACAATCCAGAAATACTAAAAGCCCAGTGTCCCCTGATTCCGAGAATGACTTATTCAAATCTAGTCTACTTTACTCAGCCCTATCGCTAGTGAATATCCTTCCAGATTTCAGTTTTAAAAAACATCAATCTCAATAACAATCTACAAAACTCAATTATCAACTCCTTGAATACATCACAATAACAAACCACAGTCTTAAAGCAAAGTTGCATATCCACCTTACTCTATCTGCACTTTTCCATCCTCCCTATCTGCCTTCCCTTTCCTTTTCACCTGTATGTAAGTCAAGACTGTTTTCTCCTTCTCTCTCTCTCTCAATCTCAATCATCTCTCCCGACTTCACAGCTCTCATCTCTCTCTCTCTCTCAACTTCAAAATATTCCCTCTCTCACTATCTCGTCCTCATCTCCTCTCTCCTCCTCTTCTGTGTTATAAGGTGCAGAAATAGGGGCTTGGATGCAGCTGTAACACACTGTGAATCAGTACACCTCTTTGAACACTTGCTTTAAAGCAGTTTTAGGCTTAGATAGACGTACACCTAATGATCTTGTTTATAGTGAAACTAATAGATAATACCAGCTCTCTGTTAATGCTGCTGTAAGATGCATTAGATATTGATTAAGATTCAGCAATATAATGAGAGCAAGGCTAACCTTTTAAAGCCTACTAGATGCTTATGTGATCTAGATGTCAAAGGGATAAACAACAGGGCAACAACAAATACTACCTGTTTGTTGAACTCGGTTTGGCGTTTGTTTGGCTCAATCAAGGAGTCGGAATTGTAGAAGTTTTATTAATACGCTTTCAGGCAGAGAATTGATTGACTGCCGATGGCAGCAATGGAGTAATCATATACAAAACAGTGAAAGATTTCAAATGTACAGACAATTTATAAGCTTCGCATGATTGTCAAAACCTTATCTAAAACTTGATATGGATATGACTTTTGAAAAGAATAATTGTACTTAAGTTTAGACTTGATGTCTCAGATATAAATGTTATAAATCAGATACAGAGAACATGATACTTGACGACGCTCAGGCTGCTATGACCCATTATGGTAAGCAAGCGTTCCGGAGGATGATGTACTACTTTGTCTTGTGCTGCCGTATTTGAGGATGTTAGGCAGAACTACAATCTGTTAAATCTAGTAAGACAGCCTAATTAATATTTGACTCTGTTTACTCCGGGCATCAAGTCATCCTGAGGTTGTGCGCAGCTCAGCTTTAATATATTGTGTAAAGCACATCAGAATAAGAAGATAATGTTATCCTAATGATATTTTTGTAGCTGACTTTGTGTTATACAGTAACATGTTGGTCTGTGTGTGTGTGTGTGTGTGGGTGGTGTGTGTGTGTGTGTGTTGTATGTGTTAAAACCAAAATACTAAGCATTCGCAACGCCCCTTCAGTATGGGCCAAATGCCTTTTTGTGAATAACCGTTCGAGTGTCGACTTCGAGTTCTCTCTCTCTCTTTCAAATTTTCATTGTTGTTGAGTAAAGTGAGTCCTAGCAAAGTGTAAGCTTTTACTTCTTCTTTTTTTTTTTTTTCTCTTAACTAAAAATTAATATTATTTTAATTTTTTTTTTTTAAACAACACTTAGTTATAAGAAATATATCTATCATAACAATAATATGTGTTAATCTGTACGAGTAAATGAAATAGAGTGTTTCCAGTGGATCTGCTGTTTTCAGAATGATATTCAGTATTTTTTTCCTATGTCTTATTTGTCTGGTTTGTTTACAAAAAAAAAGCATAAATCTTTAACACACACACACACACACACACACACACACACACACCACACACACCAACACCCCAAACCACTCTCCCACCTCTCTCATTTTCCCCCTTTTTTCCCCCCCCCCCCCCCCCCCCATCTCTCTCTCTTACCTACAATGTATAGAGTTCATTTTATGACTTTAGCGATTTTTTTCTCCTTATTGCTTGAGTATTTGACGTTGGGCTTTTTCTTTTTCATGGCGTTCAATTGTACGAGTATATTCGAAAAGAATATGATGGTGATCCTGTGCTGTCTCGAGAATTATACTTTTAGTATTACCTTGAAACACTCACTTTTCTCTCTCTCTCTCTCTCCCCCTCTCTCTCTCATCTCTCTCTCTCTCAATCTTCTCCTCTCCTCTCTCTCTCTTCTCTCTCTCTCTCTCTGACCTTATAAATTGGCTTTCACCCCCCCCCCCCCCTTTCGTTTTATTGTATGAGTATACGGGATTGATTATTTAATTATCTTGACATATAATCTGCATGAGTATAATCAAAATTGGTGTTGACGGTGATCGTGCACGGGTCTTGAGAATTATATATTTTAGATTTATCACTGAAACACACACACACACACACTCTCTCTCCTCCTCTCACTCTCTCTCTCCCCTCCCCTCTCTCTCCTCTCTCTCTCTCTCTCTCTCTCTCTCTCTCCCCACTATGACCTTATAGAATTTAGCTGTTTTTTGGGTTTTTTTTTCTTTCTCTTTCTTTTCTTCTTGTTTTTTTTGTTTAAGAGTATGGGTTTTGGGGTTTTTTTAATTTATTTAATTATTATGATTATTATTATTTTTTATTTTAATTTTTTTTTTTAATTGTTTATCATAACATATTTTTTGTGTGAGTAATCAAAATAAGTGTCCAAGGTGATCGTATTGAGGTTTTATATTTTAATTAATTAATTATTATTATTATTAATATTTTTATATATATTTTTTTATCATAACATATTTTTTGTATGATAATCAAAACAAGTGCCCAAGGTGATCGTGTACTGTTTTGAGAATTTTATCTTTAGTACCATCTCTGAAACACACACACACAACACACACACACACACACACACACACACACACCAAACCCAACACAAAACGACACACACCACTCTCTCCTCTCCTCTCTCTCTCTCTCTCTCTCCTCTCTCTCTCATCTCTCTCCTCTCTCTGTATGGCCTAAACCGATATGCAATTAATTCATCTCTCTCTCTATCCCCACTCTCTCTCTCTTCAATCCCCTTCTCTCACTCTCTCTCTCTCTCTCCTCTCTCTCTCTCTCTCTCCTCTCTCTCTCCCTTTCTTCTATTGTTATTGTTATTCTAAAAAAGGGGCATATTCATACTTCGATTTTAAATTTTTTAGACCTTGTTGACTGTACTTGAGCTCCAGTGAATCTCCTTTTAATATCTTATTACCACGTGTAACAACTATATGTACTATTCTACAATATGAAGGTGTTCAATTTTATTATCTATAAGTTTGGCTTTCTCTCTCTCTCTCATCTCTCTCTCTCTCTCTCCTCTCTCTCTCTCTCCTCTCTCTCTCTCTCTCTCTCTCTCTCTCTCGGTGTTTTTTTTCTCATTTGTTTGATGTTCTTGTTTTTTCTTGTTTTTTGTTTGTTTATTTGGAAGGGTGTTTTTGTTTGCTTTTTTGTTGTTGTTGTTTTTTGGTTTGGTTTTTTTCCCTTGTTTTTTTTCTCTTTTTTTCTTTTTGTTTGTTTGTTTGTTTGCTTGCTTTTTTTTTTTTTTTTTGGGGGGGGGGGGGTTCTGGGGTATTTTTGTTTTTTTGCTCGTCTGGGTTGTTGTTTGTTTGTTTTTTTGTTTTTTCTTCTTCTCTCTTTTTCTTTAAAAAAAGTTTTTTCCCTTTGCTTCTTCTGCTTGAAAGTATGAGTACTGAGTGCATTTTTAAATGTGACCCCATGGGCGGGGACTGGATGTAAAAAAGAACATGAATACTTATTCATTATCCTGGGAAAAAAATTTTGTTTCTATTACTTACAATGTGTAGATGTTCTTTTTATGACTTTATTGGCTTTTTCCCCCTCTTTATTATGAGAGTGTATGGGTATTGCACTTATTTTATTACCATGACATTCAATTTGCATGAGCATAATTAAAAAGTGTTTGTGTTGATCGTGTGCTATGTGAGTATTACATATTTAGTATTATCCCTGGAAACCCCCCCCCCCCCACCCCCACCCCCCCACCATCAACACACCACACACACACACACACACACCCCGCGCGCCAAAAACCAACACAATACAAAACCCACTCACTCACCACCCCACCCAATTCTCCCAAAACGCTGATGTTTTAAATTTCTTTTTGGTTTTTTTGTTTTTATTTTTAGTAATGTATTAAATTTATTTCATTATCATGACAATAATTTAAAAACGTATAATCAAAATATTTTTAGGGATCCATACTGTTTGGGTTTTAAAAGGAATTATCTCAAAATACACACACACCACACACACTCGTCTCTTCCTCTCTCTCTCTCTCTAAACCTTTTATCGCCTGCTTAAAACATATTAATCCTAATGAAGGATTCATATTTTTTATTTACAAATTTCTTTTACTGCCTCTTCTTAATTTTTAAAGATCCCTTTTTTAAATATCTTAAATTTATTTAACAAGAAATGTTCCTTTTGACAATGGTAATTTTTATCTTTTGACTTTTTAATTTGTTTGTTTTTTTTTCTTGTTTTTGTTGTTCTCTTTCTTTTGTTTTGTTTGTCTGTTTTCCTTTTTATCATCTTTTTTTTGGGTTTTTTTTTCCCTTCTCTTTTGTTTGTTTTTGTTGGGGTTTTTTTGGGGGGGGGGGTATGGGGTATTCTTAGTTTTTTTAATTTTTTGCTTGGGGGGGGGGGAGGTTGTTGGGGAGACTGTTTGAAAAGGGGTTTTTTCCCCCTTTTTTTATTGCGAACTTATAATATTGGGGTTTTTTTAATTTTTAAGAATTTTTCCCTAACGGGGGGACTGATGTAAAAAAGCCATGTTCTTAATCATTACCTCGAAAAAAAAAATTTGTCATTGTCATTCTCTCTCTCCTCTCTCTCCTCTCTCTCTCTCTCTCTCCCTCTCCTCTCTCTCCTCCCCTCCCTCTTCAAACCACAAACATACAACCCATACACACAACACACAACACAACCCAACACTCCCTCCCTCTCTCCCTTTTGTTTTCTCCTCCTTTCTCTCTCTCATCCCCTCTCCTCCTCTTCTCCCTCTACAGGACAAAAAAAACTTTTTGCACCAAACATACCCTTTTCCTACTTCTCTCACTCCCCCGTTTTAATATCACTTTTTCACTACAGTGAAAAGACGTTTAAAATGGAAAGAACAACAACACACACACACAGCGCGCGCGCGCACGCACACACACACACACACACACACACATAGCGCGCCACACGCACACACACAGCGCGCGCACGCACACACAGCGCGCGCGCGCACACACATATACACACCTTACCATAGAAAATTAGCACACCCCTGTTTCTACCTCCCACTCCATTTGCAAGCATACCCACCGCCAGGGAGACTATTGATATGTGGATATACATTCTTTTCATCACCGTGGCTACACTTAAAATGTAGGCAGAGGTACAAAGTAGTCTTACACTTAGCATGTTCATCTCAATTACCAACATTATGAATTAACTTGAAACCACATTCATGTCTTCCATGCATTAAAATACTGTATGAGACATCCAGTAATGGACCTTCAGAACATTTCATAAGCTTATTCTATATAACTCACTTGTGTTTAAAGATAGACTAGTCACATAACACGATGATCTATTCCAAACTATCAGTAGTTTGTGTATAATGATACCATTCTAAACCAAATCTATGAAGACTAGTTTTCATCTTTGCATTAAAATGTTCAATCTTTTATCTATTGCTTCAGCGTAATTGAAAAATTAAACGGTACTTAACACTGGACTGCCGAGTTCCTTTGACATCGCCTCGGCGCAGCCTTAATCAAAGGACAAAGGGGATGCCAAAAATGTCAGCAAAGCAATGTCCCACACCTTGATGATGGGCAGCTCAGTTTTCCACGCTATAGTCGGCCACTACTCTCAGTCATAGACCTGGTCATTTGAGTCGAGGGAATAGGGGATGAAAAGAGTCTTCGACTGCTTTCTTTACAAAATTCCATGCTACAAAGCTAGGGCTATTGGGTGCTGGTGGGAATGGATGACCATATTTACAAAACTGCATACACACAGGGACAGGATATTAAAAAGCACATGAATGCTTATTTCAATTTCCTCGAAATAAAAAAAAAATTGTTTTAAATACCAAATGAATAAAATACACACATTTTCGTCATCTTTCCTAAAATGGAAACATAACCCTGGTGATCTGATTTTGAAACAGGTACCATGGTACAAATGACATCATCATCATCAATGCCTTTGTGCCTTATTGGCACGTAGGGCAGCAACAAATGTTCTCCACTCCTGTCTGTCCTGGGCCAGCTTCTGAATGGTTCCCCAGGTATGTTGGAAGGTCTTCAGCTCTGTTTCGACAGTCCGACGCCAAGTGTTCCTGGGGCGTCCTCGTTTGCGTTTTCCCTCTGGTGTCCAGTGGAGGGCTGTTCGGATGATGTTTCCCTGTTCCCGACGGCAGATATCCCTATCCATCTCTATCGCCTATGCATGATGATGGTGTCCATGCTTTCCTGGTTGCAACGGGCAAAAAGTTCTTGGTTGGAGATGGTCTCAGGCCAGAAGATGCGCAAGATTCTTCTGAGATTCTTCGTGTGGAATGTGGATAGTTTGTCGAGGTCACTCTCAGTCATCCTCCAGCACTCCGAGCCCGTACAAAAGGGTGGAAAGTACACAGCTCTGGTATAGTCTTAGTTTGGTCCTGGTGCTGTACTGGGACGATTTCCACACATTGTTCAGATTTCTGTAAGCATTTCTTGCTTTGCTAATCCGGTTCTTGATGTCGTTGCCTGCTCCGCCGTCATGCCTAACAGTGCTCCCGAGGTACGGAACTCTTCAGTATGTTGGTAAATCTTCTCCATTCACTGTGACCGTGAGGGGTTCTGAACGTTCAGTGTCATCACCTCTGTCTTCTTCTGACTGATTTATCAGGCCTACTTGCTGTGCGAAAGTGCTGAGACGGATGTCTTCTCTTGAATGTGATGGTGGGTATTGAGAGCAGTGCCAGATTGACGCAAAATCTAGTCTTCAAGCGTTGAGAAGGGGGTCCCATCTGATGCCCCGTGACTGGTCAGCTGTTGTCTGTCTCATCACCCAATCAATTGTCAGGTTGAAGAGTAGTGCTGACATGGGCAGCCTTGTCTGACGCCGTTTGTATACTGAAACTGGTTTTGCTGTTTCCTACTCTGCACGTGAAGTTGTTGTAGAAGCTCTTAATGACTTGGATAATCTCCTGTGGAATCCATATGCTCGAGTATGCGCCATACACTTTCTGATGAATGCTGTCAAAGGCTTTTCCAAAATCTACGAAGTTGATATACAGCTGTCTCTGCCATTCCGTGCACTGTTCGATGATGTTGCGCAGGGTGAAGATCTGGTCTATGCATCTTCTTCCTAGTAGAAAACCTGCCTGTTCCTTTCTGAGTTGTTGGTCCACTGCCTCTGAGATTCGTTCGATGATGATCTTTGCCAGAATCTTGCTGGGAACAGATAGCAGAGTGATTTCTCTCCAGTTGTTACAATTGTTCAGGGCTCCCTTTTTTTGGATCTTCACGATGACTCCTTCTGTCCAATCTGCTGGTAGCTGTTTCTCCTCCCATATAGCTGCAAAGAGTGGCTGTAGAACTTTAGATGCAAACTCTGGATCTGCCTTGAAAAGTTCTGCGTTGAGGTTGTCCTGGCCAGGGGCTTTTCCATTCTTGAGAGAGCTGATTGCTGCTATAATCTCTTCCTTCTTTGGTGGTGTGCTGTTCACATTGAGATCGGCATCAGGATCTTGTACATCTGCCTCTTCAGGTGGTGGTGGTCTGTTGAGAACTTTGCTGAAATGTTCTGCCCATCTCGCATCTTGTTCTGCTTCTGTGGTAAGTATTTGTCCTTGTTTATCTAGGATTGGTGTTTTGGTATTGCCCCGGTACTTGCCACTGACAGTCTTGGTGATCTTATACACCTGTCCTTGCTCTCCCTTTGTGGCGGCCTCCTCTGCTTGTCTTGCAATATCATCCATGTAGGTACGCTTGTCTGTTCTTGTCATTCTCTTCACAGTTTGGTTTGCTGCTCTGTACTGTTGTTTGTACCTCTCTCATCCGCTCTGACTTTGTCTCTAAGATTTTCTTCTTCAGTTCTCTCCTGTTCTCGATGGCATGCCAGGTGTCTGCTGTAATCCACCTTTTTCTCTTCCTGCTTCTCTGTCCAAGCACGTTTCACTGGCTTGTGTGTAGCGTCCTGACTTGTTTCCACAGGTGTTTATATTAGTTTGTCCGGAGGTGTGTATTTCAGTATCCACCGTGCTTGAACTTGTTTTTCAGCTGGAGGGTGAAAGCACTCTTTACTTTGGTGTTGCGCAGCTTTTCCACATCAAAATGTTGTTGTCTTGGTTTCCAGTCCATTTTTCTCAGCTTCACTTTTAGGTTGCAGTGACAAGTGTGATCACTGCCAACATTTGGCCTCCTCTCTTTACTTTTACATCTAGGAGCGATCTCCTCCATGTCCCATTGATCATCAGGTGGTCGATCTGGTTTTGTCTCTCCATTGGGAACACCAGGTAAGCTTGTGAGATCTGAGGGTGTGAAAATAATGTCCCTCCAATGACCAGGTTGTTGTCATGCAGAATTCCACCAATCTTTCTCCGTTGTCATTTATGCTGCCACATCCTCTTTCCCCATGGCTCTTTCTTGGTTTTGTGTTGTCTTTTCCAGACTTTTGCATTAGGTCACCCATCAACTAATCCTCATAGTCATGGTTTGGTGTTTTCCATTTCAGCCTGTAATTGTTCATAAAATGTACTTTGCTTTCTTCTCCACTTTCGTTGGTTGGTGCATAGCACTATAATGATTGTGATATTAGCATGTTTACCTTTCATTCTTATCTTCATCATCCTGCTGTTATAGGTTTCCACTCCATCAGCACTTCTCCATTCCTTGTCTTCATGATAATTGCTACTCCCTCATGGTGTTGGTTGTCATCTACTACCACTGTTCAGCACTGTCTCTCCTGTGCTGGCTCTGTATTTGCCTGATCCTGTCCATCGGCTTTCACTGACTCCGATAATATGTAGATTGTAGCGTCTCATCTCTGCTGTAACTTGCGCTAGTTTTCCTGTCTCAAACATGGTTCTCACATTCCATAATCCTATTTTGGTCTTATTTTTGGCGCTTAAGACTTCCATCTTCCTGTCAGTGGCTTCCTTTCGGCTTTCACCACTGTCATTCATGCGAGTATCTTCCGATGACTGAAAGCCTGTCACTTCCAGTAGTGTTGATTTCTTGTGTTGCGGTTTCTGTAACAAGCGTTTTTTTACAGAACAGGGTTGTTAGCCCTGTGTCTAACCCCCTACCTGGGGGAAGGGTTCCACCTTAGTCGCCTCTTACGACATGTCTGGTTGGAGGGCAGGGATCCTATTCTTACAATGATTGCTTTGCAAGCATACCCGGGAGTCCCCTGGGACAAAACGACATAGGCACCCAAAATTAAACAATATTTGTATACAACCTCACTGTTTTCAAAGCTGTGGTTAAAGCCGTCATCTGTTTTTCAACCTTCATTCAGTTATGAACCGTGTACATACATAATGGGGTGATTTTGTTGTGATCTGTAAACCACTGGCATTGCTGCAACAAGAGATGAGTTGTCTTTATGTGTAAACCCAATGTGCCATCATGGCTGATGATCACCTTTGAAGCACAGGCCCTACAATATGATACAACAAAAAACTGAAACCAACATTGGACAGAATTCAAAAATGATTTTGATGTAATGAGAATGAACTTAGAATTTGGCGAAATGCACTGTTATATCGATATTCAGCACTTGACAGTGATCTTGTCAGTCTTCAGTGTATTGACTATGACGAACATGAATTCACCCTACCATCTTCATCCCTGTGGCTATCAAACTCACTCCCCAATCAGGCAAAAACTGTTATCAGAGTGTTTACCTGCCTAAACCAGCCTTCTTCAAAACGGATCACTCTAAGCCTGTACTTTAAATCCAATGTATAGGTAGGTGCTGGTACACTTCTGTGCCAGGGAAAAGACTGTGTCAAATGGGACTCCCAGGAGTGCGAACACATCAACTGTTTGGTGCAGTCTTTAATGGCAAATGGGGACATGGTCTCCCTCACAGAATCCCTATTACTTACACAGGTGACCTTTATGGACTCTGTTGCTGGTGTGCTACAACCGAGGTCACCGACAATAACAGTGAAGACAACAAATGTCCCTGACTTTGCTGTGAATACGCCCATTCATACCACATCCATCTCTCCTCTCTATATGACTCTGGAGACAGGTTCCCCTTTGGACGGTATAATGTTATTGCCAGCAACCACACAGTGAGGGAAAGACAGTTTAGATGATGCCATGAGCTTTGCCTCATCCCAACTGAACATCAGCCTTTCTGCCTTCCAAGGAAACACATTCTCAGGATCTGACCATGAATGATCATCTCCCCAACAACACATGGTAAGCACTGATTCCCACATTTATTCAACGTCCTTAGTAAAAGATAGGAGCACACGCTCACTAAAACTCCATAAACTGTGTAGAAGAACCCTATGCATCACCCCCAAATCAGTACAGTCAGGGCAGCAGTAACATTGACATGCTACACCAAGATGATCCAGCAGTTGCAAGATGAAATGCTTGATCTTCAGAAGAATCAGCCTGAATTTCTAGCCTCAGTGTTGACCCAGATTGAAGATGCAAAAGTGAGTGCCAAAAATGAGTTACAAGCTCTTATTGCATCAAAAATCAACGCACTTCACTCTCACACTGATTCTCTGAAGTCTGACATCTTCCAGTTAGATAAGCAAGTCAGTGTACTAAAGAAGGAGAATCAGGCCCTCAAAGGTGAGCTGGGAAGCATCTGTGCATACCAAAGGACATCCAAGTCTGCCAGTTCATGTGACACCAGCACGCAGTGTGAAGGCAAAGAACTGTTGATATCAAGGCCAGTTCTGCACATGACCGCCACTACCACCATGCCTTCCTGCAGTTCTTCATCTCCCTCTACAACGAACTGCAACATGGTCTCAATGTCTTCTGTGACACTACCCAGAATAACCCAGACTCTTTGCTGTCAAGTGTCCCACAGAAAAGCTCTTCATGGATATCATTCGCATCCATCGCAAACCAGACAACTTACCCAGAAACTGATCCCTTCAATCTTGTGCAGAACAAAAATCATGAGAGGTGTACGTACAATGTACAGACAGCCAACCGCTTTTACCCCTTCAGTGAGAAGGCCAGTGCCAAGCAATCCCCTGTCATTTTTAATGAGGAAGCCAGTGCTGAGAAATTCCCTGTCAACAACAAAAATATCACGCTACAGCTGGTCCCAGTGCCACTCCGGATTCAGTTCCAAGAGACAATAAAAGACTGAATCTAAAACCAGGATTCAGTTCCAAGAGATGATAAAAAGACTGAATCAAAAACCATGTGAGGTTCTTTCTTTTCGCAAAAGTTTTGTTCTGCTGATTGGTGATTCAGTCATCAGAGACATAGATCTATGCAGAATATAAAATCAGCAAGACTCAACAAAAATCTGTGTTAGTGGTATGTCAACAGATGATTTGTCTGATTGTTTACAGCATCTCAAATGTCTGATTATACATGTTGGTGTTAATGACCGTAGATCTTCAGGACAAGTGACCAGAGAGACCTGGTGTGACCTTATTCACCTGGCCAGTCAGGTGTTTCCCAATGCCAGGATTATTCTTAGCTCAATAATCCCAGCCTGAGGCAAACACCATCTCAATAATCTGATATCACCATCTAACCACAACGTGCAAAAGGCTTGTAAGCTGCTGAACTCGGAGTTCATTGATAATACTCCCTCTTTCACAACCAATACAGGAGGACCAAAGCTAGCTCTATATGCTAACCTGATTCACCCTAGTCCTGCAGGCACCACCAAACTGGCTCTGAACTTGAAGCTATTTTTGTGTCCCCCTAGTTATCATGTCAGTGACCAAAGATGGAATAAAGCCTTGATATCCAACCAAGATTTTAAATCCCCTCATAATGGCTACCCCACAGTAGATTTCATGACACATTATCCAAATGAACAGAGGTGATAGGGCTAACACTATTCCACAGCAAATTGCATGTGCCTCTGATCCCCCAATGCATGACGTCATGCAGTCTAGTCAGCCAAAGTAGGCCTAGTGAAAGAGCAATTCCCCCCCCCCCCTCCCAACAACAACAAACTGCATGTGCCATCAATCTTGCCTACCACCTACCTCCTCCTCCAATGGTTAGGCCTAGTCAACCAATACAAGGTCAGTGGCAACCCTCTTAACACCTATGAACAGATATTCCCTAACTTCATGGCGTACATAAACACAACACAACGCCAGCTTTATACATAGTCGTTTTAATCAATTCATTGATCTGTTAAGTTGTAGGGTACTGTTATATGCTTGCTCATGTGTGTGTGTGTGAGAGAGAGAGATAGAGATAGAGAGAGACTATGGAAGAGTGATTTGTGAGCATGACATGTAAGTATGAATGTATGTGTTGCGACATGCAGATTGTAGATGCAGGTTACTGTTTTTGTGTCACCCATATTGTTTTGGCTTTTGTAAGTGCAGCAGTGCTAGCTGGAAAATTTGTATGGGTTGTGTCCATTACTTTTGTAAGCATACTAAGCAAAACTCAATGTTTGCGTATTTGATTGTTGATTTGATGATTGTACTTTATTAACTGTTATTAGTTACTGTATCACGTTTTTCCTTTTTCTTGTTCTACATTACTGTATCAAATTTTTCCTTTTTCTTGTTCTACATTGCTGTATCACGTTTTTTCATTTTTCTTGTTTTATTTGTTTCTTTTTTCTTGATAATTCAATTCACCATTTTCTGGATGTGAAGGCTGATAGTTCACATAATTATTGCTTATATTAAACAATTTATAAGTGCGTTTGCAATACACAGCTAAACATTTAACAGATTCCATGATTTGTACTTTCTAACTAAAACCAGAGGAAATATCATCAATTATACATAATAAAGGAACTAGCTTTCATATATTTTGTGTTGCAGAATCTAGATTCAATAATCTAATTTCTGATTCAGATATGTACATGCCAGGTTATGACACTATAAGACTTGACCCGGTGACTGTCAGATCTACTGGTTTTCTGTTCTACTGCATGACTTCGTTGTCATGGAAAAGACTAACACATCTTGAACAGTTTCATGTAGAACCAGTATGGATAGAAATCACATTTAGACGCTGTAAATCGATCATACTTGGTCTCATCTACAGAAACCCAGCTGAAACAATTGACTGGTATGACAATTTTAATTCAATGATGGATGCTGCTATTCTAGAGTCCAAAGAAATGTTTCTTATGGGAGATTTCAACATTGATCTGACAGCTCCTGGATCAAAGTGGAATAATTAATTATGCCTTGTACGGTTTAGAGCAAATAATTGATCATCCGACTCGAATTAGTATTACTCGAATTACCCTCATTGACCACATTTACACTACTTCAAAAACAACATAATATAAAAAATAGGCTCAGTGCAGACAGGTTGTAGTGATCACTCTTCCATTTGTTTTACATGGCGGAAAAAAGGAATAAAGATACCCAAATCAGGAAACAGAGAAATCTTACCGCTCCTTTAGACAATTTGATAAAAATGTCTTCATTAATGATATACTCTGCTCAAACATAGACCGTGTTTATCAGATTACAAATCCAGATGATGCTATTAACTTTTGGATAGAGACATTCAAAGCTATTTATGATGAATATGCTCCATTTACTAAGAAAAGAATAAAACATTTAATAAAACCTGCATGGTTATCAAAAAAAATCGAAAAGGAAATGAATCTAAGAGATTATCTAATAAAATAAAAGCAAAAAGATGGATATAAAAAGCAAAGAAAGAAAGTCACTTCAATGAAGCGCAAAGCCAAAATAAAAGACTTTCAAGATTTGCTGTCTTCACCCCAGAATCCCTAAACGATTTGGAAAGCCATTAATATCTTGACTAATAATTCAAGACATAACACCCAAAAAGTCATAAAAGAAATATCAGCAGAAAACCGTAACTCACACTTTGCAAACATTTCTGATTCTATAATATCTAATATTAGAAGAAAAACAAATGAGCTGACAGAATTAAATCATTACTGTTCATCAAAAAGCATTTCTTCTGAATGTATCATACCCCCAATCACAATAACAGAAATGCTTAATAGCTTACTCAAATTAAAACAGTCAGGATAAAGAGACCTTGACAAAATAGATAGTAAAATACTAAAAATCAGCGCTTATGCTATAACTGATACTCTAACATATATCTTTAACTTGTGTATTGACAAGAATTATTTCCCATTTAATTTTTAATGAGCCTGGGTAATACCTTTTCACAAATCAGGAGACCAAACCAATCCGCCTAACTATAGACCAATATCCATACTATCAGTCCTATCTAAAACCATTAGAAAAACATGTACAATTTTACTTATATTCTCATTTTAAAACCCATGATCTAATTAATGAAAACCAGTCATGATTTCGTGAAAACCATTCTTGTCATACTGCCCTTATACAACTGACCAAGCAATGTCTTTTGAATATCAATGATAGTGAAATTACAGGAGTCCTTTTTCTAGACTTTGCTAAAGCTTTTGACGTTATAAGCCACTCTCTCCTCATTAAAAAAAAATGCTACAGAATTATGACCAAGCATTATCATTTTTAGATTCATTTCTCAGTAATCGTCAGCAACTTGTTGAAATCGGGCCTAGGAGATCAACTTTATTACCTGTGATATATGGTATACCACAGGGATCAATACTAGGACCACTTCTTTCCTCTATTTCTATTCATGGTTCATGTGAAATGTTTGCTGACGATACATCAATTCAATGTAGCAATAGTGATCGTAATCAGCTTGTGAATGATATACAGGCATATATCGATAAACTTATTGAATGGACAGAACTCAATCATATGTCTCTTAATTCAAACAAAACAAAATGTATGTTTATAAGGACTCGACAAAAAAGACAGAAAGTGCGTTTTACATTCGCGCCAATTTTTATCCAAGGACAAAAAATTGAAGAAGTTGTTTCACACAAAGTACTAGGTGCAGTCATTGACAATGATTTATCTTGGTCAGAACACATAGCCACTTTAGGAAAATGAATCTCAGTAAGACTTTATCAACTTAGAAAAATCAAACATTTTCTAAACCTACAATCACGAAAACTGTCCATATCTCTTATAAATTGTGTTTCAACCTTATGGGATAGTGCTAGTGAAACAAACCTAAAGCATATAAGCCGCCTTCAGAAAAGGACTAATACATTGACCACCACCAACTACAAAGAATGAGATATTCTTCCACTCAAAGACAGTCTGCATTTCAACAAGTGTCTATGTATGTACAAAATATTAAACGGAAAAGCCCCAAAGAAAATTATGAAAAGTTTTGCTCTTAATAAAAACAAGCATACTCATAGATTGTCTTTGCCCATGCCCCGTAACAATCTCTATAAGACAAGCCTTGCTTATTCAGGAAGAACATTGCCGAATAATCTAACTATCTCTTTTAAAATAAGCTCCTTCGAAACAAACGTTCAAGAAACTCTTGAAGAAACATCTGATGGACAAATTGTAAGTGCACTTTTATACTTGAGATTATCTTACATCTAGCCACCTTGTTATTATTCCTACCTTTGTTATTTGTATTTTCTTTATTTGTTGTATGACGAGCTTATGTTATACTGTCTTGGTTTCGTTTTATCTTGCTTTGTGAGTCTTGCTTTTTGTTGGGGTTTTGTTTGTTTTGGTTTTTGTTGTTGTTTTAAATTTTCTTCATTTGTTTGTATAACTTTAGCTTATGTTATACTGTCTTGATTTGCTTTATCATGTTTTGTTAGTCTGGATTTATATTTTTTTAAAATCTCCATAGATTTTGTCTTCAACATGTGTGAACAATGTATTTTGATTGCTTCTATATGTCAATGTTCTTGATTTTCTTTTTTTGTGAGGGCAGGATGAAAAAAAGTTGTATAATCTTAAATGTTTATCCTCAATAAAGAGCATTTTGACTTGACTTCACACACACACACACACACACACACACACACGCACGCACGCACGCACGCACGCGCGATTCATTCATTCATTCATTCTCTGTGGGGATGCCGAGGTCTGTCAGTGTAAACAGCATCCCTACCCTCTGGAAATTCTGTGCTTGGTATGTTCTCTTTTCTATCCCTCTCTTTGTTTCTTCCTTTTCTTCCTGTCATCGCCTTTTTGTCTATTTGTGCTTTCTTGGTCCATTCTCCTGCCTTTTTCCAGAAAAACTTAAAAGATAACTCCCATGCCGAAGTCGGATGTACTAGGTCTGACTTGTCAGGCGCTTAACGGCATCACAACGCACTTTCGCTCACATGACAGGCAATAGTTGCTGTGTGTGTGTGTGTGTGTGTGTGTGTGTGTGTGCGTGCGTGCGTGCGTGCGTGCGTGCGTGCGTGCGTGCGTGCGTGCGTGCGTGTGCGTGCGTGCGTGCGTGCGTGCGCGCGCGCACAGTAGCTTATCCCCAATGTTTAAACAAACATCAATCATATCTTTGTGGGTTGGGGTTGATTTTTTTAGATTATCATTGTTATCATTATTATGTGCTGTATTTCCCTTCATGGGGTGATTAAAAACTTTGACTTTGACCTTGAACTCCTTTTCCAAATTTTCAGGCGTATCTCTTGGGCAAGTGGAACCTTGCAGGGCCCATCAATCTTGCAGACACAGTGTACATGATGACTCTAGGATGACGAGATAGCCTGGTGGTTAGAGTGATGTATTCGTGATCTGCTGACCCGGGTTCGATTCTCGTTCAAGAGGATTTTTCCTCTGGAGTTAACATCAGTGCCTACTCCACTCTCCCCAAAAGTCCTTCGGACAGAACATCTTGCGCACATGTTAAAACCCGTTCCGCTTTTCGGAAGAGTAGAACATTGTTTGCCGGTGAGAACGGATGACAACATTTACAAAACTGTATATACATGGGGACTGGATGAAAAAAGCACATGAGTGCTTATTCTATTATCCTCGAAATTAAAAAAAAATTAAATAAAATATATGTTCGTGTTTTCCTTACTCACTGAATGCTGACAGGGATTAGTGGATCACCAGCATGCATATTTCATCTATTATATCTATATATATCGGGGGGGGGGTGTATAGTGAACATTCACATCCTTAAATCACTATACCCCTACTGCCAAGATTCAAACCACAGACTTCACAGACACACAGGGTTGAAGTCAAACACTTTTATCCACTCAGCAATAAAATATTGGGCACTTCTCTACAACATAGAAATCAAAACACAAACCCATCAACCAACCACAACAAGATTAAGGACGCAACAAAAAAATTTAATTATCCTCCTTATTTTGCATAATTATTCTGTGACTGTGACAGAGGCCTCTCTGAGGGCCAGTCAGGATGATTCCTCTGAGAATGTGGACAAGGACAGGTATCCTGGGGAGATCCATCTGTTGAAGGACGAGAGTCTCCATCAACCTGAAGAATACTGTCCGAAAGAAGTACCTGTGAGATCCTTTCAACAGGTAAATTAGTGAGTGTAGGCTGTTGGATGGAATTGTGAGTAGGTTGAGTTGGTTTGGAGACGGGATATCTCAGTGGTCAGAGCACTCATTTTCCCCAAGCTATGATTATTTCTCATCTATTTCTTGTACAGAGAAATCACACGAGATGTAGCAGCGGAGGAGCTGCGCGCCAAGCAGGTCAATGGCGTAAAGTTAGCCGCCAGAGTGAGCAGTAGTGTCCATGATAATTTTTTTTTTTATAGGTCTACATTTTATTTGTGGATATTTGTTTTCTGGGTGTGCACTGTCCCAAGCATCAAACAAAGTAAGACTGCTTTATTTTATCCAATTTGTTCTTAGTTTAAGAAGATGTGGTATCATGGTTTTCAGCCCTGGTATCTTAGTTTTCCATTGCCTATGTAGCCCTTAGTTGGCAACAAAGGTCAGCTTACACTGAGAAAAAGAAAAACCTGCCACTTTTGTGTGTGCATTCCTACGACATCTCAGTATATCAGGAGAGAAAGAAGTAGGCCTAAGTGCCGAAGTCAAATTGGCATCAGAATTGGAAAGTCTCATTGCCAAATGGGAACACCACTTCCGAAGCTTAGATGCAAAAAGTATACAAGATGATGTCAGAGCTATCATCTCAAAATTCCTCAGCTGGTAAGACCATTCAAGAAAATGAAGTTCGTGGCAAAAAAACCTAAACAACATGTGTTAACCAATGATAGTTCCGCGTCTGATTTCAATATCAAGGATGGAACAGACAACGATGATGTTCTTTATGTATGTTTCGATGATGAGGATGAGCTCATTAAGGATATGGACAATGAACTCGACGTTGAAGACAAGGGCCAGAAAGTTTCCACGTTAATTGTGAAGCTTGTTAACAAAAGATTTTCCAAGAAACTCTTCGATAAGAAAGTAAAAAAGCTGTCAGAAAAACATTCGCGACAGGCAAATTGCGAAAAATTGTGTGCTGACAGTAAACAGTGAGGAATGGAAAGCAATGGCAACCAACCCCAGGAAGAGTGATCTCCGATCGGCTCACACACAACGTCTAGTTTTGTGTGCTACAAGCGCTATCGCCAAAGCAATGCATGATTCGTGAGGCACAGCGCAGAGAAAACCTGATCTTTTGGCCATGCATCTCAAACAATGGGCAACAATAAAACCATACCTTAACCCAAACATTGCTGAGGGAATTCGCAATGACAGTACTCCTGTTACTGACAAACTCTTTGGAGATAATTTGTCTGCATCTCTCAAAGAGGCTAAGGAGTGGAATCTTTAGGAGCAAGTGTTTCTGGGTCCAGTGGGCCAGGCATTACAATGATCGGCGCCCAAAACAGTTTTCTGGCAGGTCCTCTTTTTTAGGGAAGAGGAACAACCACCAGTGGATCAGAAACAAGAAGCACATTGGGGCCATGAACATGATGAAGAGAAACAACAAACATCAGGCCTAATTCATTGTCAGTCTCAGTCAGTGAAGGAGAATGAGGTGAGTCAATTTTATACTTCACTCTGAAAGTTGCTTGAAGATATGAAAACAGAGGCAAACCTGTTTACTGCTGGCAGGCTACAATTCTTTTTAGATCAATGGAATTTTTTTTTACCTCTGATCCTGAGATTCTTCAATTAATCAAGGGGGAAAGAATAGAACTTGACTGTGATCTAAATGGTGCATTCAAAGATTATTTAAAAAAACAACAACACTATCAGCAGTTTCCTTGCCCACGGAAATTAGAAATTCTTATACATAAACTGAGATTAAATGCATGGAATACTAAGTATTCAAAAATGTTGTTGTTCTATTCCCCTTTCAATCTCCATTTATTGTTTGATTGCCCAATTCTTTTTGAGATTTATAAAAGAAGAGGTTTAGATTTCATAAGAAATGTGCCACTAGTCAAGAAGTTTTATATGAATCTCAGCAATTTATAATGTCAGTTGCTGAAGTCATATATTGTTCACCTGTAAGACCGTTACTGTAATTAGTTATAATAATATATATATATATATATATATATATATATATATATATATATATATATATATATATATATATATACGTGTGTGTGTGTGTAAGGGAGAGAAAGAGAGAGTTAGAGAGAGAGAGATGGGGTGTGCAATAATAGGTACTTTGGTATGAATGCGGGTGTGTCTAAATCACCATGTAGTGAATATACATTAAACAAAACAAAACAAAAACATCAATGGTTTGACACAAAGTTTCCCACCTCAACAAAGCTTAACAGAAATAGAAATGAATGCCATTGATAAGGAGATTGAAAAATTACACCCAAAAGTGTCATCTCCAAATGTGTGTTTGAAGATGGCCAATATTTATCACCTATCTTTTCTTGCCCTAAGAAGGATGGCACACACAGAATGATCTTGAATTTAAAAGAGTTGAATAAAGAAATAACCTACCATCCTTTTAAGATGGACACTTTACAGTCTGCACTCAAGCTTATCACATGGCATCAATAGAGTTAAAGGATGCTTACTATTCTGTTCCCATAGGGCCAGAGCACAGAAAGCTGCTCAGGTTCAGCTGGAAAAATAAACTGTGGGAATTTAGTTGTTTGCCAAATGGTATAGCTATGGTACCAAGAAAAGTCACAAAAATGTTGAAACCTGTTTTTGCTTGGTTAAAGGTGGTCATGTTTCATCCTCCTATCTTGATGACTCTCTGTTGACAGGAAGAAATGAGGTGGACTGTCTGCGTAATGTTATGGAGACTGTTAGACTGTTTCGTCCATTAGGTTCTATAGTACACATCTGTGCTCAGTGCATCCCAGACTGTTCAATATCTTGGTGTTATTATTGATTCAGAGAATATGTCTGTTGTTCTCACAGAAGATCGGAAAGAAAATTTTAAACTACGTAGTTTACAGCTGCTGAAGAAGGAGCAAGTACCTGTCAGGGAAGTTGCTAAGGTAGTAGGAATGATGGTAGCTAGCTTTACAGATATGGACCATTGTACTACCATCACTTAGAAAATGACAAGAAACTTGCTCTTAAGAGAGAGAGGGAACGTTGATGGTCTCATGAATCTTTCTTCCCAAGCAAGAAAGGAAATGCTATGGTGGATTGAGAATATTGATAGTGCCTCCAACTCTGTGCCTGATCCAGAGCCTGAAGTGACTATTGTATCAGACGCCAGTAAGGAGGATTGGGGATGTTCATTCCCCGTCGCTCTAGTAGTGCTTGGCTCCCTGTTGAAGCAGACTACCATATCATTTATTTTGAATTTTAAGCAATTCGTTTTGCTTTGCAGTGTTTTGAGAATGATATAGCAGGTAAAGCAGTTAGAGTTTTGATAGGCAACACTACAGCTGCTGCTTGTATTAAACATTTTGGTACCAGCCATTCACCATCATGCAATGACATTGCTTCTACTATATGGGGATGGTGTATTGCTAAGAACATTTGCCTTTCAGCAACATTTATACCAGGGAGAGACAATATGTCAGCTGATACAGAATCCAGGAAAATTAACCTGGATGCTAAATGGAAGCTCAACCGTGCTGTGCTGCATAATTCACTTTCACATTTGCAAGCAAAACCCTCTGTGGATTTATTTTCCTCAAGGATAGACAAGCAGTTTGCATTGTATCAGTTACAGATCTGACCCAGAAGCCATGCAGTGGATGCTTTTTCAATTCCATGGAAATTCACTGACTTCTATGCTTTTCCTCCTTTCAGTGTGATTCTGCAAGTTCCTCAAAAGGTACACCAAGAGCAAACCACAGGCGTATTGATTGTCCAGAGCAGGAAAACACAAGTCTGGTGGCCAGTTATGACCAGTATGCTGATAGCAGAACCTGTTCCCCTTCCAGCAGCCAGGGATGTTCTTCTTCTTCCAAGCCATCCACGCAAGATACACCCCCTTGTAAAAAAAAAAAAGGGGGGGGGGAGCCTACATCTTCTGGCATGCAGAATATCAGGGAAAGGTTTTTGCATTGACAGATACTGCAGCAGTCCTGATTTTAGAATCCTGGCGACCAGCAATTCGGGTTGCATATAATTACTCTATTAAGAAGTGGAAAAATTATGCCCACAACAGTTGTCTGGATGAGTCTACACCTGACCCTGTAAATAGAGCACATTTTCTTGCTTCCCTGTACTCTGAAGGTGCAGGGTATAGTGCTGTGAATAGTGCAAGAAGTGCTTTGGTTCCCATCCTGACATTTGTAGATTATTAAAAGGAGTGTTTGTGAAACGCCCAGCCCTACCAAAGTACCAAGAGACGTGGAATGTAGATAATGTTTTGGAACATTTGCATGAGTTGCCAGAAATACTTGATCTGACACTCAAACAGTTGACTTTGAGAACTGTAATGTTCTTGTCCCTCTTAACGGGGCAAAGAGATCAAGCATTACATGCACTGAAAATGCATGATATTAAACTTATCCCAATAGATGTGTAATTTTTTTCTCTGGGAAACAGAAGCATACAAAGCTAGGTGTCCACACAGACCAAGCAAATATATTGTCATTCCCTAACAATGATAAACTGTGTTTGCTGAAACATCTCCATAGGTATCTAGAGGTCACAAGGGCGCTCCGAAAAAGGTTCAGAACTGTTTATCCGCTTTATTAAGCCATATGACCCTATATCCAGGGAAACTTTTTCTCATTGGGTGAAAACGGCGCTTGAAATGGCGGGCATAGATATCTCAAAATATGAAAGCCACAGTACACGTGCTGCCAGTACCAGTGCAGCTGCCAGTCATGGTGCATCCCTTGCATCAATCATGAAGGCAGCAGGCTGGAGTAGTCAGAAAACTTTTTGTAAATATTATAACAAACTTTGGACAGTGGGTTTTGGACACCCACCTTACAAAACAATAATGTGTCATATCTGAATTGGGTTTTGTTGTACATAGTGTCTTCACTGATCAATGCTTCATCAGTTTGTTGCGGATCTCCTTTTTCATTGGATGAGGTATGCTGGATGTGTCTTGTAAGTTGTTGTAATTGTGTGTCCACTAGAACGCTAAAATCTCCCGTGGTTTCTCTGTATGAGAAATAGATGAGAAATAATTTTATAATTAAACTAGGCTTGCACTAGGAAGGTGGAGCTAAATTAGGATTATTTTGAATCTATTGGAGGGAAGAGAAATTAGGCACCATCCCCAGTGATTTGAGATAATCCTGATGAACATACCATCCCTATTGTAAGCCCAGAGGACACATATGCTAAATACTGACTCCCTTGGCCGGCAGCTCCACTGCTACATCTGGTGTAATTTCTCTCCCTTCCAATAGATTCAAAATGATCCTAATTAAACTTCACCTTCCTAGCCTAAGCCTAGTTTAATCATAAAATTAAGCAGCATTGAGGGTAGTTACCAAGTGGATGGGTGGTCATTTGTGTGCCTTCGCCCAACTGTAAATGTGTACTTGCCCTCTTTATGGTCAGGGAAGGTAAAACAGCGAGGGAGAGATGGGAGCCGCCCTCAATATGCTGGCCCCTGGAGAAGCAGAGGTCTCTGACACCTCGCTCTCCAGCCACTGCATATGTTCTGGGAACACCTTTACTACTTTCCCTTTGAGTTGGTTTGTGGATAAAGTGTAGTTAGTTGGGTGTTAGGTGTTGGCATGACTGTAATTAAATACGATGATGCGTTTTGGTTATGGAAGTGTGTGTGTGCGCGAGTGCATGTGTGTGTGCGTGCGTTTTATTTCTTTTTTTTTTAACAATTCTTTTATATCGAGGATAATGAAATAAGTACTTACGTGCTTTTTTACATCCAGTCCCCGTGTGTATGCGGTTTTGTAAATTTTGTCATCCGTTCCCACCGGCACACAATGGCCTACTCTTACGAAAAGTGGAAGAGGATTTAACGTGTGCGCAAGATGTTCTGCGTGCGTTCGCACACGGGACCTCGGATTATAGTCTCATCCGAAGGACTTTTGGGGAGAGTGGAGTCTGTACTCATGTTAACTCCAGGGAAAATATCCCCTTGAACGGGATTCAAACCCGGGTCATCAGATTACGAGCGCAGTGTTCTAACCACTAGGCTATCCCGTCCCCCCGTGCGTGCGTGTGTGTGTGCGTGCGCCCACGCATGCGTGTGCATGCCCATGCTTGCCTACGGATCAGATTGTATTTCTAGATATGTTCTACTATCCATCTCACCATGCCCAGAATAATTCTTGAGAAATTACAGATGTTTTGACTGTAACTTTCACACACCCTTTTGACGACATATGAAAGGAGGATGAGCCTTTTATTCATGTATTTATATATTTATTTATTTATATATTTATTTATACCAATTTAAGTCACGGCCGATTTCTCTGCGTGAAATTCGGGCTTCTCTCCTTGGGGAGAACCTGTCGCCACAAGAGCAGCGCTACCCATTATTTTGTTTTCGTTTTCTTGTCTGCATCTGTATTTGTTTCGCTATCAGAGTGGCTTTTTCTACAGAATTTTGCCAGGGACATCTCTCTTGTTGCCGTGGCTTGTTTTACGTGCGCTAAGTAATTTTGTGTAACTCACTGGACCTCAGTTTAAACGTGAGCACAAGATGTTCTGCATGCGTTAGTCCATAGGACTGAGGTTTATCCGCAGGACTTTCAGTGACCATGTGCCAGTACTGTAGGACAAAGAGCATTGGAGGCACCGTTCTATAGCGACCCGCTCCCTTTGGCAAGAGTAATTTGAATTGTTTATACAGGAACTTTAACTGTCAATGTAAATGTTTAACAATCCCATTCAATCCAGTATTGTAGTTTGCATGTGTGCGATCAGTACTTCATAAAAACGCTGTATTTACTACTCATCCCATTGCCCAGTTCTGAAAGTGTAGTACTTAAAAAAAATTATTGGTTATTTTATACCACTTTGTCACGGCAGATTTCCCAGCGTGAAATTCAGGCTGCTTTCCCAGGGAAGAGCGCGTTGCCGCAAGAGCAGCGCCACCCATTATTATTATCTTTTTCTTTTTGCTGCCTGCAACTGTATTTGTTTCTCTATCAGATTGTTTTTTTCCTACAGAATTTTGCCAGGAACAACTCTCTTGTCGGTTCTTTACGTGCGCTAAATAATTATGTGGGACACACAGGACCTCGGTTTATCGTCTCATCCAAAAGACTGGCCCCCAGACCACCATTCATGGTATAATGGATGGGGGAAGTTTCGGGCCCAAACGGGGATCAAACCACAGCACACTTCCGACCTGGACTTGTCGCTTTCTAGGCAGGTGCGTTACCTCTAGACCACCGATCCACCTAGTGTTAGATGCAGCCCTCCCACCTCCCACCCTGGCCCGATCAATTGCTTAAAGATGGTATCAGCATTAAGAGCTTACAATTTGGCGAAAGAAAGAGGTCTCGTGATACCTCAAGATACCATTATGTAAAGGTCTGTATAATATAATCAAAAGCATATCAATTTTCTAGATTTTATGCTCGAACTAGAGATACAAGAACAGTTATCGTGAAAAGGTTGTTCAAATTTGCTCGTTCCGTAAGATAGCAGCGTCAGAAGGAAGCTAATACCCATATATACAGGTTTCAAAACGTATGTAGCAGGTAGAACTGTCCAAGGCGAAAGGGATTTTCTGGACTTTGGCATGTACTATAATGTTATAGAAACAATGCTCTTGTACGAATTTGAAAGCCTATAAGCTGGAAGAAGACATTTCACGATTACGGAAAAATGTAGGATTTGTTTGTTTTAGTTGCACACATTTCCAGTCGTTTTAGCAATTCATTTTGACGTGAAATAAACTTTTCATATTAAGACAATAAAACAGACGATCAAACAAGGTAATGAATACAGTAAAGAAAATATTGCGTGCCTGCCTGCAAGCTTGCTTGCTTGTTTGCTTTGGTCAATTGGTTGATTGGCTGGCTGGCTAGCTGGTTTGTTGATTGGTCGGTTCGTTTGTTCAATGGACAGATGGTTGGCTAGATGAGTGATCTGCAGGTGGTTTGTCGGTTCCTTCGTTTTTTCGTTCGTTCATTGGTGCGCAACCTGGAATGCTGGTGGTTGGTTGTTTCGTTCGTTCGTTTTTTTGTTGGGTGGATGGATGGTTGGCTAAATGGCTTGCTGGCCGGATGGTTGGTTTTGTTGGCTGGCTGGCTGGCTTGGCTGTTTGGCTACTTGTTAAGGGCGAGTTGCTTGCTTGGTGGTGTATTTGGTTGTCTAGTTGCTTGCTTGGTTTTGAATGTGTCTGTCAACAGATCACACTGACCTGAAGAACATCAAACAGTTACTTCCAGTTACCATCATCTCCCATTATGTAAGAACACACACACTCACACACGCGCGCGCGCGCCTGCCCGCATGCACGCACGCACACACCTAAATTCCCTCCCCCATCCCCACTTTCACCCCCTACTACAGAGAGAGAGAGTTTAGGATCATGTTTGTCCTTCTCTTACAGCCGAAAGGAGAGGCGGATAAGGTATATTGGCAGGGAGATAAGTACAAGGCATGGCTCCAGAAGAAAATAAGGCTGCATGAGCAGACCATGAGATGTATCACTCTCCAAGATCTCCGCTACATCAATGACAACTGCGTCCCTGGAAAGCTAGACATCCCTTTGTATTGGAACAAGATTGCACAAAGGTGAGAGAGAGAGTGTGTGTGTGTGTGTGTGTGTGTGTGTGTGTGTGTGTGTGTGTGTGTGTGTGTGTGTGTCCCAACAATTCCCATGCTGTTTCATGTAGTCTATAGCCGGCTGGCCCTACCGACCATAAAGGCCATATCAGGGTTGTCATTTTATTGAATTTTAGAAACTAACATTCACTTCAAGTTCAACATCAGCACCATCTAATACTTTCAAACATTTAACACAGTTAATCTTTAAAAACTAAAACATTAAATGACAAAACACCTTAATTATTTCACTCATTAAGACCAATAAACTTAGGCGCCAGCCATTCCGCTTTGTTTGTTTTTCTGTTGTTTTTTAAAGCTATCTTGGACTGTTCATACCAGTTTGAAATGTATTTTCTTGTGTCTTTCAAGATAATTATAAATGTATAAATATAAAAGTATCAATGTGCCTGTCAGTATTGTAATTGCCATTTATGGGATGATTAAAGTGTTTTTGACTTGACTTGACTTGGCTCGACTAATTTATCATCCCGAGGTTACAAAAGCAATACATAAGACAAACGCCATATGGGCAAATATGACTGTGCCCGTCCCAATGTTTCTAATATCACTACCTGGTCGCCGGAAGCAAAACAATAGAGACAAGATGCCATGTAACGGGATAAACCCCAGAATATTTGAATGATTTGCTTGAAAAAATGGGCAGGCCAAGCAACTGGAAAGGCAGAAAGAGTTGCTGGGAATGGGAATGCTCTTCCAAGTCCTGCAAAGCAAGATCTAAGAGCAAGAGTATTTTCCTCCCCACTCTACGGAACACCAGATTGACACCCAACAGCCAACTCTGCAACGGGAACCCGTCTCCTCCAAGTGGAAACCTACTCTCTCCGAGACCCAAGCCAAGTCTGACATTTATTTCCTCGCATATCTTAGCCATCTAACACCACAGCTCACTGTGAGGCGAAGAGCCAAAACTTTGTCCCACAAACAAGGAACTGCACCAGAAATTGTTCACCAGCATGCCAACATGCAGAGAAGAGGGAAGGAACAACCATTCCGATTTCATAAGGAGTTTTTGCGTTGCATCGTGCAAGCTGGACAGGGATTCAAATCAAATGCAAATATTGCACGCACAGACACACACAGGCAAACACACATACACAGACAAGCGCGCGCGCGCGCACGCACACACACACACACACACACACACACACACACACACACACACACACACACACACACACACACACAAAACTGCAAGGCACATGAATGACATTCGAAACGTGACATTGTGTATGTACATTCTCTGAATTTTCACAATTTCCATAAAAATTGATATTCGTCTTTTTTTTCCAAGTCAAGTTAAGTCAAAAGCACTTTAATCATTCCATGAAGGGCAATTACAAATACTGACAGGCGCATTGATACGTATAATTATCTCGAAAGACACAAGAAAAATACATTTCAAATTGGTATGAACAGCCCAATAATTATAGCTTCAAAAACAAACAAAACAAAAAACAAACAAAAAAGAAAAATTAATCACACAGCGCACGCACACACACACACACACCACACACACACACACACACTCTCACGCACACACACACGACCACACACACACACACACACACACACACACACACACACACACACACACACACACACACACACACGTGTCTTTTGAACACATATTATTTACTATATTTAATTTTGTTTTATCGGATACAAGGATAGGTTTGTCAAGTTCTTTAATTAATAGTTAAACTATGAATACACTATTAATGTAAAATTGATCTCTTGATGATGTAAATTTTAATGATTATATAATTTGTTGCTGTTGTTGTTTTGGTATTGTAGACAGTTAAACACTGATAAGAATGAAAAGCATTTCTATAGTCAGAGATATTAAAACGGAAAAGAAACAACTATAATTCATTAAAATGATATACACATGGTTTATTGACCCCATTGAAAAGATCTCTGTGTTCACAATGATATTTAACAAATGAGTAAAACATGAGAATATTATCATGGAATATTAGAAGTATCTATGGAAAAGTGGATGGAATTAATGTAAACAAACTAAATGACGTACACATAAAAGATATGTTGATATTATACGATGTAATGATTTTACAAGAAACACATTTAGATATAAAATCTGTAGAAGATGTAACTTACCAGGATATATGTCTGTGTACTACTGCAGACCAAAGAGATATAGATCTGTCAGTGCTTCAGGAGGTATTTCAGTTTTCATTAAGGAAGATTATCGAAAAAGTATTTAAAAAATTACCACAAAATAGTTCAGATATTGTGTGGATGCAAATGATGCAGGAAAACTCATTAAGATCATCAAACAAGAATATTTTTATAGGATGTGCATAATTATATTCCACCCGAATTTTCTTCTTTGGAAACGTTCATACACAGAAAATATGGGAAAATTTAGAACATGACATAGAAAGTTTGTCTAAAAGAGGTAAGATAATACTGTGCGGAGATCTAAATGCGCGATCAGGAAGACTGGCTGACTTTATAGAAATAGATCCAGAACCAAGTTACTACAATTTACCTGAAGAAAATGAATATGACCAATGCTATCAAATGTGCTCAATGGATAGGATTGTACAAAAATATCGTAGACTTTTAGCTAATATTTGTACAGACGATCAATTGTATATATTAAATGGCCGAACATTAGGAGATTTACAGGGTAGATTTACATGCTTTCAACCTCAAAGTTGTAGTGTTGTGGATTATTTCATTTGTTCAAAATCATTTATGAAAGAGGTGAAGCATATGAAAGTTAGAGATTTAATGGAATACTCTGATCATTGTCCACTAGAAGTTAGAGATTTAATGGAATACTCTGATCATTGTCCACTAGATTTAGATATAGATATACCAAATATAGAGAAAACACCTTTGCAGAGGTCTATTAAAATAGTAAGAGACACACAGGCAGAGCATATTACTAAAGATTTACCACAACAAACACTTTTTGTATGGGATAAAAACTCCAAAGGACAATTTGAAAAGGCACTTCTACTACCATCAATGCAGTCAAACATAACACAAATAAAAACTGAAACAAATACAGTACTAAAACAAATAAAACAAATTACAAAGCAGCCTGATCCAACAAATGTAGTAAATGAATGTTCCAGACAACTGTCTGATATCTTTATCAAAGTGGCACAATTAAGCTTGAAGACCAGAAAGTCAAAACCTGTAAGAAGGATTAAGCACAATAAAAAATGGTTTGACTCGGAATGTAACAGTACGAGAAAAGAAGTAAAGTCTCTACTAAATGCAATAAACAGAACTCATATAAACATGAACTTCGAGAAAAATACTTTATAAAAAGAAAACAGTATAATACTTTAATATAAAAAAAGAAAATCTTCAAATATTCACTGGTATCACAGCTACATGATGCCATTGACGAAGATCCGAGTATATTGTGGAAAACGTTACAAAAATTAAAAGAAAGCGAAGATGATGGATTAAAGCATCATAATCATCTTAGTAGCAGTAAATGGACTGAACACTTAAAAACACTTATTGGTAAAGAACCGCAAATAGATCCAGACCACAAAAAGCAAGTACAAAGCAGGATCAATGAATTAAAAGTATCTAATAACTCATTTCTAGATAAGCAAATTACAACAAAGGAAATTACATAAACAATAAAAAAGCTGAAAAATAACAAATCGCCTGAAAAAGATGGAATCACAAACGAAATGATCAAATCAGTTTCATCGAACGTTATAGAGACAATGCGGAATATGTTCAATTTTGTATTAGAAACGGGTATATATCCCTGTGACTGGAAAGTAGGGGTGAATGTCCCAATCTATAAAAGCGGATGCATATACAACCCAGAAAACTACAGAGGAATAACGTTGACAAACACTATTGAAAAACTTTTTTGTGAAATACTGAGCCATAGAATTTCTGAATATTTGGAAAATAACAATAGTATTGTCAAAGAACAAGCTGGTTTCAGAAAAGCATGTAGAACAACGGACCATATCTTTCTACTTAACAATTTAATAGATAGTGCACTGAAAGTAAAAACTAAGACTTGATTGCTGCTTTGTAGATTTTCAAAAAGCTTTCAATAATGTGTGGCACGAGGGTCTTCTTACAAAGTTAAACGAAATAGGAATAACAGGCAAAACTGTTAATGTCATTAAAAACATGTATTTCAATGCAACAAAATTTACAAAAATACGAGACAAGCACACAGATGAAATCATGGTCAAAAAAGGGGTACATCAGGGAAATACATTAAGTTCTACATTATTTAATGTATATGTCAATGATATAGTTCAATATATTGATGAGAAAGATGCGCCATATATAACCGCAAAAGACAGAATTCCTTGTTTACTCTATGCTGATGACCTGGCATTACTATCAACAACCAAAATAGGTCTTCAAACTAAACTGAATAAACTGCAAGAATACTGTTCTAATTGGGTTTAAAGATGAACAAAACAAAAACAAAGGTAATAGTCTTTACGAAATCACCTCCTAAAATTCCAATTCATTTTAAATGTGGAGAGCATGTTATTGAAACAGTAGAAACTTATAAATATCTAGGTGTCGTTTTTCATCAGAATGGGAAATTTCAAGCAACACAAGAACATTTAGTAAAACAAAGCAACAAAGCAATATACGCCTTTAAAAGAGCAGTTCATGGACAAAATTTAAAGACTACTATAATAATGCGTTTATTCGACTCGCTGATAACCCCTGTTTTAACCTATGGAGCAGAAGTTTGGTTTCCTTTGTGTTTTAATGGGGAGACAGGATTTCATATTGATAAACTGTTCAAGGCATGCTTATCCAATCAGTTTTTGTATGAGAATTTTCATGTAAAATTTTGTAAACAAATGCTAGAAGTTCATAAAAAAGCGTTAGTACTACCCACTTTGGGTGAATTAGGAAGATTTCCACTGACCCTTAAAATCATAAGCCAGATAATATCCTTTTGGATTCATTTGACAGAATCAAAACCAGACTCTTATATTAGAATAGTACACGATTATTTGTATCAGAAGAATACATACGATAAATGAATAAACACAGTGTAAAATATTCTGTACACAATTGGATTCAAACATGTCTGGAAGAACCAAAGTACCCTTAATGTTCATCGGTTGAGTTATGCTGTTAGAAGAAAACTTGAGGACATGTATAAAACATTTTGGACCTACCAGAAGAAAGAGTTTGCAAAACTAAAATTGTATTATTTTGCTACCAAAGAATACAGACTGGAACCATACTTAATAAACTATGAAAACGAAACTCATAAGAAGACATATTGTAAATTTCGCACAAGCTCTAACAATTTAATGATAGAGTAAGGAAGGCACCAAAATATATCCAGAGGACAGAAAATGTAGAAACTGTAAAAAAAAAAAAAAAAGGAGATGAAATTCATTTACTCCATGAATGTATTTTATATGATGAACTCAGAAATAATTTGTTATTAAAAATCAAAACCAAAGAACGCAAAAAATGTATACATAAATTAAGTGACATAATCACAGTTGATATATACCAAGCAGATATCATCAGATATGTGTATGAGTGTTTTGAAAAAAGAGAAAAAGGGAAATGAAATGCAACATGTTTTAAGTGTACATCACTTTTAGCCAAAATAGATAATTATAATTGATGGGGTTTTTTTGTTGTATCAAATAAGTCTACATGACTTACATGGCAATAAAATATTCTGAATCTGACTGAATCTCACTCACACACACACACACACACACACACACACACACACACACACACGGGAGGACGGGATAGCCTAGTGGTTAGAACATTGCGCCCGCAATCTGACGACCTGGGTTCGATTCCCGTTCAAAGGGATATTTTCCCCTGGAGTTAACATCAGTGCCGACTCTGCTCTCCCCAAAAGTCCTTTGCATTAGACTATAATCCGAGGCTCCGTGTGCGAACGCACGCAGGACATCTTGCGCACACGTTAAATCCTGTTCCGCTTTTCGTAAGAGTAGGCCATTGTGTGCCGGTGGGAACAGATGACAGAATTTACAAAACCGCATACACACGGGGATTGGATGTAAAAAAACACACATAAGTGCTTATTCCTTTATCCTCAATATAATAAAATAAAATAGCTAGCCTCCATGGCGCAGTGGTTAGCGCCTTGGGTTACGGACTAGAAGGTCGCGGGTTCGATTCCCATAAGAGTCATAGGAGTTTTTCGGACTCCGGTCGGCTCCTACCCAGAGTGAGTGTGCTGTGGGCTCAGTGGGAAGACTGGGACCACACAGTCGAGCTTCATCCACTTAACGGATGCGAGTTTGAGAGTGTTGCTCAAATTACCTGACCAGCACTGCAGGTGTCTGTATCTCTCGGGCCTGGTTGACGCCGGGATATATTATGATAGTAAGTGTAGAGTACAACCCTGTCAGGAAGTCTCAAAGCATATGCACTTCCACAGCAGCATCATTACGTCATCCCCATTGTCATTGATCATCATGCAATAAAAAAAATATTGCCTCTGATTCGTTGGTCCCAGTTGCTCTGGTCTCATGGTGACCTCAGATTTGGTCTGCCCATACACTTCTGTGCCTGTGGTGAGTTTGTGTCAAAGCCTTTGGGGTTGGAAGTTTGTGAGGGACAGTCGTTGGAGGGACGTTGTGGTGGTTGCCACGTCGGGTGGGCAACTCAGTCTGGCTCCGCGACTGAGCTAATATTGTCGTTAGTAGGGGGCTTAGTAGGTGGTGTCCTGCGTATGTTAGCTCAAAACAGGCACCACTAAACACCACCAAAGTGACCCAGCAGTAGTACAGGGCCCATCTGGCTGGTGGCCTCACGCGGCCTGATAGTGATGGGCTCCCTGTGAACTTTCGACCCTGGGGATGAGACATAACAAATCTGGGTAAGGCTGTGGCGGGGATATTGAAATGAGCGCGTGGGAACAGCAGGACGGGGTACTTCACGGAAGATGAGGCAGCAAAAAAAAAAAAAAATTAAACACACACACACACACATACACACCAATGTAGGAATACTCCATATTGGAACAAAATTTCTCAAAGGTAGGAAGTCAAGTCAAGTCAAAATGAGCTTTATTGAGGATAAAAGATTAAGTTAACAACTTTTTTCATCCTGCTCTCACAAAAAAATCCAGAAAACTGACATATAAAAGCACTTAAAAGAAATGTTAATCTGTGTTGAAAAGAACAAACACAAAGAGTGATTTTTTTATATAAAATCCAGACCTCACGATACAAGATAAACAAAATACAAGACAGTACAACATAAGCACATTCGTATGGACAAATAATAAAAATATAAAAAATGGGTAAGAATAACAATATACAAATAAGAGATGAGGTAACCTTGAGCATGAAGTGGATTTACAATTTGTCTACCAGGTGTCTCTTCAAAAGTTTCTGAAACGTTTGCTTTGAAGGAGCTAATTTTTAAAAGGGAAGTAGATTATTCCACAGTGGGCAAAAACTGTCTGTGAGTAGGCCTGTTTTTATTGACAGAAAAATATTTCACAATTTTCTTTAGGGTTGTTCCGTTTAATATAGTGTGCATACATAGACACACTTGTTGAAATGCAGACTGTCTTTGAGTGGAAGAATATCTAATTATTTGTAGTTGTTGGTGGTCAATGTATTAGGATTCAATGGGATTAGTTTGATAGCTCCTTTATATAGGCGGCTTAGATGCTTTAGGTTTGTTTCACTAGCACTATCCCACAGGAAGGGAGTGTGTGCGTGCGTGTGTGTGTGTGTGTATTTGTGCGTGCGAGCGTGTGTGTGTGTGTTATTTGTGCGTGCGTGTATTTGTGTGTGTGTGTGCGTGCGTGCGTGTGTATGTGTGTTTCAGGGGAGGGGGGGGGGGGCCGTGAGTGTGTGTGTGTGTGTGTGTGTGTGTGTGTGTGTGTGTGTGTGTGTGTGTGTATCAGGGGAAGGGGGGGGGGCGTGAGAGTGTGTATGTGTGTTTCAGGGGAGGGGGGGGGCCGTGAGTGTGTGTGTGTGTGTGTGTATCAGGGGAAAGGGGGGGGGGGCGGGGCGTGAGTGTGTGTGTGTGTGTACGTGCGTGTGTGGTGTTTCAGGGGAGGGGGGGGGGGCGTGAGTGTGTATATGTGTGTTTCAGGGGGGGGGGGGGGGGGCGTGAGTGTGTGTGCGTGTATATGTGTGTTTCAGGGGAGGGGGGGGGGCGTGAGTGTGTGTGCGTGTGTATGTGTGTTTCAGGGGAGGGGGGTGCGTGAGTGTGTGTGTGCTGTGTGTGTTGTGTGTTTGGGGGGGGGGGGGGGGGGGGGCGGCGTGAGTGTGTGTATGTGTATTTCAGGAGAGGGGGGGTGTGAGTGTGTGTATGTGTGTTTCAGGGGGGGGGGGGGGGGGCGTGTGTATGTGTGTGCGTGTGTATGTGTGTTTCATGGGAGGGGGGGGGGGGGGGCGCGTGAGTGTGTGTATGTGTATTTCAGGGGAGGGGGGGGGGGGGGGACGTGAGTGTGTGTATGTGTGTTTCAGGGGGGGGGGGGGGGGCGTGAGTGTGTGTGCGTGTGTATGTGTCTTTCAGGGGAGGAGGAGGCCGTGAGTGTGTGTGTGTGTGTGTATCAGGGGAAGGGGGGGGGGGGGCGTGAGAGTGTGTATGTGTGTTTCAGGAGGGGGGGGGGGGGGGGGGGCGGGTGAGTGTGTGTGTGCGTGTGTATGTGTGTTTCATGGGAGGGGGGGGGGGGGGCGGCGTGATGTGTGTTATGTGTGTTTGGGGAGGGGGGGGGGGGGCGTGAGTGTGTGTATGTGTGTTTCAGGGTAGGGGGGGGGGGGGGGGGGAGTAGTGGTGTGTGTGTGCGTGTGTATGTGTGTTTCATGGGGGGGGGGGGGGGGCGGCGTGAGTGTGTGTATGTGTATTTCAGGGGAGGAGGGGGGGGGGGGGCGTGAGTGTATGTGCGTGTGTATGTGTGTTTCAGGGGGGGGGAGGGCTCGTGAGTGTGTGTTGTGTATGTGTGTATCAGGGGAAAGGGGGGGGGGGGAGCGGGTGAGAGTGTGTGTGCGTGTGTATGTGCGTTTCAGGGGGAAGGGGGGGGGGGCGTGAGTGTGTGTGTGTATGTGTGTTTCAGGGGAGGGGGGGGGGGGGGCGGTGGGATGTGTGTCGTGTGTATGTGTGTTCAGGGGAGGGGGGGGGGGGGGGCGGTGTGTGTGTGTGTATGTGTGTTTCAGGGGAGAGGTGGGGGGGGGGGGGTGAGAGTGTGTGTGTGCGTGTGTATGTGTTTCAGGGGAGGGGGGGGGGAGCGTGAGTGTGTGTTGTGCGTTTGTATGTGGTGTTTCAGGGGAGGGGGGGGGGGGGCGTGAGTGTTGTGTGTGTGGTGTGTATGTGTGTTTCAGGGGAGGGGGGGGGGGGCGTGAGTGTGAGTGTGTGTGTGTTTCAGGGGAGCGGGCGGAGGGGGGGGAGGTGAGTGTGTGTGTATGTGTTTCAGGGGAGGGGGGTGGGCGTGAGTGTGTGTGTGTATGTGTTTCAGGAAAGGGGGGGGGGGGGGGGGGGCGTGAGTGTGTGTGTATGTGTGTTTCAGGGGAGGGGGGGTACGTGAGTGTGTGTGTGTATGTGTGTTTCGGGGGGGGGGGGGGGCCGTGAGTGTGTGTGTGTGTGAGTTTATTTATTTTATTTTCATTCTATTCTTTGATTTCGAGGATAATGGAATAAGCACTCATGTGATATTATACATCCAGTCCCCGTGCGTATACAGTTTTGGAAATTTTGTCATCCGTTCCCACCGGTACACAACGGCCTACTCTTTCGAAAAGCGGAACCGGTTTTTAACGTTTGTGCAAATGTTCTGCGTGCATGCGCACACGGGACCTCGGTTTATAGTCTCAACCGAAGGACTTTTGGGGGAAGTGGAGTCGGCATTGATGTTAACTTTAGAGGAAAAATCCTCTTGAACGAGAATTGAATCTGGGTCAGCAGATCACCAGCGCAATGCACATGACACTATACTAACCACGGGGGTATCCCGTGTGTGTGTGTGTGTGTGTGTTGTCTGGCGAGTGTGTGGTGAGTATACCGTGTGTGTGTGGGGAGGGGGCGGTCTTTTATTTTCATTTTCTTCTTTTATTTCGATAGTAATGGAGTTAACACTCATGCCCTTTTTAAAAAAATCCAGTCTCCATGTGTATGCGGTTTTGAAAAAATTATTATTCGTTTTCACCAGCACACAGTGGTCTACTCTTCCACAAAGTAGAACAGGTTTTAACAAGTGCACAAGATGTTCTGTGTGCGTTCGCACACGAAACCTTGGTTCATAGTCTCATCCGAAGGACTTTTGTGGGGAGTGGAGTCGGCACCGATGCTATTTCCAGAGGGAAAAATCCCCTTAAACTGGATTCAAACCTGAGTCAGCAGATCACGAGCACAATCCGCAACGCTCTAACCACTGGGTTATGCCGTCCTCCGTGTGTGTGTGTGTGTGTGTGTGTGTGTGTGTGTGTGTGTGTGTGTGTGTGTGTGTGTGTGTGTGTGTGTGTGTGTGTGATATTCAGATTTCAGATTCAGATTCAAAATATGTTATTGTCATTTAAGTCAAGTGGAATTATTTGACACAACAACAAAACAAACATCAGTTATAATTAAATACAATAAAGCGATTCTTACCTGGTAAGTTGAAGCTGTTTGTAAATTCTTGCGAATTTATTGTAGACCGGAACGGAGTGCACATGAGAAACCGCGCGCAGCCTACCGCCAGTTTTTAGAGCCTCGAGAGAACACTGTGTCACACTATATATAACAGGATCATCATATAATTAATAAACATTGTTATCATTCCTTTTCATTTACTTTGGGTGGAATGTCTTACTATTTGCACGGTGTGCAAGAACACTGATGGCAATTCTTCATTTTTTCAAGTGGTAGTAGTTTCGTTTGCATGGTATGCATTTCATTTTACTTGCATGGTATGCATGCAGACCATTGCAGGGGTGGACATGTGCACTCCGTTCCGGTCTACAATAAATTCGCAATAATTTACAAACAGCTTCAACTTACCAGGTAAGTCTGCTTTATTGTATTTAATTCTTGCTCATTTCCTGTATACCTCCACTACAGGCACATGGGATTTGAGAGCCACAGTGTTCTCTAGACAAACACATCCATCACATGAAAAAAGAAACATGTCCTACCTTACTTCTGTGTTAGGAAACGCTCCATGATGGACTGGCCCATGGTCAGTGTTGATCCCACATTCTTATTATAAGACGGGGACGGGGTAGCTCAGTGGTCGGAGCACTCGCTTTTCCCCAGCCAAGTTAAGCAGCGTCGAGCGTGGTTACCAATTGGATGGGTGACCGTTTTCGCGCCTTGGCTTCAGTACAGTTCCCAGTTCACCAGTGTAAA
>CM054137.1:57030102-57197602 GCA_028751875.1 Rapana venosa | reverse complement strand
CCACATTCTCTCGTGTTTCTTCACAATATGTCATTAAAAACCTTCAAAAATGGCTATACCATAGTTGAATAGTTATGTCATTATATACTAGTGACTTTGGGTTAACAGATCTGATGACAGACTAGAATGTGTTGGAGTCCTTAAGAATCTTTAAGTTTCTCTACTCTCTTTTCGTCAAAGTCTCTTTCTTTTGTTTTTCTTAGATTGATGGATTCTTTTCTTGTGGTAGTGTACATTTCTCTTTTTTCTGTTTTCTCCTCATTTGTTTTACAACGTTGACATAGTTTTGATAGTCTTGATACTTCTTGTTTCTTTCGTTCACATTCAGCATCAAACCAGTCGTTACATTTTTTTCCTACCTTTCTAACTATTCTAACCATGCATGCAGCAGCCCCACATAATGCTTTGACAACGTGATCTTACCTGTCATTCATATCCACGTTCAATAGTTGGGAAGCTGTTTCTATTCTTTCTTGAAATTCTGCACTATCAAGCTCAATGACATTCATTTTTTTGTTTCAATTAAAGCATATGAAACCTTACGCAAAAAGCAATTTTCTAAGTTTACAAACAACAGAGCGTCAAGATATTGTTTCGATTTTGTCGTCTGAAAACAAACATATAATTAAATATGTAGCTAAGGTTATCGCAGAAGCACAGAAATGAAGAGAAAGCCACATCAGCACCAGCTGAATCAATATATAATGGTACAGTCACTTTGGAGAGCAATATATTCTCAAGTAAGCAGATTTTAAAGGTTGATATCTATCACTTGCAGTTTGAATGGATAAGCGATTCGAAAGTTGTTAATGCATTTCAGTTTAATTTTGGGTGTTTTTTCTTTTTCTTTGTATGTAATAGGTAATTGAGAGAGGTGTATTGTGTTAAGCAAAATGCTCATTCACAAGGGGACTGGGCATAAAATACGCATAAAATTAATAACACAACCATACCTTGCATACAACAACAACACAAAATTTGATTGCGAAAACCTTTCGCCCATTGCAAAGGGACGGGGGGAGGGGGAGGGGGGGGAAGGGTGGAGATACACTAAACATACAATCCATTGACAACATAGCACAAAGGATTAAGTCTGTGACAAGGTTACCAAGTCACTGCCTTCTGCCCTTTTAGCCCACTGACTAAAAGGCATCGTCTCTAGTGTCTCCTCCACGACCGCCAAGGTCACGGGACTGAAGATGATGCTGTCACAGATGTGCTGCAAAAATTTCACTTGGTTTCGATCTCTCTCTTTCTCTCTCTCTCTCTGTCTCTGTCTGTCTGTCTGTCTGTCTGTCTGTCTGTCTGTCTCTCTCTCTCTCTCTCTCTCTCTCTCTCTCTCTCTCTCTCTCTCTTCTCTCTTTCTCTCTCTCTCTCTCTCTTTCTCTCTCTCTCTCTCGTCTTACGGACATACACAGTCTCTCTCTCATATATATTTCTCTCTCTCCTCACCTCTCCAGAGTGGAACCCCATGGCCTGACAGGTCAGGTTGGTCAGGGCAGTGTAGCTGTATCCCGGTTTCTGACACAGGGGGTACCAGGATCCCCCCTCCGCCTCTTGGCTCACTTCCAGCACATCTCCAGACACCACTCCGTTCCTCAGTCTGTACCTGGGGGCTGAACACACACACACACACACACACACACACACACACACAACACACACACACACACACACACACCACACATATATATATTCGCACGCAAATACGAATGCACACGCATGCGCACATAAATGGACATCCAGCTGCCAAAGGCGGCAGTCATCAGCAGTCTTCTATCAAAATTATCAAAGTACACCAGTTGTATTGTCGCTAAAGTCAAATGTTGTGTATCATCAGATTTGTCATAACATCCTGAGACAAACAAGTAAGTGATATCATCTTTCCCAGGCAATCTGATTTTGAAACTGGTACCATGTTACAAACAACTAGGCACCCAAAATTCACAATGTTTGTGTACAACCCCATTGTTTCCAAAGCTGTCATCTGTTTTTCAACCTTGATTCAGTTATGAACCATGTACATACATAATGGGGTGATTTTGTTGTGATCTGTAAACCACGGTGTTGCTGCAACAAGAGATGAGTTGTCTTTATGTGTGAACCCAATGTGCCATCATGGCTGCCAATCACCTTTCAAGCACAGGCCCTACAACGTGATACAACAAAAAACTGAAACCAACATTGACAGAATTCAAAAATAATATTGGTGTCATGAGAATGAACTTATGCTTTGGCGAAATGCACTGATATATCGATATTCAGCACAGGACAGTGATCTTGTCAGTCTTCAATGTATTGACTATGACGAACACGAGTGCGCCCTACAATCTTCATCCTTGTGGCTATTGAAGTCACTCTCCTATCTCACAAAAACTGTTGTCAGAATGTTTACCTGCCTAAACCAGCCTTCTTCAAAACGGATCACTCTAAGCCTGTACTTTAAATCCAATGTAGGTACTGGTACACTTCTGTGCCAGGGAAAAGACTGTGTCAAATGGGACTCCCAGGAGTGCGAACACATCAGCTGTTTGGTGCAGTCTTTCATGGCAAATAGGATGTTGTTTCCCTAGCAGAATTCCCGTTATTCACACCAGTGACCTTTATGGACTCTGTTGCTGGTGTGCTACAACCGAAGTCACCGGCAATGACAGTGAAGACAACAAATGTCCCTGACCTTGCTGTGAATACACCCATTCAGACTACATCCCTATCTCCTCTCCATATGACTCTGGAGACAGCTTCCCCAATGGATGGTATAATGTTATTGCCACCAACCCAACAGCGAGGGAAAGACAGTTCAAATGATGCCAACAGCTCTGCCTCATCCCAACTGAACATCAGCATTTCTGCCTTCCCAGAAGACACATTCTCAGGATCTGACCATGAAGGATCATCTCCCCAATGACACATGGTCAGCACTGATTCCCACATCCATTAAACTTCCCTAGTAAATGAGAGGAGCACAGGCTTATAAAATCTCCATAAACTGCATAGAACCCTATGCATCAACCCCAAATCAGTACAGAAGTCAAGGGTAGCAATAACATTGACATGCTACACCAAGAGAATCCAGCAGCTGCAAGATGAAATGCTTGATCTTCAGCAGAATCAGTCTGAATTTCTAGCCTCAGTGTTGGCCCAGATTGAAGATGCATAAGTGAGTGCCAAAAATAAGTTACGAGCTCACATTGCATCAAAAATGGACGCACTTCACTCCCTCACTGATTCTCTGAAGTCTGACATCTCCGAGCTAGACAAGCAAGTCAGTATACTGAAAAAGGAGAATCAGGCCCTCAAAGTGAGCCGGGAAGCATCCGTGCAGACCAAAGGAAATCCAAGTCTGCCAGTTCATGTGACACCAGCACGCAGTGTGAAGGCAAAGAAATGAAGCCTGCAGCTGATAACAAGGCCAGTTCTGCACTATCCACCATATCCATTGTCACCACCACCACTACCACCACGCCTTCCTTCAGTTCTTCACCTCCATCTACAACAAAGCTGCAAGATGGCCACAATGCCAACTTCAGAATAACCCAGACTCTCTGCTGTCAAGTGTCCCACAGAAAAGCTCTTCATGAATATTTTCATGCAGTGAAAACCAGACAACTTACCCAGGAACTAATCCTCTCAATCTGAGGAAGCCAGCCCTGATCAATCCCCTGTCAACAACACACATCACGCTACAGCTCATCCCAGTGCCACTCCAGATCCAGTTCCAAGAGAATAAAAAACTGAATCAAAAACCATGCGAGGTTCTTTCTTCTCACTCTGTGCCTAGCAAAAGTTATGTTCTGCTGATTGGTTATTCAGTCATCAGTGACATAGATCTTCTCCGAATATAAAATCAGCAAGACTCAACAAAAATCTGTGTTAGTGGAATGTCAGCAGATGATTTGTCTGATTGGTTACAGCATCAACGTGGCTCTCACCATCTCAAATGTCTGATTATACATGTTGGTGTTAATGACTGTAGAACTTCAGGACAGGTGACCAGAGAGACCTGGTGTGACCTTATTCACCTGGCCAGTCAGGTGTGTCCCAATGCCAGGATTATTCTTAGCTCAACAATCCCAGCCCGAGGCAAACACTATCTCAATACGCTGATATCACCATCCAACTACAACATGCAAAAGGCTTGTAAGCTGCTGAACTCAAGAGTTCATTGATAATACTCCCACTTTCACAACCAATACAGGAGGACCAAAGCTAGCTCTATATGCTAACCCCATTCACCCTAGTCCTGCAGGCACCACCAAACTGGCTCTGAACTTGTAGCCATTTTTGTGTCCCCCTCGTTATCATGTCAGTGACCAAAAATGGAATAAAGCCGTGATATCCAACCAAGATTTTAAATGCCCTCATAATGACTACCCCCCCCCCCCCCCAGTAGATTCCATGACACATTATCCAAACCTGAACAGAGGTGATAGGGTTTAACACTATTCCACAGCAAATAGCATGTGCCTCTGATCCCGCCTTCCTTCCACCCCCTCCCCAAAGCATGGCGTTATGCAGTCTAGTTAGCCAAAGGGGAACAAAGGCCATAGGCCTAGTGCCAGCTCTGCCCAACAGCAAACTGTGTGTGCCACTGACCGTGCTTACCAACTTCCTCCTCATCCAATGGTTAGGCGTAGTCAACCAATGCAAGCTCAGTGGCATAGGCCTAGTCCAATGCCCATTCCTATCAACCCATAGGAACAGACATTCCCTAACTTCATGGCTTACATGAACACACAAACCAACTTTATACATAGTGGTTTTAATCAATTAATTGATTATGTAAATGTTGTAGGGTACTGTGTATGCTTGCTCATGTGAGTGTGTGTGAGAGAGGAGAGAGGAGAGAGAGAGAGAGAGAGAGGAGAGAGAGGAGAGAGAATATGGAATAGTTATTTTTAGCATGACATGTAAATGTGGGTGTGAATGTATGTGTTGCAGCATGCCGCTTGTGGATGCAGGTTACTGTTTTTCTGTCACCGATATTATTTTGGCTTTTGTAAGTGCAGCAGCGCTAGCTGGCAAATTTGTATGGGTTGTGTCCCATGCTTTTTCCACGCATATTAAGCAAACTCTATGTTTGGGCGTTTGATTGTTGATTTGATGATTGTACTTCATTGACTGGTTATTGGTTACTGTATCACGTTTTTCCTTTTTCTTTTCTACATACTGTACCACGTTTTTCCTTTTCTTATTATTTTTTTTTCTCTTGATAATTCAATTAACCATTTTGAGGATGAAGGCTGGTAGTTTACATCATTATTGTTTATGTTCAACAAGTTATAAGTGCATTTGCAATACACAGCTAAGCATTTCACAGATTCCATGATTTGTACTTTCTAACTAATACTGTGACTCATTTTTTCACATCAGCATTAGTAGTTGTTTGTCTACAACACTAAATTCTTTAAATTACATACATATCATTTGTCCAATTACATAACCTTCTCAGGAAGGACTTCGTGTGACCTACTTAAATATTAATAATGCCAGAAATAAGACAGAGGAAATATCATCAATTATACATAATTAAAGGAACTAGCTTTCATATATTTTGTTTTGCAGAATTGAGACTCAACAATTTGATTTCTGATTCAGATAGTTATGTACATGTCAGGTTATGACACTATAAGACTTGATCCAGTGACTGTCAGATCTACTGGTTTCCTGTTATACTGCGTGACTTCCTTGTCATGGAAAAGACTAACACATCTTGAACATTTTCATGTAGAATCAATATGGATAGAAATCACATTTAGACCTGTAAATCGATTATACTTGGTCTCATTTACAGGAGCCCAGCTGAAACAGTTAACTGGTATGACAATTTTAATTCAATGATGGATGCTGCTATTCTAGAGTCCAAAGAATTTTTTCTTATGGGAAATTTCAACATTGATCTGACAGCTCCTGGATCAAAGTAGAATATCAACTAAGCCATGTACAGTTTAGAGCAAACAATGGATCATCTGACTCGAATTACTAATAGTACTAACACCCTCATTGACCACATTACTTCAAAGACCAACATAGTAGAAACATGCTCAGTGCAGACAGGTTGTAGTGATCACTCTTCCATTTGTTTTGAATGGTGGAAAAAATGAATAAAGATACCCAAATCAGGACAAAAAGAGATATCTTGCCGCTTCTTTATACAGTTTGATAAAAATGTCTTCATTAATGATATACTCTGCTCAAACATAGACTATTTTTATCAGATTACAAATCCAGATGATGCTATTAACTATTGGATAGAGACATTTATAGCTATTTATGATAAAAATGCTCCATTTACTAAAAAAAGAATAAAACATTTCATAAAACCTTCATGGTTAACAAATGAAATTGAAAAAGAAATGAATCTAAGAGATTATCTATTAAAATCAAAGCAAAAAGATGAATAAAAAAAAAAGCACAGAAACAAAGTCACTTCAATGAAGCGCAAAGCAAAAATAAAATACATTCAAGATTTGGTGTCTTCAGCCCAGAATCCAAAAACGATTCGGAAAGCCATTAATACCTGGACTAATAATTCAAGACACAACACCCAAAAAGTCATAAAAGAAATATCAGCAGAAAACCTTAACTCTCACTTTGCAAACATTTCTGAATCTATAATAGAAGAAACAGAAATGAGCTGACAGAATTAAATCATTACTGTTCATCAAAAAGCATTTCTTCTGAATTTATCATACCCCCAATCACAATAACAGAAGTACTTAATAGCTTACTCAAACAAAAACAGTCAGGATCAAGAGACTTTGACAAAATAGATAGTACAATACTAAAAATCAGTGCATATGCTATAACTGATACTCTAATTTGCATCTTTAACTTGTGTATTGACAAGAATTATTTCCCATTGACGTTTAAACGAGCTAAAGTAATACCTTTTCACAAATCAGGAGAGGAACCAATCCGTCTAACTATAGATCAATATCCATATCCAGTTCTATCTAAACTATTAGAAAAACATGTACAATTTCACTTACATTCTCATTTTAAAACCCACGATCTAATTAATGAAAACCAGTCATGATTTCGTGAAAACCATTTTTGTCATACTGCCCTAATACAACTGACCCACCGATGCCTTTTGAATATCAATAATCGTGAAATATGGGAGTTCTTTTTCTAGAATTTTCTTAAGCTTTTGTCATAATAAGCCACTCTCTCCTCATTAGAAAATTAAAATGCTACAGAATTTCCAACCAAGCATTAACATTTTTAGATTCATTTCTCAGTAATCATCAACAGCTTGTTGAAATTGGGCCCAGGAGATCAACCTTATTACCTGTGATATATGGTACACCACATGGATCAATATTAGGACCACTTCTTTTCTTTATATTAATGACCTACCTCTGCATATTCATGGTTCATGTGAAATTTTTGCTGACGATACATCAATTCAATGTAGCAACAGTGATCCTAACCAGCTTGTGAATGATATGCAGGTGGATATTGATAAACTTGTTGAATGGACAGAACTCAATCATATGTCTCTTAATTCAAACAAAACAAAATGTATGTTTATAACGACTTGGCAAAAAAGACAGAAATTGCGTTTTCCATTCGCACCAATATTTATCCAAGGACCAAAAATTGAAGATGTTTCACACAAAGTACTAGGTGCAGTAACTGACAATGATTTATCCTGGTCAGAACAAATAACCAGTGTAGGAAAATGAATCTCAGTAAGACTATATCAACTTAGAAAAATCAAACAATTTTTAAACCTACAGTCACGAAAACTATTCTTTCACACACATATTCTATCTCTTATAGATTATGTTTCAACCTAATGGGATAGTGCTAGTGAAACAAACCTAAAGCATATAAGCCGCATACAGAAAAGAGCTATCAAACTAATCCGATTGAATCCTAATACATTGACCACCAGCAACTACAAAGAAGTAGATATTGTTCCACTCAATGACAGTTTGCATTTCAACAAGTGTCTATGTATGTACAGTATATTAAATGGAAAAGCCCCAAAGAAAATTATGAAAAAATTTGCCGTTAATAAAAACAAGCCTAATCAGATTGTTTTTCCCAGGCCTCATTATATTCTCTATAAGTCAAGCCTTGCTTATTAAAGGAAGAATATTGCGGAATAATCTACCTATTTCTTTAAAATCAGCTCCCTCGAAACAAACGTTCAAGAACCTCTTGAAAAAACATCTGATGGAAAATTGTAAATCCACTTTTGTACTCGAGTTACCATACATCTGGCTGCTTTGTTGTTATTCCTACCGTTGCTATTTTAAATTTTCTTCATTTGTCTGTATGACTTGAGCTTATGTTATGCTGTCTTGATTTGCTCTATCATGTTTTGTTAGTCTGGAATAATTTTTTAAATAAAATTCTCATATATTTTTGTTTTCAACATGTGTCAACATTGTATTTTGAATGCTTTTATATGTCAATTTTCTTTTTTTGTGAGGGTAGGATGTAAAAAAGTTGCTTAAACTTAATCTCTTAAACTCAATAAAGATCATTTTGACTTGACTTAACTTGACTTTTAAAATAGAGTAAAAGAAGTAGAAAGACCACGGACTAACTCTGCCCAAGTTCTTCACTCTGTCACAGAGCTGGTGAAGGTCATTTCGTGCGTATAAGCAGAAGTTTTGCTTTGTATATAAAAAAAAAAAAGCAGGTGTGCTGTGTGTTTTACAAAATCAGTTAGATTTCTTGCCCAGTTTTTTTTTTTAATCTGGCAATTGCATAACAAAGGCACGCATGTCTGTGTGTGCACGCATGTGTAACACCAACACAACACCACACCATCAGACCACATACTATTATATGCAACCCGAATTGGTGTTCTAAAGGTATTGCACACGTGTAGAAAGCATGAAGTCACAGTTTCTATTTTCTTTGAACCCAAACTTTTTCCCTCTCCACTAGACCTTGAGTCTGGGCGCTAGTCTTTCAGATGAGACAAATAAACCGAGGTCCTGCACGCAAGAGCCATCTAGCGTACGCACAAGAATCTACAGCATCAAGTGTTGTCACAGGAAACATCATGCAGAAGTAAGCCTTTTCAGAGGAAAACAAATACATGACTATGCAAACAGAGAAAATACCCTTAGAAAATAGGTGGCAACGCGCTCTTTCAGGAAAAAGCAGTTCGAACTTTATTATGAGAAATCTGATTGAACATGCTATACACAACACTACACTACAATATAACACAATATAATACAACACTATGCAATACAATCTCGATGATACTTGTGAGGCACTAAAGAGCAACGAACAATACAGTACACCACAATATACCACAATACACCACAACACAATACAATTCGACACAATGCCCATCTTACTTGGAAAGTAGTGAAGGGTGACGAACAATACAGTACAACACAGTACAATATGACACGACACAATGCAACACAACATAATCCAACAAAATCCAGTTCCAGCCTCACTCTTTAGACGATGAAGAAGATGAATGATCAGCAGGAAAAGACGTCTTCGCAATGAACAAAGCATAACAAAACAACACAAAACAGCATATACATTACAGCACAGTGATGCACCCCTATCAGTCACGATCTTACCAGAGAGGCAGTGAAGGACAACGAAGTTTTCAGGAGGACAGAGGAAGCCATCATTTGCCCACCAGCACTCGTCCAGGCTGCTGATCCCTGCGGGGCACATCAGGCTGCTGTTGGTCAACGGCCCTGACCCTGCCCCGATCCCAGAACCCGTGAGCACCTGCATCCAACAGCAGAATGGTAAAACCAAATATGATGATGATGGTGATGGTGGTGATGATGATGATGATGATGATGATGATGATGATGTGATGATCACACACACCACACACACACACACAACACACACACACACACACACACACACACACACACACTTATCTCACCTATCCCGTAGTCCCTTGGACCTAGGGGCTTTATTGGCGATTTTGCAACCAGCTTCCTCTACTCCCCGCGGTCCTCTGCTTTCCGTAGCATATCGTTCCTATCAATGCCAGTCCACTCTCTGATGTTGTCTTCCGAGGGTTTTCTCTGTCTGCCTCTTCGTCTCCCTCTTTGAACTGTTCCCTGTAGGACCTCTTGGCCAGTCCAGATGTTCGTGTGACGTGCCCGAACCACTTTAGTTTGCGTCTTTTCATTTGTCAGCAGCTCTTCATATTGTCCGATTGCGTTTTTAATTCTGGTTTTCACTTCCTCATTAGTGATATGATCACTGTATGAGATACCAAGGAGTTAGCAAAAGCACCGAATCTCCATTGCTTGTTTCCTTTTTTCAATGTCTGCTGTTATGGTACACGTTTCACATGCGTACAAAACTACGGACATAATCAGGGAACGTATCAGTCTGATCTTGAAGCTGATGGCAGTTTGGTCATTGCAGCTGTGGTATGCGCTATCCTGGAGAGAATTTCAGGATTTGATCCTTCATCCTAGATATTCGAAGCTATGGATGGTCTCAATTTTCTTGCCGTCTATAATTATGTCAGTGCTGATACCATTGGTACTATTAGTCATCAGCTGGGTTTTCTCTGCACTGATCTACATGCCATATGCTGACGCGGCTTCAACAAGATGATTTAGGTTGACTAGCTGTTGGTTTTTTCCAGCTAGGCAGCCGATGTCGTTCAGCAAAACGTAAGTTTGTAATTTTCCTGCCTCCAGTGCTATTCTGAATTGCTGAGAGTCATACAAAAGTTCTTGTATTGTGGTATATTTCTTATGAATATCTAAACCTCTCATATACACGTCAAAAAGAATTGGGCAATCAAACAATAAATGGTGGATTCAAAGGGTAGTAGAACAACAGCGTGTTACATTTTTTGAATATTTAGTTTCCCATGCATTTAATCTCAGTTTATGTATTAGAATTTCTCATCTACGTGGGCAAGAAAATTGTTGGTATTGCTTTTTTTTGATCTTAGAATGCATACATTTCATTAACTTAGAATGAATTTCATAAGATGCCAATGCTAGATTAGAAGCAAACACTTCAGTACTGCATTTAGAGCAACCTTGTTTTGTCAAAGAATCAACCAGTTCATTGCAATAATTTCCTCACTTAGAAGGGATCCAGCAAAGAGTTATGCTGATGCCTCTGCTTGTAATACAATGTATCAGGAATTTAATCTCAAATACAAAATCACTCCTTATGTCCCCACATCACGTCTCTAATACCATTAATACTGCTTTTGAGTCAACACAAAACAGAATTTAGTAAACATCAACAGCAGTATCAGACAAAAGATTCAAAGCCATAAGAATTGCAAATAATTCAGATGTAAAAATAGAAAAATGATCTCCTAAATGAAATCATTTTTGTACTTTTAAAGCCGGAATCACAAATGCTGCCCCACTTTTTCCTGTTTCTAATACAGATCCATCAGTATACACTTTTAAGTGATTAAAATAATTACTTTCAACGTGACTTTTTGCTTTTCATTTTTCTTTATTTCCGTGTAGTCGTGAATGTCAAATTTAGTTGAAATATGTTCCCAAGGAGGAAATTGGGAACAACTGGTTAAAAAAAAAATATATATATATATATTCTTATTTTTCTTGCAGTGGTGGTAGGCCACAAGAATATCTACCTATTCTTAGGGTTGCAATTGTAAATTATGAAGTGTCTTGCTGTTAAGTACCACAGAGGGTGAGTGAGGTTTCAATCACTGCCGGGAGCTCTGAAGAGTGCTCAACCAGGAGCCGAAACTCGAGTCATGTCAGGCCAAAGGCATGGTCCTTAATTAATAATGCCCAAATGCTGCCTTGGAAGGTTATTTTTCATGTGATATTTTTTTCTTTTTGGGGGGTGGGGGGTGGGTAGGAGGAATCTTTGACAAAAATCATTTTTATGATGAGAATGAAGTTGTAACTGGTTACATGCACTTGTTTTTTTCCACTATATACCTCCTACATAAAAGAGCTGTGAAACTGATCCGATTGAATTTTTATAAAATGGCCACCACCAACTACAAACAATCTGATATTCTTCCACTCAAAGACAGTCTGTGTTTCAACAAGTGTCTTCTTTATAATATATATTAAACGGAAAAGCCCCGAAGAAAATTGTGAAAAAGTTTGTTCTTGATAAATAGATACTGTTTGGTCCAGGTTCTATAATAATCTCTCTAAGTAATCCTTGTTTATTCAGGAAGAGCACTGTGGAATAACCTAGCTCCCTTTTTAAAATCAGCTTCTTCGAATCTTCAAAAAAGAATTTGAAGAAGAAACATCTGACGGACATATTGTAAGTCGACTTTTATGCTTGATGTAAATCTGGCTGCTCTGTTTTTATCCATACCCTTGTTATTCTATATTTTCATCATCTGTCTATATGGCCTGAGCTATGTTGGAAAGTCTCGGTTGTGTTTTATCTTGTATTGTGAGGTCTGGATTTTTTAAAAAATTAAATCCTCGTATATTTTCATTCTTTTAAAAATAGATTAACATTGGTTTTTGGTTTGCTTTTATAAGTCAATTTCTTGATTTTTTGTGAGGGCGGGATGAAAAAAGTTGTGTAAACTTAATCTTTTATCCACAATAAAAATCATTTTGGCTTGACTTCTCACACACACACACACACACACATACACACACACACATACACCACACACACACACACACAACACACACACACAACCACACACACACACACACACACACACACACAACACACACACACACACACACACACACACACACACACACACACACACACCACACAAACACACACACCACACCCCCAACTCCTTCCCCCAACTTCACTCCGACACGTATTAATCCGCATCACTTTTCTCCAAGCGACTGACTGTAGTCATGTTACCTCTCCAGAGAAATAGCCCATCATTCGGCAGGGTAGGTCGTAGTCATAGAGATGGAACTGGCACAGCCTCAACCACTGGCTGTCCCGAGCCTCGTCCAGGAGCTCCAGGCGTCCTGTACTGCTGTCAGGTCCGTCCACTAACCTCACCTGAATGGCTTCACAAACAAGCAGCGAGGACACCTCCGAAATATTTTTATGCTGGAGGAATAAATGAGGGGAAAATAGCACAATACTAAGGGGAAATGGGTGAAGAAGTACAGCTAGTTTGTTCCAGAGACTGTTTTACTATCGCTGTTTTCTTACTATATTTATTTCATAATGTTTTCAAAAATTGTAAACTTTAGCCAAAACTGACACGAGTAGAAGCATCAAAATTACCATTGTACAAAACTCAATATACATGTACATACTTTTCGTTAAAGTCTGCAGGGTTACATGATTTTTTTAAAATGTCCGGCGCTGATCTTATGGGGACTCCCTCTCCTCGGGGAGATCAACCCGAATTTCACGCACAGAAATTTGACGTGACTGAAAGTCGTATACACTACACTATATACACTACATACACCGCACACACTACACTACACTACATTACACTACATTACACTACACTACACTACCTTTGGTTGAGACAATAAACCAAGGTCCTGTGTGCGAACGCATGTAGAACATCTTGCGCACACGTTTAAACCTATTTTGCCTTTCGGAAGAGTATGCCATTTTGTGCCGGTGGGGACCGATTTTTAAAAAATGCAAAACTGCATGCACATAGGGACTAGATGTAAAATCAACATCTGGGTTTTTATTCCATTATCATCGAAATAAAAGAATAAATAAACTACACTTCACTACGCTACACACAAATTCAATACAGTACGCTACACTAGAATACAAGGCAATACAATACAAGGCAGTACAAGAACAGTATTTACGCTCATAACACTGGACTCCAACATCCTGATCATGAGTACAGCCAAAGGCAGCTGGATCGGCAGGTATGAAACGGCACTCTCCTAAGTCAGTCGACCACCCGGAAATACAGTCCAACCGGAAGGGTAGAATGTCGCCTGAACCCGCCCCGAAAGGATGATCCTGCACCAACTGGGGACGAAGGGAAAATGTGACTGTACGAATCAGTAGTTTCAGTGCGTATGTAATCATTGAAACGGGGGGGGGGGGATGGAAGGAGGGGAGGCAAGGAGGATAATAGGAGAGAGAGGAGTGGGAAGAACGAAGAGACGGAGAAGAAGGAGGAGAAGAAGGAAGAAGAAAGAAGAAGAAGAAGAAAATGATGATGATGATGATGATGATGATGAGATGATGATGATGATGATGATGATGATGATGATGAAGGAGGAGGAGAAGAAGGAGGAAGGGGAGGGGAAGAGGAGGAGGAGAAAAATGATGAGAAGAAGAAGAAGTGAAAGAAGAAGTGGAAGAAGAAGGAGGAAAGAAGGAAAAGCAGAAGAAGTAGCTGGGAAAGGGGAAAATCAAAAACGTGAAAGATGAGGAGAATTAAGAAAAGAAGGAAATGAAAGGAGAAGGTGAAGAAAATGAATTAATTAATGGATGAATAAATGAATTAACAAAAATTAATAATGAATGAATGAATTAATTAGTTAATTAATTCTAAATAGTACAAGACTCCAAGTGAACGCTGTTGAGCTAAATGAGCTCTAACACTTCGTTCCAATTTAGGAAAATGATGGCTCATATCAGCATGTACAACACACAAACACACACACACACACGTACGCGCGCGCGCACACACACACACACACACACACACACACACACACACACACAATACGCTCGCATGCAAACACGCGCGCACACACACACACACACAAACGCACACACGCGCGCGCACTCATACACATCCGCTCGTGCACACGCACATACGCACGCACGTGCACACATACACACACACACACGCACGCACGCACGCTTTTCGGAAGAGCAGGCCATTGTGTACCTGTGGGAACGGATAACAAATTTTACAAAACTGCAAACACAGGGGGATTAGATGTAAGAAAGCACATGAATGCTTATTCCATTATCCTCGAAATAAAGTAATAAAATAAAATAAATAAACCACACACACACGCGCGTGCGCGCTACATTCTCTCTCTCTCTCTCTCTCTCTCTCTCTCTCTCTCTCCCTCTCTCCCTCTCTCCCTCTCTCCCTCTCTCTGTGTCTCTCTCATTCTCCTTACTCTGCCTCCCCTGTTGCCCAGTGATTTGCAGACGACGTCAGCAAGGTCATCAGTAGACAGGTTGCCGCATACCGTCTGCCTTTCCCCGCTGATGGGGTCTCCCACCTCCAGTCTCCCCTCCAAGGCCGACTCTCCCCCCACCAGATATGCCTCCGCCCCTGCAAGTGTAATGTGCAACGTTGTAAACGGCGGAGATGGTGGTGGAAGGGTAGGTAGGCGAAGAGGAGGGGTTGATGGATAGGAGGATGGTGGTGGTGGTGGTGGTAGTGGTGGTGGTGGTGGTGGTGGTGGTGGTGATAGTAGTGGTGGTGATTGTGCCGATTATAATGATCATGGTGGTAATGGTGGTGGTATTGGAATATAGGGAATGGTGGTGGTGATGGTTGTGGTCAGGATGATGAAGGTCATCATCGACGACGACACCAACAACGACGGTTCACGCACGATATACTCAGTTTATAGCCTCTCCCAAAAAGCGTGCATGGCAGTGAAATCAGAAGTAATTCAAACTGACCACGAGCTCTCCACACCCTTCTGCTGCTGCTGCTGCTGCACTTTGTCATCCTGCCTGCCAAATCGGTAGTTGAACCTCTGACCTCAGCATCTGGATTGCCTTACAGCTTTTAAAGTAGGATGTCTGAACCACACAACAAGCAGAATACTCACTTCTGATCCAGCCAGTAGTGGTGGACAGGGTGGATGTACATTTTTAGATGTATGCAATATCTTTATGTTCTTGTTCTTCTGGAAAAAGATTCATGCACGTATTTGAACATCTCTTACACATAGTCCTCTTCGTTGAAAAACTTATATTGTTGGTTGTTATTAATGTTATTCATTTAGTCATTTCTAACAATGCATAAAAAGTTCTTTCTTAAATCATCATAATCATAGTATACAAACATCAAGGGGAACGGATAGCTCAGTGGTAAGAGCACTTGCTTTCCACAGTTAAGGTTAAGCAGCATGGAACGTGGTAAAGTAAGGGAAGAGGAGATGGGCGCTGCCCTCAATATGCTGGGCCCTTGAGAAGTTGCGGTCTCTGATGCCTCACTTCCCTACGACCACATACCTTTACCTTTTTACAAACATCAAGCAAATGACACTCGTCTTCTATTTTATTACAATATTTACATTTTCTTTTTTCTCTCGGTATATTTGTATACCTCCTTTGCTCTATGTTACATCATGAGAGCTGCTGAGAAATCTGCCACATTTGTGTCTATAATTTTAATTTCTGCATATCAATAGATATGACTCCATTGATTAAACATGTGCAACAGAGTTGTAAAGATTCGACTTAGAAAATAACCTTTTTTGTTGATTCAAAAACACTCTGTACATTTCTTCAAGCTTTGTTTTCATAGCATAGCGTAATGTTTTGATATTCAATATATTGTGATTATCCCACACATATCTAAATCCAATCTTATGAAATCTTGGTTTGATTAAATAAATCCAGTGATCTTTCTTTAATTATTTTGATCATTTCCTTATAAACAATTGCAGACAGCTATTTCCTTTTGACTCCGTTATGTCAATATAAAAAAATTATTTACATGACTACTATCTTTTAAAGTTAATGGGTGTCTGCCTGTCTCCTGAGACAGGAAAGTCCATTATTTTCTTGTGGATTCCTAATATCTGTCAGCAAAAATTTGCGTGAATATTTTCAAAAGGAAACTGGCTGGTTAAACATATTTTGAATAGATCTTATATTTTGAAGTTATCTTTTACATCACAATAATAAGGAAACCTTATTTCATTTCTATATGTGAAAATAGGCATTATTAGAGCATCAACTGATGCATAACAATGTTTGTTTTAAGGACATCTCCTTGAAGTGTTTTTAGAAGCATAAGTACCATTATTACTTTTTTGGAGTAAGCGTTTCTGGGGCCAAATTCGCTTTCCTGGTTGGCGAAAAATTATACCTAGATACTTACACTTATCTGTTGTTTCAATATGTTTTTTCCACATTTAAAATGAACAGGAATTTTAGGTACAGATTTTGTGAAGTTATGACTAGGCGTTTTTCTTTGTTTACTTGGAGTCCCCGTTTTAAACAACTCCTGCAATTTATCCAGTTTAAACTGGAGACCTGACGCTTCCTGGAGATATGATGTTCAACAGGTTTGCTGCCAGTGAGAGCATCCTTTTCTTTATTACCTGGCAAGAATTTGAGATGAAAGCATATCCAGGTGACTAAAATATCTATTACAAAAAAACACAATTACCTTCACGGTTCAGGTTGGAGGACGTTGTGTCACCACGGTTCAGGTTGGAGGACGTTGTGTCTCCACGGTTCAGGTTGGAGGACGTTGTGTCACCACGGTTAAGGTTGGAGGACGTTGTGTCACCACGGTTCAGGTTGGAGGACGTTGTGTCTCCACGGTTCAGGTTGGAGGACGTTGTGTCACCACGGTTCAGGTTGGAGGACGTTGTGTCACCACGGTTCAGGTTGGAGGACGTTGTGTCACCACGGTTCAGGTTGGAGGACGTTGTGACTCCAGCATCCTCTACGCCAAAGGAGCTTGCTGCCTCTGGGTCATCTGCATGGTCATTGCCTGCTGTAGAGTCTCCTCCTGCTGCTGCTGTTGCTGCTGCCGATGATATAATCGTGTATTTTTAGTACAACAACAAAAAAGGCAGGCAGGTATTTTATATACCTGGAAGTGTATGAAGAGCAAATTGGAAAAGAGTAGGTCAGCTGACGTTTTGAGTCATTGACTCAACTCCCTTAACTCTTTCAGGAGTCAATGGGGCACCGCACTGAAATGTTCAGATGGTAACATCTCTGGCAATTTCAACCTGATGGCGCCAAGCCTTCCTAGATTATAGATCGTGTTGGGTGTGTGCCTGTTATCTATACAGTTGGCCATAATTGGCTGTGTCCTTAGACGTTTGCTTAAAGTTTTTGCTTTGTGTGAACTGTTTTAAGGTTTTTTTTAAAATTCTTGTACATCAATGATAATGGAATAAGCACTTGTGTGCTTTTTTACATCCAGTCCCCGTGTGTATGCAGTTTTGTAGGATGAGAAATGGCAAAAAAAGAGAACAGGTATGTCATCTGGAACAATCCGGAGTTGGACGGAAGGTAAGTAACATAGAAAAGAGAAAGCTGAACTTCTTACTTCCTTTCGGTCTCCTCTTCGTACCTCCAAGATGTATTCATATTTCAGTCGTTCATTGTTGATACAAGAGATCAACCAATAAACATCAGTTTTTAAAAATAAGGAAATAAAATTTGCACCTCCACCAATAACAACTGTGTTTGTTCCATAAGATCTCACCAGCTTGCAGCTCCAACCTCCCTCCCTCTCTCTCTCTCTCTCTCTCTCTCTCTCTCTCTCTCCTCTCTCTCTCTCTCTCTCTCTCTCTCTCTCTCTCCTCTCTCTCTCTCTCTCTCTCTCTCTCTCTCTTTCTCTCTCTCTAAGAGGCTACTACACATAGAGAGCAAGTACTCCAAGATTAATACATGTCCTTGATCTTTTTAGTCTCTCAAATAAAAATTCAAATTAAATTGATAACGTATAATTCAAAAAGCAAATTCAGGTATATTTCTACTGGGGTCTGAGAGCAGTTGCCTTCTATTTTGACTATGTTGAATAAACGTACCTGCGTGTGTGTGTGTGTGTGTGTGTGTGTGTGTGTGTGTGTGTGTGTGTGTGTGTGTGTGTGTGTGTGTGTGTGTGTGTGTGTGTGTGTGTGTGTACTTAGTTAAACTGATAATAAGTAGTCAATGTTGATGTATCCATATTGGGCTGAAAGCACTCACCCTTTTCGGTGGTCTCCGCACAACATTGTATTTTCAGCTCGCGGCAGGGCTCCCACAATAATGTTTTTTTATGGGCACACTGTGTGATTGAAGTCAGCTCATCTGGACAGGTGATTTCGTATATGTGTTCAAAGGCTTCGACCAAGTCCGAACTGTCGCTTGACACCTGCAGTCCACAGGGTTAGAAAATCAGGTAGAGGAGAAGTTGATGACTAACTAGTGGGGGTGTTTGTTTTATATGTTTGTTCTCTTTTGTTGTTGGGTTTGTGTGTGTTGGATTTTTGTTGGTTTGTGTGTATATGTGTGTGTGTGTTGAGTCTCTGTGTGTGTGTGTTGGGTTTTTGTTGGGTTTGTGTGTGTAAGTATGTTTAAGTGTGTATGTGTAATTGTGTGTGTTTGTGTGTGTACTCACCACACAGTGATCCCGAATACCCCATTCAGAGATCAGTGTCATCTTAAATGTATCATTTTTACCTAAGTGATAAGTCAATGGACTTGTGTTTGTAATGAAATGGTTCAAGGAAGTGACCTCTCTCATCAACATTTTGACGACATAATGAACATGGTAATTGTATGGATGTCTCAGTGTGGAACCATCTTTTGTTGGCATTAAAACCCAGTGTCCTTATCCTGAATGAAGCATAATTAAGCCTGTGCCATTTATCAGTAAATATTGTAAGATATGTTTCTGTCTGAAAGGCAGATTTGAAAGAAAGGAACCAGCAATATTTATTATTACTCTTCATATCTTAAAGCCAGTTTTGTTTAAAAGAGTGAATAAGCCTATCTTTAAACTTGGAAAGAAACTGACGCTCGTTACTTACTTCCTGAGACATCTATATGTTGTGACAAAACACTTGATATGCCCAGTTCTCTTTACCCAACTCCATCTGTGAAATCAACATCTCATATGACTGTCTACATGAACGTGTTTGTGGAAGTTTCAACAGCTTTAGCCAATATTTAATACATTTCACAAAACTTCTTATATATAAATGATATCTTTCTGTCTCTTCATAGAGTACAGTGTGTGTGTGTGTGTGTGTGTGTGTGTGTGTGTGTGTGTGTGTGTGTGTGTGTGTTGTGTGTGTGTGTGTGTGTGTGTGTGTGTGTGTGTGTATTGACACATTTTAAAAACAGTTTCATGGCAAATGTGTGAACTTTTTCCATTTTCGTAGTTTCATAATTATAATCCTCATATTTCTAAAGTTATGGTTCTATCTGTGTGTCAAATAATTTCCAGAATAGGAAACAGTCTATCGAAATTAATCTTTCGGGAGGTATTTAAGATTTCTATCACACCTTTCTTTCCCCTTCTCACAAGATTCCTGCCATGCAAAAATAGACTTAGCCTTGCTGAAAATATCATCCCTAGCTATTTATACATATTGTCTATTTTGACTTCAGTATTTCCATAAAACAATTTTTCACGTACTTATAAATGACCGCCCATTCTAAAAACAATAAAGTTTGTTTTATCCATATTTACTTATAAATCAAGACGATCTGCCTACTCTTTTAAGATATTTAACTGATGTTGTAAACCCATAACGATAACAGACAAAAGAATAATATGATCAGTAAAAAGTAATAAAAACACCACGATTGCTCCAGGAATTATCTGAATACCATGTTATCCTTTTCTTGACAGCTCAATAGCTAGTTCATTTATTTAAAAGAAAAAAACACGAAAACATTTGTGGGCTCAAAATACAACCCTGCTTCACACCCTTGGGGCATTCAAAGAAATCGAATTATTCATTTCCTGCACCCACGGGCTGTTAAAGCAAGCCTCTCTCTCTCTCTCTCTCTCTTCTCTCCTCTCTCTCTCTTCTCTCTCTCTCTCTCTCTCTCTCTCTCTCTCTCTCTCTCCCCCCCTGTAAGGGCTATATATAGTTTACCATTTACAATGTTTTTTCGAAGTACATTCCACAATATATTTCAATTTACAGAATCGGAAGACCTTTCTAAAGTCCACAAAAGCAACATATAGTTTTTCAATGGAAAGCAAATGTTTTTGAACAACGGAGTATACAGTAAACATATGATCCACAGTGCTGTACTTCGTTCTAAAGCCTTCTTGCTCTTCAATTGACTTTTCTTCATTATCTCCCCATTGAGTCTATCTCTTATTCAGAATGTCAGTATAAAGTTTACTTAATATACTGATGAGAGCTACTCCGCAATAGTTATCAGCACTATTGATATCTCCTTTTTCATGAATCGGAATTATTACTGACTTTGCCCAATCTAAAGGGAAAGCACTGCTTTCAAACAGACGGTTTAAAAAACTGAGTAAGAAAAGTAATTACAGTTGAATTTGCATATTTGAGCATTTCTCCAATCAATTTATCAGGACTAGCACTTTTGCCTGTTTTTAAAATGTTTAATGGCATCAGTAATCTCATTCTGAGTTATAGGACTGTTAAACTATGGTTCAAACATTTCATCTTCTTGTAGTACATCCACATTCTCTCGTGTTTCTGCACAATATGTCATTTAAAAAAAACTTCAAAAATGGCTATACCATAGTTGAATAGTTATGTCATTATATACTAGTGACTTTGGGTTAACAGTTCTGATGACAGACTAGAACGTGTTGGAGTCCTTAAGAATCTTTAAGTTTCTCTACTCTCTTTTCGTCAAAGTCTCTTTCTTTTGTTTTTCTTAGATTGATGGATTCTTTTCATGCAGTAGTGTACATTTCTCTTTTTTCTGTTTTATCCTCATTTGTTTTACAACGTTGAAGAGAAATGAATTCTCAAGTAAGCAGATAACTCTTAACTTCTTGTTTCTTTCGTTCACATTCAGCATCAAACCAGTCGTTACATTTTTTTCCTACCTTTTCTAACTATTCTAACCATGCATGCAGCAGCCCCACATAATGCTTTGACAACGTGATCTTACCTGTCATTCATATCCACGTTCAATAGTTGGGAAACTGTTTCTATGCTTCCTTGAAATTATGCACTATCAAGCTCAATGAAATTCAATTTTTGTTTCAATATAAAACATATGAAACCCTACGTAAAAACACAATTTTCTAAGTTTACAAACAACAGAAAGTCAAGATATTGCTTCAATTCAATTCAATTCAATTAAAAAAACTTTGTTATCTCAGAGACAGAGAAATTCCGGTGGGTCACAGTCATGCATAAAAACAATAAACATGTAAACATAGTATCACACACGCACATACGCCATACGATAAAAAGCACCCACAAATCAGCAATACATCAGCCAGTCATAACCTCACCCAAGTAAAATCACTAATACTCATGTGTGCACCAGAAAACCCATGCATTCGCACGCACGCACGCACGCACACACCACCACCACAACACACACACACACACACACACACATATAATATATATAAATATTATATATAATATATTATATATATATATATATATATATATTATATATATATATATATATTACACGCACACATTGGAAACATTCGATCACATGCGCACGCATTTTTATGACAAAAGCCAAAATTGTTATAACATGTTGTATAAGACAAACATCAAATAAATTAATACTCTGTTCTGTTAAGATATTGAACAGTCTAAAATAATAACACGCGCACACTTTTTTGCATAGTTTAACATAGATAGATTGATAGATAGATAGATAGATAGATAGATAGATAGATAGATAGATAGATAGATAGATAGATAGAAAGATGATAAGACAAATATCACTGAAATTCATATTCTATTCTATTAAAATATTAAACGCAGTTTAAACTAATAAAAGGTAGCCTTTCCTATGCTTCAACATGTCCCATACCTTTTTTACCTGAGCTCTGTACCTCCCTTACCGCCCATCCCCACTCTCTCTGCCTCCATGTCTTAGTCTCTCCTCTCTCTGTCTCTCTGTCTCTGTCTCTGTCTCTCTCTGTCTCTCTGTCTGTCTTCTCTCTCTCTCTCTCTCTCTCTCTCTCTCTCTCTCTCTCTCTCTCTCTCTCTCTTCACGTGCGCTTTAGTTCAGTCCAGATTTATTGTCATACACTTATTGAGCAGCAGACTTGAGGTGGGAATAAAACTATTTTTAAATTGCAGGGTTCTAGATTGGGTACTCTGTAGCGCTTTTGAGAAGGCAGAAGTTCAAAATATTTTGCTAGCACATTAGTACCATCACTTACAATCTGTTTTGCTCTGTCTCTCACGCAGCATTTATACAAGTCATTCATTTTCATTTTCACAGCCCACAATTTTGCCACATCTGGTTACAATTATGTTTACTTCGTTTTTGTTTTTGACAGTCAGTCCTCTGTACCAACAAATTAAGGAGAAGGAAAGGACTGACTGGATAAAGCATCGGTAGAAATTCACTAAAAATTCAACATTCACTTTAAAATTTCGGTGTTTTTAAAGGAAAAAGATGCGAGAATGCCATTTTCTATTTACAAGATCTGTATTAGCATTAGCTCAGTGGTCGGAGCACTCGCTTTCCCCCAGCCAAGTTAAGCAGCGTCGAGCGTGGTTACCACTTGGATGGGTGACCGTTTGCGCGCCTTGGCTTCAGTACAGTTCCCCCAGTTCACCCAGCTGTAAATGGGTACCTGCCCTCTTTAGGGTCAGGGAAGGTAAAGCAGCGAGGGAGAGGAGATGGGCGCCGCCCTCAATATGCTGGCCCTAGAGAAGTGAGGTCTCTGACGCCTCGCTCCCCTACGACCTTATAGGTTATGGGACACCTTTACCTTTTATCGTCTATAACAGTACCTAAACATTTGTATTCATATACACGCTCTACCACTACACCATTAATGTACAGATGTCGTCTGAAAACAAACATATGATTAAATATGTAGCTAAGGTTATCGCAGAAGCACAGAAATGAAGAGAAAGCCACATCAGCACCAGCTGAATCAATATATAATGGTACAGTCACTTTGGAGAGCAATATAATATGTGGTCGGTGGTCTAGGGGTAACGCGCCTGTCTAGAAAGCGAAAAGTCCGGGTCGGAAGTGTGTGGTGGTTCATACCCCGTTTGGACCCGAAACTTTCCCCCCATCCATTAGACCATGAGTGGTGGTCTGGGCGCTAGTCTTTCGGATGAGACGATAAACCGAGGTCCCGTGTGCTACACATAATTATATAGCGCACGTAAAAGAACCCACGGCAACAAGAGAGTTGTCCCTGGCAAAATTCTGTAGAAAAAAGCCACTCTGATAGGGAAACAAATACAGTTGCAGACAGGAAAAAGAAAAAAAAGGGTGGCGCTGCTCTTGTGGCGACGCGCTCTCCCCGGGGAGAGCAGCCCGAATTTCACGGAGAGAAATCTGCCGTGACTTAAAGTGGTATGAAATGAAATGAAATGAAATATATTCTCAAGTAAGCAGATTTTAAAGGTTGATATCTATCACTTGTAATTTGAATGGATTCGAAAGTTGTTATTGCATTTCAGTTAGATTTTTGTTTTTTCTTTTCTTTGTATGTAATAGGTGATTGGTAACTGTATAGACGCCAATGTTATTATTAGTTTATTATAAGTGAATGAATCCTTTCTTTTGCCCAACTTAATTGTACTGATCACTTTTCATTTACTGTTTCACAAAAGATATTTGTGTTTCCTTCCTTGTCAAAAGGCCTAGTTGGGCAATTAAAGCGTCCCCCCCCCCCCCCCCCCCCCCCCCCCCCCCCCCCCCCCCCCCCCCCCCCCCCCCTTTCTCTCTCTCTCTCCTCTCCCTCTCTCTCTCTCTCCCTCTCCTCCTCTCCCTCCCTTCTCTCTCCCCTCTCTCCTCCTTTTCTCTCTCTCCCTCTTCTCTCTCTCCCTCTCTCCTCCCTTTCTCTTCTCCCTCTCTCTTTCTCTCTCCTTCTCCCTTCCTCTCTCTCCCCTCTCTCTCTCCCTCCCTTTTCTCTCTCTCTCCCTCTCTCCCTTTCTCTCTCCCTCTCTCTCTCCCTCTCCTCTCCTCCTTCCTCCCTCTTTTCTCTCCCTCTCTCTCTCTCCTCCCTTTCTCTCTCTCCCTCTCTCTCCCTCTGTCTCTCTCTTCTCGTCATCTCTCTCTCCTCCTTCTCTCTCTTCCCTCACCTTTCTCTCTCTCCCTCTCTCCCCTCCCTCCCTTTCTCTCTCTCCTGTCTCTCTCTCTTCTCTCTCTCTCTTCTGTCTCTCTCTCCCTCTCTCTCTCTCCCTCCCTTTCTCTCTCTCCCTCTCTCTCTCCCTCCCTTTCTTTCTCTCTGTCTCTCTCTCTCTGTCTCTCTCTCTGTCTCTCTCTCCCTCTCTCCTTTTCCCTCCCTTCTCTCTCTCCCTCTCTCTCTCTCCCTTTCTCTCTCTCTGTCTCTCTCTCTCTTGTCCTCTCCCCCTCTCTCTCTCTCCCTCCCTTTCTCTCTCTCTCTCTCTCTCTCCCTTTCTCTCCTCTCTGTCTCTCTTCTGTCTCTCCTCTGTCTCTCTCTCTCTCTCTTCTCTCTCTCTCTCTCTCTCTCTCTCTCTCTCTCTCTCTCTCCGTCTTACGGACATACACAGTCTCTCTCTCATATATATTTCTCTCTCTCCTCACCTCTCCAGAGGGGAAACCCCCATGGCCTGACAGGTCAGGTTGGTCAGGGCAGTGTAGCTGTATCCGGTTTCTGACACAGGGGGTACCAGGACCCCCCTCCGCCTCTTGGCTCACTTCCAGCACATCTCCAGACACCACTCCGTTCCTCAGTCTGTACCTGGGGGCTGAACACACACACACACACACACACACACACACACACACACACACACACACACACATACACATATATAGGGAGAGGTATAATTATATTTGTGTGTGTATATGCGCATTTTAAAAAAAACTAGAAGAAAAGAAATAGAAAGACCGGAATGGAGTTGCAGTGAAATGGATCCCGCCATTTTGTGGTGACGCGTGGTTTTTGCTATATTTGAAAAATTCAGCACATTTACCCAACATAATAATGACATACAAATTATATATCATTAAAAAGTTTTGTTATGTCTACTTTTGAGATTGTTACACAGTTTTTCATTAGATGACTGTAATTATTTTTTACAAATTTTCAAAATATGTCACTGAATGCTGAAAAATAAACAGTTTTGAAAATTAGGGCTGCCTATCTTACATGGCTCGAACTGTTCAACTGGTCCCCTTGAAACAATGTGATGATTTTTCACCAAAGTAAAGTTCCTTGAAGTTGGCTGAATCCTTCTAATGTCACTTTTTGCACTATACGATTTTTGTTTTTAAAATCATAACACTGGAGAGTCCGGAATTCGCTTGTCAACATCTCAAAGAAAAGTAGCCATCACAAGCAAACTAGGCAAGCTAATGGTCAAGGAAAGCAACTGTGTTTAGAAAAATGATTGCCCTACAGGCCAGAGTATTTTCCCTTCAGTTGAACATCGTTTGGTGTATTGAAAAATTCGTAATTCTACCGAATCTTAGGCTTGGGCACGTCACAGTGAAGGAGAGGAGTGCCAAAGCTTAAGATTCGGCACAACTTCATTGAGGAATTAAATCTGCCCAAGTTCTTTACACTGTCACAAATCCAGTGAATGTTATTTCGTGCATATAAGCAGAACTTTTATCCGTTATATAAAACAGCAGGTGTGCTGTGTGTTTCACAAAATTAGTTAAATTTCCTGCCCAATTTTTGGGGGGTAATTTTTAATCTGGCAATTGCATAACAAACGCATGCATGTGTGTGTGTGCACGCATGCGTAACACCAACACAACACCACACTATCAGACCACATACTATTATATGCATTCTGATTTGGTGTTCTAAAGGTATTGCACACGTGTAGAAAGCATGAAGTCACAGTTTCTATTTTCTTTGAACCCAAACTTTTTCCCTCTCTACTAGACCTTGAGTCTGGGCGCTAGTCTTTCAGATGGGACAAATAAACCGAGGTCCTGCACGCAAGAGCCATCTAGCGTACGCACAAGAATCTACAGCATCAAGTGTTGTCACAGGAAACATCATGCAGAAGTAAGCCTTTTCAGAGGAAAACAAATACATGACTATGCAAACAGAGAAAATACCCTTAGAAAATAGGTGGCAACGCGCTCTTTCAGGAAAAAGCAGCTCGAACTTTATTATGAGAAATCTGATTGAACATGCTATACACTACACTACACTACAATATACTGCACTACTCTACTCTATACGGCACTACACTTCACAACACTACACTTCTCTACTCTATACTACACTACACTATACTACAATATAACCAAATACAATACATCACTATGCAATACAGTCTCAATGTTATTTGTGGGCCAGTAAAGAGCAATGAACACCACAATACACCACAGAGCAACACAACACAATACAATTCGATACAATGCCCATCTTACTTGGAAAGTAGTGAAGGGTGACGAACAATACAGTACAACTTAGATGGCTTGATGAAAAAAAGCAAATGCATTGCTTATTTAATGTACCATCTGGAAATAAAATTTTGACTTGACTTGACTTGACTTGACTTGACTACAATATGACACGACACAATGCAACACAACATAATCCAACAAAATCCAGTTCCAGCCTCACTCTTTAGACGATGAAGAAGATGAATGATCAGCAGGAAAAGAAGTCTTTGCAATGAACAAAGCATAACAAAACAACACAAAACAGCATATACATTACAGCACAGTGATGCACCCCTATCAGTCACGATCTTACCAGAGAGGCAGTGAAGGACAACGAAGTTTTCAGGAGGACAGAGGAAGCCATCATTTGCCCACCAGCACTCGTCCAGGCTGCTGATCCCTGCGGGGCACATCAGGCTGCTGTTGGTCAACGGCCCTGACCCTGCCCCGATCCCAGAACCCGTGAGCACCTGCATCCAACAGCAGAATGGTAATACCAAATATGGTGATGATGAAGACGATGATAGTGATGATGATGGTGATAATGATGATGATGATGATCACACACACACACACACACACACAACACACACACACACACCACACACACACACACACACACACAGAGGAGAGTTTTGTTTTGTTTTGTTTTATGTCCATTCACTACTTGGTGATTTAGACTCATCCACAGTCATACCAAAACACTTACATACACTCACTCACTCACTCACTCCGTCTGTCTGTCTGTCTGTCTGCCTACCTGCCTGCCTGCCTGCCTGCCTCTGTCTCTCTCTCTCTCTCCCCTCTCCTCTCTCTCTTCTCTCTCTCTCTCTCTCTCTCTCTCCTCTCTCTCTCTCTCTCTCTCTCTCTCTCTCTCTCTCTCTGGGAATACTGCCGACAGTTGAAATGTAAACATCTGTTGACTGAAGCTCCGGATTCAAATGTAAATTTTGCGTTCCTGTGCTTTTGTCTGAGTCTGTGAAGGAACTGGGAAACAACATGCCAGAGGTGGCTTTAAGTTTCAGGACCATGTGTGGCTGCTTTGTGGCCACCTTCATGGCATTCATGTCTCGATCTGCAACGCTCAAAAAATCATTGTACATTCCGACATTAAAATTGGGCAGGCTGCATGATGGTGTTACCTAAGTTTCCTCCTTGCCCATTTGTACCTAGGCATTTTTCTGCATCAGTGTGGTGATATGGAGCTGAACCCTGGACCTGAACCCAGTGACAGGAAGGACAGTCTTAGTCTTAGTCTCTTTGCATCTTTAAGAAACTTATGTCTCAAATCTTCATAGACAGGGCAATTAAATAAAAAGTGTTCTTCATTCTCTATTTGGTCTTTACAAACAGGACACTGCTTTTATCTCTCTCTCTCTCTCTCTCTCATCTCTCTTTCTCTCCTCTCTCTCTCTCTCCTTCCTCCTCTCCTCCTCTCTCTCATCTCTCTCTCTCTCTCTCAGACTTCAGACTTTTACTGTACATTGGCCTTAGGCCACAATACAAAGGAATGATGGGCGTGTGGAGTGGACATATGACATGGGTGTTATAAACACATTACAATCAATATATATAAATATGAAATGATATATCAGCAATAATAAAGAAATTACATCACCAATTTCTTGAATATTCATCACAAATCAATTCACGTTCGTCATAATCGACAATGTTTTGAATGTAGTATTCATCAATATAAGGATCCATTTCTATAAAGTTATCTTACTTCTTCTGTTGGTTGCATGAAAAATAAATCGTGATAAATTATGTCTATCAGTAGATATTGTAGCTTTGAGTAGCACGTGAAAAGGGAAGTCTCTTCGCATCTTTAAGAAACTTGTGTCTCAAATCTTCATAGACAGGGCAATTAAATAAAAAGTGTTCTTCATTCTCTATTTGGTTTTTACAAACAGGGCACTGCTTATCTTCATTTGAACGACTATATCGATGTGTATTATTAATTAGTGGTAGCGCATTCAATCACACTTGAGTAACTGCAACGCGCAACGCGAAACAATATGTATCCATTTCACTAATATACTTCTCTCTTTCAAAAACGATCTTAAAGTTTATGTAACTATCATATCTCCCCCGTGGGACTCCCGGGGTATGCTTACAAAGCGAGCATTGCAAGAATAGGATCCCTGCCCTCCAACCAGGCATGTTGTAAGAGGCGACTAAGGTGGAACCCTTCCTCCAGGTTGGGGGTTGGGCACAGGGCTAACAACGCTGTCCCGTAAAAAAAAGAGAAGTTACAGAAACAGCAACAGAGAAAACTTATACTTTTGCGTGCGAAGGATCTCCCGGGTCCAGTGAGACTCGTATGAATGCTGATGGCCAAAGCCGAGAGGAAGCTACCAGCGGGATAAGGGAAGACCTGAACACCACCAAAACTAAGATCAGACTAGGACATTGGAACGTGAGGACGATGTATGAGACGGGCAAGATGGCACAGGTAACATTAGAGATGAGAAGATTCAACCTCCATGTCCTAGGAGTAAGCGAGAGTACATGGACTGGATCTGGGAGAATGAGAACCACCACCGGAGAAACCGTCCTCTACTCTGGGAGAGATGACGACCAGCACCACGAGGGAGTTGCCATCATCCTCAAGAAAGGCGTTGAGCGATGCCTTATGGAGTGGAAGCCCATCAACAGCAGACTAATGAGTGCGAGACTGAAGGGAAGGCACATCAACATCACCATCATCAAGTGCTACGCACCAACAACAGCAACGATGAGAGCAAAGACGACTTCTACCACCAGCTGCAGACAGAGACAGAGAAAGCCCCACGCAATGACCTCATCGTCATCATGGGGGACCTCAATGCCAAGGTCGGAAGTGACAACACCGACTATGAGAGAGTCATGGGAAAGCACGGAGTGGGGAACAGAAATGACAACGGGGAGAGACTTGTGGAGTTCTGCGCCATGAACAACTTAGTGATAGGAGGGACCCTCTTCACGCACCGGGACATCCACAAGCTGACTTGGGCGTCGCCGAATGGGAGAGATATGAACCAGATTGACCATCTGATGATCAATGGTATGTGGAGACGATCTCTTCTGGATGTGAGAACCAAGCGAAGTGCGGATGTCGGGAGCGATCATCACCTGGTGACAGCACACATCCATATGAAACTGAAGAACACAAGCCCAACCACTCAAGCGCGATTTGATACCCAGTGATTGAGAGACACCAACGTGAAGTCTGCATTCATCAACGATCTGAGGAACAGATTCCACATCCTGCAGAACATGACAGAACAGCATGACATAGATACGACATGGAAGCAGATATGTAAACTGTACACTGAGAGCAGCAAGGACAACATCGGCCATCAAAAGAAGAAGACCAACAATGACAGGATCCAACAAGATACCCTCGATGCCATCAAAGAAAGAGGAGAGACCAAGAAGAGACTTCTGCAAGTAAAGTCTCTACGGCTACGAGAGGGGCAGGAAGAGTTGTACAGAGAGGCACATGGGAAAGTGAAGAGACTCGCACGCCATGACAAGAGAGAAGCTATGGACCAGCTGGCAGCTGAGGCAGAAGAGGCGGCGGCCCAAGGAGAGCAAGGGAGAGTCTACAAGATCACCAAGAAAGTACGCAATAAATTTAAGAGGAGCGCTGGGGGACCAATCAGGGACAGACAAGGGAAACTGTTGACAACAGAGAAAGAGCAAGAAGAAAGATGGGCTGAACACTTCCAGGAAGTTCTCAACCGACCACCACCTGACGAGACAGCCGACATCCCAGAAGCTACAAAAGACATTGATGTCAACCCCCCAACAAAGGAAGAGATAGTGGCTGCCATCAAGACCCTCAAGAACGGCAAGTCACCAGGCCAGGACAACCTTGGTGCCGAACTGTTCAAGGCAGATTCTGAACTAGCAGCTGACATACTGCAACCACTGTTCACAGCTGCATGGAAGAACGAGAAAGTACCTGATGATTGGACCAAAGGAGTGATAGTCAAAATCCCCAAGAAAGGAACCCTGAGCGACTGCAACAACTGGAGGGGAATCACTCTTTTGTCTGTGCCAAGCAAGATACTGGCCAAGGTCATCATCAGAAGAATATCAGACTCTGTGGACGATGCTTTGAGGAAGAAACAAGCAGGGTTCAGGAAGCAACGAGGATGTATAGACCAGATATTCACGCTCAGAAACATCATCGAACAGTGCACAGAATGGCAAAGACAACTGTATGTGAATTTTGTGGACTTCGAAAAGGCATTTGACAGCATACACAGAGACAGCCTTTGGAGTATCCTTCGACACTATGGCATCCCATCGAAACTGGTACACCTTATCAAAAGCTTCTATGACAACTTCAGATGCTCTGTGGTCCATAGCAACACTGTCTTCGAAGTCAAGACTGGAGTAAGACAAGGATGTGTGATGTCAGCAGTTCTCTTCAATCTGGCCATTGATTGGGTGATGAGGAAGACGACAGAAGACACCCCAAGAGGGATTCGCTGGAACCTGTTCTCAACACTAGACGACCTTGACTTTGTGGATGACCTGGTGCTGCTGTCCCACACACACCAACATATCCAGAAGAAGACCAGCAGACTCCAAACATTTGGACAGCAAGTGGGGCTTCGTATTAGCACCAAGAAAACAGAGACAATGTCGCTCAATGTGAACAAACCAGCCCCTGTGAAAGTGAATGGAAATGACCTGCGCCAGACAGACAAGTTCACATACCTTGGCAGCAGCATCAAACCAGAGGGCGGCACAAAAGAAGACATCCACAACAGACTGGGCAAGGCCAGGAATGTGTTTAGGGAGATGAACAATATCTGGAGATCAACTCAGTAGCACCAACACCAAGCTGAAGCTATACCAGAGCTGTGTTGTGTCTACGCTCCTGTACGGTTCTGAGTGCTGGAGGATGAAGGAAGTGGATCTTACCAAACTTCGATCCTTCCACACCATATGCCTGCGAAGAATTCTCCGGATCTTTTGGCCAGAGAAGATCTCCAATGAAGACCTACTACGGAGATGCAGGCAAGAAGACATGGGAACTATCATCACCAGACGACGGTGGAAGTGGATTGGGCACATCCTCCGAAGAGACCCACAGTCAATCACAAGAACAGCATTGCACTGGACCCCAGAAGGAAGGAGAAAGAAAGGAAGACCAAAAGCAACGTGGAGGAGAACTGTAGAAAGTGAGATGAAGGCCATGCGGCACTCTTGGGGATCAGTGACTAGGTTGGCCAAGGATAGACAGGAGTGGAAGCGCTTTGTTGCTGCCCTACACACCGCTGGGTGTAATGGCTAATGATGATAATGATGAACTATCATATCTACTGCGATCTCTGATGGTGCCAGTCCATTCCTGGGTAAACCAATCTACAAGTCTTTGTTTAAAAGCACGTAAGAACATTTTTATGTCTCCTACTCCTTGGTTTAACCAAACGATATTAAACCCAGTTATGCAGAATATTTCCCGGATTTTAGAGACCCAGCATTGTTTGCCCCTTTTATCTAATTCTAACAACATACAATAAGCTTTAAGTGGCAATCTTTCAGAATCCATATGTAATAATTTAAACCAAAATCTTATGCATGCAACATACGTATTTACATATAATGGGTACCTGCCCAGATCTCCATCTATCTATCTATCTATCTATCTGTCCCGTAGTCTGACGACCGTGGGGGCACCCTCAAAGACTCAACAACCAGTTCCCTCCATTCCTCTCTCTGTTCTGCCTTTCTCGGGGTTTTGTTGAGTTCTAGGCCTGTCCATTCGCTGATGTTATCCTCCCAGCTCTTCCTTGGTCTGCCTCTTCTTCTTCCTCCTTGGACAGTGCCTTGTAAAACTGTCTTTGCAAGTCCTTTGGATCTTGTGACATGCCCATACCATTTAAGTTTACGCTTTTTCACGATCGTTAGAAGGTTCTCATAGGGTCCAATGGTTTGCTGGATTCTGTTATGCACGCTTTCGTTGCTTATGTGGTCTTTGTAGGAGATGCCAAGGAGTCTCCGAAAGCATCTCATCTCCACCGCTTGTACTCTTCTCTCCAAATCTGCAGTCAGGGTCCATGATTCATAGGCATACAGAAATATGGATATGACATCTCCATACACCATTTTATTTGGTGTCTTGACAGGAACACATAAAAATCTTTTACAAGCGATTAAATGTACTTTTTCTAGATGCTCTTGTCTATTCAATCCCCAAATTTCAGCTGAATATAACAGTATTGGTTGGATTTTGGTATACAAATTTTTTTTAATGTATTTACTGTCATTTCTTTACACTTCTGAAAAACTTTGTTAAGCTGAGTAACTGCTTTTGTACCTTTAGTAAGGAAATGTGATGTACCTCTCTTTGCGCTAATCATAGATGTAAAATTAAATCCTAAATAACAATAACTGTTAACTACTTCTAATCTCTTATTATCAAAGAACCATTTTTCACGTTTTCCTAAGTGCCCCCCTTTCCTAAATACCATAATCTTAGTTTTGTCTATGTTTACACTTAATTTCATATTATCACAACAAGTTTCTAAGACCTTTAATTGATTTTGTAAACCAGTAGGTGTAGTTGACATTAATGCTACGTCATCAGCAAATAACAAGATAAACAACTCAAAAATATCTGGAAACAGTTGTGCACCGTGCTTACCTTTTTGAATCATAACATTTGCTAACTGATTTATGAACATAGAAAATAATGTAGGGCTTAGAACACATCCCTGTCTTACCCCCATGGGGATTTGAAACATATTAGTTAATTCAGAATTCGCTCGTATGCATGCTGATAATGACTTATACATAGCCTCAAGTGATGCAAAAAATTTACCCTTTGCACCTTACTGTTTGATATAACGTAATAACCTGTCATGTGCAACTGTGTCGAAGGCCTTTTTAAATCTACAAAGGCAACATACAATTTTCTTCCTTTTTTAGTCATATAGTTCTGAATAGTGGCGTACAAAGTAAATATCTGATCAACTGTAGAATATGTTTGACGAAAACCTGCCTGACATTCTGAGATTAGGTTATTACTTTCTAACCAGTCATACAATCGAACATTCAATATTATGGTAGTGTAACATTTAGATACTATACTTAAGAGAGAAACTCCTCTATAATTATCAACCTTCTCAGGATCTCCTTTCTTATACAGAGGAATAATTATGGCTTTAAACCATTCTTTAGGGTATATGCCTTGGTCAAAAATTACTTTAAATAGCTTTATCAGAAATACATTTACTTTTGGACCACCAATTTTTTATCATTTCTGCAGAAATTTCATCAATGCCGCTTGCTTTGTTGTTTTTCAGTCTTCTAATAGCATGACTAACTTCTTCTTCTGTTATCTTTTTATTTAACACATGGTCTATTTCCTCGGATAAATCATTTACATTGTCACATTCATCAATACAGTCATCATTATCACCCTGAAAGATGTTTTTAAAGTGGTTAAACCAGTCATCTGTGGTAATGTTGTTTGTAAATCTATTCTTATTTCCAAGAGCCAATCTACGTAATTCCTTCCAAAAACTAGAGGGACTGTTCGCCTCATTTGCTAGCTTTTCAGTTTGTTGCCTGTTATAAGTGAGTTTCTTGGCTTTTAGCAACTGCTTATACCTCTTTCTAGCTTCAACATAAATAATTATATCTTCTTCCTTCCTAGTAAATCGAAAGTGGTTAGGTTTTCTTCTAGTTTCTTCTTTCATGCTTTTACACTCATCATCAAACCATGCTGATCTTTTCTTTTTGTGAATACCAGTTTGTTTAACCATACATTTGCTTGCATCTTTAAAACAATGTACAAATATATCAATGGCACTGTCTACATCTTTCTCTAAATCCTTCATGGCTATCAACATTCTATTTTGGATATCTTTTCTCTCCCATGATTTTATAAACTCATCTCTATATGCTTCATTCCAAATGAACTTTTCACATACTTTATTTTCATTTTGTGTTTCTCTAATTTAACCCCTTTCCTGCTTGTCTCTTGACTCTACTTTCATACTTACTGGTAAATGGTCTGACTCTACAATACTCTCTACTTCTAAAGATGAAATATGAACAGATGAATAAAGTTCCACAGATACAATAAAGTAGTCCACCATACTTTCACCAGAATATCCAATAAATGTACAACTATCATCAAAACCTGGTGCACTAAGACCATTTAATATTATACAGTCATGCATATTACACAGTTCAATTGGTTGTTCCACAAAGTTATTGATGTTAGCATCTTGAGATTTCCTTGGATAATGATTACAGTCAGAAATTGACATTTGTTCGAAATCACAGCTATCTCCATTAAAGCTATAGTTTTCCATTGCAGTTTCTTGCATTAAAATCTCCACTTAGCATAATGAAAAATCATCATGTTGTTCATATATATCTGCTAAGCATTGATCTAGTACTTCAATTCCATATACGCCATGTTTTGACTTCCAGAACAAAGAATCGTACGGTGGGATGTATGAACAAATCATCATTATGTTTTTGTCAGTAGAAAAGAGGTGTCTGTCTATTTGTAAAACTACTGTATTTTCTTGTTCTACCTTGATGCGTGTAACAAGACCAGCAAAAGATTTTCTAACCATTACAATTACTCCACCAGAGTATCTTCCTTGATGGAAAAGCTTCCTTGCTTTGGAAGTAAATATTATAAAGTCATCAAATAAAGCTGATTCAAAATCAAAAGCTACAAAAGTTTCAGTTAGACATAGGAAGTCATAAGACACTAGAAAATTAATAAAATCACTGTTTTCTAACTTTTGTAAAAGTCCACTAACATTGTAATTTAGAAATTTTGCACATTGCATATTTACACTATGTACATCAGGACTCATTTCCATCCTAGATGCTGATACAGGGGAATGACTACAGAGTACTGTGGCCTGGCCGTTTCCCTATCTGTTGGTGTGTGGGACACCATTCTTTTTAGTCTGGCACCTCTGAGGTTGGGGTCGCTGCCTACCCCCTGCTTGCTTTGCAGAGCCTGCTTTTTTAAACGAGTCAACAATACTGCTCTGACTTTTTGATCTGGCAGCAGTTTTGCTCTGACTCTGCTCTGCAGCACGCGAGCTAGATGCAGTCCGCCTTGGACGTAAATCATGGGAAGAAGGTGAAGACCCTACTGACTGATCTCCCTCTTTATCAGACCTGCTGCATGCATCAGTACTGTTATGTCCTAAGTCATGTCCATCTGTCAGAGTGTCACTACTTGCTCCCTGCCTCAATGTCATTTTTGGGATAGTCTCCTCTGGCAGGTCATCGGGACCTATGTTTACTTCTGGGTCTTCTTCACTTGTAGCTTGTGGGTCATTTTTGTCAATGTCTTGTCTTTGATTTACAGTCCCTGTCATTCCATCACAAGCTTTTGCAATGATACCTGTAATGTTACCCTGGGACATACGCTCATTGTTTTCTACTATGTCATCATTACCTGTCACTGACTTGTCTTCGTCCTGGTTGTCAGTGTTGTTGTCATCTTCTTCATCGTTAATAACATCACTGTTGGCTGTGTTTTCCTTATTTGAATTATCTACCTGTGACCCGTCATTTAGTGTATCATTTTGGTTTTCCTCATTGAGGTCAGCAGTGTTAAGCTCTTCCTCCTCCTCAGGAGGTGTCACTGCTTGCCTCCTTGTCAGCTGATATTGCCCTGATTTTTTACCCTCAAACCTCCCTGATTTGTAGCTACTGTTCTCTCTGATTGAATGTTTGTCTCTGTTTTTGATTGTAATCATTCTTTTGTGATTGGTAGCAGTCTGTCCTCTGGCCTGACCAAATCTGGTCACTTCACTGTACAGACGTGTACCAGGGGTGACAGGCACACTTCCCTTTCCATTGTAGTCCTGGTGGCTAGGGGTCATCCTGTCTCTGGTCTCCAGTCATGAATTGGTGGTAGGTGGATTTCTTAGTTCCCGTTCCTCAGACAGATCACCATATCTCGGAGACCTGTATTGCCGAGGTGGCTCCGTTCTCCTGTAGCACCTGTCTGGTGATCCAAAGCTGCCCTGTCTGGCTGCAGAGTGATGTCTTCGTGGCTGCTCTCTGTAGCGTGAAATAGACCTCCCTCCAGCTTGGGGATTACTGGGATGCTGACCATTTCTGCCATCCTCTGCATGCAAGGGATAGGAATATGGACGGTCTGCATTGTTGGAGTTTCCGACCAAGCCTGGTGGTTGTCTGTCTTTCACATACAGCTTTTCACTGTAAACGTAGGCAATCTTGCCTTGCCCACAGTGGAACTCCACCATGTTCCTTTGACGAGTTGTGAGGTCAGCAACCACTCTGATGCCGCTTTCCCTCAGGTTGTCTCTCAGCTCCTTGTCTGACAGAACTGATAATTTGTCTGCAAAGCGACAAAAATCGGACCAGAATGGGACGAGCATTGTGTGGGTGTGGTCTCCCAATGCGAAATGCTCTGGAAATATCTGCATGTTGCCAGTTTGGTATTGAAGAGTGATCATTGAGAATGTCAATGATAATTTGACTTGTCAGATACTCATCCTCCCTGTCACATTCAGCTATACCCATGAACCTGAGGTTGTAAGCCTTTGCATCTTGCTCTGCTGACTCTAACTTTCTTTCCAGCAGATCTAGTCTGTCCATCATGGTTGTATTGCCTTCTTGCAGCTCTTTTATTTCCTCTGCTTCACAACTACACTTTCCTTTAGTTCACTGATTTCAGCCAGAAAGTTTGATAGGTTGTTCTCCAGAGTGAAAATTTTTCCATTAATGTCAGTTTTGATTCCATTCGAATGTTGCTGTAAGCTTTGCTGCATTTGCATAAAGTGCCAGTCCATAAAATGGAACATATTGTTTGGTGATGGAGCATGCATATTTTGTGACACTTTCATGTGCCTATGTTTTTTGTGTGTTTTTTTGTTTGTTTTTGGTTTTTTCCACTCTTTATCAAAGAGGTATGAAGGCACAAGAACAATTTCAAACATGTGAAAGTGGATTACACAAAGTGGAGCTCAAGTGTTCTGTGTCATTTTTCAGGCGCCTATGTTTTGTCACCCCAGTGTTTATGAAATATGCACCAATAGGTGTGCAGATGACAACCAGTAAACCTGCTTTTCACATGCACCACACACACGGTTATACTCACCAAGCAACACAGCACAGCGTTTCCCTCACCATCCCCAGGACAGTTCATGCACGTGCAACCATAACACACACAATGCTGGTGGAGAGAGGCTATGAAGTTTGTTGGGGGGAAAAAAGTTCCTTCTTTGCACCATGCAACTATTAAAGTACCAACCACAGTCGTCCAGTTGACCCCATCACTTATTCATCAACAACCTTGAAGGCACAAAGTCACTGCACACACGCTTGCCAAGAATAATGTGGATATATCCATTGAAACCTTCATAATTTTGCATTCTAACTGGAGAGCTGTTCAACATGTCTGCACTCTGTCATTGCCACACCAAGCCCGAGAGACAATGACAATGACAAATTCTTTTATTTCGAGGAGAGAGAGAGAGAGAGAGAGAAGAGAGAGAGAGATAAAAGCAGATTAAATCCGTTGCCCATATGGTCGGCCTTGAAATATTTTCTTATATTATGATGTTTGTTACCAGATACTGTGTGAAAGCTTTTGTGAAAATTTACAGTTGAATTTTATTTTTTGTTGTTCTGTTTCTTACAGATTACCGTGTATCATACACCAAGTAGCTATCCACTTCATTAAGGAAGGAAGGTTCAGGGGGTTAGTTTGTTGGATGGAGAAGGAACGTTTAGAGTATATTAAAGGAATAAAACTTCACTGATAAAAATTTATCATGCTCATTATAAGGAAGAGTCGTGTAGGTTTAGTAAAGGACGTATCATGTATTCGTGTTAACTTATTGTCAGAAAATTCACCATTTTGAAATTGATAGTGGTATTTTTATGTCTGAAATAGAGTTACCGTTAAATATGAGCGTTTCCAAATGTGCCTGTGTTGATGAATGGAGATAAATAGACTGCAAACATTGCCCCAGATATCACAGATAAAATTTTTCATTGTTTTAGTATTACAGGCACGTCATGTTTTGGTTAAAGATGCTCCGAGGTTTATGTGAAATAGAAGTATGGCAAATATATCATGAATTTGTGTATCAATCTGAATGTATGTTTTCTAACTTGGTAAATATGCCGATGAAGATCATGGTCGTTTTATGTATATCAGACACAGTAAAAGTGTACTTTTATTTTGTAATCTACTTACTTGTATACAGATTATAGATAACACAATTGGAATTAACATAACTAAAACAGTGGAGATTTTCTTTTTTCAGGTTACTCAAACTATTTGCTGTCAAAATATTTTGTGCTTTATGTTGATCTACATACTGAAAATGACATGTTTACAGATCAAGATTTAGAACACATGGCCACTGTTTGACTTTGAAACTGGTGTATTTTACCCCATCCAGTACGGGGCAATAGCCTATACTGAATAAACCATTTCGAGTTCGAGTTCGAGTTCGAGTTTCTCTCTCTCTCTCTCTCTCTCTCTCTTCTCCTCTCTCTCTCTCTCTCTCTCTCTCTCTCTCTCTCTCTCTCTCTCTCTCTCTCTCTCCTCTCTCTGCCTCTCTGTCTCTCTGTCTCTATATGTCTGTCTGTCTGTCTCTCTATTCTGAATTGCTGAGAGTCATATAAAACTTCTTGTATGGTGTTATCAATATCTAAACCTCCCCTTATATATACGTCAAAAAGAATTCGGCAATCAAACAATATAAGGCGGATTGAAAGGAGAGTAGAACAACAGCGTGTAACATTTTGTTGAATATTTAGTATCCCATGCTTTTAATCTCAGTTTATTTATTAGAACTTCTAATTTCCGTGGGCAAGAAAACTGTTGATATTGGTTTTTAATGATCTTAGAATGCTTATATTTCATTAACTTAGAATGAATTTCATAAGACAACAATGCTAGATTAGAAACAAACACAGTACGGCATTCAGGGGCACCTTGTTTTGCCAAAGAATCAACCAGCTCATTCGAATAAATTCCACAATGAGAGGGGATCCAGCAAAAAGTTCTGTTGATGCCTCTGCTTGCAAAACAATGTTATCAAGAGTTTAATCTCAAATACAATATCATTCCTTATTTTCTCATGCCATGTCTTTAATACCATGAATACTTTTTGAGTCGACGCAAAACAGAATTTAGTAAACATCAACAGCAGTATCGTACAAAGAATTCAAAGCCATAAGATTTACAAATAATTCAGATGTAAAAATAAACAAATATTCTCCTAAATAAAATGATTTTTGTGCTTTTAAAGACGGTATCACAAATGCTGCCCCACTTTTTCCTGTTCCTAAAACAGATCAATCAGTATATACTTTTAAGTGATTAGAATAATTACTTGCAATGTGACCTTTTTACATCAATAGTGAGAAGATTTCGATTATCATTTTTCTTTATTTCTGTGTAGTTGATGTCAAATTTAGCTGAAATATGTTCCCAAGGAGGAAACTGAGGAACGACAAGTAATATATATAATCATTTTATTTTTCTAGCAGCGGTGGTAGGCCACAAGAATATTTACTTATTCTTAGGGCTGCAAGAGACACTTCTAAATTATGAAAAGTGTCTTGCTGCTAAGCACCACAGAGGGTGAGTGAGGTTTCAATCACTGCCGGGACCTCTGAAGAGTGCTCAACCAGGAGCCGAAACTCGAGTCATGTCAGGCCAAAGGCATGGTCCTTATTCAATAATCCCCAAATGCTACCTTGAAAGATGATTTTTCATGTAGTCTTTTTTTAATATGACAAAAATCATATTCATGATGAATATGAAGTTGTAACTGCTTACACGCACTTGTTTTTCTCTCCACTATATTTTCTCAAGGATATATATATATATATATATATATATATATATATATATATATTATATATAACCGCCTACATAAAAGAGCTGTGAAACTAATCTGATTGAATCCTAATACACTAACCACCACCAACCACGATGAATTAGATATTTTTCCATTCAAAGACAATCTGCATTTCAACAAGTGCCTATGTATATTAAACGGAAAAGCCCCAAAGAAAATTGTGATAAGGTTTTCTCTCAATAAAACAGACCTACTTATAGACTGTTTTTGCCCAGGCCCCATAATAATCTTTGTAAGTCGAGCCTTGCTTATTGAGGAAGAACATTTTGTAACAATCTCCCTCTTTAAAAAAAAAATCAGCTCCTTCGAAACAAACGTTGAAGAAACATTTGAAAGACAAATTGTTAGTCCACTGTTATGCTCGAGGTTACTTTACATCTAGCTGCTTTGTTGTTATTCCTACCTTTGTTATTTTGTATTTGTTTTAGTGGGGACGGGATAACCTGGTGGTTAGTGTGATGCGCTGGGGATCTGCTGACCCCCGTTTCAATTCCCGTTCAAGAGGATTTTCCCCTGAAGTTAACATCAGTGCCAACTCCACTCTCCCCAAAAGTCCTTCGGATGAGACTATAAACTGAGATCCCGTGTGCGAACGTACGCAGAACATCTTGCGCACACGTTAAAACCCGTTCCGCTTTTCGGAAGGGTAGGCCATTGTGTGCCGGTGGAAACGTATGACAAAATTTACAAAACTGCATTCACACGGGGGCTGGATGAAAAAATCTCATGAGTGCTTATTTCATTATCTTGAAATAAAAGAATAATAATACTTTCATCATTTGTCTATATGATCTGAGCTTATGTTGGACTGTCTTGAATGTATTTTACCTCGTATTGTGAGGTCTGGATTTATTTTGTAAAAATTCTCATATTTTTTTTAAACATTGCCTTTTGAATGCTTGTATTAGTCAATTTTCTTGATTTTTTTTTCAGGGCGGGATGAAAAAATAGTTGTGTAAACTTAATCTTTTACCCTCAATAAAGATCATTTTTGACTTGACTTCTCACACACAGACACACCTAAAAAAAACACGCACACACACACACGCACGCACGCACCACACACACACACACACACACACACACACACACACACACACACACACAACACACACACACCCACACCCACCACTCCTTCCCCCAACTTCACTCCGACACGTATTAATCCGCATCACTTTTCTCCAAGCGACTGACTGTAGTCATGTTACCTCTCCAGAGAAATAGCCCATCATTCGGCAGGGTAGGTCGTAGTCATAGAGATGGAACTGGCACAGCCTCAACCACTGGCTGTCCCGAGCCTCGTCCAGGAGCTCCAGGCGTCCTGTACTGCTGTCAGGTCCGTCCACTAACCTCACCTGAATGGCTTCACAAACAAGCAGCGAGGACACCTCCGAAATATTTTTATGCTGGAGGAATAAATGAGGGGAAAATAGCACAATACTAAGGGGAAATGGGTAAAGAAGTACAGCTAGTTTGTTCCAGAGACTGTTTTACTATCGCTGTTTTCTCATGTGTTGATTCTTACTATATATATTTCATAATGTTTTCAAAAATTGTAAACTTTAGCCAAAACTGACACGAGTAGAAGCATCAAAATTACCATTGTACAAAACTCAATATACATGTACATACTTTTCGTTAAAGTCTGCAGGCATACATGATTTTTTTTTTATTGGCTGGCGCTGATCTTATGGGGACTCCCTCTCCTCGGGGAGATCAACTCGAATTTCACGCACAGAAATTTGACGTGACTGAAAGTCGTATACACTACACTACACTACACTACACTACATACACCGCATACACTACACTACACTACATTACACTACACTACACTACCTTTGGTTGAGACAATAAACCAAGGTCCTGTGTGCATGTAGAACATCTTGCGCACACGGTTAAACCTATTTTGCCTTTCGGAAGAGTATGCCATTTTGTGCCGGTGGGGACCGATTTTTAAAAAAATGCAAAACTGCATGCACATAGGGACTAGATGTAAAATCAACATCTGGGTTTTTATTCCATTATCATCGAAATAAAAGAATAAATAAACTACACTTCACTACGCTACACAACAAATTCAATACAGTACGCTACACTAGAATACAAGGCAATACAATACAAGGCAGTACAAGAACAGTATTTACGCTCATAACACTGGACTCCAACATCCTGATCATGAGTACAGCCAAAGGCAGCTGGATCGGCAGGTATGAAACGGCACTCTCCTAAGTCAGTCGACCACCCGGAAATACAGTCCAACCGGAAGGGTAGAATGTCGCCTGAACCCGCCCCGAAAGGATGATCCTGCACCAACTGGGGACGAAGGGAAAATGTGACTGTACGAATCAGTAGTTTCAGTGCGTATGTAATCATTGAAAAGGGGGGGGGGGGGGATGGAAGGAGGGGAGGCAAGGAGGATAATAGGAGAGAGAGGAGTGGGAAGAACGAAGAGACGGAGAAGAAGGAGAAGAAGAAGAAGAAGAAACAACAACAACAACAACAACAAGAACAAGAACAAGAACAAGAACAAGAAAAGAAAGAAGAGAAGAAGAAGGAGGAGGAGGTGGAGGAGGAGGAGGAGGAGGACGGAGGAGGAGGACGGAGGAGGAGGAGGAAAATAAGGAAAAGCAGAAGAAGTAGCTGGGGAAGTGGAAAAACAAAAACGCGAAGGAAGAGGAGAATTAAGAAGAGAAGGAAATGAAAGGAGAAGGTGAAGAAAACGAATGAATTAATGAAATGATTGATTGTTTGATTGATTGATGTTATTTAAAATATTAATTAATTAATTAATTAAAATATGAATTAATTCTGAATAGTACAAGACCCCGTGTGAACGCTGTTGAGTTAAATGAGCTTTAACACTGTTCCAACACAGGAACACGCTGACTCATATCAGCATGTACAACACACACACACACACACACACACACACACACACACAATCACACACGCGCGCGCGCGCGCGCATACACATCCGCAAGCGCACAGACACACGCACACGCATGCGCACATACACACACTTTTCGGAAGAGCAGGCCATTGTGTGCCGGTGGGAACGGATGACAACATTTACATAACTGCATACACACGCTCTCTCTCTCTCTCCCTCTCTCTCTCCCTCTCTCCCTCTCTCTGTGTCTCTCTCATTCTCCTTACTCTGCCTCCCCTGTTGCCCAGTGATTTGCAGACGACGTCAGCAAGGTCATCAGTAGACAGGTTGCCGCATACCGTCTGCCTTTCCCCGCTGATGGGGTCTCCCACCTCCAGTCTCCCCTCCAAGGCCGACTCTCCCCCCACCAGATATGCCTCCGCCCCTGCAAGTGTAATGTGCAACGTTGTAAACGGCGGAGATGGTGGTGGAAGGGTAGGTAGGCGAAGAGGAGGGGTTGATGGATAGGAGGATGGTGGTGGTGGTGGTGGTGGTGGTGGTGATAGTAGTGGTGGTGATTGTGCCGATGATAATGATCATGGTGGTAATGGTGGTGGTATTGGAATATAGGGAATGGTGGTGGTGATGGTTGTGGTCAGGATGATGAAGGTCATCATCGACGACGACACCGACAACGACGGTTCATGCACGATATACTCAGTTTATAGCCTCTCCCAAAAAGCGTGCATGGCAGTGAAATCAGAAGTAATTCAAACTGACCACGAGCTCTCCACACCCTTCTGCTGCTGCTGCTGCTGCTGCTGCTGCCCTTTGTCATCCTGCCTGCCAAATCGTAGTTGAACCTCTGACCTCAGCATCTGGATTGCCTTACAGCTTTTAAAGTAGGATGTCTGAACCACACAACAAGCAGAATACTCACTGCTGATCCAGCCAGTAGTGGTGGACAGGGTCGACATGCCCTCCTCGGTCGACTCCATGAGGGTCGTACTCGTTGTCGTAGAACTGTCCTCCGATGGCTCTGAATCAAAACCAGAAAACATTTTGGCCATTATGTCATCAGAGCGAACTTATTTGACAAAACATAAGCGAATTCAACATTTTAAGATTTATGCAATTTCTTTATATTCTCGCTCTTCTGGAAAAAGAATCATGAACGTATTTGAACATATTTTACATATAGTCCTCGTCGTTGAAAAACTTATACTTTTGTTGTTATTAATTTTATTCATTAAATTTTGTTTGTTTCTAACACTATAGAAAAAGTTCTTTCTTAAATCATCATATAGTATACAAACATCAAGCAAGTGACACTCATCTTCTATTTTGTTACAACACATGTATTGTTTTTCTCTCTGTATATTTGTATATCTCCCTTGCTCTCGGGGATAGCTGAGTGGTCAGAGCACTCGCACCCCCCACCCCCACCCCTCCCCCACCCCACCCCAGCTCTCTTGGGAAACTGGCTGGCTACACATATTTTGAATAGATCTTCTATTTTGAAGTTATCACGACAACAATAAGGAAATCATATTTCATTTCCATATGTTAAAATAGGCATTATTAGCGCATCAAACATCTGCATAACAATGTTTGTTTTAAGGACATCTCCTTGCAGTGTTAAGCAGCATTGAGCGGGGTTACCATTTTGATTAGTGACCATTAATTTTGCGCACCCTGGCTTCAGTACAGTTCCCCAGTTCACCCAGCTGTTAATGGGTACCTGCGTCTTCAGGGTCAAGGAAGGTAAAGCAGTAGGAAGATGAGATGGACGCCCTAAATATGCTGACCCCTAGAGAAGTGAGGTCTCTTATGCTTCACTTCCCTGCGACCACATAGGTTATAGAACACCTTTACCTTTTTACCCTTGCTCTATCGTTACATCATGAGAGCTGCTGAGAAATCTGCCACATTTGCGTCTACAATTTTAATTTCTGCATATCAATAGATATGACTCCATTGAATAAACATTGTGAAACAGAGTTGTAAAGATTCGACTTAGAAATTTTTTTGTTGTTGATTAAAAAAAATCTGTACAATTCTTCAAGCTTTGTTTTCATAGAATGACATTATGTTGTGATATTCAATATATTGTGATTAATCCGCACATATTTAAGTCTAATATTATGAATTCTTGGTTTGATTAAATAAATCCAGGATTTTGTTTTCTATTTTGATCGTTCTAATTAAAAAACAATCGGAAACAGCTATTTCCTTTTGACTCCGTAATGTAAATACAAAAAAATAATTTACATGACTACTATCTTTTAAAGTTAATGGGTATCTGCAGGTAAGACCATTATTTTCTTGTGGACTCCTAATATCTGTCTGCAAAATTTTGCGTGAATATTTTCAAAAGGAAACTGGCTGGTTAAACATATTTTGAATAGATATATTTTTAAGATATCTTTTACTTTACAACAGAAAGGAAACCTTATTTCATTTCCATAATATTATGTGAAAATAGGGATTATTAGAGCATCAACTAATGCATAACAATGTTTGTTTTAGGACATCTCCTTGAAGTGTTTTTAAGAGCGTAAGTACCATTATCATTTTTTGGACTAAGTGTTTCTAGGCCAATTTAATTTTCCTAGTAGGTAAAAAGCTATACCTAGATACTGACACTTATCCGTTGTTTCCATTATGTTTTGTCCACATTTCAAATGTGAAGATTATGACTTAACTTTTGTTTTGCTTTTTGTTTACTTGGAGTCACCATTTTAAATAACTCCTGCAATGTATCCAGTTTAGACTGGACACCTGACGCCTCCTGCAGATAGGTTGCTCCACTGGTGTGCTGCCAATGAGAGCATGATCACGCTTTTCTTCATTAGCTGTAGAGAAGTTGAGTGGAAAGCAATCCAGGTGACATAAATATAATTATCTTTTACAAAAAGAACACCACATCAGACAAGCCTAAAGACGTGTAGAGAAGTGCATAACGAGGCATTGCAAAACTACACAGATAGGTCAATAGGTCAAGTCAAGTCAAAAACACTTTAATCATCCCATGAAAGGCAATTACAATACTGATAGGCAGATTGATACGCATCAAAATCTCAAAAGACACAAGAAAGCCACATTTCATATTGGTTAAAACATTCGAAAATGACTTCAGATAAAAATATCACGAACACATATACACACAAACATACACGCGCGCGTGAGCACACACATATACGTATACACACACACACGCACGCCACGCACACACGCGCGCACACACACACACACACACACACACACACACACACACACACACACACACACACACACACCAATTGTGAACACAATGTTTAAAAAATTGACTAGAAGACATAAAAACTTATTATTTACGCACGCACATACGCAACACGTACACACGCACATGCATGCGTGTGCGAACAAACCCACGCACACCCATACCATACACCAACGTATGAATTCAATGTTTTATAGACCATTGACTAGAAGACAGACTTATTTCACGACGCACGCACGCACGCACGCGCGCACACACACACACCACACACACACACACACACACACACACACACACACACACAAAAATGCACACACATAATTATGTATTGAATACACTCATAACAATAACAATCAGGCAAGTAATTCAGAGAAATGTAAAAACTAGGTAGTCAACATCATTGTGAATTCAGAATTCGAATGCCACAAAAGAATTTCTTTTTCTGTTTGTTTTGCTGATGGGGCACTGAAAACGGTGTTCCGAAGGCAACAACTGAAATTCTGGAAACAAAGCATGGGAGGCATAGGCTTTGCGTACAAGCTGCTGATTGTAGAACGACTTGAAATCTCTTTGTTCCTCTCCAGTTATATTTGAGCAGATTCTTACAATTCTCTCCAGGCCATTCTTTGCTTTTAACACTAAGGTTATTGTACCAACAAATGAAAGCCAAACTTAGAACACTCTCTATGTAAGACTTGTAAAACAAGGAAAGAATCTTTTTGTCTACAAAAAAATGACTTCAGTTTCCTCAGAAAATACACGCGTTGTTGTCCCTTTTTGACAATAGCGTCAGTGTTAACGTCCCAGTTTAACTTGTGGTTAAAAACAGTTCACAGATACTTAGAGTTTGAAACGTTTTCAACTTCTTGATTATGGATAATAATATTCTTAGGAGTATGCCATGATCTTCTGAAGTCGATAGGCAGATCTTTAGTTTTAGAAACATTTAGCTTCATCACAACAGTGTACGAACTCGGTGAGGGCTGGACCGTGGTCTAAGACTGATCCGGATAAGAGAGATAACAGAGCACTGTCGTCTGCGAACTTTACCAGAAAGGAATTTCCATAATTGCTTCTGCAATCATCTGTGTATAGAATGTACAGAAGTCAGAGGATGCAACCCTGTGGAGAACCAGTGCAGGTAAATCTAACCGAAGAAGATATCTTGTTGGGAAAAACAGGCTGTGGTCTGTTGGTTAAAAATTCAATCAGCCAACCAACAAGTTGATTATCTACGTCAAATTTTGAAATTATTTTGTTAACCAGAACGTGAGGCTGCATTGTATTGAAAGCTGAACTTAAGTCAGCGAACAATATTCTGGCATGAGAGTCAGGTGTTTCCAAGTGGCTATTCAACTTGTTCAACATGAATAGTTTGGCATCTTTGACACCCCTTCAAGACCTGTACGCAAATTGTAGTGGGTCAAGGTCCTTCTATGTAGCGGAAAGAATGAGAGATTTTAGGATCTTTTCTAGCGTTTTCATCACAAGGGATGTGAGAGCTACAGGTCTAAAATCGTTAGACCGAGAAGGATTGGGTTTCTGTGGAAGAGGTATTACATTGGAAGTTTTCCAAATAACTGGAATCTGACAAGTATCCAGTGAGGCTTGGAACAGGTGTTGAAGGACACTGGCAAGCTCAGTTGTGCAGATTTTCAGGGTTCTTCCACATATACCATCTGGTCCGGGAGATTTGTTAATATGTATTGCCTTTAAGTGCTTACAGATAACTTCTTCATCAACAATGACGCTATTCTCAAAAACTAGGGATTGCTTCAGGTCATTTATTTCACTTGAGAAATCATGTTTTTCAAAGCGAGTAAAAAATTCGTTTAAATGGTCTGGTAAGTTGTTATCACATACCCCCTGCAAACTGATCTTTGACCTATGTTGGACACCTACCATGTTTACTGCAGATATAGTTTTGATACCCTGCCATGCAGCACGAAAATTGTTCCCTGCAAACTTGTCTTCTATCCTATTTTTATATATACGTCTGGCCCGTGCAACAGCAGCTTTGACTTCTTTGTTTACTTCCTTCTTTTGTTGTTTTGTGCCTGTGTAAAACAATATTTTCTTTTTGTTAAATACACGTTTCAGATCCTTTGTAACCCAAGGCTTGTTATTGGGGCTCCCTCCTTATGGTTATCTCCTTAGTTGGAATGACACAACTAACACAAAATGAAATATAAGAACAAATAACATCAGTGAGCTCATTCAGATCTGAAAACAAAGTTATAAAACATATCCCAGTCAGTGCAATAAAATCAGCCTTGCAGCCTAGCTATACTATCAGCAGTCCATTTTTTGTGGTCCTGGCTATTGGCTGAAGGTTCAAGATTCAAGATTTAATTCCTTTCACCCCTGAAACACTGACTGGGTGCAAGAAGACCACAGTTGTGGTCGGATGATCCCAGGGGAGGCAAAGGCAACGATCTATAGGCACCTGCTACAGTCCCGTACCACAAGTCTAGGGTCTTATTTCTTCGTGTAGGGCAGGTCACGTACTGTTCATAGTTCTTCAGCAGTTTACTAAGGGAACAGCTATTGAAATCACCCAGGATAAACTTAGGGGCGTCAGGTGATATAGAATCCAGAACATGGACGCCTGGACGGGTGTACACATGGAGGGCCAACACATGTAACACTGACAAATGCGTATGAAAAAACACGTGAGACATACGAAACTGCATGCTCGCAAATACAAACGCATGCACATTTGTATGCATGCACACCTATACGAGTGCTTGCACGCTACTCTCTTCCCCTAATAAACTCCCACCCCAACTCACTCATGTATAAGATAGAATATGACTAGACTTTTCTGTTATTGCGGTGACACCTCTTGCAAGAGATTTGTGCTAGAGTATGACATATCTTATCTACAAAAGACAATTTTTGATCGATGGTAGAATTTGTTTTTCTAACTGCATATTATCGTAAAAAAAAGAATGGTATGCTGTACATAGGGAACAAACTCAACCTTTCGAAGTTCATACTGCCCAGAAAGGACCATGTTTTCCTAATCATAATCATTTCATATCATAATCATAATCGTTTCATATCATAATGTTTCATATCATAACCATAATCGTTTCATATCATAACCGTAATCGTTTCATATCATAATCGTAATAGTTTCTTATCATCATCATAATGTTTCATAATCATAATCGTTTTGTATCATAATAATAATCGTTTCATATCATAATCGTTATCGTTTCATATCATAATAACAATCGTTTCATATCATAATAATAAGTTTCATAACAATCATAATCGTTTCACATCATAATCATAATCATTTCATATCATAATAATAATCGCATATATCATAATCACAATCATTTCATATCATAATAATAAGTTTCATAACAATCATAATCGTTTCACATCATAATCATAATCATTTCATATCATAATCGTAATCGCTTTATAATCATAATCGTTTCATAATCATAATCGTTTTATAATCATAATCACAATCGTTTCCTAATCATAATCGTTTCCTAATCATAATCGTTTCCTAATCATAATCGTTTTATAATAATAATCGTTTCATAATCATAATCATAATCGTTTCATAATTATAATCGTCAGCCATAGGTTTCTTTGTTCTTGTGTCGTCTATGAAACTGGAAAAGGAAAACCATTTTGTGTAACCAAGCGTTTTGACTATCATTTGATAAACGTAGTGCTAAACAACAGCAACAAAAACAACAACAAAAATCAAATACATTTTGTGTTTCTGCATAGCCTCTGAGTGCTCCACAAGCATTGTTTTCATTTCGTCAAATTGTAAGATGTACGAATGATTGCATGCTCTTTGGAGTTAAGCGCGCGCGTGCGCATGTGGTGTGTGTGTGTGTGTGTGTGTGTGTGGCACGCGCGAGGATATGTAAGACAGAAACCGGTTTTAAATACTTTGTGAGACGTCATCGCTCAGACTTTCAACTTTTGGAGGTTTGTTTTTTCGTCAGGATACATTTGTTCCTTCCGCTTGTCACAGCATACCAAAGTACAATGACAGTGCTTCATGGAGGTGGACGAAGAAATATAAAGAAACTGATATTCTGTCATTTAATATCCAGTAATTCATTTGGATATGATAAGATCCAAAAATATCATTTAAGTACAAAAGTATATGGAAAGGACACCACGGAAACAAAAGAATAATGGATGTCATTTTTTTAATCAATAGAATAAAGAAAATAGTAAGACATAAAAAGAGAGAAAGAGAAGAAAAAAAAGAAAAAAGAAAAGAAAGAAAGAAAACTACTAGAAAGTAAAAAAAGAAAGAATTAGACAAAAGACAATTAGAAGACATTTTTTTAAAAAAACGATCTCTCTCTCGCTCTCTCTCTCTCTCGCTCTCTCTCTCTCTCGCTCTCTCTCTCTCTCGCTCTCTCTCTCTCGCTGTCTCTCTCTGCTCTCTCTCGCTCTCTCTCTCTCTCTCGCTCGATCTCTCTCTCTCTCTCTCTCTCTCTCTCTCTCACACACACACACACAAACACACACACCACACACACACACAAACACACACACACACACACACACACACACACATACACGCGCGCGTGAGTGCGCGCGTGAGTGCGATGCCCTTTGTGGAGAGCACCCGTATCAACGCCAAGTTGGGAAAAGGCAGACAGCCACGAACACACGTAGATGTAGAAACAAGGAGACTGACTATAAACTGAGGTCCCACGTGCGGACGCGCCAAGAACATCTCGTGCGTACACGTTAAAACATGTTCTGCTTTTTTAAAGAGAGGCCATTGTGTGCCGGTGAGAACGGACAACAAAATGTACAAAATCGCATGCAGATGGAGACTGGAAGTACAAAAAAGGTACATGAGTGCTTATTCCATTATACGCGAAATAAAAGAGAAAAAAGAAAAGAAAGGTACACACGCACACACCCATACAGCTCCACATATACACACACGTACGCATACACTCATGCAAACACACACACAACCGCTCGCTCGCTCGCACGCGCGCGCGCACACACACACGCACACACACCTCTACTGTTACACATACCTACTGCTACACCAAAGACACCCATGTCTGTGCAGGCACTGGACAGAAAAACCAGCAGCAGAAGTCTGGCACTGCACGTAACCATTATGGACAACAGACGGCTGAGCTGACCACAGACACGTTCTAGAACTGCAATTCCAAATCTGCGAGTCTGTCCACGAGAAATGCTGAAAAACTGACTCCCTTATATACCTCCACCTTTAGCTAGCAAACAAAAGAAAAAGCTGTCCCCAAACAAAACGCCCCTCGGTAACTAGGATCTGTTTTGTTCAGGTTATTACCTGTCTCTCACCATATCTATCTAGATGAAAATAATCTTTTCTATTACACGGTAAGAAGGAAGGATTATAAAAGAATCGTTTCCGCCTGGCTGAAGCCTTCCTGTCACAAACTTAGCGTTGATAGAGTGCTCTCCAGAAAGGGCAGTTAAGTTATTCTTAAGATTGATTTCATTTTTTGTGATTAAATATTGCCTTCAAAGTTCACCACACTAACAGGCACATACAACTACACAAATATACACAAACACATCCGCACGTGCTACACACACATTCACTCTTACAAGAGAAGAGAGACAGAGAGAGGGGGAGAGATAGAGAGACAGCTCGCGCGCACGCGCGCACGCACGCACGACACACACACACACGCACGCACGCACGCACGCACGCATGCGCGCTCGCGCACGCGCACACACACAACACACACACGGGGACAAAAGCACACACACGCGCGCGCGCGCGCGCGCGCTCATACACACACAACACACACACACACACACACACACACACACACACACACACACACACACACACACACACCCCCCCGGGGACAAAAGCAAATGCATTGCTTATTCAGTGTACCATCTAGAAATAAAATTTTGACTTTGACTTTGACTTTTGCATACACACACACACACACACACCACACACACACACACACACACACACACACACACACACACACACACTCACACTCCATTCACACACACAGAGGGTGAGAGGGAAACAGAGACAGAGAGACACAGACAGACAGACAGAGACACACACAGACAGGCAGACGACAGAAACATACAAAGAGATAAAGACACAGAAAGACAGAAACAACGAAGAAAAACAAAAACAAAAGAGAAAAATACGGTAGCATTGTGTGTGTGTGTGTGTGTGTGTGTGTGTGTGTGTGTGTGTGTGTGTGTGTGGTGTGTATGTGTGTGCGTGCGTGTGTGTGTGCGCGCGCGCGTGTGTGTATGTGTGTTTGTGTGTGTGCGTGCATGCGTACGTTCGTGTGTGTATGTGTGTCTGTGTGGTGTGTTGTGTGTGTGTGCGTGTGCGTAGATTTGTGTGTGTGAGTGTGTATCTCTCTGTCTATCTGTGTTTGTGTGTGTGTGTGTGTGTGCGTGCGTTCGTGCGTGCTTTGCTAACACGCGTGCTCGCACGTGTGTGTGTATGTGTGTGCGCGCGCACGCGCGCGCCGCGTTGTGTGTGTGTGTGTGTGTATCCTTGCACGCGAGCAAGCCTAGCTTTTAAGAACTTGGCGTTGATATTTATGTATGTGTGCGTGCGTCTGTGCGTGCTTACACACACGCGCGTTCGCATGTGTGTGTGTGACCTTGCACGCGCGTATGTGTGTGTGTGTGCATTCGTGCGCGCGTTTACAAGATTCAGCGCGGTATAAATTCCATACATTATGATCATTATTGTTATTGATTTACGCTCACACGTGTGTGTTTGTGTGTGCGCGCGCGCGCGTGAGTGTAGATTTGTGTATGTGAGTGTGTGTCTGTCTGTCTGCGCGCGCGTGTGTGTGTGCGCGCGCGTGTGTGTGTGTGTGTGCGTGTGTGTGTGGGAGGGGGGGAGTGAAGTCAAGTCAAAATGATCGTTATTGAGGGTAAGAGCTTAAGCTTACAAGCTTTTTATCGTCCTGCCCTCACACACACATTCACACAAAAATAACCCAAAATGCCTCATTAAAGCACACAAAAGAACTTTAGCAAAGCATAATCAAAGCTAAGAACAAAGCAGTGCAACTGTCATCATGAAAACCAGTCCACAAAAGGCGTTTGAAAACTTGACAACAAGACCTAAAGAGACCATGAATGCAGCATTCACGAGCATTCCAAAAAAGAAGCCGGCAAATTTAGACAACAAAACAGCGACGTAAAAGTGGTTCATAACAGAGAGCTTACATCTAGATGTGTTTTCATTTATATCGAAATTTTCAATAATTTTCTTTGGCTTTATTCGTGAACTATGTTAAACATAAACATGTATTTTTTCAAAAATAGTCAGTCTTTGAATGGTAAGATATTTAAGTATTTGTGTCATCTCTCATCAATGTATTAGAATTTAGCTGTATACGTGTATATTACTTTTATGCCGAAGACATAGGTGCTTTAAGTTACTTTTCACTGGCACAATTGATGAGAGGCACAATTGATGAGAGGTAAAGAAATGTGGGCGTGATAAAATATTTTCTAGCATGAAAATTAAGAAAATTCTCCTTTTTTGAGCTGATAAAATTATATTCTTGTAGAAGTACACATTGCTATAATTATCAGCAATAAAATTATATTCTTGTAGAAATTACACATTCCTATAATTATCAGCAATAAAATCATATTCTTGTAGAAGCACACTTTCCTATAAATATCAGCTATGTGGTCTGACCACAATAGGTTGGTGTGTACGTTTTTTGTTGTTGTTTTTTTTTGGGGGGGGGGGGGCGCTCGCATGTGTGCTTTTTTGTCTAAGTACGGGCACGCGGGCGCGGACGCTTGTACACAAGCATGTGTTCTGTGTACACACTGCGTTGTTAGTGTCTATTTCTTTATGGAAATTTAGAGAGAGCCTCAATAGTAACATAAAAAAACAACAAAGCAAACAAAAAAATGAATATAATTATGTTAGAGGCACAGAGAGAGTCGGGAGAAAAAACAGAAACCGTGAAAGGGAAACACGAAGTGAGAGACAGAAAAACAAAGACAGAGAACAAGTTCAAGATCAGAAATGTGATACAGCTTGCTAAATCTGTAGTTACAACTTCTAACAGAGTTAAACGATACACAAAATCAAGAACTCGTCCATTCTCGCGCAACCTGGCTCTAGCAGTGTCTGTGACAGACACTGCAGGCGCTATGGCATTGTCTATAAATAGAAAGTTAATCTCCTTATCATTAAACGCGGTTATTCTGCTTGCGTGGTTTGGTGGCAGGTTTGAGATCCTCGGCATAAAGGGTGACAGCGTTTTACGTCAGTCCTTCTATCTGATCCATTAAGACTGTTTCAGTTTTCATCACTACTTTTGCTGTGATTGGCTTTGTCTCTAACCCTACCCTTCCGCTATCCCTTCCAGGTGATGCCTGCCTGTCTGTCTGTCTGTCTGTCTGTCTCTGTCTCTCTGTCTCTCTCTCTCTCCTCTGTGTGAGTGCGCGTGCGCAAAGACACATTGAATAGTGAAACCAGAAAGGAAAACCACAATAGAGAACGATGGTGCAGAGAAGAAAAGAAGAATAGCAAGAGAGAAGCGGGATAGACAGGATGAGAGTCAGACAGACAGACAGACAGAGAGACAGAGACACAGAGAGAGAGACAGCGACAGATACAGACAGACAAACAGAAAGACACATAAACAGGCAGACAGACAAACGGAAAGAGACCGAGACAGAGACTAATTTCTGTCAGTAGAAACAGAGAGTGTCACAACGAAGGCAAAAAAGAAAAAGGGAAGCAAATGGCAAATTCCTAGTTGTCTTTGTCTTTGAAAGCAACTAATGCGCTTCTAGCTCCGCCTCCATCCCCCTTCCCGTTTTTATTTTATTCATAGTTTAATACCACTCGGAGTGAACACAATTTAAATCAAATCAAAACACAGAGATACAGACAGACAGACAGAGAGAATCAATGAGAGAGACAGAGATATAAAAAAGAAAAGAGAACAAACAGATATACACACAAAAACAGACAGAGAATGGTGGGTAGACACAGAAAGAAAGAAAAGGGCAAAGCAGCAGACACGACAACACAGGTTTGTGGTCTTCAAGTTATTTTCTCCACCTTCTTTGTCAGAGGAGTATTAATTACTATCAGTAAATACACATATCTGTGATGGTATCAGTGATAGTGGTCTGGAATGGCAACAGTGTTTCAAAAAGCCGCCTTGGCACATTCCTTGGCACAATGTCTTTGGATAGCCGTCCTCAGATTAGCTGGTGCCATCCCAATGTTGACTCTATTTAGAGTCCATCAGCAGTGGGTTACATTCAAACATGTAGAGTAGTTTATCCATGTTACTTTTGTTGTTCCTCTTCTTCCGGCGGAAGTTGTTATGTGTTTTCGTCGTTGGTGATGAAGTTGCTCTTTGTTTGTTGTTACTGATATACTATTGCATTTGCAATTCTTATCTGTATGATCGCACACGCGCGCGCGTGCATGCACGCATGCACACACATATGTAAGCACAATCACTCATGCGAGAATGTGCAATAGTATGCCCCTTCTGTGGAATTATTTGAAAAAGGTATATGACATGTCCTCTTCAAGATACCTTCATTACAATAATAAAACACAATTTTGGCGAATATTTTCCACACTCATACCATCCTCTCGCGCAGTCAAATACAAAAATCTCGTGATTTTTTAAAGTGAAAGTGCCAGCTGTATTTCTGGTATGACAAAAAATAGGTATCATTTTCCAAAATACGTGTGTTTTCTTTAAAAAAAAAAAGAAGAAACAACAACAACAAAAACACAACAAAAAAGCAGACAACACCTTTTTTTCTTTGTTTTCATTCTTTTTTCTTTTTTTTTCTTCTTTTTTTTTCTTTTTTCCCCTTTTTTGAGGGAATCTTCGGCTGTGGTTGTGGTTGTTGTTTGTCTTGTCGTCGTCCTTGTTTTTGTTGCTGGTGTTGCTGTCTTGGTTAGTTGGTTGGTTGGCTGGCTGACTGTTTGCTTGGTTGATTGGTTGGTTTCTTGGTGCTTCGTTTCTTTGTGCATTTGCTCGAGTGTAATTAATTGTTGTTAATTGTTGTTTTGCTATGCTATGCTATGCTACTTTTTTTCTCTTTCACCTGACTCTCTGTGTGTGCGTGCATGTGTGGGTACATGTGCATGCGTGCGTGCGTGCGCGTGTGGGTATGTGTGTGCTTGTATGCGTATGCGTGTGTGCGTGTGCGTGCGTGCGTGTGTATGTATGCTCTCTGTAGCCCGCGCGGCTCTGTGTGTGTGTGTGTGTTGTGTGTGTGTGTGTGTGTGTGTGTGTGTGTGTGGGTGTGTGTGTGTGTGTGTTGTGTGTGTGTGTGTGTGTGTGCGGCGCGCGCTTGCCTGCGAGTGTATTTTTCCTCGGAGAGCTCCGAGGTTTATCAATGATGCAATTTGACGTATGCGACCGTTTGCCCGTCATTTAAGGTAGCCACATTCCAACTTTTTTTTCTTTTTTATTTGCTGCCTCATCTTCTGTGACGTCCCCCGTCCTGCTGTTCCCACGCTGCTCATTCCAATCTTCCCGCCACAACCATACCCAGATTCGTTATGTCTCATCCCCAGGGTCGGAAGTCCACAGGGAGCCCATCACTATCAGGCCGCCGTGGGGCCACCAGCCAGAAGGGCCCTGCACTGCTGCTGGGTCACTTTGGTGGTGTTCAGTGGTGCCTGTTCTGAGCTAACATACGCAGGACGCCACCAATAAGCCCTCTACTAACGACAGTATTAGCTCAGTCGCGGAGCCAGACTGAGTGAGTTGCCCACCCGAGGTGGCAACCACCACAACGTCCCTCCAACGACCGTCCCACGCGAACCCCCAACCCCAAAGGCTTTGACACAAACTCACCACAGGCACAGAAGTGTATGGGCAAACCGAATCTGAGGTCACCATGAGACCAGAGCAACCAGGACCACCGAATCAGAGGCAATTTTTTTTATTGCATGATGATCAATGACAATGAGGATGACGTAATGCTGCTGCTGTGGAAGTGCATATGCTTTGAGACTACTTGACAGGGTTGTACTCTACGCTTACTATCATAATATATCCCGGCGTCAACCGGGCCCGAGAGATACAGACACCTGCAGTGTTGGTCAGGTAATTTGAGCAACACTCTCAAACTCGCATCCGTAGATGGATGAAGCTCGACTGTGTGGTCCCAGTCTTCCCACTGAGCCCACAGCTCACTCACTCTGGGTAGGAGCAGGCCGGAGTCCGAAAAATCCCTATGACTCTTATGGGAATCGAACACGCGACCTTCCAGTCCGTAACCCAAGGCGCTAACCACTGAGCCATGGCGGCAGCCACATTCCAAATTAGAGGATTATGTTTCAACAAGACACCTGTTTGCATGTGCTTTTTAAATTGTCACCCTTCCCACCACCACGCAACGGCCCGTTCTTCCGAAATATGGGACATACTTTATTTAACATGCGCGCAAGATGTTTTGTATGTGTTTGTGTTTGTACACGGGACCTTGGTTTATAGTCTCATCCAAAGGACTTTCAGGGGTGAAGGAGGGGAGTGGGGGTATCGGTGCTGATGCTAACTCCAGGGGGAAAACCCTCGAATGGAGAGCTCGGTTGTGGTTCGAACCCACACAATCAGATTGCAAGCTTAACGCTCGAACTTCAAGGTTATCCCGCGCCCTTGCCCGCGCGCGCGCGCGCCTGTGTGCGTATGCATGTGTTTGTGTGCGTGTGTGTATATATATAATTTGTTTCTTCATTGAACAAAGTTTACCTGTGAGAGTAATTTTTACCAGGGACAACTCTTTTTGCTATGAGCTCTTTTACGTTTGCAAATACTTAATGTGTTGAGACTCTTGTCTTCCATTTATCGTTTCATTTGAAAGGCTACGGTCTGTTGGCTAGAAGTTAAAGACCAGTTCGAGCCCTAGATTACTCGAATTCTGACAGATGTGTTATTCTCAGACCACCAAACCATCGAAACAATAACAATGATAATGATAATAGTGATGATGATAATGATAACAATAACAACAGTATTAATAATAATGAGAACAACAACTACAACAACGATGAGGAGGAGGAGAAGGAAGAGGATGTACAACAAATAAACAAAGATCATAATATTGTGAACCAATCTGGAATCCCTTTCTTCTAGCACAAACCCCAGGGCCCGCGATATGGGCAACAACAACAACAACAACAACAGCAACAACAACAACAACAACAGCAACAACAGCAACTGCAACAGCAACAAGTATGTGAAGCTTTCAGTAGAGGCGTTTCCTTTGAGGGGCGTTTTCATTGTCTGATACTTCTTTATTTGGAGAGAAAGAGGGAAGGGAGAGGGATAGGGTTGGAGGGGAGGGGAGGGAAAGGGATTTAAAAGGGAATGGTGTTTCCCTGAATGGTCAGTGTGGAGAGAGATTGTCACTGTCCAGTTGTGTGTGGTCAGTCAGAGAAACAGACCACTGCACTGTCCGCTATGGCTGGCTATGGTGCAACGGTTGTGGTTTGGGGTCTGCTGCTGACTAGCTTCTGTCTCCTGCACTTGGACATGGCAGTCTATGGTATTCTTTTCTCCTTCTTTTGTTTTGTCGGTGTGTTTGCTTGCTGCTTTGCTTGTAAATGTCAATTCTTTGATCATTTTGATTAATGAGTGAATTCTTTTAATTGATTTAATCATTGATTGAAGTGCTAATTCGTCTAATCTTGCATTTCATTTTTGTCCCTGCCCTCAACAGCCAATACCACATCACCCTCCGGGAATGTACAACCTTTATGTGTGTGAGTGGGTGTGCATGTGTATGCGTGCGTGCACGCGAGCGTGCATTTGAATTTGTAAAAAAACAAACTATTAATCAAAACTGGTTGCATGTGAATGAGTGGGATGAATGAAAGTGCTCTGATTTGTTTGTTGCGAGATATAGCGCTATATAAAAAAATGTCATTATAATTATTATTAATCATCTATTGGGAATATTTTTTGCTTCAATCTTATTGATGTATGTATTAAGTATGTATTTATCTAATTACTTTATCCGTTTGTTTGGTCATTGATGCATTTTGTTTCGTTGGTTTATGCACTTTTTTCACATTTATCTATGTATTTATTTGCGTATGTTTATTTGTTTCTCAATGTCTATTGCCTATGTATGTATACAGCTGGCAATTTACTTTGCTAGCTGTCTAGCTGTGTATCTGCCTGACAGTTTGTCAGCCAGCCTCCCTTTGTGTCTGTCTGTGTAATTTATGTGTGTATGTAAGATGTATGTATGTATGTATGTTTGTATGTATGTATGTTTGTATGTATGTATGTACGTATGTATGTATGTGTGTGTATGTATGTATGCATGTATGTATGTATGTATGCAGTTGTATGTATGTATGTATGTATGTATGTATGCAGGTATGTAATGTATGTATGTATGTATGTATGTATGTATGTATGTATGTATGTATGTATGTATGTATGTGTGTGTGAATCTATGTATGTGTGTGTGAATCTATGTATATATCTATGCATGTAACTATATATGTATCTATGTCTATCTGCCAATCTATCTATCTAGACACAGATTTCTAATTGTTTACTCGGGTTTGTGTTAGTGTGCTCTAAGTGCGTCTGAATGTGTCTCTATGTGTCTGTGTGCGTGTCTATGTGTGCGTGCACAAGTACCCATGTATCTATATATATATATATATGTGTATCATTTATGATGTTTACACTTTTGAACGGTTTGCTCAAATTTAACCGTGTACGTTTTTCCATTTTTATTCTTTTTTTAAAATTCTTTTTATTTCGAGGATAATGGAATAAACACTCATGTGCTTTTTTCATCCAGTCCCCGTGTGTATGTAGTTTTTTTTATTTTGTCATCCGTTCCCACCGACACACAATGGCCTACTCTTCCAATAAGCGGAACGATTTAACGTGTGCGCAAGATGTTCTGCATGCGTTCGCACACGGGACCTCGGCGTTTTATAGTCTCATTCGATGGACTTCTAGGGTGAGTGGAGTCGGCACTGATGTTAACTCCAGAGGAAAAATCCTCTTGAACGAGATTCGAACCCGGGTCAGCAGATCACGAATACGTCACTGTAACCACCAGGCTATCCCGTCCCCCCTTTCTATGTCGTATGTGCATGCATGCCTGTGTGCACAGAGAGCTTCTTTGGCTGAACGCGCTGCGACCTGCTACTTGCAGGCATGACCACAACTTCTGAAGGCACCAGCACTCTGTACAGCAGCACTTACTCTACTGCTGAGTATACTACCGATTCCTCCACTCCAAATTTCCTGATTGGTAGGTGGACATGGTTCTTCTTCTTCTTCTTCTTCTTGTTTATGGTGGTGGGGGGTCGTGGTGAGGGTGGTGTTGGTGGTGTTGATGGTGGTGGCTGTGGTGGTGGTGGTGGTTGTGGCGGTGGAGGCGTGTTGTATTGTATTGTATGCCACTTTCAGTCACAGCAGATTTCTCTTCCTGAAATTCAATTCGGCCTGCTCTCCTTGGGGAGAGCACGTCACCACAAGAACAGCGCCAGCCATATTTGCGAGTATGTGTGTGTGTGTGTGTGTGTGTGTGTGTGTGTGTGTGTGTGTGTGTGTGTGTGTCTGTGTGTGTCTGTGTGTGTCTGTGTGTGTGTGTGTGTGTGTGTACGTGTGTATACGTGTGTATACGTGTGTGTATGTGTGTATGTGTGTCTGTGTGTGTTGTTGTTGCTTCGATTTGACGTCTGTTCACTCAAAGGGACATTAGACGATAATATATGTATGTGTGTGTGTGTGTGTGTGGTGTGTGTGTGTGTGTGTGTGTGTGTGTGTGTGTGTGTGTGTTGCGTGTATTTGTGTGTGTTTTATTTATTCATTTATTATTCTTTTATTAAGCGCTCTGATTTGTCTTTGCAAGATATAGCGCTATACAAATTTCAATTATTATTATTATTATTATTATTATTATTATTTCGAGGGTAATGGAATAAGCACCCAAATGCTTTTTTACATCCAGTCCACGTGTGCATGTAGTTTTTAGATGTTGTCATCCGTTCTCAATGGGACACAATGGCCTTCTCTTTCGAAAAGCGGAACGGGTTTTAACGTGTGCGCAAGATGTTCTGCGTTCGTTCGCACACGGGACCTCGGTTTATAGCCTCATCCGAAGGACTTTTGGGGAAGTGTAGTCTGCACAAAAATCCTCTTGAACGAGATTCGAATCCGGGTCAGCAGACCACGAGCGCATCACTCTAACCACCAGTGTGTGTATGTGTGTGTGTGTGTGTGTGTGCGCGTGCGTACGTGCGTGCGTACGTGCGTGCGTGTGCGTGCGTGCGTGTGCGTGTGTGTGCGCGCGCGCGCGCGCGCGCGTGTGTGTGTGTGTGTGTGTGTGTGTGTGTGTGTGTGTGTATGTGTGTGTGTTTTCATGTCGTTTCTGTTTCCAGATGTTTTATGTCTGTTTTTGTGTGATGATTTTGGTGTTTTTCTCTAGCAAGTGCACTCCCTTGTGCAGATGGAGCGCTAAAGAGAGCGGCTGTGGCTGACTAGCACAACACTTTTTCACTGCACAAATGGGGCGTTCAACCAAACACACGTTGTAAATTGTTTGACACGAATGTTGTAGAATAAAACAGTTGATGTGACCGCGGCGTCATGCTGCGAAATGAAATGTATGAATACCAAGAAAACTTACAGTTGTGTTATTCTGTTGCGTATTGTTGCGTCTTTTTGTATACACGTAATGACATTTTTTTTGGTTTGGATGCATTTCCATTACGAACAGGTGAACAGCAATGTAAAACATACCTTTTAGTTTGCACTGATACAAATAACGACGACAACGCTGATGAAGATGACGGTGGCGGTGGTGGCGGTGGTGGTAATAATGATGATGATAAAAAGGAAGGGGTCGACGGCTACGTGATAATGATCACCACGACGGTGGTGATGACGACTACAATGGTAACAGTGATGATAATAATGACGACGGCGATTATGATGATGACGACGACAACGACGATGACGATAATTTTAAACGAATGAATCGTCCTGACATCATGGTAATGATCACAGTAATGAAAATTGTACCCACTGCTGCCGTCGTCTTTATTATCACCATCATTGCATCACCATATTCGAAACCACCATCACCAACTCCACCAAAACCATCATCATCATCACCATTACAATCACTATCATTATCACCATCATTACCATCATCATCACCATCACCAGCCATTATCATCATCACCATCATCATCACCATCATCATCATCACCATCATTATGATCACCATCACTACCATCATCCTCATCATCATCATGTCATCATCTAACGTGACTCAGTGCGCTTTGCAGGGATGGAGGCACGGTTGGTAGGGGGAGGGTCCTCCTTGGAAGGAAGGGTGGAGGTGAAGGGGGCGGAGGGCAAGGAGTGGATGACGATGTGCGGAAAGCTGACCACTGACCTCCATGCCTCCCTCCTCTGTAAACTGATAGGCTTCAGAGGAGGAAAGGTGACTGTACGGTCTGTCTGTCTGTCTGTCTGTTTTATTTTAATTTTATTTTATTCTGATATTTTGAGGATAATGTAATAAGCACTCATGTATGGAGTTTTGTCAATTTTGAAATCCATTCCCACCAGCACACAATGGCATATTCTTCCGAAAAGCGGAACGGGTTTTAACGTGTGCTCAAGATGCACACGGGACCTCGGTTTACAGTCTCATCTGAAGGACTTTTGGGGAGAGTGGAGTCGGCACAGGGGAAAATATCCCCTTGAACGAGATTCGAACCCAGGTCAGCAGATCAGGAGCTAAATGCGCATCACTCTAACCACCAGGCTCTTCCCCCACCGTCTGTATGTCTGTCCCTCTGTTTGTCTGTCTCCCTGTCCGTCTGTCTGTCCCTCCGTCTGTCTGTCCCTCTGTCCCTCTGTCTGTCTGTCCGTCTGTTATCCCTCTGTGTCTTTATGTGTTTTTCTCTGTCTGCCTGTCTGTCTGTCTGTCTGTCTGTCTGTCTCCTCTCTCCTCTCCTCTCTCTCTCTCTCTCCTCTCTCTCTCTCTCTCTCTCTCCTCTCTCTCTCTCTCTCTCTCTCTCTCAATCTCTGTATGTGTATATATATATCTTATTTGCCTGCCTCTCGGTTGGATGGACACGAATTCCAGCTGTGTTTTAAAGAACTGCAGAAGACGGAATGTCCATAGGTATGGTTACGCTAAGCCCTGTCTTTGGCAGCTTGGCAAGTGAAATTCGCCAATAGCGTTAACACATAACACTTTGCTCATTTTTACCAAGACTGCCACAGAGCAGCACAGAGAAGTGATAATCATTGCGCTGTTCTGTTTCTGCTATACTTACCCAAAACTACCCCGTCTCTATCACCTGCGAAGTACATCCAGCATCTGAAAGGAAAACATTAACAAAACCTGTGAACATTCATATATATTTTTGCGTACTACTTTCAGTTGCAGCAGATTTATCTGCGTGAAATCCGGGCTATTCTTCCTGAGTAGAACGCGTCACCACAAGAGCAGCACCATCCGGGTTTTTTTCTGTCTGCATTTGTGTGTTTCTCAATTAGAGTGGGCTTTTGCAACAGAATTTCCCAGGGACAACTATCTTGTTGCCATAGGGATTTTTACCTGCGCTGAATGCATGTTGCACACAGACCTCGATTTGTCGCCTCATCTGAAAGACTAGCGCCCAGACCACTGCTCAAGGTCTAGTGGATTGGAGAAAAGTTCTGTGTCAAACCGGGATGGAATCCGCACCTTTTGCTTTCTACACAAGTGTGTTACCTCTAAATCATCGATCCGTATGTTCAATAATTTTATTTTGGAGGGAAGGGGAAAGAGTTCCCAGAAAAATGCCGTTTCCGAAGAACTGACTATAATAATAATAATAATAATAATGTATGGAACTTATATAGCGCTGAATCTTGTAAAGCAACAAATCAAAGCGCTGCAACAATTTGCTATGATGGTATGATGAGACCTCGTACGGGAAAAAATGGTGAAAAAAAAAATCTGAACAGACATGTTAAAACGGTTGCTGCATTAATGAAGGAAAACTTTTGCAAGGATTTGTATAGGCCTGAACATTTGATTGTTGCGTTACAATTTTGAATACATGCTTTTATGTCACTGACAGGGCACAGAAGACAAAAAAATCAACACAAACAATTTTCATCATTGATATCGTCATCAGCCTCATTTTGATGATAACTATAATCATCTACTAATAGTAGTCGTGCTGCTGCTACTACTGCGGCTGCTGCTGCTGCTGCTACGGCTGCTACTGCAACTAAGATGATGACGATAATGAGGATGAGGATGATTAGCAGTAGTAGAAACAGTAGTAGTTGCAATTGAAGCACCAGCATCTTTTTTGTTTTCGAGATGATGATGATGATGATGATGATGATGATGATGATGATGATGATGATGGATGATGATGATGATTGATGATGGTGATGATGATTGTGATGATGATGATGATTATGATGATGATGATGTTGATGATGATGGCAGTAATAGTAGTGGTGGTAGTAGTAGTAGCAGCAGCAGCAGCAGCAGTAGCAGAGTAGTAGTAGTAGCAGCAGCAGCAGCAGCAGCAGTAGCAGCAGCAGCAGTAGCAGCAGCAGCAGCGGCGGCGGCCTCATTATCATCATAGTCATTTCAGTATAAATAATCAAGCATTTTTCTCAATTTTCAGCGGCTGCGGAATCACTCCTTCGAGAAGGGTACAGGAGCCATCATGCCCTACAGTCTGGAGTGTGAAGAGGGCTGGTCAAAGACGTTAGCTGCCTGCTGGCCCATGCCTGTCCATAGAGGCTGCACACATAAAGACGACATGGCCATCCGGTGTTTTGAACGTAACAACCACTGTATTTGTAACCAAAACATGGCCATAATAGTGTTTCTTAAAATGTTGATTTAAACCTTCCAAATATAAAATTTGATTTCATATCACAACTTGAGACTTCTATCTGTTTAGTATTATGAATGTACTGGAATGGGATTGCCTAGTGGTTAAAGCAAAGGTGTGACTTCTGATTCTTTCACAGTCATTTGTTGCTTTTCTCCTTATCTTGAACTGTCTGCTGAAGATATAAACAAGCATTTTGCTACAGTAGGCGAAAAGGTAACTCTAGCTATCAATGCAAAATTTAATGATCTGTCTGCACTTAAACAATTTTGTGGATCCAGAAATGTACAATCTAAATTTAAGTTTAATTTTATCACTGTTCTTGAAGTATACAAAAAATTGTGTTCCCTAAAACACTCAAATGCAAGGGGCTTGGACAATCTAGACAGTAAAACATTGAAGGTTTCAGCACCCATAATATCTGAGCATATCAGATAGATTTATAATCTTTCAATTGAAAAATGTCATTTTTCTCAAGCTTTTAGGGATGCCAAAGTTTTGCCCCTTTTCAAATCTGGTGACCCAAAAGATCCCTCAAACTATAGACCGATATCAATCCTGTCTTCATTGTCTAAGCCTCTTGAAAAGCCCGTCTAAAATCACCAAATGTGAATAGACGTTAAACTGAAGATATCTCTTGAAAAGCTTCTTAAGAATAACCTTCAGCTGTACTTTACAAATCACAATCTGTTTCATCCTAGACAAAGCGGATTTATGAAAAACCATTCTTTTCACACTCTGCTTACTAACCTAATAGAACAATGGCATGAAAATATTACAATGACCTTTTGTCTGGGGTGGTATTTGTTGATTTTGCTAAGGCTTTTGACACTATCGACCATGATCTTCTAATAAAGAAACTTGTCTTGTATTGCTTAAATTCAGATTCAGTTAGACTTATATCCTCATTTCTTAAAAATAGACGGCAGGCAGTTCTTCAAGACTGTGCAATATCCTCCTTCATGCCAAAAACATATGGTGTCCCCCAGGGATAAGTTCGTGGGCCAATTTTGTTTTCTATCTATATCAATGATCTTCCATTGAATATTTCATCTTCTTGTTAACTATTTGCAGATGATACGACTATTCATACTAAGGATCTTCTTCTTCTTCTTTCATCTGCCGCTGGTGCCCTTCGGCGTCGCGGGGAGACACAGACGTCTGTCTGCAGCTAGGCGGGAGGCTTGATGTAGTGACAGGTCATGGGCTCGCAGGGTGTCAGCCACGGAGTCGCTCCATCGTCTCCTTGGTCTACCTCTGGCTTTCCAGCCATTGTATTTGATGGTGTATGCCCGTAGGGCTGGTTGGTTGGGCGGCATTCTAGTGAGGTGACCAAACCACCTGATCCTTTGTTGTTCGATATGGTGGAGAATTGGTGTTAGTCCAACCATGTCTCTGATCACCTCATTCTTGATCTTGTCGCGTCTGGTCTTGTTGACAGCTTTTCTCAGGCAGCGCATTTCACATGTGACCAGTTTTCTCTCTAAGGCTTTTGCTAGGGCCCATGTCTGACACTGGTATGTGAGTGTTGGAACGAAGATGGCGTTGATGAGTTTTGCCTTGGTGCTCATTGGGATGCTGGGATGTTTTAGAAGGGGGGCAAGTTGGTAACTGACTGCGTTCGCTTTCTGGCATCTTGTTTCTATCTCTCTGTCCAATTTTCCATCTTCAGTGAAGAGGCTGCCAAGGTATTTAAATTCTTTGGTCTGTTTCAGCTGGGTGCCGTTGATGTTGATGTCCGGCTTTCCTGGATTTCTGCTGACAGACATAACTTCTGTTTTGGTGATACTGATCTTCATGTCATACCTCTCGCAGCTTGTGTTGAGTTGGTCTGTGTGTTCTTGAAGAGCTGCTTTGTTCTGATTCGTCAGCAAATAATAGTTCGTTCAGGGCCTCAGGATCTGGGTTGGCTTCCTTTGTAATCTGGTCCATGTAGATCACGAAGAGAAGGGGGGAGAGTACGCAGCCTTGCCTGACCCCTGATGTAACCGGGAACCAGTCGGATGTTCCACTGGCTGTTCGGACTGCGCTCATACTGTTGGCATAGATTGCTCTGATGTTATCAAGCAACTGCCCCTTCACGTCGTACTGCTCCAGGATCTTCCAGAGCTTGTCTCTGTTGACTCGGTCGAAAGCTTTTTCTTGGTCAACGAATACTGTATGCAGGTCTTGGTTGTATTCGATGGCTCTTTCACACAGCTGTCGGAGTGCGAAAATGGCATCTGTGCACCCTCTTCCTTTCCGAAAGCCAAACTGGGCATTGCTCAGTAGGTGTTCTGCTTTGGCTCTTGTGCGCTGTTCCAGAATCTTTGCATACATTTTCCCTACATGGCTGAGAAGTGAAATGCCTCTGTAGGTGCTGCAGTCTCTCTTGCTGCCCTTCTTCTTCCAAATTGGCACCACTATTGCATTTTGCCAGTCCATTGGTACTTTCCTCTCTTCCCATGCTTTCTGGAAGATGATGGTGAGCCACTTAACTCCCGTTTCTCCGCATGCAAGGATGGCTTCAGTTGTTATGCCGTCATCACCTGCCGCTTTGCCCTTTGGGCTGGTTTTAATTGCTTTTCTTGTTTCAGCTTCAAGGATTTGGGGCTCTAACTGGTCTTTGTAGCGTGGTGAGAACTGCGAGCTGGAAGCTTGTACTCCAGATGGGTTTAAAAGATCTTTAAAATAGTCTTCCCATACTAAGGATTCCTATACTAAGGATAAAAAAGCAAATGTTATATGTAATATTTTACAGAAAGATATAGATAAACTAACTTCATGAGCTGATCTGAACCACATGGCTCTTCATCCTAAAAAATCCAAGTTCATGATAGTCACAACGAGACAAACAAGACAAAACATAAAAGTATATGTCAAGAAGTCTGAAAATTCATGATCAGATATTAGAGGAGGTTAAAGGATAAAAAAAAAAAGGTAAAGGAGTCCCATAACCTATAAGGTCGTAGGGGAGCGAGGCGTCAGAGACCTCACTTCTCTAGGGGCCAGCATATTGAGGGCGGCGCCCATCTCCTCTCCCTCGCTGCTTTACCTTCCCTGACCCTAAAGAGAGCAGGTACCCATTTACAGCTGGGTGAACTGGGGGACTGTACTGAAGCCAAGGCGCGCAAACGGTCACCCATCCAAGTGGTAACCACGCTCGACGCTGCTTAACTTGGCTGGGGGAAAGCGAGTGCTGCGACCACTGAGCTATCCCGTCCCCTTAGAGGAGGTTAATAATCATAAATTACTTGTCCTTAATGTAGACAATTTTCTTTCCTGGTCTAGCCATATTTCAATCTCGAAAGTTGTTCTTTTATGGATACATACAACCAGATATTGATTATGCTTCCACATGTTGGGACCTGGCAAGTAAAAACTGCTTAAAACGACTTGAGAGTATTTACAGACGCTCCATGAAATTAATGCTCCTTAAATCATCTTTGCAAAATGAAGAATACAAAAATCTCAATATTTTACCATTAAATCAGAAATGCCATTTCAATAAAGTCGTATTAATGTACAAGATTATAAATAATCTTACGCCAACCTATCTGTATGATAAATTTTTTATCAGGACTATTCGAGGTAAAAGTATTCTATTTATTCCCCGCCCCAGGATAGACTTATTCATGTCATCCTTGGTTTATTCAGGTAGTAAGCTATGGAACAATATCCCTGATTATCTCAAACAGAAGCCTAGTTTGTCTTCATTTAAGAAAGGCTATAACAGACATCTTTTTGAAATGTTATGATTGGAATTTCATTTTTGTGTTCGAAATCCTTATCTCTAGTAGTCATTAGCACGCAATTCATGTTTAATTATCTGTAGTAGTCATTAGCACACAATTCATGTTTAATGCAACTTCATTCTTCACGTATTTTTGTTGTTGTTGTTTTGTTTTGTTTTTTGTCCGTTTCCCTGTCTATCTATCTCTGTCATCACACTGTCCATAACTCTGTAAGCCACTCCATATCCCCCACCCCCACCCCCCTACCCTCACTCTCTATGTCCTTTGCTGTTTTGCCGCTGTCTGTCCATATGTATGTCCGTCTGCCTGGCTGTCTCTTTGTCTCTTTCTGTCTCTCTCTGTCTCTCTCTGTCTCTCTCTGTCTCTCTCTGTCTCTCTCTCTCTCTCTCTCTCTCTCTCTCTCTCTCTCTCTCTCTCTCTCTCTCTCTCTCTCTCTCTCTCTGAACTATTGGCTGAATCTGCGAATCAAATAACCTAAAAAATAAACGTGATGAATTATTTTCAAACTTATATAACAAACGCAATATATTCATAACTAGGTGAAAGGGTGGCGCAGCGCTAAGTGGCGACGCGTTCTCCCGCTCTCCCCGGGGAGAGAACCCCGAATTTCACGGAGAGAAATCTGCCGTGACTTAAAGTGGTATGAAATAATATCTGAGCGCTTTGATTTGTTGCTTTACAAGATTCAGCGCTATATAAATTCCATACATTATTATTATTATTATTATTATTATTATTATAACAGCACGCTTTCCTTTGCTAACAAGATCTTGACAAGCAAGGGAAAAACTTAGTTTGGTAGAAAAGTAGATACCCAAGTATTTATATGCATTCACAATTGAAACTTTGGAATTTCCGTAGAACCATTTTTCCCTTGCTGCCAAATAACCTCCCTTACGAAAAACTATTATATTTGTTTTGTAAGTTCTAATCTTTGAGCTGCATAAAACAGGCTATTCAATTGATTCTGCAAACCAACAACAGTTTCAGACAACAAAACAATATCATCAGCAAAGAGCAAAGTAAATAATTCTATAAAATCAAATGTAACACCATGTTTTCCTTTTCCAACAATTTCAAGAGCTAATTCGTTGATAAATAAAGAAAATAGGACAGGACTACATACATCCCCTTGTTTCACGCCTTGAGTACATGATACAAAATCACTAAACTTAGCACCAAACCTTATTCTTGCTTTTACATCTTCATACATTTTTTTCACACACATATAAAGTTTCCCTGTTACACCATTTTTAGTTAAAATAGGCCACAACAATTTTCTAGAAATCGAATCAAAAGCTTTTTGAAAATCTGGGCCTTTCAAGCAGGGCGGGAAATTGAAAAATTACACTGTTTTGCCATGAAGCGTTTTTTGTTTGTTGATAAAAGAACTCCAAATGATTTACTCTATGGTGACCTTGGAAGATTTCCAATATATTTAAACTCGTATATTAAATGTATTAAATATTGGTTAAAATTAGTCAGTATGCATGAAGGGAGACTACCTGCCCAAGCTTATAAAACACTAGTTGATCTAGACAGCCGAGGTAAAATAACTTGGGCAACAAATATCCGCAAGTGTTTAGATAGTTATGGGTTTTCATGTGTGTGGAATAATCAGGGCGTAGGTTGTATCAAAATTTTTTTGATTTGTTTTAAACAGCGCATAATAGATTGCAGGTGGCAAGAATGGACCAGTCATATTGAGAATAGCGATCGGTTTTCATTGTATAAGCTTTTGAAAACAAATAACCTTACAGAACCATATATTGAAATGAATGTAAACAAGTTTATTAGATGTGCGCTGACTAAATTTAGATTTGGTGTCTCTGAAATAACAGTTCATAGTCAAAGATATAGAAAAGGTGCGAAAAACTTGATATGTCCTATGTGTAGACTTGATGAAGAGGATGAAGTCCATTTCATTTTTTCTTGTCCAGCACTAGATGACTTAAGAAGAGACTATATTCCTGAGAAATATTATCGCAGACCAGCTCACTTTAGAATGATTACGCTCCTGTCTTCCAAAAATGAAAATGTCATGAAAAATCTTGCTATGTATATCTATAAGTCTTTAAAAAGGAGAAGTAGTTTGATCTCATAACACAGAAAACACGTGTAACTTGGTGTGTATGTACTAAATTGTAGTTAGTTGGATAAAGATGTTTGTGTGCTTGAGTATAACATTATTATATATGTGTGTCATTTTGTAAACCCCTTCAAATGGGGCTATGGCCTTTCTTGAATAAATATCGTTATCGTTATCGTTATCGTTATCGTTATCTCTCTCTCTCTGTAATGTGGTTTTGAAGTGGAGGTTTCTTTTTATACTTGTTTGCCTGTGTTTGTTTGTTTGTTTGTTTGTTTTTCTTTCCTTCTCAATTCATCGTCATTGTATCTAGTTCTCATTTAAAGTGTTTCGTTATAATAATCAATTTTTAATTTTCATTTGTGTGTGTTTAAAACTGTTGATAATGATTGTTTGCGGGTTTGTTTGAGGTGGGGGGGGGGCTGTGGGTTTGGGTTTTTTGGTGTGTTTTTTTGTTTGTTTTATGGAGAGCATGGTGTAAAATAAAAAAGCCCTGAGCTTATCCATTTAGTCTTAATAAACAGTTCGGGTTCGAACTTGAAGATTCTGCTGTAAACCCAGCAGTGGGATCAAATCAAGTCAAAATACTTTTTATTCATTTCATATGAGACAACTGCAGAAAATGTATGACGCAATCTCAAAGGACTTTTACTTGACCTTTGGACATATGACCGAGGAGCTTATCGTAGGAGAGGCTAAAGAGCTGCATGGACATTCCTTCCTCTCTTTCTTGATCTGTCCATTCCTCACTCTTCTCCTCCGTCGAGTGCTACTATGGGCAGCTCTGTCATGCTGAGCTCTGTCCGTTCCTTCCTTTCTTGCTCCCTCCATTCCTTCCCCTCTTTCATGCTCTGTTCATTCCTTCCTTCCTTTCTTGCTCTGTCCATTCTTTCCTCTCTTTCTTGCTCTGTCCATTCTTTCCTCTCTTTCTTGATATGTCCATTCCTTCCTTCCTTTCTTGCTCTGTCCATTCTTTCCTCTCTTTCTTGCTCTGTCCATTCTTTCCTCTCTTTCTTGCTCTGTCCATTCCTTCGTTCCTTTCTTGATATGTCCATTCCTTCCTTCCTTTCTTGCTCTGTCCATTCCTTCCTTCCTTTCTTGATATGTCCATTCCTTCCTCTCTTTCATGCTCTGTTCATTCCTTCCTTCCTTTCTTGATATGTCTATTCCTTCCTCTCTTTCTTGATCTGTCCATTCCTTCCTCTCTTTCTTGCTCTGTTCCTTCCTTCCTTCCTTTCTTGATATGTCAATTCCTTCCTCTCTTTCTTGATATATCCATTCCTTCCTTCCTTTCTTGAAATGTTCATTTCTTCCTTCCTTTCTTGATATGTCCATTCCTTCCTTCATCTCTTTCTTGCTCTGTCCATTCCTTCCTTCCTTTCTTGATCTATCTAATCCTTCCTCTCTTCCTTGCTCTGTCCATTCCTTCCTTCCTTTCTTGCTCTGTCCATTCCTCCCTCTCTTTCTTGTTCTGTTCATCCCTTCCTTCCTTTCTTGATATGTCCATTCCTTCCTTTCTTGCTATGTCCATTCCTCCCTCTCTTTCTTGTTCTGTTCATCCCTTCCTTCCTTTCTTGATATGTCCATTCCTTCCTTTCTTTCTTGTTCTGTCCATTCCTTCCTTCCTTTCTTGATATGTTCATTCCTTCCTTCCTTTCTTGATATGTCCATTCCTTCCTTCCTTTCTTGATATGCCCATTCCTTCCTTCCTTTTTTGATATGTCCATTCCTTCCTTCCTTTCTTGTTCTGTCTATTCCTTCCTTCCTTTCTTTCTCTGTCCATTCCCTCCTCTTTCTTGATATGTACATTCTTTCCTTCCTTTCTTCCTCTGTCCATTTCTTCCTTGCTCTGTCCATTCCTTGCTCTCTTTCTTGATCTGTCCATTCCTTTTTTCCGCTCTTTCTTGATATGACCATTCCTTTCTTCCTTTCTTGATCTGTCCATTCCTTCCTCTCTTTCTTGATATGTCCATTCCTTCCTTCCTTTCTTGATCTGTCCATTCCTTCCTCTCTTTCTTGCTCTGTCCATTCCTTCCTTCCTTTCTTGCTCTGTTCATTTCTTGTTCTCTCTTTCTTGATCTGCAATAGTTACACCTCTACTCAAAAAGCATGAACTTGACCCTAACATTCTGGAGTATTATAGACCTGTTTCCAACCTACCTTTTATCTCTAAAGTCCTTGAAAAAGTATTTCTAAAACAGCTCAATAACCACCTTCTCTCCAACAGTCTTCTTCCTGAGCTTCAGTCTGCCTATCGCGTCAACCACAGCACTGAAAGTACCCTAGTCCATACCTTAAATACACTTCTACTTGCTTCTGACTCGGGGAAAATCTCCTTTCTCACTCTACTCGACTTATTTGCAGCCTTCGACACTAATGACCATTCAATTCTTCTCTCCTCTTCAAACATTGGTGTTACCTGCACTGCCCACTCCTTGTTCGTTCATACTCATGCCGATTCCACATCGCTGTACGATTTTGTCATTACCTGCCTCTGAATGTGTGTCTCGCAGGGATCTGTTTCGCCTGTTCTTTCCTTTATACTGTTACTTTCACATAAATACCTCATCTATCATATCATTTTTCGCAGTTGACTCGAAGTTCAATCATGTTACCGAATCTTCTTTCTCTCTTGACAAATATGGCCTACCTTTCAAGATATGCTAAATGATGATAAGAACATTACGTTAAACGCAGTAAAAAAGAGCTAAACAGCTCAAACACACTTCTTCCTTACAACATCTATTTCGGCTACATCAGTCCCTTCTTTCCACTGCTTGAAGTATCTAGTTCTTATCGAAACACACTTGTCTATGGCAAAATTCTCACTCAACCTAGTCATCGTTGCTATTGCAATTTGCGATAAGTGCATTGAATTCCTGTCCACTGTCGTCAAAACATTCATTACGCTTTGTTCGTCTCTCACTCCATCATCTGGACTATGCAATTCTCTTTTACTGGTCTGTGCCATTATTCCGTTTATCTATTACAATACTTGCAGCTCGCTATCCTAGAAAGAAAAAATATCCGATACAATTACTCCTTCTCTGATTCTTCTCTACGTTACCTGTTCAAGATTAAATTATGATCATGTACCACTGTTACATAAGCAAAACAGACCACTCTTGTCTTCACCTACATCGTTCTGTTCCTTTCCACTCTGTCGCAATAGCCTTTGCTTCGATATCTAGATGTCAACCAATCCGTATCAACGTTCGATACATGCAGAAATCTTGCGTCAACGTTACTTGCTATTCATGATACCCACTTGTGTGCCTTCATTCTCCTTATCCTCGAAATATTTTTTTACTGTCATCTGAACCTTTAATTCTTTACAAGATTGAGCGCTATTAAATTCATACATATTATATTATCCTTTTTTTATTTTTTTGTAAATAAATTATGATAGTATTAATCCATGTTCGTCGTCGCTTCTTGCTTCCTTATTTCTGGTCCATCCATCTGTGAAACTTCTGTCTCTTCTCTTCCTTTGACAAAGCCTACTTATGCACATTTAATCTTCGCTTTATTTCAAACCTACTTTCTCTGCTTTCATCTCATTTACCTCTGCCTTCAACACCAAAATCCTATTCTGAAATGCCTATACCTTGTTGTTGCTTGCAAACGGCGCTTCTTTGCTCTTTTGTATGTTGTTTTCTTGTTTTGTGTATTAGTCATGTGGTGTGCTGTTGTTTGTGTGTCTTTGCGTACATTTGATTTCTCTAAGCTTTTGATATTTCCTCATTGCTCATAGCACCTTTAACTTTCTGAAAAGTCCTTGTCTTCATAAGCCTATACAATTCCATTTTTTATTGTTGGTGTGTGTATGTGTGTTGTGTGTGTGTGTTGTGTGTGTGTAGTTCTGTCCATTCCTTCCGTCTTCTTGATTGTCCATTCCTTCCTCTTCTTGATAGTTCCCATTCCTTCCTCCTTTCTTGATATGTCCATTCATTCCTTCCTTTCTTGCTCTGTCCATTCCTTCTTCCTTTCTTGCTCTGTCCATTCCTTCCTTCCTTTCTTTGCTCTGTCCATTCCTTCCTTCCTTTCTTGCTCTGTCATTCCTTCCTTCCTTTCTTGATATGTCCATTCCTTCCTTCCTTCTTTGCTCTGTCCATTCCTTCCTTCCTTTCTTGCTCTGTTCATTCCTTCCTTCCTTTCTTGATATGTCCATTCCTTCCTTTCTTTCTTGATATGTCCATTCCTTCCTTCCTTTCTTGATATGTCCATTCCTTCTTTCCTTTTTTGGTCTGTCCATTCCTTCCTTCCTTTCTTGATATGTTCATTCCTTCCTTCCTTTCTTGATATGTCCATTCCTTCCTTCCTTTCTTGATATGTCCATTCCTTCCTTCCTTTCTTGATATGTTCATTCCTTCCTTCCTTTCTTGATATGTCCATTTCCTTCCTTCTTTTTCTTGCTCTGTTCATGTCCTCCTTCCTTTCTTGCTCTGTCCTTTCCCTTCCTTCCTTTCTTGATATGTCCATTCCTTCCTTCCTTTCTTGATATGTCCATTCCCTTTCCTCCTTTCTTGATATGTCCATTCCTTCCTTCCTTTCTTGATATGTCCATTCCTCCTTCCTTTCTTGATGTCCATTCCTTCCTTCCTTTATTTCTTTGTTCATTTCCTTCCTTCTCTTGTCTTGCTCTGTCCATTCCTTCCTTCCTTTCCTAATTGTCCATTCCTTCTTTTCTTTCTTGCTCTGTCCATTCCTTCCTTCCTTTCTTGCTCTGTCCATTCCTTCCTTACTTCCTTTCTTGCTCTGTCCATTCCTTCCTTCCTTTCTTGATATGTCCATTCCTTCCTTCCTTCCTTGATATGTCCATTCCTTCCTTCCTTTCTTGATATGTCCATTCCTTCCTTCCTTTCTTGATATGTCCATTCCTTCCTTCCTTTCTTGATATGTCCATTTCCTATCCTTCCTTTCTTGATATGTCCATTCCTTCCTTCCTTTCTTGATATGTCCATTCCTTCCTCCTTTCTTGATATGTCCATTCCTTCCTTCCTTTCTTGATATGTCCATTCCTTCCTTCCTTTCTTGTATGTCCATTCCTTCCTTCCTTTCTGATATGTCCATTCCTTCCTTCCTTTCTGCTCTGTCCATCCTTCCTTCCTTCCTTTCTTGCTCTGTCCATTCCTTCTTCCTTTCTTGCTCTGTCCATTCCTTCCTTCCTTTCTTGATATGTCCATTCCTTCCTTCCTTTCTTGATATGTCCATTCCTTCCTTCCTTTTTTGCTCTGTTCATTCCTCCCTTCCTTTCTTGATATGTCCATTCCTTCCTTCCTTTCTTGATATGTCCATTCCTTCCTTCCTTTCTTGATATGTCCATTCCTTCCTTCCTTTCTTGATATGTTCATTCCTTCCTTCCTTTCTTGATATGTCCATTCCTTCCTTCCTTTCTTGATATGTCCATTCCTTCCTTCCTTTCTTGATATGTCCATTCCTTCCTTCCTTTCTTGATATGTCCATTCCTTCCTTCCTTTCTTGATATGTCCATTCCTTCCTTCCTTTCTTACTCTGTTCATTCCTTCCTCTCTTTTTCTGCCCATTCCTTCCTTCTTTGTATGCTTACTTGTTTTATTTTGTTTTCTTTTGAACAAAAAAGATTCTCTAATGAGAATCAATTTCACTTGTTTGGTAACTTCCATTTTCACACTTTCCTTTGCTTAGTTTATTGTTGGGGGTATGGGGGTTGTTGAGTTGGGTTTTGTTGTTGTTGTTTTGGGAGAAGGGGTTCAGGGGAGGGGGGGTAAAATGAATCATGTAACAACTGATACCAAAAAACAAATCAGGACTAACATGTTTGTTGTTTTTAAAGCTGTTTTATTCTTATGCAGATCTTAGTAATCAAAACATACACTACAGATGATCAGCCTGTCACTACGTAAACTCTTTTTTGCTTAATTCCTTACTTCTCTTTCTTCTCCTCTTTCTACCCCCCCCCCCCTCCCCCCCCCCCCCCCCCTCCCCCTCCTCGTCTCCTTCTTTTTTTCATTTTCACACCTCTTTAAGTCACGGCAGATTTCTCTGCGTGAAATTCAGGCTGCTCTCTCTGTAGAGAGCGCGTTGCCACAAGAGCAGCGCCACCCATTATTGTTTTTTTTCCTGTCTGCAACTGTAATTATTTCCCTATTAGAGTGGCTTTTTTCTACAGAATTTTGCGACGGACAACTCTCTTGTTGCCGTGGCTTCTTTTACGTGCACTAAATAATTTATGTAGCACACTGGACCTCGGTTTATCATCTCACCGAATCGAATCACAGCACACTTCCAACACGGACTTTTCGTTTTCTAGGCAGGCACGTTATCTCTAGACCATCGATCCACCAAAAAAGAGTTATGCTACTGCTGAAATTTATAGTCTTACTCTTAGTTATTTTGATGGCGTCTTCTTCTCCTTCTCCTCCTCCTCCTCCTCCTCTTCCTCCTCCTCCTCTTCTTCCTCCTCCTCCTCCTCTTCCTCTTCTTCCTCCTCTTCCTCTTCCTCCTTCTTCATCCTGTTCCTCTTCCTCCCATACATATTTTGATAGATGTATTGTAAACTGTTCTTTTTGACAAGCCATCCAGGTACGGCTGACGGGTGGCCCCGACAACAGCACAGGCCGAGTAGAGATTCTGGATGAGCAGGTCTCCAGTGACTGGCAGACGATGTGCCAGAGCCACATGATGAACAAATTTACCAAGGACGTCGCCTGCAGGTCCATGGGATTCTACAACTATCAGGTATGGAGTGGACTGGAGTGGAGGGATGTGGAGTGGAGTGGAGTGGAGTTTATTTCGCTTTAAGTCATGGCAGATTCCTCTGTATGAAATCCAAGGGGACAGCATGTGCCATAAGAACAGCGCAATTTGTTTTCGTTTCTTATCTTAGTGTGTATTTGTTTCTCCATCAGCATGGCATTTTCCTACAGAATTTTGCCAGGGACAATTCTCTTGTTGCCGTGGGTTCTTTTACAAGTGCTGAATGCGTGTTACATAAGGAACCTCACTTTATCAACTCATCCAAAGGATTATCCTCCAGACCATTATTCAATGTTTTGTGGATGGAGAAAAAAAATGGCCTCAAATGGGGACTGGACCATTACTGATTAGTTTTTAGACAGGTGCGTTCCTCTACACCAACCTCTCGTTGGATATGTGGAAAGGGCAGTGGGAGGAGGTTAGGGTAATGACATGATAGGGTAGTGGAGTGGGGTGGAATGAGTGAAGTGCAATCGATTACAGTGGAGTGGGGTGGGGTGCAGAAGTGGTATGGAGTCTTTCCGTTCTAAGTCAGTCCCTAAAACTTAATCAGTCAGTCCCTCTAGTTTGAAGAATTAAACGTCACAACTGACTTGTTCACCAGGCAGCAAAGAGAATGACTTTAACACACCCTGTTATTACTACAGTTTAGTCACAGGACTCTTGATTCCTTCTGACCATTGGATCCATTGGGAATCTGAGACTGACTAATCCTGACCACACATTGGAATCAACTAACAAACAAACAAATAAATTTAGAAACTAAGATCAACCAATATTCTGGCTACTCGACAAAATCCGCTGATTCACTAGAGAGAAGGGGGTAAGGGAGATGAAGAGGTTGGGGGGAAGATGAGGTTCTGGAGCGTTCTGGACACATAAGCCACTTTAGCCACATTGAAGGGTTCATCCCAGAATGAAGCTGCAAAACCCCCTAAGACATTTTGATTGCTATAGCAGAAAAGAGGGAGAGACTCTGCAGCCTTATTGGCTCCAGGTGATCAATGTATTGTTTGGGGCTTATGGCTCCTCTAACACACACACAAGTGCCACGGGTACTCAGCAGTGCTTAACTCCGGACTTGCGACTTTCTTTGACATCGTCTCGACACAGCCTTAAACAAGGACAAAGGGGATGCCAAACAAAGCCCTGCCCCACAGTTTGGTGATGCTGTAAAACAGCTCAGCTTTCCACACTATAATCTGCACTTTTTCTTACTCACAGATCTGGCCACTTGTGACAAGGGGACGGGAGATGAGTAGTCTTTGACTCCTTTCATTAAGAAAAAAGCAACCTTTCATGCTACAAAGCCATGTGACTGCATGTAAACAAAGTGACAAGTTTTGTCTAGAGTGTACCAAACATCCTCCCCAAGCTTTTGAATAGAGTGTTCCTATCACAGTTGACTCGAAGCTCTGATGAAGAGCGGCTTACAGACAACCTTAACTGCCTCCTTTAGAACCCATGACTTCAGCAAATCACGAAATGTAACCAACCTGAACACGTCTACAAGGAAAAGGGAAACAGCCACGCACGCACACACACACACGCTTTTTTTTAACGTGCACACTATAACAAGCGTACATCACTGTACTCTATTTCACTGCACTTCAATGTACTGTATTTTCACTCTACTGTACTGTACCTCACTGCTTTGATGCACTGTATTGTACTGTACTATATTGCACTTAACTTACTCTATTTGAATGTGCTTTGATGTACTGTATTGCAATGTACTATATTGCACTTCACTGTACTCTTTTCCAATGTGCTTTGATGTACCGTATTGTAATGTACTATGTTGCACTTCACTGTACTCTATTCCAATGTGCTTTGATGTGCTGTATTGTAATGTACTATGTTGCACTTCACTGTACTCTATTCCAATGTGCTTTGATGTACTGTATTGTAATGTACTATATTCTACCTCGATGTACTTTATTTCCCTCTACTTCACTGCATACTTCATTTCACTCTACTTCACTGCACTGTATTTCACTCTACTTCACTGTACTATACTTAACTCTACTTCACTGTACACTTCTTTTACTCTACATCACTGCATACTTCATTTCACTCTACTTCACTGCACTGTATTTCACTCTACTTCACTGTACTATACTTAACTCTACTTCACTGTACACTTCTTTTACTCTACATCACTGTATACTTTATTTCACTTTACTTCACTGTACTGTACTTCACTCTACTTCACTGTACTGTACTTCACTCTACTTCACTGTACACTTTATTTCATTCTACTTCACTGTACACTTTATTTCACTCTACTTCACTGCACTGTACTTCACTCTACTTTACTGTATTAAACTTTACTCTACTTCACTGTACTGTACTTCACTTTACTTCACTGCACACTTTGTTTCACTCTACTTCACTGTACACTTTGTTTCACTCTACTTCACTGCACTGTACTTCACTTTACTTCACTGCACTGTACTTCACTCTACTTCACTGTACTGTACTTTACTCTACTTCACTGTACTATACTTCACTCTACTTCACTGTGCTGTACTTCACTCTACTTCACTGTACTGTACTTCACTCTACTTCACTGTACTGTACTTCACTCTACTTCACTGTACTGTACTTCACTGTACTGTACTTCACTCTACTTCACTGAACTGTACTTCATTGTACTATACTTTACTGTACTATACTTCACTGTACTATACTCACTCTACTTCACTGTACTGTGCTTCACTCTACTTCACTGCACTGTACTTCACTCTACTTCACTGTACTGTACTTCACTCTACTTCACTGAGCTGTATTTCACTGTACTGTACTCACTCTACTTTACTGTACTGTACTTCACTCTACTTCACTGTACTGTACTCCACTCTCCTTCACTGTACTGTACTTCACTCTACTTTACTGTACTCTACTCTACTTCACTCTACTTCACTCCAGTGTACTTCACTCTACTTCACTCTACTGTACTTCACCCTACTTCACTGTACTGTACTGCAATCCACTTCACAGTACTGTACTTCACTCTACTTCACGGTACTAGAGTTAGCTCCACTTCACTGTACTGTACATCACTGTACTATACTTCACAATACTATACTTCACTATACTATACTCACTCTCCTTCACTGTACTGTACTTCACTCTACTTCACTGTACTGTACTTCACTCTACTTCACTGTACTGTACTTCACTATACGTCACTCCAATGTACTTCATTCTACTCCAATATACTGTACTCCACTCTACTTCACTGTACTGTACTCCACTCTACTTCACTGTACTGTACTCCACTCTACTTCACTGTACTGTATTTCACTGTACTGTATTTCACTCTTCTTCACTGAACTGTACTTCACTGTTCTGTACTCACACTACTTCACTGTACTGAACTTCACTCTACCTCACTGTACTATTCTTCACTCTACTTCACTGTACTGTACTCATTACTTCACTGTACTGTACTTCACTCTACTTCACTCTACTATACTTTACTCTAGTTTACTGTACTGTACTCACTCTAATTCCCTGTACTTCACTCTACTATACTTCACTTTACTTCACCTTAATATACTTCACTCTATTTCACTGTACTGTACTTCACTCTACTTCACTGTACTATACTTCACTCTACTTTACTGTACTGTACTCACTCTAATTCCTTGTACTTCACTCTACTATACTTCACTCTACTTCACTGTACTATACTTCACTCTACTTCACTGTACTGTACTCACTCTACTTCAATTTACTGTACTCACTCTATTTCACTGTAGGGTTATTCACTCTACTTCACTGTACTATACTTCACTCTACTTCATTGTACTGTACTTCACTCTACTTCACTGTACTATACTTCACTCTACTTCATTGTACTGTACTTCACTATACCTCACTGTACTGTACTTCACTCTACTTCACTGTACTATACTTCACTCTACTTCATTGTACTGTACTTCACTCTACTTCACTGTACTGTACTCCACTCTCCTTCACTGTACTGTACTTTACTCTACTTTACTGTACTCTACTTCACTCTACTTCACTCCAGTGTACTTCACTCTACTTCACTCTACTGTACTTCACCCTACTTCACTGTACTGTACTGCAATCCACTTCACAGTACTGTACTTCACTCTACTTCACGGTACTAGAGTTAGCTCCACTTCACTGTACTGTACATCACTGTACTATACTTCACAATACTATACTTCACTGTACTATACTCACTCTCCTTCACTGTATTGTACTTCACTCTACTTCACTGTACTGTACTTCACTATACTTCACTCCAGTGTACTTCATTCTACTCCAATATACTGTACTCCACTCTACTTCACTGTACTGTACTCCATTCTACTTCACTGTACTGTATTTCACTGTACTGTATTTCACTCTACTTCACTGAGCTGTACTTCACTGTTCTGTACTCACTCTACTTCACTGTACTGAACTTCACTCTACCTCACTGTAGTGAACTTCACTCTACCTCACTGTAATATTCTTCACTCTACTTCACTGTACTGTACTCATTCTACTTCACTGTACTGTACTTCACTCTACTTCACTCTACTATACTTTACTCTACTTTACTGTACTGTACTCACTCTAATTCCCTGTACTATACTTCACTCTATTTCACTGTAGGGTTATTCACTCTACTTCACTGTACTATACTTCACTCTACTTCATTGTACTGTACTTCACTTTACTTCACTGTGCTATACTTCACTCTATTTCACTGTACTGTACTTCACTCTACTTCACTGTACTATACTTCACTCTATTTCACTGTAGGGTTATTCACTCTACTTCACTGTACTATACTTCACTCTACTTCATTGTACTGTACTTCACTCTACTTCACTGTACTATACTTCACTCTACTTCATTGTACTATACTTCACTCTACTTCACTGTAATGTACTTCACTCTACTTCACTGTACTATACTTCACTCTACTTCATTGTACTGTACTTCACTCTACTTCACTGTAATAATAATAATAATAATAATATATGGAATTTATATAGCGCTGAATCTTGTAAAAAACAAACAAATCGAAGCGCTTGCACTCAATCATTTACAGGCATGCAACTCTCCTTAAACATAATGAGAAATCCATCCCATCCCCACAGCCGCGAACACTACACCACACACACACACCAACCACACACACACACACACACAAAACACACACACACACACACACACACCACACACACACACGGAACAACACTTAGACGGTGAAAGATGCTGTTGAAAATTAGGGACAGATATGTGGGGGAAAGTCTCAGGTAGGAAATAAGTGTGTTTTGAGGCTGGATTTGAAGGAATCAAGTGAAGGCTTTTGACGAAGTGAAAGAGGGAGGTCATTCCAGGTGGATGGACCAGAAAACAGAGAAGGAGCGACGGCCAACAGTGGTTTGTTTGAATCTGGGTGTTCGAAAGCACAAAGTATCTGCGGCTGAACGAAGGGAACGGGATGGAGTGTACAGGTGAAGACAGTTACAGAGATAAGAGGGTGCAGATTTGTGGAGACATTTGAAACAGAGGGTATTGATTTTATACTGCAGTCTTTGTGAGACAGGCAACCAGTGAAGAGATCGCAGAAGAGGAGTAATGTGTTCAGATTTTTTCTTTCTTAGGACCAGTCGAGCTGCAGAGTTTTGTATGCGTTGAAGAGAGTGGATAGATGATGCTGGTAGGCCAGCCAAAAGAGAATTACAGTAGTCTAAACGTGAAAGAATAAGAGATGTGACAAGCTTGGAAGTTGCATCAGTGGACAGATACTTGCGAATCGCGCTTACGCGCCGTAATTGATAGTAGCAAGACTGGCAGGTCTGGTGATGAATATTTTCATAGAGAGTGTGTTGTCAAGAACTACTCCTAAATACTTCACAGAGTTGGACAAAGGAACTGACGTATTGCCGAATTCTATTGAAGTTTTTGTGATAGAGGAAAGTTTATGTTGGGTCCCTATGAGCATGGCTTCGGTTTTATCGGCATTAAGTTGTAACTTGTTCTGAGTCATCCAGTTTTGAATGTCTTGAAGGCAGTAGGACATATTTGTCAAGAGGGAAGGCAAGTTTTCAACAGTATCGCTGCACTGAAGTTGAGTATCATCGGCATAGAAATGATGATCAATAGGGTGGTTGTTTATTATATGTGAGAGTGGAGCAGTGTATAGAGTAAAGAGAACAGGCCCAGGACTGATCCCTGCGGGACTCCACATTCCATTTTGAAAAGGTTTTGATTGAATTTTGTTTACAATAACTTTCTGGAACCGGTCTGTGAGGTATGAAGTAAACCAGGTGAGGGCTGTGCCATTAATACCAAACGTATTTTGGAGGCGAGAAAGAAGAATTGAGTGATCTATGGTATCAAAGGCTGCAGATAAGTCAAGAAGAGTGAGGAGGGAGATTTTTCCTGCATCAGAAGCAAGTAGAAGTGTACCTAAAGTATGGACTATGGTGGTTTCGGTGCTGTGGCTGGGGCGATAGGCAGACTGAAAAGTGGGAAGAAGATCATTGGAATGAAGGTGACTGTTGAGCTGTTTGAGAACAACTTTTTCTAGTACTTTAGAGATAAAGGGTAAGTTTGAGACAGGCCTATAATTCTTCAGAATGTTGGGATCGAGGTCGTGCTTTTTCAGTAGAGGTGTGACTATTGCTGTTTTAAGAGCTGATGGAAAATTTCCTGACTGAAGAGATGAGTTTACTATTTTAGTGATAATAGGCACAAGTTGTGGAAGGCATTGTGAGAAAACAGGGGCAGGTATGGGATCAAGGTCGCATGATTTTATAGTCATTTCCTTCAGAATTGTCATGATTTCTTTTTCACTTGTGGGATGGAAGGAAAAGAGAGGAGTGCCAGTGAACTGGGGGTCAGGAGGCGCAGGCTGGAATTGAGTTTGATCAAGTCTGGAGCGTATGTTTCGAACTTTATCTGAAAAGAAGGCAGAAAATATGGATGGAAGTTCAGACAGGCTGTGGGTGTTTTGGCAGAGGAGTTGTTTTTGCAGATCCAAGGAGATTTGAGGTGAGGGAAAAAGAGATTTTATGGATGTAGCACAGAGAATTTGGGAAGAGTAGTAGTCTGTCTTTGCTGAATGGATTAAGAGTTTGACTTTGTTTATTTGTTTTCGGAAAAGCTGTTTGTTGATTTCGGTTTTTGACTTCCGCCACTGCCGTTCTAGTTGCCGGCGTTTGCGCTTCGCTATCAAGATGTCTTGTACTATACTTCATTCTACTTCACTATACTGTATGAACTCTACTTCACTGTATTGTCCTCATTCTACTTCACTGTGCTGTACCTCACTCTACTTCACAGTACTGTACTTCACTCTACTTCACTGTACTATACTTCATTTTATTTCACTGTACTGTACTCACTCTACTTCACTGTATTGTACTCATTCTACTTCACTGTTCTGTACTGTACTCACTCTACTTCACTGTCAGTGTCATTTACTGTACTGTACTTCACTGTACTTCACTGTACTGTACTTCTCTGTACTGTACTTTACTGTACTTCATTTTACTGTACTGTATTTCAGTGTCATTTACTGTACTGTACTCACTCGACTTCACTGTACTGTATTTCACTGTACTTCACTGTACTATACTTCACTCTAATTCACTGTACTATACATCACTCTACTTCACTGTACTGTACCTTACTCTACTTCACTGTACTGTACTTCACTCTACTTTACTGTACTGTACTTTACTCTACTTCACTGTACTGTACTTCACTCTACTTTACTGTACTGAACTTCACACTACTTCACTGTACTGTACATCACTGTATTATACTTCATAGTACAATTCGTCACTGTACTATACTCACTCTCCTTCACTGTACTGTACTTCACTCTACTTCACTGTACTGTACTTCACTGAACTTCATTTTACTGTACTGTATTTCGGTGCCATTTACTGTACTGTACTCACTCGACTTCACTGTACTGTATTTCACTCTACTTCACTGTACTATACTTCACTCTAATTCACTGTACTATACTTCACACTACTTCACTGTACTGTACCTTACTCTACTTCACTGTATTGTACTTCCCTCTACTTTACTGTCCTGTACTTCAATCTACCTCACTGTACTGTACTTTACTCTACTTCACTGTACTGTACTTCACTCTACTTTACTGTACTGTACTTTACTCTACTTCACTGTACTCTACTTCACTCTACTGTACTTCACCCTATTTCACTATACTGTACTTCAATCCACTTCACAGTACTGTACTTCACTCTACTTCATTGAACTGTACTTCACACTACTTCACTGTACTGTATATCACTGTATTATACTTCATAGTACAATTCTTCACTGTACTATACTCACTCTCCTTCACTGTACTGTACTTCACTCTACTTCACTGTACTGTACTCTATTCTACTGTACTGTACTCACTCTAATTCCCTGTACTTCACTCTACTTTACCTCACTCTACTTCACTGTACTATACCTCACTTTACTTCAATGTACTATACTTCACTCTACTTCACTCTAGTGTACTTCACTCTACTTCAATGTACTGTACTTCACTCTACTTCACTGTAGTGTACTTCACTCTACTTCACTGTACTGTACTTCACTCTACTTCACTGTACTGTACTTCACTGTACTGTACTTACTCTACTTTACTATACTATACTTCAGTCTCCTTCACTGTATTGTACTTCACTCTACTTCACTCTACTTCACTGTACTGTACTTCACTGTAATGTACTTTACTTTACTGTACTATTCTTCACTCTACTTCACTGAACTGTACTCATTCTACTTCACTGTACTGTAGGTCATTCTACTTCACTGTACTATACTTCACTCTACTTCACTGTACTGTACTCTTATCTCATTCCCTGTACTTCACTCTACTATATTTCATTCTACTTCACTGCACTATACTTCACTCTACTTCACTGTATTGTACTTCACTCTACTTCACTGTACTGTACTTCACTCTACTTCACTGTACTGTACTCACTCTACTTCACTGTATTCACTCTACTTCACTGTACTGTACTTCACTCTACTTTACTGTACTGTACTCACTCTAATTCCCTGTACTTCACTCTACTATACTTTACTCTGCTTCACTGTACTATACTTCACTCTACTTCACTGTACTGTACTTCACTCTACTTCACGGTACTGCACTTCTCTGTACTGTACTTCACTCTACTTCACTGTACTGTACTTCACCCTACTTCACTGTACTGTACTTCATTCTACTTCCCTGTACTGTACTTCACTCTACTTCGCTGTACTTTACTTCATTCTACTTCACTGTACTGTACGAACTCTACTGCACTGTATTGTACTCATCCTACTTCACTGTACTGTACATCACTCTACTTCACTGTACTGTACTTCACTCTACTTCACCGTACTGTACTTCACTCTACTTCACTGTACTGTACTTCACTCTACTTCACTGTACTGTACTTCACTCTACTTCACTGTACTATACTTCATTCTACTTCACTGTACTGTACTTCACTCTACTTCACTGTACTGTACTTCACTCTACTTCACTGTACTGTACATCACTCTACTTTCCTGTACTGTACTTCACTCTACTTCACTGTACTATACATCACTCTACTTCACTGTACTGTACTTCACTCTACTTCACTGTACTGTACTTCACTCTCCTTCACTGTACTACGCTGCATGTTTTGATTGCATATGGGTGTATGTATTTCAGCGCGCGCGTGCGTGCGTGCGTGCGTGCGTGCGTGCGTGTGTGTGTGTGTGTGTGTGTGAACAGACATTGACTCTGTGGGATGTTAAAATGAACTGATTAAAATCATAAAGTCAGGCAAGAGTATTTTCCCTTGACAAAGTTGATGAGTGTTGTTTAATACTGGACAATCAACGTTACTTTTGGATTGATTCAGAGTTTGTGGTTTGTTTTCATTGGGTTTGAAGTTGTGCTTGTTTTCGCTTTCTTAGCTTATTTAATTTTGTATTAGACTGGTATTTTAATTTCCAAATTTTGACTTTCTGCTCTTTGCTTTTGTGCTTGTTGGTGGTGTAAATGTTGTAGAGATATAATTTTGCATTAATTATAAGTCTACTTTTGAAACTTTTTTGTATTGTGGGTTTGCTAAAATTGTGCGAGTTCAGAATAAGATTGTTAGAGTGAATAATTTTTTGTGGTTTTGCCTAATTGTATACAATATGGCAAAAACTGTCCAATTCCAATGGTTGGCTAACTAGATAGGGATTCAAAGTTGGCTTTTTAAATGTTTGTCATCTGCTAAAAAAATTTCAGACTTGCCCCCCATTTATCAAATGTAAATAGTCCCTTTCATATTTTTGGCTTTTCTGGAGTCAGGTTTGTCACATAATGTAGCAGATGATATAATATCAGTTCCGAGCTTTAATTCTATCAGACGAAATGCCAAACCAAATTAGAAACAGGGTTAAAACCTATATAATAAATTCAGTAAATTATAAGCAGATTAACATTATTTGTAACTATGGCATTGAATGTATATGGCTAGAAATACGCATAAAAAGGAGCCAAACCAATACTAGTTGGATTTTTGTATCGAAAACCAGATGAACGCATTAGTTGGTTTGATAATGTTGAACAAATGTGGATGATGTTTGTAGCTATCAATGAATTAATCTTACTTGGTGATTTCAATATTGATTTACTTAAGCCTAATGATAAATGGAAAGAATCTTTGAGGTGTATAATCTGTCACAATTGGTAACTACTCCTACAAGGAAAAACTTACGTTCTGAAAACTGATTGACCATATATACACAACCACTATCTAAACATTGTAGAACTGTCTGTACCTGTTTATGGTCTTAGTGATCATATCCTGTATGCTTTACTTGGTCAAAAAAGGTGCTAAAATACCCAGATGAAAACACAAATAAAATGTCTTTCGCAGTATAGAACGTTTAATGAAAAAAAATTTTTTGCCCGACTTATGAAAAAGCTAACTTCTCCGATGTCTATCAGTTTACTGACCCAGATGAAGCACTTAAAATTTTGGGTATAATATTTTTTTCATCTATCTTTGATGTCACCCCCCTCTTAGAATCAACGTGTAAAAGCTAAAGATAAACCACCCTGGTTAATGATGAATCACTGAACCATAACAGTCCGAGATAACTTACAAAAAATCAACAGGAAGAGATAAAAAATTTAAGGAACAAGTAACAGAGTGACATTCATGAAACGAATGGCAAAAAAGAAATATTTCAGTGAGTTAATATCATCTAAGGCCCCAAAGTCTCTCTGGAAAGCAATTAATCAGTTAGCCGGTAAATCATCTTCATCAAGTGCTTCATCAGGTACAGGTCTATCTGCAGATAATATAAAATCAACACTTTTGTTCTATTGCTGAAAAAATTGTAAAAATATTGACCGCTCAGAATTCAATTACTTACCAATTTTACAGGAATATTGTAGCTCTAAGTCAACAAAGTCTAAATTGTCATTCAAAATTTTGGGTTTGTGCATGAATTTGGCTTTAAGGAGTTGTGTTCATTAAAACAAACAAAATCCCGTGGTTTTAGATAATTTAGACAGCAAATTTTGAAGATTTCCGCGCAAGTAATATTGAACAATTTATATTTTCTAATCTCTGTATTGAAAAAAGTTCCCTATCCTCAAATGTTAAAGTTCCCAAAAGTTGTACCTATTCTTAAATCTGGAGATCCAAAGGGACCTTCCAACTATCGACCTATTTCGATTCTATCTATTTTATCTAAACCTTTAGAAATGCATTTAAAGCAAACATCTTTGTCATACTTTACTGGGCATAACTTATTTCATTAATCAAAGCGGCTTTAGAGAAATTATTAAATGTCATACTGCCTCAGTAATCTCATAGGCAATCGCATTTAATATCAACAATAACATCTTAACTGGAGCGTTTTTGTGGACTTTGCAAGGCTTTTGGGCTGTATTGACCAAAAAATCTTAGTAAAGAAACTGGCTATGTATGGTTTATGCGCAGACTCTCTAAAACTGATTCCCTCGTTTCTTGAAAAAAGGGGCAAACAAGCTGTTTATCAAGTTTCAATTATGTCGTCCCTTTTGCCTGTGAAGTATGGTTTTCCCTCAAGGTTCCGTGTAGGGCCAGCCCTCTTTTTTATATTTTCAACGATTTCCTCTCCATGTTTCATCCACTTGTGAACTCTTTGCTGACGATATACCATACATACAGTGATCATGATGTAAACGCTGTAGCTACTATATTGCAAAAAGACTTAAACAATCTAGCAGCGTGGTCAGAGTGTAATAACTGGCTCTCCAATCCTTTGAAATCAAAATTCATGATGTTGAAAACAAGACAAAAGCGCCAAAACTTTAAAATAAAAACTAAATGGAATAAAAGATTACGATAAAATACTAGAAAAAGTCAGTTCATATAAATATTTTGGTTCTAAATATCGATAATAATTTGTCATGGTCAGATCATGTTTTTAGTGTTTCTAAAAAAATATCTAAGAAGCTATTCCAACTTAATCAAATAAAACTTTTCCCTGGATCAACATACTCGAAAACTATTCTTTTTATGCTTACTAAAACCTGTCTTGACTATGCATCTACATGCTGGGATTTGGCAAGTAAAAACTGTAACGACAACTTGAGAGGTTATATAAACGGTCTCTCAAGTTAATTCTCCTTAGAAACTTTCCTTAGAAACTAATAGCTACAAAGAGTTAAACATTCTTCCTTTTAGTTTACATTGCCTCTTTAATAAAGGTGTATTTATGTATAAGATTATAAATAAACTAGCTCCTCCTTATTTTTGTCAGAGGTTCCCTGTTAAAACTGTTCGTAACAAAAGTAGTGTTGTTACTCCTCGTCCAAGAACCGATCTCTTTATGTCATCCCTTGTTTATTCTGGCAGCAAATTATGGAACGAAATCCCAGTCTTTATAAAAGAGAAAAGTAGCATATCATCTTTTAAAAAAGGGTACCACACACACTTGTTTAATTTCCTGTAATATACATTGGGTGAGCATGCTTGTTGAACTCTGTGTGTGTGGTGTGTGTGTGTGTGTGTGTGTGTGTGTGTGTGTGTTTGTGGTTGTGTGTGTGTGTGTGTGTGTTTTGTGTGTGTGTGTGTGTTGTGTTATGTGTGTGTGTGCCGATGCTCTACTGCTTTTTTGTTAGGGTGTTGTGTGGTTGTTGTGGGTTGTTGTTTTTTTTTGGGGGGGGTTTTTGTTGTTTTTTCTGCTTCAACTAATGCTCATTGTTTGATGTTGTGCAAATGTGTGGCTATGATCTTTGATGATTATGACGTAAGGCTATTATAAAATGAGAGGAGATGTAAATGTGAGGAGATGTGTGTGTTTTATGTGTGTGTGTGTGTGTGCGTGTCTGTGCAAATGCACACGCAAAGTGTGTGTGTGTGTGTGTGTGTGTGTGTGTGTGTGTGTTTGTGTGTGTGTGTGTTTTGTGTGTGTGTTGTGTGTGTGGTGTGTGTGTGTTGTGTGTGTGTTTTTTTGTGTGTGTGCGCGCGCGTACGTACGTTGTTTTGCGAGTGAGTGTGTGTGTGAGTGTGCTTGCGCGCGTGCGTGTGTGTGAGGGTGTTTGCGCGCGCGCGCGTGTGTGTGTATGTGTGAGTGTGTGGGGGTGGGGTTTTGGGGGTGTATGTTGTTTGTGTATCTGTGGGGTGTGCGCGTGTATGTGAGTGTTGATTTTGGGGGAGGGTTTCTGTTTAGTGGAGGGGGGGGGGTCAGGGAGGGAGTTTGTCAGTGTTTAATTGGGCTTGCTTATTCAATCGATGGTTAATTTTTGTGGTCTTTCATTGATTTCTTGATTAACCAATAATTGAATGGAAAATTGTGTGATTCATTTCATTGCTTTTTGACACTATTTTGTTTGTTGATTCATTGGTTTATTCATGTTTGTTTCACTTTCTGCCCATGAGGGCCTGGTGTAAAGAAGCCTCTGGCTTATCCAATTACCCTCATTAAAATATTCGAGTTCGAGAGTTTGAGTTCGAGTTCGAGTTCGAGTACTATACTTCATTCTTCTTCATGTACTGTAGTCACTCTACTTCACTGTCAGTGTCATTTACTGTAGTGTACTTCACTGTACTATACTTCACTGTACTTCATTTTACTGTACTGTATTTCATTGTCATTTACTGTACTGTACTCACTCGACTTCACTGTACTGAACTTCACACTCATCATCATCATCAATGCATTTGTGCCTTATTGGCACGTAGGGCAGCAACAAATGTTCTCCACTCCTGTCTGTCCTGGGCCAGCTTCCGAATGGTTCCCCAGGTATGTTGGAAGGTCTTCAGCTCTGTTTCGACAGTCCAACGCCAAGTGTTCTTGGTTCGTCCTCGTTTGCGTTTTCCCTCTGGTGTCCAGTGGAGGGCTGTTTGGGCGATGTTTCCCCGTTCCCGACGGCAGATATGCCCCTATCCATCCACATCGCTATGCATGATGAGTTGTCCATGCTTTCTTGGTTGCAACGGGCAAAAAGTTCTTGGTTGGAGATGGTCTCAGGCCAGAAGTGCGCAAGATTCTTCTGAGATTCTTCCTGTGGAATGTGGATAGTTTTTGTCGAGGTCACTCTCAGTCATCCTCCAGCACTCCGAGCCGTACAAAAGGGTGGAAAGTACACAGCTCTGGTTAGTCTTAGTTGGTTCTGGTGCTGTACTGTGACGATTTCACCACATTGTTCAGATTTCTATAAGCATTTCTTGCTTTGCTAATCGGTTTTGATGTCGCTGCCTGCTCCGCCGTCATGCTAACAGTGCTCCCGAGGTATGTGAACTCTTCAGTTGTTGGTAAAAATTCTCCCTTCACTGTGACCCGGTGAGGGGTTCTGAACATCACCTTCGTCTTCTTCTGATGATTTTCAGCCCACTTGCTGTGCGAAGTGCTGAGACGGGATGTCTTTCTCTTGAATGTGATGGTGGGGATGGAGAGCAGTGCGATCGTCGGCAAATCTAGGTAATCAAGCATTGAGAAGGGGGTCCATCTGATGCCCCGTGACTGGTCAGCTGTTGTCTGTCTCATCACCCAATCAATTGTCAGGTTGAAGAGTAGTGTGACAGGGGGGAGCCTTGTCCCGACGCCGGTTTGTACACTGAAATGGTTTTGCTGTTTCTACTCTGCACGTGAAGTTGTTGTAGAAGCTCTTAATGACTTGGATAATCTCTTGTGGAATTCCATATACTCGGGTATGCGCATACACTTTCTCGATGAATGCTGTCAAAGGCTTTTTCAAAATCTACGAAGTTGATATACAGTGTCTTGCCATCCGTGCACTGTTCAATGATGTTGCGCAGGGTGAAGATTGGTCTATGCATCTTCTTCCCGGTCGAAAACCTGCCTGTTCCTTTCTGAGTTGTTGGTCACTGCCTCTGAGATTCGTCGATGATGATCTTTTCCAGAATCTTGCTGGGGAAAAGATAGTAGAGTAATTCCTCTCCGTTTTTTACAATTGTTCAGGGCTCCTTTCTTTGGGATCTTCACGATGACTCCTTCTGTCCAATCTGCTGGTTTGTGTTTCTCCCCCCATATAGCTGCAAAGAGTGGGTTAGAACTTTAGATGCAAACTCTGGATCTGCCTTGAAAAGTTTTGCGTGAGGTTGTCCCGGCCAGGGCTTTTCCCTTCTTGAGAGAGTGATTGCTGCTATAATCTCTTCCTTCTTTGGTGGTGTGCTGTTCACATTGAGATCGGCATCAGGATCTTGTACATCTGCCTCTTCAGTTGGTGGTGGTCTGTTGAGACTTCGCTGAAATTTCTGCCCATCTGCATCTTGTTTGCTTCTGTGGTAAGTATTTGGCCTTGTTTATCTAGGATTGGTGTTTCGGTATTGCCCCGGTACTTGCCACGACAATTTTTGGTGATCTTATACACCTCTCCTTGCTTCACTTTGCGGCGGCCTCCATGCTTGTCTTGCAATATCATCCATGTAGGTACGCTTGTTTTGTTCTTTTCATTTCTTCCCCAGTTTGGTTTGCTTCTTGTACTGTTGTTTGTACATCTCTCATCCGTCTGACTTTGTCTTAAGATTTTCTTCTTCAGTTCTCTTTGTTCTCGATAGCTTGCCAGGTGGGCTGCTGTAATCCACCTTTTTCTCTTCCTCTGTCTCTGTCCTAAGCACGTTTCACTGGCTTTTTTTTGTAGGCTGTCCTGACTTGTTTTTTACATGGTGGGTTTTTATTAATGTGTCCGGAGGTGTGGGAGTTTTCAGTATTTCCCCCAGTGCTTGGAACTTGTTTTTCAGCTGGAGGTTTAAAGCACTCTTTACTTTGGTGTTGCGCAGCTTTTCCACATCAAAATGTTTGTCTTGGTTTTCCCCGATCCATTTTTTTCAGCTTCACTTTTTGGGTTGCAGTGACAAGGTGGTGATCACTGCCAACATCGGTCCTCTCCTTACTTTTACATCTAGGAGCGATCTCCCCCATGGGCCATTGATCATCAGGTGGTCGATCTGGTTTTTGTCTCTTCCATTGGGGGAACACAGGTAAGCTTGTGGATCTCAGGGTGTGCAAATAATGTTCCTCCGATGGCCAGGTTGTTTATCATGCAGAATTCCACCAATCTTTTCCGTTGTCATTTATGCTGCACATCCTTCTTTTCCCATGGCTCTTTTTGGTTTGTGTTTTTCTTTTCCGACTTTTGCATTTAGGTCACCCATCACTATCCTCATGTCATGGTTTGGTGTGTTTTCCATTTCAGCCTGTAATTGTTCATAAAATGTATCTTTTCTTTCTTCTCCCCTGTCGTTTTGGGTTTGGGCATAGACTGGATGATTGTGGTATTAGCATGTTTACCTTTCATTCTTATCTTCATCATCCCGCTGTTGATAGGTTTCCACTCCATCAGGCACTTCTCCATTCCTTTCTTCATGATAATTGCTACTCCCTCATGGTGTTGGTTGTCATCTCTACCACTGTACAGCACTGTCTCTCCTGTGCTGGCTCTGTATTTGCCTGATCCTGTCCATCTGCTTTCACTGACTCCGAGAATATGTAATTTGTAGCGTCTTATCTCTGCTGTAACTTGCGCTAGTTTTCCTGTCTCAAACATGGTTTTCACATTCCAGAATCCTATTTTGGTCTTATTTTTTGGCGCTTAAGACTTCCATCTTCCTGTCAGTGGCTTCCTTTCGGCTTTCACCACTGTCATTTATGCGAGTATCTTCCGATGACTCTGGAAGCCCGTCACACCCAGTAGTGTTGATTTTATGTGTTGCCGTTTCCGTAACAAACGGGTGTTTTTTTTTACAGAACAGGGTTGTTATCCCTGTGTCTAACCCCCTACCTGGGGGAAGGGTTCCACCTTAGTCGCCTTTTACGACATGCCTGGTTGGAGGGCAGAGATCCTATTCTTGCAATGCTCGCTTTACAAGCATACCCCGGGAGTCCCACGGGGGGAACTTCACACTACCTCACTGTAATGTACTTCACTCTACTTCACTCTAGTGTACTTCACCCTACTTCACTCTACTGTACTTCAATCCACTTCACTCTACTTCATTGAACTGTACTTCACACTAATTCACTGTACTGCATTTCACTGTACTATACTTCATAGTACAATACTTCACTGTACTATACTGACTCTCCTTCTCTGTACTGTACTTCACTCTACTTCACTGTACTGTACTTCACCCTACTTCACTGTACTGTACTTCATTCTACTTCACTGTACTGTACTTCACTCTACTTCACTGTAGTGTACTTCACTTTACTTCACTGTACTGTACTTCACTCTACTTCACTGTACTGTACTTCACTGTACTGTACTCACTCTACTTTACTGTAATGTACTTCACTCTCCTTCACTGTACTGAACTTCACTCTAATTCACTGTACTGTACTTTACTCTACTTCACTGTTCTATTCTTCACTCTACTTCACTGAACTGTACTCATTCTACTTCATGTACTGTAGTTCATTCTACTTCACTGTACTATACTTCACTCTTCTTTACTGTACTGTACTCACTCTAATTCCCTGTACTACACTGTACTATACTTCACTCTACTTCACTGTACTGTACTTCACTCTACTTCACTGTACTGTACTCACTCTACTTCACTGTACTGTACTCATTCTACTTCACTGTACTGTAGTTCAATCTATCTCACTGTACTATACTTCACTCTACTCTACTGTACTGTACTCACTCTAATTCCCTGTACTTCACTCTACTATACTTCATTCTACTTCACTGTACTATACTTCACTCTACTTCACTGTACTATACTTCACACTACTTCACTGTACTGTACCTTACTCTACTTCACTGTACTGTACTCACTCTAATTCCCTGTACTGTAGTTCACTCTACTTCACTGTACTATACTTCACTCTACTTCACTGTACTGTACTTCAATTTATTTCACTGTACAATACGTCATTCTACTTCATTGTACTGTACTTCATTCTACTTCACTGTACTGCACTTCATTCTACTTCACTGTACTGCACTTCATTCTACTTCACTGTACTGTACTATACTTCATTCTACTTCACTGTACTGTACTCACTCTACTTCACTGTATTGTACTCATTCTACTTCACTGTACTGTACTCACGCTCCTTCACTGCCAGTGTCATTTACTGTCGTGTACTTCACTGTACTTCATTGTACTGTACTTCACTGTACTTCATTTTACTGTAGTGTATTTCAGTGTCATTTACTATACTGTACTCACTCGATTTCACTGTACTGTACTTCTCTTTACTTCCCTGTACTATACTTCACTCTAATTCACTGTACTCACTCTACTTCACTGTACTGTACCTTACTCTACTTCACTGTACTGTACTTCACTCTACTTCACTGTACTATACTCACCCTGCTTCACTGTACTCTACTCACTCTACTTCACTGTACTACACTTCACTCTACTTCACTGCACTGTACCTTACTCTACTTCACTGTACTGTACTTCACTCTACTTCACTGTACTATACTCACTCTGCTTCAACTGTACTGTATTTCAGTGTCATTTACTGTACTGTACTTCACTGTACTATACTTCACTGTACTGTACTTCACTGTACTTCATTTTACTGTACTGTATTTCAGTGTCATTTACTGTACTGTACTCACTCGACTTCACTGTACTGTACTTCACTCTACTTCACTGTACTATATTTCACTCTAATTCACTGTACTGTATTTCACTCTACTTCTCTGTAGTGTACATCACTCTACTTCACTAACCAGTACTTCAGTCTACCTCACAGTACTTTACTTCACTCTACCTCACTGTACTATACTTCACTCTGCTTCACTGTACTCTACTCCCTCTACTTCACTGTACTATACATCACTTTACTTCACTGTGCTGTACTTCTCTCTACTTCCCTGTACTATACTTCGCTCTACTTCACTGTGCTGTACTTAACTGTACTGTACTTCACTCTACTTCACTGTACTGTACTTTACTTTACTTCACTGTACTATACTTCACTCTACTTTACTGTACTGTACTCGTTCTACTTCACTGTACTGTACTGTACTTCACTGTACTTTACTGAACTGTACTTCGCTCTAGTTCACTGTACTGTACTTCATTCTTCTTCACTGTACTTTACTCACTTTACTTCACTGTACTGTACTTCACTCTACTTCACTGTACTGTACTTCACTCTACTTCACTGTACTGTACTTCATTCTACTTCACTGTACTGTACTATACTTCACTGAACTATACTTCACTGTACTATACTCACTCTACTTCACTGTACTGTACTCATTCTACTTCACTGTACTGTACTTCATTCTACTTCACTGTACTGTACTTTACTCTACTATACTTCACTCTACTTCACTCTACTGTACTCACTCTACTTCACTCTACTGTACTTCACTCTACTTCACTGTACTGTACTTCACTCTATTTCACTGTACTGTACTCATTCTACTTCACTGTACTGTACTTAACTCTACTTCACTATACTATTCTTCACTCTACTTCACTGTATTGTACTCACTCCACTTCACTGTATTGGTACTCATTCTACTTCACTGTACTGTACTCACTCTACTTCACTGTAAGTGTCATTTACTGTACTCTACTTTACTGTTCTTCACTATACTGTACTTCACTGTACTTCATTTTACTGTGCTGTATTTCAGTGTCATTCACTGTACTGTATTCACTCGACTTCACTGTACTGTACTTAACTCTACTTCACTGTACTATTCTTCACTCTAGTTCACTGTACTATACTTCACTCTACTTCACTGTACTGTACCTCACTCTACTTCCCTGTACTATACTTCACTCTACTTCACTGTACTATACTTCACTCTACTTCACTGTACTATACTTCACTCTACTTCACTGTTTTGTACCTCACTCTACTTCACTGTCCTGTACTTCACTCTACCTCACTGTACTTTTCTTCAATCTACTTCACTGTACTATACTTCACTCTAATTCACTGTACTGTATTTCACTCTACTTAACTGTACTATTCTTCACTGTACTGTACTAACTCTACTTCACTGTACTGTATTTCACTCTACTTCACTGCACTGTACTTCACTCTACTTCACTGTGCTATACTTCACTCAACTTTACTGTACTGGAAAGAGAAAAGGGACCATGTGACTCCCATGCTTAGGGAGCTTCATTGGTTACCTGTAAGGGCACGCTGTCAGTACAAAGTTGCGGTCTTGGCATTCCGTCACTCTGAAGGCTCGCCTGCTCCATCTCTGTCAGCTGCCTTGAAATCACGCACCACAACTAGAACCCTGCGGTCTTCGAATGATAACTTACTTGTTGTACCCCATTACAACCTCAAAACCGCAGGTCGTAGATCTTTTGGTGTTGCTGCGCCCACGATCTGGAACTCTCTGCCACCAGCCGTCAGACATGCTCCCACTTTATCCCAGTTTAAGTCTTCATTGAAGACACATCTCTTTAATGTATTTCTTAGCTAGTTAATATATTGTGCTTGTCTTGACGGTCGCCGTTTGTCACACTGTAGGCTACTTCATGTGCATGCCTGGCTGTTGGTTATGTTTTTTTGTTAGTTATGTTATTGCTAGTGCCTTTTCTCTGAGTGTACTGTTAATTGCCCTGCTAGTGTGTGCCCGGACGCAAGTGTGTGCCTCTACAGTGCGATAGGTATCTCTTGTAAATTCATTTGCGCTTTAGAAATGCTCATTATCATTGTTGTTGTTGTTGTTATTATGTGCTGTGTGTGCATGTGTATAAATGTGCATGGTATGAAAGCGCATTGAGTCATTGCTTTGAGAAATGTGCTATATAAATGCTATTCATTATTATTATTATTATTATTATTATTATTACTGTACTCATTCTACCTTACTGTACTGTACTTCACTCTGCTTCGCTGTACTGTACTTCACTCTACTTCACTGTACTGTAGTCATTCTACTTCACTATACTATACTTCACTCTACTTCACTTTACTATACTTCACTCTACTTGACTGTACTGTACTCACTCTACTTCACTGTACTGTACTCACTCTACTTCACTGTACTGTACTCATTCTACTTCACTGTACTATACTTCACTCCACTTCACTGTACTATACTTCACTCCACTTCACTGTACTTTACTCATTCTACTTCACTGTATTGTACTCATTCTACTTCACTGTACTGTGCTCACTCTACTTCACTGTCAGTGTCATTTGCTGTACTGTACTTTAATGTACCTCACTATACTGTACTTCACTGTACTTCATTATACTGTACTGTATTTCAGTGTCATTTACTGTACTGTACTTCACTCTACTTCACTGAACTGTACTTCACTCCACTTCACTGTACTGTACTTCACTCTATTCACTGTACTTCACTCTATTCACTGTACTTCTCTCTACTTTCCTGTAGTGTACTTCACTCTACTTCATTGTACTGTACTTTACTCTACTTCACTGTACTGCACTTCACTGTAGTGTACTTCACTCTACTTCACTGTACTGTACTTCACTGTTTCTGTACCTCACTGTACCGTACTTCTCTGCATTGTACATCACTGTGCTGTATATTAGTGCACTTTACTGGAGTGTACTTTACTATACTTCACTGTACTTCACTGTATTTCCCTTTACTGTCTTCTTTTTAACTGTGCTGTAATCCACTGTACTGTATTTTACTGCACTTCACTGTACTGAACGTCTATGCACTGCATTTCGTTATACTTCACTGTACTTCACTGTGCAGAACATCTTGCGCACACTTTAAATCCTGTTCCGCTGTTCGAAAGAGTACGCCATTGTGTGCCCGTGGGAACAGATGACAAAATTTACGAAACCACATACACAAGCATAAATTTTTAAAAAAATGTTCAAGTCATCTGAGCGCTTTGATTTGTTGCTTTACAAGATTCAGCGCTATATAAATTCCATACATTATTATTATTATTATTATTATTATTATTATCATCATCATTATTATCATCATTATTATTATTATTATTATTACTTCCATATACTGTATTTCACAGTACTTTACTGTACTGTACTTCATGGGACGGGATAGCTCAGTGGTCGGAGCACTCGCTTTCTCCCAGCCAAGTTAAGCAGCGTCGAGCGTGGTTACCAGTTGGATGGGTGCCGTTTGCGCGCCTTGGTTTCAGTACAGTTCCCCCAGTTCACCCAGCTGTAAATGGGTACCTGCCCTCTTTAGGGTCAGGGAAGGTAAAGCAGCGAGGGAGAGGAGATGGGTGCCGCCCTCAATATGCTGGCCCTAGAGAAGTGAGGTCTCTGACGCCTCGCTCCCCTACGACCTTATAGGTTATGGGACTCCTTTACCTTTTTTACCTTTTACTTCATGTACTTCACTGTCCTTACTTCCATATACTGTATTTCACAGTACTTCACTGTACTGTACTTCACTGTACTTCATTTTACTGTACTGTATTTCAGTGTCATTTACTGTACTGTACTTTACTGTATTTTACTTACTGTACTGCCCGTACTACATCATGCTGTACTGCACTTCACTGTTCTGCGCTGTACCTAAACGCACTGTACTTCTCTGCGTTGTACTTCACTGTACTGTATTTCACTGTAATGTACTGCACTGTGCTTCGCTGTTCTTCACTACACTACATGCTACTGTACTGCACTTCACTGCACTACATCCCACTGTACTGCACTTCACTATTCTACAACATTCTTTGCTGCTCTGTACTTCACTATACTGTACTATTTTTATTTCATAGGTTTGGTCTGGAGTATACCATATTTGTAATATCTGTTTTTTTTAACTATTGATTGTTTGTCATTAGTTGCATAACTGTGTAAGATTAGGTTGAATGCATGCACTTTGATTTGTCTTTGCAAGATATAGCGTATAAGTTCCATGTCTTCTTCTTCTTCTTCTTATTATTATTATTATTATTATTATTATTAGGTATTATTATAATACTGCACTTTACTTCACTCTACTTCACTATACTGTACTGTGCATTATTGTACTTCGATGTACTGTGCATAGTACTGCACTGTGCTGTGCTATACTTCACTGAATTTTACTGCAAAGTGCTGCACTGTACTGTATTTACCTGTACTGTACTGATTGTGCTGCACCGTGCTATTCTGCACTGTACTGCATTTCACTGTATTTTATTGCTCTGCACAACACTGTACTTTACTGTACTGTACTGAACTTTACTCTATTTGACTGTAGTTCACTGCACCTTACTGTACTGTGCTGTATGTCACTGTACTGTATTTCACTGCACTGTAATTCACGTACTGAACTTCACTCTACTTCACTGTAGTGTATTTCACTGTACTGTACAGTACTCCTTTTTAGTGTACTTCACTGCATTGCACTGCACTGTATTTGACTGCGCTGTACTTCACTGTAGTGTATTTCACTGTACTGTCCTGTACTTCATTACACTGAACTGTACTGCACTGTACTGTGTTTGAATGCACTGTACTTTGTTGTAGTGTATTTCAATGTACTGTTCTTCACTGTACTTCATTGCACTGTACTTCATTGTACTGTACTCCATTGCACTGTACTGTACTCTATCTCACTGTACTTCACAGAAATGTCATTCACTGTATTCCACTTCACTGTAATGTGCTTCACTGTAATGTCCTTCACTGTAATGTACTTCACTGTGTTGTCTTTGATTGTAATGCACTTCACATTAAAATACTTCACTGTACTGTACTTCACTGTACTGTACTTCACTGTATTGTCTTTGACTGTAATGCACTTCACTGTATTGTCTTTGATTGTAATGCACTTCACTGTAAAGTACTTCACTGTAATGTCCATCACTGTAATGCACTTCACTGTAATGTCCTTCACTGTAATGTACTTCACTGCAATGTCCTTTACCATAATGTACTTTATTGTAATGTACTTCACTGCACTGTCCTTCACTGCAATTTACTTTACTGTACTTCACTGCATTGTACTTCACTGTTCTGTACTTCACTACAATGTACTTCACCGTACTATACTACACTGTACTGTACTTCCCTACTGTACTTCATTCTGTACTTCATTGCACAATACTGCACTTCACAGAACTTCATCGCACCGTACTTTACTTCACTGTACTTCACTACATCACAGTGAAGTGCATTACAGTGATGGACATTACAGTGAAGTACATTACAGTGAGGTGCATTACAATCAAAGACAATACGTTAGATTTTGTTCCGCTTTTCGGAAGAGTAGGTGCCGGTGGAAACAGATGACAAAATTTACAAAACTGCATACACATGGGGACTAGATGTAAAAAAGCACACGAGTGCTTATTCCATTATCCTCGATATAAAAGAATAAATAAATAGATACACTGTACTGTACTGTACTTCATTGTACTGCACTGCGCTGTACTGTACTGCACTGCACTGCACTTCACTGCGCTGGACTGCACTGCACTGCACTGGACTGTATTGTACTGCATTGCACTGCACTGCGCTGGACTGGACTGTACTGTATTGTACTGTACTGCACTGCACTGGACTGTACTGCACTGCACTGTATTGTACTGCACTGCGCTGGACTGTGCTGTACTGCACTGCGCTGGACTGTACTGTACTGTACTGCACTATTCTGTACTGTACTACACTGTACTGTACTGGACTGTACTGCACTGCACTGGACTGGACTGTTCTGCACTACGCTGGACTGTACTGCACTGCACTGGACTGGACTGCACTGTACTGGACTGTACTGTACTGCACTGGACTGTACTGTACTGACTCCGCTGGACTGGACTGCACTGCACTGCACTGAACTGGACTGGACTGGACTGTACTGGACTGCACTGAACTGGACTGGACTGTACTGCACTGCACTGGACTGGACTGGACTGGACTGCACTGCACTGCACTGGGCTGGACTGTACTGGACTGGACTGGACTGGATTGCACTGACTCCGCTGGACTGTACTGCACTGGACTGGACTGGACTGGACTGGACTGCACTGACTCCGCTGGACTGTACTGCACTGGACTGGACTGGACTGGACTGGACTGGACTGCTGGACTGTACTGCACTGGACTGTACTGCACTGGACTGTACTGGACTGGACTGACTCCGCTGGACTGTACTGTACTGGACTGGACTGGACTGGACTGGACTGCACTGGACTGTACTGCACTGGACTGTACTGCACTGGACTGGACTGCACTGCACTGACTCCGCTGGAGTGTACTGTACTGCACTGCACTGGCCTGTGTACTGCAACTGCACTGGACTGGACTGGACTGTACTGCACTAAACTGCACTGGACTGTACTGCGCTGGACTGCACTGCACTGGACTGCACTGGACTGCACTGCACTGCACCTCACTGCACCGGACTGCACTGCACTGTATTCTATTGCACTGTGCTGTACTTCATTGCGCTGTAATGCACTGTACTGCTTTTTATTGTACTGTGGTTCACTGTGCTATACTGCACTGTACTTCACCGTACTGCTGTGTAGTGTATCGTAGTGCACTGCACTGCAATGTACTGCACTGTATTGTTCTCATTATACTTTCATGTACTGTACTGTATTTGACAGTATTGTAATGTACTGTACTTCAATGTATTTGACTGTACTGCACTGTAATGTAATGCACTGTACTGCAATGAACTGCACTGCACTGTATTATTACACTGTTCTGTATTGCACTGTGTACTGGACTGAACTGTAATGATTTTCATCGCAGCGCATGGCAATTTGTTTTTCTTCTCCTCAGCAACTGCTGTTTGAGAAAACTGATTTCGGCCGAGCATCTGGACGGATGACAAATGAGTACTTGATATGTGACCCGACAGACCACACCTTGGATGACTGTGACCGCTCCCCCAGCTATTTCAGCTGCGGTGCGGACGACTATCTTGCCATCCGTTGCCTGTCAAGTAAGGTGGCACAGAATTACAGCCATAACAAAGCAAAAGGTCAATCACAACCATTCAGATACTGATGACGATTGCGCGTACACAGACGTACGTGCACATGCTATAAACTGAGGTCCCGTGTGCGAACGCACGCAGAACATCTTGCGCACACGTTAAATCCTGTTCCGCTTTTCGTAAGAGCAGGCCATTGTGTGCCGGTGGGAACAGATGACAGAATTTAAAAAAACCGCATGCACACGTATATATAAAATATATATATATTATATATATATATATATATATTAATATATATATATATATATATATATATATATATATATATATATTCATGCAGAAATAGAAGTGCAGGTAACCACTTTAAAAAAAAGGTAAAGGAGTCCCATAACCTATAAGGTCGTAGGGGAGCGAGGCGTCAGAGACCTCACTTCTCTAGGGCCAGCATATTGAGGGCGGCGCCTATCTCCTCTCCCTCGCTGCTTTACCTTCCCTGACCCTAAAGAGGGCAGGTACCCATTTACAACCACTTACAACTTCTCAAACATTTTTGAAAATGACTTTCAAAGATTCATTTAAAAAATTGCTAGAAAATAGTATCTTTAAATGACAGCATTATTTAGGTATTTTTGTGTAAGGACCATGCCTTTGGCCTGACCTGACTCGAGTTTCGGCTCCTGGATGAGCCTTCATCAGAGGTCCCGGCGGTGATTGAAGCTTCGCCTGCTGTGGTGCCTTACCGCAAGACACTCTTCAGAATTTAGAAGGGTCAATTGTGTTCCCAAGAATATTTGATATTCTTGTGGCATTTTAAATCTGCCATCACCTTATGTTTGGGGATCCTATATACATGTATATAAGCATATTATATACATACATACATACATACATACATACATACATACATACATACATACATACATACATGCATACATACATACATGCATACATGCATACATACATACATACATACATACATACATACATACATACATACATACATATATACATATATACATACATACATATATACATACATACATACATACATACATACATATATACACATATGCATACATACATACATACATACATACATACATATACATACATGAAATACATACATACATACATAATACATAATATACACACATACCATACACACACACACACACACACACACAAATATGTGACGCTCCACCACAAAAAAGTCGCATTGCACCACACCCACTTTTCCACAAGGAGCCATTTTAGGCAGGGGGGGGGGGGGGGGGGGGGGGGGGGCCAAGTTGTTGATTTTGAGATTTTGATTGATTATAAAACTTACAACTTTCTTCTACCTTGTTATGCTTAATTTTGTTTCATTTTGCTTTAAAATGCATCCCATATACATAAACACACATAATTACCATTTAGAATTGCCAATGCTGAAATTAGAAGGAATAGTGTCAGTTGGAGTTCTTGACAGCATACTCTCTATGAAAAAAAAATATCACACAGACCTGCCAGTCCTGCTACTATCAATTATGGCGCATAAGCGCAATTTGCAAGTATCTGTCTACTGATGTAACATCCAAACTTGTCACATCTCTCATTCTTTCACGTTTGGACTACTGTACAATCATACTCCCTTCATCGCATACAAAATCTGCAGTTCGACCAGTCATAAGAAAGAAGTAATCTGAACACGTCACACCTCTTTTGCGATCTCTTCACTTGCTGCCTGTCTCACAAAGCGTGAGGTATAAGAGTAATGTCTCCACAAATCTGCACCCTCTTGTCTCTGTAACTGTCTTCACCTGTACACTCCATCCCGTTCCCTTGGTTCAGTCGCAAATACGTTGTGCTTGCGAACACCAGATTCAAACAAACCACTGTTGGCCGACGCTCTTTCTCTGTTTCTGGCCCATCCACATGGAACGACCTCCCTCTCTCACTTCGCCAAAAGCCTTCATTTGATACTTTCACATCCAGCCTCAAAACGCACTTATTTCCTACCTAAGATCTTCCACTCATGTCTGTTCCTACTTTTCAGCAGCTACCTTCATCTTCACCATCCCACCTAAGCGTGTTGCGCGCGCGCAATTACATGTGTGTGTGTGTGCGTGAATTTGATATCTGTTAATACTAATATTCGTGGTCGGTTGCATGCATGTAAATGATTCGAACACACGTGCTTTGATTTTTTTATTTTACTTTACAAGATTCAGCGCCATATGAATTCCAAGATGTCAAATTCCTAGGAGTAATTTTTAACTAGGAGGTCGAGCTGGAAGATGCACATCAACCAGTTTATAACTGAAGCTGGAAAAGATTTAACCTTTTAAAGATAAATAAGAGGCCGGAAGATAAGATGAGTTTATAAATGGATTGGCAGATAAAATAAATCTTTGATAAATAATTTTCAAAATGATTGAGAAGTTGCGTGTGGTCCCTGCACTTGTTTTCCTCCACTATTTGCTCATTAACCTTTTAAAGATAAAAAGGGCTCGGGCAGCGAGTCAAGACCTACACCATATAATTGGGCTCTGTTTTTTGTATGCCAAAATTAAGTATGGACAAGAAGTTTATTTTTCTGCGCAGATTTTTAAAATTTTAAAAAATTAAATTTATACATTAGGCCATAAAGACGCACTTGGTGTACCAGCTCTGCCAACAAGCTAACATTTATAAAAAAGGTACTTTACTTTTACTTTCTGACAAAAAAAAACTGGCGGTATACGTGATAAAAGTCTCTATTCCAAATCCAGTAGAGATGAAATATCTATGAAACAAGAATGTTACCCAAAACATATTCATTTCCCCCCCCCCTTTAAAAAGTTTCACAGATATTTATAAAATTAAATTAAAGAACAATTCTAATTTTTTAGTTGTTCCTCAATTCCCGATGAGAACAAAAAATTTTTAGCAAAAACTTGACATCGTTACCGGTTAAAAAGGATTGAAATCCCCTCTACTACTTTTGATGCAAAAGGCACTTTTGAAGTAATATCCCTAATAATTTTACTGTTATTCTGGGTTTTATGGAATCGGGCAATTTTTTGGAGCAGATTTTACAATCCGTTTTTAAAAGGAAAAAAAAAATTAAGAGAAATGCTTCTATTTTTGTCGAAAATTTTCGCAATATTTATGGTCGTAAATTTTTTTTGTTGATATTGCCGTTGTTTTTTAAAAATCTTTTTCGTTTTGACTCAAAAAGCTTTTAAAAACGTGGGGGAAAATTGGAATGATTTTTGGGTTTGAGATAAAATTCCCTGATACTTGCATTGCAAGCAGAGGCATCAGAAAAACCTTTTTTGGGGATCCCTTTCATTGTGGAATTTTTTTGAATGAGTGGTTGATTATTTGGCAAAAAAATTTATCTTGAATACAGTAATAAGGTTTTTTTCCCCAGTTCGGATTGTGGGTGTGTGGAATTCATTCCAAGAAAAAAGAATTATATGCATTCTAAAAGGATTTTTCTGCTAGGGGAAATTAGAAATTTTAATACAAACTGAATTAAAGCTGGAATCAAAAATTTTCCCAAAAAAGTAACATGCTTTTTCTGCACCCTTTCAATCCACCATTTTTTTGTTTGATTTCCCAATTTTTTTGACTGTATCAAAATAAAAGAACTACTGTTAATAAAATAACTACTTTTTAAAAAAGTTTTATATGACTCTCAGAAATTCCTGATATCATTTTAAAGTCATACTTCGCTTTTGTAAATCTCTGCGTAGTTAATTGTAAATATAAGTGAAACACACCCCACGCACGCACGCACGCGCCCACCCCCCCGTCGCTGGTGTAAAACCTGATTTAGAACGAATTGAGACTCTTTGTTCTTCTCCAATTTTTTTTAAAAGTTTTCTCACAATTTTTAAGACCTTTCTTGTTTTTTAAATAAGTTATTGGGGACGGGATAGTCAGGGGTCGGAGCACCCGTTTTCCCCCAGCCATTAACGCTTTCGGGTGGTTCCCATTTAGATGGGGCCCGTTTGCGCCCTTGGTTTCAGTACAGTTCCCCCATTCCCCACAAAAATGGGTACTCCCCTCTTTAGGGTCGGGGAAAGGAAACGCGGGGGAAAGGGGAGAGGGGCGCCCCCCTCATAGCGGGCCCTAAAAGTTGGTCTCTGCGCCTCGCCCCCCCGACCTTATAGTTTGGGGGACTCCTTTCCTTTTTTCCTCCTTTTTTGCAAAAAATTAAAGCAAAATAAAAACACTCTATGTAAATTGTAGAAAAAAGAAAGAACCCTATTTCAAAAAACATGAGTTAAAGCTTTTTTTTTTAAAAATACCACTTTGTTGTCCTTTTTAACATACGCGGGGTTTTTGGGGTCCCGTTAAAATTTGTTTTTTTAAACAAATTTTGTTCAAAACGTTTTAGTTTCTTCTTTAGGGATGATAATTGCCAAAGTTGAACGATCTTCTGAAATCGATAGGAAGATCTTTTTTTTTCGAAACTTTGCTCCAGATACGCGTCACCCACCAACTGATAACTGTGAGGGGGCCCCTGGTCTTGGAAATGATGAGATAAAGGAAAGAAAGAGCATGTCGCCCCGAAAATTTTTACAAAAAAGTTTTTTCCATAGTGCTTCGCAAATCATCGGTGAATAAATTAAAACGAGGCAGAAAACGAACCCTGCGGAGAACACATGAAATATTTTTTTGCAAAAACGCGCTGGGGTCTATTAGTTAAAAATTCAAAAACCCAAAGAACAAGTTGGTTGTCTAGTAAAATTTTTGAAAATTTTTTTACAGGTTTTGAGACTGCATTGTTTTAAAAAGCGAATTAAGCAAAAAACGTATTCGGGCAGAAGTGGGTTTTTAATCCCTTACAACTTCTAAAAATGAACATTGGGGCATCACGACAATCACCTGTCCTGTGGGCAACTGGGGGATCAAGAATTTTCTTGTGCGGAAAAAATGAGAATTTACTATCTTTTCACTTTTTCATTAAAGAATGTGGAGCTAGGGGTCAAAAATGTTGGGCCCAAGGATTGGGTTTTTTTTGGAAAAGTATTACTAGTGTGTGTGAGTGTATTTTATGTGCCGGCGTTTTTGCCCCCACTGCACACACAAAAAGGGTGTGTTTTTGGGGGGGTGCGTTTTGGTTCGGTTTGTGTGATGGTGTTGTGTTTTTTGTTTTGTGTGTTTTTGTGTTGTTGTGTGGGTGTGTGTGTGTGTGTGTGTGTGTGTTGTGTTCAGCCCCAGGTAGATGAGGAAGGGAGTGGTGTCGGAGATTGCGGGAAGTAGCCAAGAGGCGGGGGGGGATCCGGGTACCCCTGTGTCAAAAACCCCGGGATACAGTACACTGCCCGCCCAAAACCTGCCCTTGTCCCCCATGGGGGTTCCACTTGGAGGGGTGAGGAGGAAGAGAACTTGAACTCGAAAAAATTTTAATTGTACTTTTGGCCTGGGCCCACAATACACAAAAAGAGTGGGGGAGGGGGGCCCAAATGAAAAGAACAGCGATTTCCCAAAAAAAAATTAATACGAATTGATAAAAAAACATTTGAAACGCCATGTACCTACCTCTTCCCCTGTCAGCAGGGGGGGTTATACTTTGTACCCTTTGGTACATTTAAATCATTCCATTTTTGATCACCAGGCATAAACTAGCAAATGAGTATCAGAAAATAATTATCATGTGACAAAAATCTAACTTACTAGAAAACAGTCAAAGTTGTCAAGGTTTTTTAAAAAAATAAATGATTTATAATCCTTCGTACGTTGATGATTAACGAACTGACCGTTCTTTTAGCTTTTCAATATCCTCCTGGTTTAAAAATAGTCAGCAAAACTTAGATTCTCCTTAAAAATTTTAGTTTTAAAAGTTTGTTGTAACGTTGGGTAACAGAAAACCTTTACTGGATAAAATTTCTCATTTACGGATAAGACATTTTACAGCAACTTTCGCTTTTTAAAAAGTTCATTTTAAAGGGAAACACAAACTTAATAAAAAGACAAAAAATACAAAAGCACCAAAAGCCCGAATAAATATCATTTGTCCTTTGATTGGTAGCAGAAACACATATCTGGATAAAATATATTCTGGTGAATTTTTTGGGTCTGGGAGCACTTTAAAGGGAAAATAAAAAGATCATTATTAAGGATGTTTTTTTTCCTAGATCGTCATATGCATGCAAAAAAACAAAACTTGTTTATTTTCAACTGTTTTTGCAAAAAAGGGCAGTTTTTTTTTTCGAACCGTTTTTCCCTTTTCTAATGTTTTGTTATTTTGAGGGGAACATTGTTTTTTATTGTGTACTGGCAACACGAAAGCAAAACAATCAAAACCCAAAAAATATTGATCTTTTTCAAAAAATGGTTTAAAATGATGATAAGGGGGTATCTGTCGCAAACCCTTTAAACAGTCCCGTCCCTTTTGAATTAATATCGACAAAATCTCTTTTTAAATGTGGCTAAGAAATTTGAGGCCAAACAAAGTTAAAAGCAGTTTAGATAAAAATTCTCTTACTTTTGAAACCAAAATTTTTTCCAGTTTTTCTAATTCTTAAAAATTTATAAAATTTTCGAGGTAAATGTTTATATTCATTCAAAAAGTTTCACTATCACCCCCAGGCCATAAATTCAATTAAAAGATATTGCCAGGTCTCCATATACCTTCTGTTTGGGGTCTAATTTGGGAAAACCAAGAACTTTTTTCAAGCCATACTTTTTCTATATGTCCAAAACTGTTGAATCCCCATATTTCAGTGGAAAAGCAATTTGACTGTTTCTTTCCTCAAAAATTTTGAAAAAGTGTTTGGTGTCATTTCTTTATACTTTTTAAAAAATTTTTTTCAAATGTTTACGCCTTTTTCCCCTTTTGTTGTCAGATGCTGTTCTTTTGGACTAACCCCTTTTGTAAAATTTTATCCAAATAAACAATAATCATTTTCAACTTCCCGTCGGGTTTCCTTTGGAACCATTTCTCAAGCTTTCTAGCATCCCCCCTTTTATATACCTTCTTAGTTTTTTCTATATTCAATTTTGTTTTAAAACTTCACAAAATGTTTTAGGGTGTTTTAACGGATTCTGGGACCACATGTGTTGTTGAACCAAAAACTACATATCTGCGAAAAACCCTTCATGCTGCATGAACAAAAAACAAAAAATGTTTAGCTTTGTAGATTTTATAAGGCTTTTGTTCATTAACATGATAAAAAATTTTACATGATTCAAGTCAGGGGGTGAAAGGACATTTTTGGGAGCAATATTACTATGTATAAATATTAATAATTGGGGTCCGTGCAAAATTTTTAAACAACAAAGATGTTTTAAACACACTCAGGGTAAACAAGGGTTGTACTCATTCCAAATTATTTTCCCCTGTTTTTAAAAAACATTTGGGTAAACTTATCTTTGGGGCAACGATAAACATGGAGTGCAACTATATCCCGGGTACTGAACCTTATCCACTTTTTGCGATGATGTGCTTTGGTTTCATTTGTACTGTCGCGCAAATGGGTCAGAGTATCCTCACTCAGTCCACCTGTCAGTGCCTGTTCATAAAATGACTGTATTAACACTTTTGCTCCGTTTTTTGTTTTCCCCTATGTCCCAAAAACACCCCAACTCACTTGTAAAACCTTTCACTGTCTTGTCTTCTATTCATTTTGTTCAATATTCTTTGTTTAGCAATAGTCCACATTGTTTTTTGTTGTTTGTAACATGTCATGAAAATTCGGCTGTTTTTTGCTCATATTTAGAGGGTTTCATGCACATTTACCTGGGGACCCTTGGGCCCCTTGACTGTCTGTAGTTTATTTGTCACCTTTGTATTTCTAGAATTATTTTTTGGGTGTCCTTCCATAACACTTTGTTGTTTTGGACCTGTTTCCTGACCACATCACATTTTGGGATGCTTCCTGGGGGTACAGGGACGGCTTTCTTGTTGGGGGTTGGGCCAAACCTGGAGTGGGTCAGGTCCAGGTCCCCTTCGCTTCTCTTGCATCGCTTGGGTATTTTGTTTGATTTCCCGTCCTTTGCCTTTTTCCATGATTGTATGGCTGTGGGTTTGCGGGCCCTTTTGGGGAAAAGACTCTGTACTGTATCACATTGTCCTCTCCAACATTTTCCCCCTTTGCCCCCCCCCTTGATGACGTATGGAGAAATGAAGTCTTGCTTTAATTGGGGCCTTTTAAATCCAGCTTCAATTCAGTAGTACCCTTCCTGTTCGGCTTGAGTTGAGACCCCTGTCCTTGTGCGGCTGCCCTTATGACCCGGCTGCTCCTTGTCCCGACATGCAGCTTTCCCCCCTGAATAGGCAATCTTGCCCTGCCCCCCGGGGAAAAAACCCCAAAAATTTTTGTGTTTAATTAAAAGGGTATATATTTCTTATTTCACCCAAAAAATATATTTTTTTAAAAAAAAAAATAAAAATTTTTCTCTTTTATTTTATGAAGGGGGTCTGAAATTTAAAGGGTCAAAATTATTTTACGCCTTTTTTGCCCCCTAAAAAAGGGAATGGCACAGGATGCCACAACCCTCAGGTTTTGAGTGTTTACCCAAAAATATTTTCCCCAATGAAAACCTTTAGATTGGGTGCTTTTATTCTTTTTAGGGATTCTAGCCCTCCAGCATTAAACCAGTAATCATTGAGGTTTTTCTTCCTCACAATGTTTTGGGGTTCACCCCACCCTTTCCCACTGGCTGAATTGAGGAATGGGATTTAAAATTTCAGATCTAACTTTTCATCCATTATCATCCCCTTACATTGAGGGTTTCTCATTTGAATCTCCCTCAAAAAGGTGAAAAAATTCTGTGGAAATTTCAGAATTCTTTGACTTGATTTTTTCCTGTGTTTAAATCCTTTCTTGTTTATTTCAGGAACACAATATCCGCCAAACTTTACATTTCTGTAAAGGACAACACGTGTCTTGGGGGTGGGTTACACTTTAAAATTTTTTAAATTTTTTTGGTAAAAACTTTTTTTTTTAAAAAAAAACCAAAAAAAAAGTTTTCCCCCCTTTTCAACAGGGAATCTGCCCCACCCGAGAGGACGTGACCACACAGAAAATATTGTTTCCCTTTTTTTAGTTTTGTAAAATTTTTGTAAAAATTTAAAAATCAGTAACCCCGACCTTTTTCCAAACAGTCTGTCAACACCAATACCTTCCCCTTTCATTATAGTATTAGTTGTCACCTCTGTTCGGGGGACAAAGGAGAATGCCCCGTGGGTCAGTCAGTCGTGGTGGAACTGCAGCGTGACGGGTGTAGGGCCCAAACCGGAGCGGCAGTCCGTTGCAGGTGTTCATGTGAAGGCAGAAATTTTCTGATGGGGTGACTCCATCCCCGATGTCTGCGTGCTCGTCGTCTCCCCCCCTGCTCCCCTCCTGCCTTTTGTTTGTGGCACCCGGTAGTGGCTCCCAACTGCTGCGGGCTGCTGCCAGGCTTAAGGCCTGCTGAGCAATGCCCCCCACCTTCGGTCCCGCTTGCACAACTTTGTATCAAAGTATTGGCCTTCCCCGTTGTTGGGCTGGGGGCAAGCTCAACCGTACGAAGTTTTAGGCGTCGCCGTATGCATGCTGGTGAAATGGCCAAGCCGCGCAACGTTCTCTTTGGGGAAGGGCAAACATGCTGAGTGTTCCTGCCCCTTTTTAGGGTTCTTGCTGGGGGAAAATGGTCCGATGGGTCCTTTTGGGCACGTTGGGGGAAAGGGGTTTAGCCTGCGTTCTTGTTTGGGGATTAATCCAGCTCTCGTACCGTACGTAATGTGTCAGCCGCAGGCTTTATACCTAGGGGCTTTATCTTTATGGTAGCATGCAGTTTTTCCCAACTCTCTTTGAAGATGAGCCCTTGCTTTCTGAGCCTTGCCAATTTGGATTTAGCTCGGTGTCCAGGCTGGGCTTGGAGTGGGAGAGCCAAAATACGTGAAATTTTCCACGAGTGAGGAATCTGTCCGATGGGGAGGATGGGGCAGAGCTGACATTTGGCCCCGGATGTTCGTCTTTTGATGCTGATCTCAGGGCCCAAATCAGTGCAGGCATTGCAAAGCAGTTGATGAGTTCTTGGAGGGCACCTCAGGGGGGCTGTCAAAGGGGGCGTCTCGGTGAACAGCATCTCACGTATGAGGCTCTGTGACCTTTGACTTTTTCACGAAGGCTGCGAGGGTTTAACAGGCTCGTATTTTGGTTGGGAGGTAGACCCGACTTCAGATTTTTAAAGGGCGTAGCATAACAGCAGCGAGAAAAAGGTGGAATAGCGTCGGAGCGAGGCACGCCTTGCTTAACCCGTCTTGATGGGAAAAGGGCCGAGGAGGAGCCATCGTGCTGGACGGTGCCTTTCATATTCTCATGAAAGGAAATGATCATCCTCAGGAGCTTGGGGGGACATCCAATTCTCTGCAGGAGTGTGAACAGCCCTGCCCTGCTGACCAAGTCGAACGCCTTGGTCAGCAATGAAGGCGATGTACAAGGGACGTCTCTGCTCACAACACTTCTCTTGCAGCTGTCTCTGTCACTATACACCACCTAACCAAAAACTAAAAAGATGCTGTCACTCATACCATAGATATACATGTAAATCACAAGCGATTTGGTACACTCCATCACTGTTTACATCCGGAAGTCCCCCCCCCAAGGAGAGAGAGAGAGGGGGAGAGAGAGGGGAGAGAGAGAACTTGAACTCTGAAATGGTTTATAGTATCCCAGCCATAGGCCATAATACAACAGGGGGGGGGGGGGGGGGGGGACGGGTATAGTAATACAGTAACATGTTGATTGTTGATAGATTTTAAACATACAATAATCCAAACTTAGGAATAGAAAAACTGACATGGAACATTGAAAACAAAATCACTCAAAGATCAAGACATTCATTCATTTCATTTTGTTTATAGCCCTACCGAGCTAAAAAGCACGAAAGCTATATCAGGGCTGTCACCTCATTTAGTTTCAGTGGCTCCAGTAACTTTCACTTCAAGTTCAAAACCAACACCTCCTGAAACCTTTAAATATCTAACATTGTCCTTTTGGAAAAAAAAAACCCATTTCATTCCTTAGGGCTGATAAACCACACTCACTTATCTCCAAGATCAGACTAATGCGCTCCCTTGTCATATCCATATTTCTGTATGCCTGTGAATCATGGACCCTGACAGCAGATTTGGAGAGAAGAGTACAGGCGGTGGAGATGAGATGCTTTCGGAGACTCCTTGGCATCTCCTACAAAGACCACATACGCAACGAAAGCGTGCATAACAGAATCCAGCAAACCATTGGACCCTACAGAACCTTCTAACGATCGTGAAAAAGCGTAAACTTAAATGGTATGGGCATGTCACAAGATCCAAAGGACTTGCAAAGACAGTTTTACAAGGCACTGTCCAAGGAGGAAGAAGAAGAGGCAGACCAAGGAAGAGCTGGGAGGATAACATCAGCGAATGGACAGGCCTAGAACTCAACAAAACCCTGAGAAAGGCAGAACAGAGAGAGGAATGAAGGGAACTGGTTGTTGAGTCTTTGAGGGTGCCCCCAGGTCGTCAGACTACGGGACAGATAGATAGATAGATAGATAAACCAGGCTGTAATGAGGACGCCAGCCATCTCAATTGATCATCCCCAGATTACAAAAAAGGCCTAAAAAAACTATAACAAACGTTTTAAAGTACCAAATATATATATATATATATATATTATATATATATTATATATATATATATATATTTATATATATATTATATATATAATATATATATATATATAAAGCGCCACATGGGCAAATAACACTGCAGAATGGACATCCTGTGCCCACCCCAGCGTTTAAATATCACTACCTGGCTGCCAGAACAAAAGAACACAGGTAAAATGTCATATAATGAAAACATAATATTTTTTGAAAGATTTGCTGGGGAAAAAGGCAGGAGAATGGACCGGGAAGGCAGAAAATAAGCAAGAGAGATGATAGAAAGGTAAGGAGAAAGACAAAGAGAACTCTGAACTCTGAACTCTGAAATGATTTAATGTACATTGGCCTTGGACCACAATACATTTGTTAGGCTTGGGGTGGAACAATGGTTCATTCATATCATTGGCAAAGCAAATGCACAAAAAAGTAATGATTTATGACAGATTAAAGAAGGAAAACACAAACATATACATAGCCAAATCATGCAAAAAGATTATGTCATTGACAATTTATGACTGAATAAAGAAGAAAAGCACCATTTATTCTATTTCTTGGTTATAAACCTTAAATCAATCATAACCCAATCTTAGAAAGAAGATGTTGTCTAAGAAAATCATTCATATGAGTATATCAAATCGTAGCGCTTTTTCAATAAAGCATTTGAGCCAACATTGTTTTCTTTTGCTAATAGAATAAAAAATATATCTAGACAAACTATGTTTGTACTCATCATTTCTTACGTTGAACATATCTGGCAATGGTACATTGATACGTTTGCTTAAAAACTTTTCTCTTAAGTTTGAGTACATGTAACATTCCAAAAGAAAGTGGGCTTCATTTTCAATTTTCGTTTTACAAAATGGACATAATTTATATTTATTGATATTATCACTATATCTATACACATTACTGTTAAGAGGTAAAACATTAAATCTTGCTTGTGTAATTGCTACATGAAAGCAGTAGACATCTATAGTGTTTAAATACTGCTCTTTTACAAAAATACTTTTAAACGATCTATACACCTCTCTTTATCTAATACAGTCCCATCCCATTCTTGAATAAACATATCCTCTAATCTTTGTTTGAACATACCTTAGAAAACTTTTACATCCCCGACACTTTGCTGCATCCAAACAATGTTAAAACTTGTTTCACACAAAATTTCTCTTATTTTTGAAATCCAGCAATATTTACCACTGCTGTCTAGCTCTAACTGCATGCAGTAAGCATAATATGGTATTCTACTTTGATCCATTTGCAATAGTTTGAACCAAATACTTGATGGTGCTTGGACAGGAGTTGATATAAAGTGGATATCTGCCTAAATTGCCATAAACCATCTTATTGGGGTATTCTTACAGGTACTCCTAAAAATCTTTTGCATGCCATCAAATGAATTTTCTCAATATGCTCTAGTCTATTTGTTCCCCATATTTCCAATGAATACAACAATATTGGCTGAATCTTAGTGTCGAAAATCTTGAAAAAAAGTTCTAACGTTCATTTCTTGAAACCTATGAAAGATTTTGTTCACCTGAACCACTGCCTTCTTTCCTTTAGTAACTAAATGTTCTGTACCCAACTTGCAGCTCATCTTTGTTGTAAAACTAAAACCTAGATAGCAATACTGATTCACAACTTCTAACCGAATACCATTGTAATACCATTGTTCCTGTTTTGAAAGAAATCCCCCTTTCCTAAATACCATTACTTTAGTTTTATTGATATTAACATTTAACTGAAGATCATTACAGCAGTCTTTCAAAATGTTTAATTGATGTTGCAAACCTCCCGGGGTTGTTGAAAATAGGGCAACATCATCTGCAAACACCAGAATAAAATATCCATAATATTAGGTAATAGCTGTACTCCATGTTTGCCTTTTTCGTTCATATCATTTGCTAGCTGGTTAATTAATATTGAAAACAATGAAGAACTTAAAACACAACCTTGTCTGACTCCTAATGGACATTCAAAAAACTCTTGAAAATTGGCTATCTATTCGTATACATGAAAGTAATTACCTATACATAGCTGATAATGAAACAAAGAATTTTCCTTATACCCCCTGGCTTTTGATACAGTTCAAAAGTTTCTCATGTCTAACCGATTCAAAGGCTTTTTTGAAGTCCACAAAAGCAACATAAAGTTTTTAGCCTTTCTTGGACATGCACTTTTGGACAATTGAATATAGATTAAAGATCTGATCTACTGTAGAATACCCTTTTCTAAATCCTGCTTGGTTTTCACAGATCATATGATTACTTTCTAGCCATGAATATAATCTAGTGTTTAATATAGAAGTATAGTATTTAAATAAGATCCTCAGTAATGAGACACCTCTATAGTTATCTACAAGCTCCGGATCCCCTTTTTTATATATTGGAATAATAATTGGCTTTGGACCAAAGCAGTGGATATATCACCTTTATTGAGATGGCATTACAAAGTTTGATTATAAACTGTCTGACTTCACTGCTTCCATTTTTTAACATTTCTGCAGTGATTCCATCAATTCCACATGCCTTGCCAGACTTCAGTTTATAAATAGCTGAATTTATTTCTTCTTCTGTGATCTCTCTATTTAATTCATGGTCATTTTCTTCTAACGTATTTACTTCTGTGTGCATGCAGTTATTAGATACAGCTTCATTGCTTTGAAAAACCTCCTTGAAATAGTTAACCCACTCTGTAGATTTTATGCTGTTTGTCATTCTATCTTTATTAACACATCCCATACTTCGAAGCTCTTTTCAGAACAGAGCTGAATTTGAACTATTGTTTGCCAGAGATTCTACCTTTTTTCTTCTATATGTGTGGCATTTGGTCTTTAATAACTGTCTATATTTTTTCCGTGCTGTAACATAGATTTGTCTGTCGTTTTCATTTTTTGTTTTCCTAAATAAATTCAAGGCTCTTCTGGTCTCTTTTTTACCCTGGCGACAATCATCATTGAACCATCTTGAGAGTTTATTCTGACAGGTATGACGTCTAGTGAGTATACACCTACTAGCCTCATTCAGACATTGTGTAAATTGCTCGAGCATCATCTATGTCACTGTCAAGTAGGTATAATGCACTTACAATTCTATTCTGCATGGTATGGCTGTTAAGTGTTTCAATAAATTCTTCCTTTTTATCATCTTTCCAGACAATTTTTTCCACATCACTATTTTCTTCTTTGTCTGATTGTTCAACATTTTGTTTGGTCACATCTGGTTTCAAGTCAATCCTCATAACAACAGGTAGATGATCTGACTCTGTAGTACTTTTTATGTCTACAGCTACAATATCAACAGATGCATACAATTCACAAGACATGTTATAATAGTCAACTATGCTGGCTCCTGACGATGAAATAATGTGTACCCATCATCAAAGTCATGTTGACACAGACCATTTAAATTTACGCAATTAAACATATTACAGATTTCAAGCAGCTGATTGCCAAACACATTTGTTTGTTTGTCTATTGAATTTCTAGAATAATCATTTGCAACATCTACTGTATTTAACTCCCAATCAAATTCATCATCAGAAAAATAAATGTTTTCACATGCTGTTCTTGTATTCAAATCACCAGTTAATAGAACATAAAAATCATCAATCGATTTCTGCAAGTCCAATATACACTGTTCTATCATTTCCATGCCATAACCATTTTGGTGATGATTCCAAAATATAGAATCATATGGGGGTATATAAGTACAAATTAGCAGTACATCTTTATTAGTTTGTAACAGATCCTTTTGGATGTTAAGCACAGCCATATCATTATATATTACATCAACCTTTTCAACATAGCAGGCATACTTTTTCTTTACCATCACTATCACTCCTCCAGAATATCGGCCCTGATGCGACAGTTTTTTGGCCTTTGATGTAAATAGGACAAAATCACTGAATAGTAGTGATTCAAAATCAAAATTTACAAAGGTTTCTGTTAAACATATAAAATCATGAGACAAAATGAAATTAAAATCATTATTTTCTAACTTTTGTAATAAGCCATTAACATTATAGTTTAGAAAATTAATATGTTGTTTATCTACAGTATTTACAAACATTGTCTGCTTCTCTTTGGATTTATTAACAGAGCCAGAAAATAGGGTTTCATTACTTTTAAATGTAGGTAATCTTCCTGTGGCCCGGCCAATGTCCTATTTCTTGGAGACAGAGGCTCTAGAATTAGCAGGCTTTCTTTTCTCACGCGAGGCCACTTCGCTCTCATGGGAATGTTCCCCATTGACACTCTCCTGAGAGAGTCCAGGATGCTGGATTGGCTAACTGACCTGCGTGTCTCTACGTGCGTGCTTTGAGCTTCTGTATGCTTCTGAGAGGCAGCATGCCTTGGAGGCCTGGGCTGCCTCCCTGCTCCTGTTGTCTGGGCATACACAGGCTTACAGATCCTGCTTTTTCTGCTCTGTCACCTCAACCTTCCTCTGAGAGTCGGCATTTTTACTTCTGCTGGTGCCTGACTGTTTATGGATGCTTTACCATCTTTTCCTCTACCGTTTTTTAATTGTGAGACCTCGCTGTCACCATGTTTCTGGGCTCTTCATACTGCTGTTTGGTCTACATGTCAGTCGGTCTGTCAAGTTGCTATCAGTCAGTTCTATGAGTCTCATTAACCTTTGTTATGTCTTGTTCACCGTCTGTAGTGTTCAGTCTATGTTCATGACTGTCAGACCATGTTGGTGCAAGGTTTCCTTGTCACACCTCATTTTTACTTCAGTTTCATCATCTGTACTTTTGTCATCATCTTTCTGTGCTTCATTCCTGGGTGATGAAGAAAAGCTATTGTCTTTCTCTACAATGTTTTCCTCATTTTCATCACTTTCACACCTGTCTGTACTTTTCTTTGAGTCATTGTGACTGTTATAACACTCCCCAGCAGCCTCACACACTGTATGTATGCCAGGTTCTTATATATTCTTGCTTTGATCTTGACGACTAGGTGTCCTGCTCTCAGAATACTGTTCTAGTCTATCACCAGTTGCTCTGGTCTCTTTGTAGCACTAGTCTTTAAAAACACAAACCGTTTCTGCTGAGGTGATGGAAAGTCATTTTACTCCTAACTGTATGATTGAGGGGCTGGAACAACTGGACTCCTGTCAGATTCATCATGGAAAATTCTTTGCTGATTCCTGGTATGAACAGAGTCCCTGGAATTGGTGGATCTTCTGTACTCTGTATTGCTCCTTGAGACAGTATTATCCACGTTTCTGTTGAAAGGCCTTGCCTGAGTATGGTTGCCACTGACGTCTGACACTTGGTGGATGAACTTCAAACTTGTCATCCTTTGGTTGAATGGAGATGACCTGGAGAGTCTGTCTGGCTGGCTCTTGCTCGTGCTTCCAGTTGACTGTTTGTTGAACCAGCCTCTGTCACGTCCTTTCTGTCTGGGTGTGTTGTAGATGTGGCCAGTCTTCTGTTTCCTGAGTGGAACTTGCTGTATTTCATTCCTTTTCAGGAAGCCTTGGTCTTGACTCCTGTCTGTCCCTGACCTTTAATCTGCCATTGTAGAAGTAGGCGACTTTACCCTGACTGGGGTAGAAGTCAATCAGCTCCTTTTGCCATGAGGTGAGGTCAGATGCTACACTAATGTCATTTTGTCTGAGGTCATCTCTGAGATAGGAATCACCCAGCACAGCCATTTTGTCAGACCATAGGCTGAACTGCACTAGGATTGGTCGAGGGTCTCTTCCTTATTGCCGAGGTTTCCCCAGTTGGAATGCTTTGACAATGTCGTCTTGCTGCCAGTAAGTTTCTGGATTGTAGGAATTCAGAAGGTCTACAATGGCTTGTGTTGTAGAAGCCCTGTCCTTGTATCTATGTTCCTCTATGTTGAAGAACACTACATTGCACGCCTTTGCATCCTGTTCATCCACTTCCAAGTTTCTTTCAAGCTTGTCCAGTCTGTCCATTATCGGGCGCCTGTCTTCCATGAGGTCTTCAACATTCTCTCTGTTTTCTTCAACCACTTCTTTTAATTCACTCATGTCCCTTGCAAGGTGAGAAATGCTATTGTCTAACCTCTGGAATTTCTCTTCAATAGTTGATTTAATGCTGGCAGCATGCTGTTGCAGCTCTTGCTGTATGTGAGCAAATCGCCAGTCCATGAATTGCAACATATTTAAGTTAGGGGGAGAAAAACTTTCTTGTGACATCTTTAAGGTGCCTGTGCGTTACCAGTAAACAATGCCAATGTCACTGTCACCATATTGCAGTGAAACTCAGTTCTAAGACACAAGGTAGATAAAAAAAATACACGCATGTGCATCCCACACAATTGTAGTCCAGGTCAGCCAAGCAGGATGAATTCTGTTTACAGAATATTACACAAATTGTTTCTATAGTTTATCAACGATATTGAAAATTTAAATTAATTGACCAATTACTGATTTTCATCATTGCCAGTCACTTCAAACAAGGGAGTCACCAACTTCCCACATGTGTGCAAAAAATCACAACCAGATATGTCCTGTACACTTGCAAAATTCACAAAAAATTGGAGAGGCAGTAACACAACGTCCTGCCTGTACCTGAACCCATGAGCCTGAACCTGAACCCCAGAAACAAAGAGAGATAGAAAAGTGGAAATTTCTTGCACAAAATTTCCAGAAGGTGGGGGATGCTATTTATACTGAAAGAGCCCCTGGCATCCCAACGGGAGTAAGATCAAGACACATTGAAAAGAAACTACCATCATGCAGCATAAACATGCGCTTGACCCTATCTGTAAATTCAAGACATCTCGAGTGATCAACAGGAAAAATAACCAGCCAAGCTAACACAACAACCTCAACAAGAAGACCTTACATTCAGACAATACATCTCTTTCTTCTGCTAACTGAGTGCAAAAGATATCGGGTGACACTGTGCATCTGGTGAATACTTAACATCTTCGGCAACACTTGAATGGGAATTTAGTTAAATTCTCTAGGAATTTATTTATAAGATTCGAATATATATGGGACAGTCAAAGAAAAAATGTTCGTCTTTGATTACTGTTTACTGTTACTGTTAGTGGTCCCGTAACCCAACCAGGGTTGTAGGGGCGCTGCATGGTGGACGAACAGTGGACCAGCTGGCTCCACTTAGCGCGGGTCGTGGGCGAGTGCCTGGGTGACATTTGAAGTCCTTCCCTGTCCAATCACGGATGTCGTCGGCCCACTTTCTCCTCTGTCTGCCCCGTCTTCTCTTCCCCTGGACTGTTCCTTGCAGGATGGTCTTTGCAAGTCCTTCTGAGCGTGTTACGTGCCCATACCATCTGAGTTTCCTCTTTTTCCCTTTGGGCAGTGGTCTCCAAACTAGTGAGACTACCAGCACTCTTTCCAGAGCTACTTTGAAATAGCAACTCTCTCTCAAAAGCTGAGATCAGGAGTACTGTTTCATCCACTGGGATCAGCAGTGTTCCTTCAACCACTGAAATGAGCCACACATATTCACCCTCTGAGGCCAGTAGACTTCCATCAAATATCGAAACCAGCACAACTTTTGTGCCAGCTCAGATGAGCAGCACTCTTTCCTCTACCAAGACCAGCAGCACTCCTTCAACTACTACGACCAGTAGCACTCCTTCAACTACTACAACCAGTAGCACTCCTTCAACTACTACAACCAGCAGCACTCCTTCAACTACTACAACCAGCAGCCACTCCACTCTTCAAAACTACTACACAGCAGCCAGCACTTCCTTCAAACTACTAGAAACCAGCGCACTCCTTCAACTACAGGAACACCTAGTAAGCACTCCTCACTACAGAAACCAGTGGCACTCCTTCATACTACTACAACCAGTAGCACTCCTGCAACTACAGGAAACCAGTGGCCACTCCATCAAAACTACTAGACCTAGTGGCACTCCTTCAACTACTACAACCAGTAGCACTCCTTCAACTACTACAACCAGCAGCAATCCTTCAACTACAGAAACCAGGTTTAGCTCTCCTTCCAACTACTTTGACCAGAGCACTCCTTCAACTACAGAAGAACTAGTAGCAATCCTACAACTACAGAAACCGGTTAGTGCTCTCCTTAACTCTAGACCAGTAGCACTCCTTCAACTACAGAAACAGTAGCATCTTCTACTACAGAAAAAACCAGTTAGCACTCCTTCAAAACTACAGAAACCAGTAGTAGCACTCTTCAACTCTACGTCAGTAGCACTCCTTCAACACTACGACCATAGCACTCTTCAACTAAGAAACCAGTTAGTGCTCCTTCAACTACAGAAGAAACCAAGTAGCACTCCTTCACTACAGAAACAGCAAGCACTCTTCAACCTCAGAAACAGTGCACTCCTTCAACTACAGGAAAACCCAGTAGCTCTCCTTCAACTTCTACGACAGAGTTAGCATGTAGCACTCCAAACTCAGAAACCAGTAGCACTCCTTCAACTACAAGACCTAGGAGTAGCTCTCCTTCAACTACTACGCCAGTTATAGTTAGCACTTTTCAACTACAGCAAGGAAACCAAGTTAAGCTCTCCTTCAAATTCATGAAACCTGTAGTTAGACTCTCCTTACTACAGGAAGAAACCAGTTATAGTAGCACATCCTTCAACTACAGAAACCAGTAGTGCTCCTTAACTACCGACCGAACAGTAGAGTAGCTCTCCTTCAAATACAGAAGAAAACCAGTGAGTTAGTGATCCTTCAACTAATGAAAACGTAGCACTCCTTCAATCTACAGAAACAGTAGCACTCCTTCACACCGAAAAAACCGGTAGTCTCCTATCACCTACTATGACCAGTAGCACTAAATACAGAAACCCAGTAGCAAGTTTTTTTTTTTTTTTTTTTTTTTTTTTTTTTTTTTTGCACTCCTTCAACTACTATGACCAGTAGCACTCCTTCAACTACAGAAAAACCAGTTAGCACTCCTTCAACTACAGCAACCAAGTAGCTCTCCAAATACAGAAACGTTGCACTCCTTCAACTCAGAAACAGTAGCTCTCCTTCAACTACTTATGACCAGTAGCAACTCCTTCAACTACAGAAAATCCAGTAAGCAATCCATTCAACTACTGAAAACCAGTTGCACTCCTTCAACTCCAGATAAGAACCAGTAGGCAATCCTTCTAAACTACAGAATCCGTAGCAAAGAGTTGCACTCCCTACAACTACAGGAAACCACAGTTGGGTGCCTCCTTCAACTACAGAAACCAGTATTAAAAAAAATAGCACTCCTTCAACTACAGAAACCTGTCAGTAGGCACTCTTCAACTACAGATAACCAGAAGCACTCCTTCAACTTACAAAACCAGTAGTGTACTCCTTCATCTACAGAAAAACCAGTAGTAGCACTCCTGCTAACTTACAGAAAACCAGTAGCTCTCCTTCAAATACTACGATCAGTAGTAGCACTCAACTACAGAAACCAGTAAGCATCCTTAATACAGAAACCAGTAGCTCCTCCTTCAAACTACTACGATCAGTCGCACTCCTTCAAACTCAGAAAACAGTCGAACTCCAACTACAGAAACCAGTAGCACTCCTTCAACTACAGAAACCAGTAGCACTCCTTCAACTACAGAAACCAGTAGCACTCCTTCAACTACAGAAACCAGTAGCACTCCTTCAACTACAGAAACCAGTAGCACTCCTTCAACTACAGAAACCAGTAGCACTCCTTCAACTACAGAAACCAGTAGCACTCCTTCAACTCCTACGACCAGTAGCACTCCTTCAACTACTACGACCAGCAGCACTCCTTCAACTACTACGACCAGCAGCACTCCTTCATCTACTACGACCAGTAGCACTCCTTCATACTACTGAAGACCAGTAGCACTCTGTCCAACTCCTTACGACAGTAGCACTCCCTTCAACTACTACGTCCTGGGCAGCACTCTTTTCAACTCTACGGACCAGTAGCACTCCACTACTACGACCTGCAGCACTCCTTTTCAACTACAGAACACCAGTAGCACTCTCTCCAACTACTACGACCAGCTGTAGCACTCTTTCAATACTACGACCAGTAAGGGACTGGTACTTTTTTTTTCCTTATCTCTCTGTGCTATACTGCACAGTCCATCCGTGGTATGCCTGATCAAAAATGAGTTGCAAGATTTTTTGTCCACCCCCTCATACTGGTTGATGGTAATTTAATTCTATGCCTTTTGACAATATTAGCTTCTTTAGCATCAAGATATGGAATCAAGAAATTTAGCAAGTTAAATAAAATGTTTGTAGAAATAATTTATCTTCAAAGCGTTCCTATATTTTTTCTTTCGGTATTACATATGGGTCGGGATTTCTCAGATGGTCGGAGCACTCGCTTTCCCCCAGCCCAGTAAGCAGTCGTCGAGCGTGGTTTACCAGTTGGAAGGGTTGACGTTTTTTTGCGGCCCGCCTCGCCGTTGGCCTTCTCAGTTCAATTCCCAGTTCACCCAGCTGTAAAATGGTTACATGGCCTCTTTAGGTGTCAGGGAAGGTAAAGCAGCGAGGGAGAGGGATGGCGCCGCCTCAATATGATGGCCCTAGAGATGAGGGAGGTCTCAGACGCCTCGCTCCCTACGACCTTATAGGTTTTATGGGAACACCCTTTACCCTTTACCTTTTACATTTCGTTGTGTATAAAAGTAGAAAGACATTTTTATCTTCAATGCGATGGCTATAATTATTTTTTCTGTATAAATGATGACTGTAAATTGTAGAAAATTTATTATCTTCAAAGCGATCCTATATTATTTCTTTCAGTATAAATATGACTGTAAAGGTAGAAATAATTATCTTCAAAGCGATCCTATATTATTTCTTTCAGTATTAATATGACTGTAAATGTAGAAATAATTATCTTCAAAGCGATCCTATATTATTTCTTTCAGTATAAATATGACTGTAAATGTAGAAATAATTATCTTCAAAGCGATCCTATATTATTTCTTTCAGTATATATATGACTGTTAAATTTTGTTAGAATTATAGGGAATAAGAATTGAAAGAAGATAGGGAAATAAATAGAAAGATAGAATTATCGTTCAAAGCAGCGGGGATCCTATATTATTTCTTTCAGTATAAATAATGACTGTAAATGTAGAAGTAGAATAATTGATCTTCAAAGAGATCCTATATTATTTCTTTCAGTATGACTGTAAATGTAGAAATAATTATCTTCAAAGCGATCCTATATTATTTCTTTCAGTATAAATATGACTGTAAATGTAGAAATAATTATCTTCAAAGCGATCCTATATTATTTCTTTCAGTATAAATATGACTGTAAATGTAGAAATAATTATCTTCAAAGCGATCCTATATTATTTCTTTCAGTATAAATATGACTGTAAATGTAGAAATAATTATCTTCAAAGCGGTCCTATATTATTTCTTTCAGTATAAATATGACTATAAATGTTGCTCGCATGACACAAGTGCACGTACAGGTGTGCTGACAATTGCCAGCTTGGGTAGAGATGCTGCGTGCGTGCGAGCAACATATGCACGCATGCAGGCGTAGGTGTGTGCGCGCGCATGTGCGCGTGTGTGTATGTGTGTAGTTGCATGAGTAAAATATTTGGTGATTCTATTCTTGCTCTTTGATTATTATTCCCCTTGTCATGCTATAGACAATAAAAAATTATTCTCTCTCTCTCTCTCTTCTTCTCTCTCTCTATCTCTCCTTCTCTCTCTTCTCTCTCTCTCTCTCTCTCTCTCTCTCTCTTCTCTCTCTCTCTCTCTCTCTCTCTCTCTCTCTCTATCTCTCTCTCTGAGGAAGAGAGTGAGAGAGAGACTATCAGAAATTCAGCAAAAATTAATTGTCGTTAAGTTCACAACAAGACTTATATGACACGATGCATATGCATTAAATTCTAAAAGAGGGAGAGTAAGGAAATCGATGCAATCTGTGATTGTACTAACAAACACAGTCAATTCTTTTAAATTGATTCTGCAAGACAGACTATTACCCTTCCAAATTTCAAAATGCTACATCCATAAAATTTCTTTTCCCTCCACCTGATCCATCTTGGATCTGCAAAACACAGCCTTTGCCTACCACCCAAACCTGTCTGAACTTCCATCAATCTTTTCTTCTACTTTCTTAGGCAAAATCGCAAACATAGCTCCTGACTGGATCTATACATACTTCCAGCCTGATCTTCCTGATTACTCAGTTCCTGGCACTCCTCTCCTTTCTTTTTTTTTCATCACAATTAAACAAGAAATTTAAGACAAATCTGAAAGAACTGATATTAAATCATGCGATCTTGTTCCCATACTGCTCCTCAATGCTTCCTTAACTTGTACTACATGTCTGGTTTGTCCGGGTTTATTTGTTTTTTATTCTTCATATATTTTGTTTTTAACATGTATCAAATTGTATTTTGATGCTTTTATTGTCAGTTTCCTTGATTTTTTTGTGAGGGGCAGGATGACAATAAGTGGTATAAACTTAATCTTTTACCCTCAATAAAGATCATTTTGACTTGACTTGACTTGACCAAAATAGTTAACTTATCACTTCTTTCAGGAAATTTTCCATCAGCTCTCAAAACCGCAATTGTCAGACCTCTACTCAAAAAGCATTACCTTGATCCGAACATTCTGAAAAACTATAGACCTTTCTCAAACTTACCTTTTGTCTCTCAAGTACTCGAAAAAGTAGTTCTGAAACTGTTTAACAACACATTCATTCCAACAATCCGCCTTCCCCCTTTTCAGTTGCCTTTTGTCTGCTCCAACAACAGTACCAAAACCACCCTAGTCCACCTTAGATACGCTTCTACTCATTTCTGATAAAGAAAGTCTACCTTCTTAAGCTTCTTGGACTTGGTCTGGCAGCCTTTGAACTATTCGACCACTCCAATTTCTCATCTCTCGGCCTTCAAAATACGTTTGGTATTGTGGAACAGCACACTGGCTCAGTTCATACCTCAAAACCGCTTCCAGACCGTTAATTGTGAGGCAACATGCAATAATGCCTTCCAACTCGTATGTGGGTCCCCAGGGAATCAGTTTTGGGCCCTGTTCTCTTCACTCTCTACGCTGCTCCACTTTCAATAATTATAATAAACGCTATCAAATCGCGATCATCATTTCTATGTGATGTACTCATGGCTTCAATGCAGAGATACTTTTGAAACCGCCTTACCCGTGACAAATATGTCCCACTGCCTCCAAGATATTCAAAACTGGATGACACAGAACAACCTACAGTTAATTGCAGATAAAACTGAAGCCATGCTTCTTGGGACCAAATAAACTTTCCTCCATCTCAACAACTTTCATAGAATTTGGCAATACATCGTCGACAACACACTCTCAATGCAAAAATGTGCCACCTAGACCTGCCAGTCCTGCTATTATCAATTACAGTGTATAAGTGCAATTCGAAAGTATCTGTCTTACTGAAGCGCCATCCATGTTGTTCTATTCTATCTTTCTCTCACGTTTAGTCTTACTGCAGGTCTTTCTTTTTGGTTGGTGTCTTACAGATGGCACGGTTCGCATTATTCTGGCGCAAATAATTCCGGTGCATTACTTAGTGCTGTTTCTTTTTCTGTGTTTCTGGATTGCTGGTGTCTTTCTTGTGTTCACATTCGGGTTTTTTATGTATATGGTGAACTCCTGATTAGTGGCATGCACATTCCTTTTCTCTGAATTTTTGCATGCAGGTTAGCTTCTCGTGAAGTTCCTGATCATGTGTTTGGGTTTGCTTCATCAAGCTGAGTAGCGGACGCTTTATAGGAGGAGATCTTGCTTCAGGAGGAGAAGGAGATTCAGTCTTCGGCTGAAGGTTGCTGGTCGCGTTCCAGCTGGGCGTTGGGCGCAGCGTGTTGTTGTCTCTCTATTTGGAGAGCAGGGTGGTGCAGCACTGGAGTATTTCAGGTCTGTGAACCCGGTTTCGTTCTTCGTTGTTACGTGTGTCGTCCTGGTCAACGTCTTCCTAGAAGGTGCAGGAGTGTTGGTGTCTGGTGTGGGGTCTTGATTGGAGGAGAAGAGGGTGAGCATTCATCTTTGAGTTGGTTCTGAGCTCCCGAGATCTAGTTCTACGTTCTTCTTCGTTGTGCTGTGCTCGTCCGTTTTGTCACGTCTTTCCTGGGTGCAGGAGTGCACCTTGTTCTTTCTCGTGACAGGTGTAGGGAATGTTGTTCAGATTGAGTTCTGTGATGGTTCATTGTGCGTTGTGGTTGTTGTATTTTGTACTTGTGTTAGTGCCAGTGCTTGGATAGCTGGTTCTGGATAAATTAATGTGAATGTTTTCGAGGGAGATTTCGGATGTCTTTAGGTTTATGGAATAATTGGGCAGGCTTAAGGGTTTCTCCTTTAAGTGAACAATAGTATAGTTCTTTAATATATGTTTTTAATGCTATGTTTAGTCTTGAGAGAGTTCTCACTAGTGTTTAGGAACTGGGTATTATTAAGGTTAATAATCAATATGGGTGAGTCCTGGTGTGATTTGAGGATTTAGTGAGCAAGGTTTTGCGTAATAAAGCGGATGTATGTGGTGGTGTGGAATTATTTCTCAAACTCTTCAATAGACAGGCAATTGAATAAGAAATACTTTCATTCTCTATTTTGGTTTTACAAACAGGGGCATTGCTTTAACTATGTTTTAATTATTATAGCGGTATATTTATTGCCTAGTGGATAGAGCATTGATTCGTACTTATGTAATCTACGCAGAAAACAATATTATCGTTTTCATGATATACTTCGTTCTTTCTAAAAAAAGTTTTTAAAGTTTCTAAAGCCATTACATCTATTAAGGTCTCCAATGGCGCCAGTCCATTCCTGGGAAAACTAATCTACAAAGTCTCTGGTTTAATCTCTCTTGTCCCCCGATCGGCCGCAGCCGACAGTTAACGGAGGCTGCCGTTAGATTCCCAATACGACCCACTGAGCAGTTGGTTGCTGCCCAGTGTGGCATTACTTTTCCATCACACACAGATCTCTGGTTTTCACACTATGTGTCTGAAAATTGGTGGGGCGATGAAGGGTATGAGGATTTGCCAGTGATATATTTTTAGACCTACTAACATTGCGTGTTGTGAGGGAGGGGAAGGAAGAAATAACAGCAGGACCAGAACGCTTTTCAATGGTTGCTAGAGTGTCCAGAAAATGGCGTTTTTTGCTTTAGTAGCAGACGATTCATCTGATTAGCGAGACGTTAAATTGAATGTTATGTATTGGAAGTAGAAACATTTGAACGAGGGAATTGGTAGTGTAGTCCGATATTAACGATTTCGAGGAAGAGGAGGAAGGAAAAAAAAAAAAACATAAAAAAAAAAAAAAATAAAAAAATGCTGCAGTGTAGGGAGAAGAGTGAGCCAGAAACTTACGTGCTACACGGCACCATCCTGACCTGTGCTACACCACCACTGTGAGAAATTTGACTCCCGGCGGACCACGGCAAATAGGACACTGAAAGCGTGATGCCTTTTGACTGTTTTCTCATATGACCACACTTTTGCTTTGAAACTGCAATAGCAGGAAGAATCGAAACAGATATGCTGATAATGAAAAATAATAAGACGGAAATAAAATAGGTCTCCATCTGCCAAGTTCGGACAGGTGAGAGCAATGGGTACACCCCCCCCCCCCCCACACACACACACAACACACACACACCACACACACACACAACACACACAACACACACACACATCCTTAATTTGTGCTTTTGTGATGTGATGTGACCCTGTGCCACCATACGGACTACTTTAGAGACTACCAACATCAAAATTTTGTAGAGTTAACAGAAGTTCGGTTGTTTGTTTCGATTTTTGGTCACACTGTGCGGTGAAATGTTGTCAGTGTGACTGTCATGTTACAATATATACACTTCTGTACCATTTATACAAACATGTGGAGCACACGCGGAATTGAACTGCAGTATAAAGTCAACATGTCGAGGAAATATGACTTGTTTCAAAAGAAAAAATAGTTAAACTAAACTTTTGTTCCTGGAGACATACCATAAAACAACAGGTGCTATGGGGGACATTGTGTGACACATCCTTTGAATTTTCTATTGCACATAACTATTAGTAAAACATCAGCTGGGTTTCACTTCCTTATTCGACACCAATATGCTTGAACTATTGTCTAATCCATGCAGGATGTCGCTGGTTTATCATATATACCATATTTTTACCTGTTGAATGGTGAACAATAGGTACAATGACATAACATTGGTGACCAGACTCATGAACTTGCGCCTAATGCAAAGTACAAAAGGGACAGACTAGCTTGTGACAAAATTCAGCTTGAATAACTTGTTTGCACACAAACATTGCCTCTAGGAGTAAAGTTAGTCAGATGGAGTAGAAAAACCTGCAAAGAATAAAATCTACAGGCAGTTTAGTCTGTGGAATCAACAACATGAGGGTTTAAAGGCAGTAAAAATATTTTTAGTTCCTTATTTCTTGAGTGTAACCCTCGATTATTATACCAGAGTTTATTCATAGTAATTCGTTATTTTGGAAACACGCACGTTTTACTATTTTTCAACTAATTTCTAGCCACATATGCTTTAGGTGTTGGCAATCTTTCAGAATCCATGTGTATCATTTAAACCAGAATTTTACATATGCACTAGATATATTTATATTGGTTTAATATGATACATACGTGGGTACCTGCCCAGATATCCATGAGAGAGTGGGGGGGGGGGAGAGACAACGACAGACCCCAACAGAAGGACAGCGTGATTGATGGCAGATGAAACTAAAGACAGATTGAGAGAGACAGAGGGAGTGGAGAGGGAGAAGAAGAGGCAGAATAGACAAGACTGGGGACAGAGAGGTAGACAGAAAAGACCCCATACGAAAAAGAGACTAAGTCAGATTGGCAGAGACAAAATCATATCTCCTCAAGCAAACTGTCACCTTCTACATTATTATGCTTCAAATGATGTTTGCGTGCTAGGAGTTGAGCGGATGTATTGAGGACATTGGTTTCTGGAAAGTTCTTACGAAATATCTGCTCCGCAACTTCAACGTCTACCTGCGGAACCAATGCACTTTCGATCTGGGACTTTTCATGAGGATTCTGCTACAAGTTTGCGAGTACGATGCTTCCAGAACCCTGAAAGTGGTGAGAAACTGCGTTTATTCTTCTCATCCTATCCTTTATGACCCCAACGCCAAAAGCTTTAGTAGTTATTGATGTCAATAAAAGGCCATGACCTACATGAAAATTTTTGGATTTGTTTTAACTTGAAAGTAAGCATGGACAAGCGCACTCTCGTTTAAAAGACAAAAAAAAATCCTTCTGAGGTCGGAGTGTATCATAGACGGAAAACTCTCATCCATGAGTGTTGTACTTACATGTCTCACAGTGATTCCTGGTTAGGATGAGGTGAGACAAAATGTATATCGATGGTGACCTCAGGGGTGGTTAAGGGTGGGAAATAACGCCACATCGACATCATTATGGTCTTTTCCCCTCCCCCGTTAGTTTCCCTCAGGAGTCACAGGGGACGTCGCGCCTGAAACTTTCAGGCAGTGAGTCCTGGGCGGAGTTCAACCTAGCTAGAGGCTATTCCTCGCCAGGTCGCGGGTCTGCTTGTTGGTAGGTTTGTACCAGTACGTCCATACGACCCCACCACGGGACGGGATAGCCTGTGGTTTAGACATTGCGCTCGCTATCTGACGACAGGGTTCGTATTCACGTTCCAATTGGGGATTATTTTCCCCTGGTTGTTAACATCGTGCAGACTCCCTCTCTCCCAAAAGTCCTTCGGATGAGACTATTAACCCGAGGTTCCGTGTGCAAAAAACACGCTAGTAATCTTGGCACACGTTTAATTTGTTCCCGCTTTTCGTAAGAGTATGAGTAGGCCATTGTGTGCCGGTGGGAAACTGATGAAAGAATTTACAAACCGAATACCACAACGGGACTGGGATGTATTATAGCCAAATAAGTGCTTATCTCCATTATCCTCGATACTAAAAGGAATAATAAAAAAAATTAAAATAAATATTTCTTTTATTTTCTTTCATTTTGAGGATAATGGATAAGCACACGTGTCCTGGTTTTTTCATTCTGTCCCCGTGTGTGTGCCTAGTTTATAAATTTTGTCATCCAGTCCCACCGGGCACTCAATGCCTACTCTTCCGGAAAAACGGAACGAGGAGTTAACATTATGGGCGCAAGATGTTAATGGTTTGTGCGTTCGCACATGGTGGTTCGGTTCTATAGTTCCTCCAAAGGACTTTTGGGGAGAGTGGAGTCAGCACTGCTGTTAAAATGGAAGACTTGCGCAGATTGAAGATCAGGAACCAGTGTGATATCTGGGGGGAAAAGGGGGGAGGGGGTGTCCTCAACAGGACAGGACTGCGACAACTCCAACCTGTGTCCCTTATTGCTCCTGATCATGACTCCGCCAAATTGCCCCCAAGCTATCTCCCAATCTTTCATATCAAAATTAGAAAACTCTATAATTTTTTTTTTTTAAAAATTCCAAAACTGTCTATCATATCAGAGATAACATTAATGATTGTAGTCTATGTGCAAATGGGGCATTTTGATCTGTCACAATTTATTACAGAGGTATATCCTTTCCTAAAGGCTCAAACGCTGACAACACTTCAGGATGTGCTGCTTTTTTTTAAGTAGGCTCTGATTCTGCGCGTTCGCCCTGGACGGAGTAGAGTGCTGAGGGGAGGAGGAGAGGTGGAGGAGGGAAGGCGAGATGAGAGTGTTGTGTGTGTGTTACGTGTGTGTGTGTGTGGGTGTATGTGTGTGTGTGGTTGTGTGTGGGAGTGTGTGTGTGTGTGGGTCTGTGAGTTGTGAATTGATTTATTTTTTATATCGAGGATAATGGAAATATCCTACGCCATGTAACATTTTTTCATCCAGTCCCTTCGTGTGTATACAGTTTTGTAAATTTCTGTCATCTGTTCCCAACGGCACCAGTGGCCTACTCTTCCGAAAAAACGGAACGGATTTTAAACTTGTACGCAAGATGCTCTGCGAGCGTTCGCGCACGGGCCTCGGTTTTTTTGTCTTCTTCAAAGGACATTTTGGGGAGAGTGGAGTCTGCACTGATGCTAACTCCAGGTAAAAAATCCCCTTGAACGGGATTCGTAACTCGTAGTGTGTCAGTTGGCGAGCGCAATATTAATATTATTAATAATAATAATTATTAAATTTGATAATAATAATATAATAAATGGAACTTATATAGCGCTATATCTTGCAAAAGACAAAATCTAAAGCGCTTTGCATTCACCTAATCTTACAGTCATCAACCAATGACATTATCAATAGTTCAAACAGTTTTACAAACATGGTAGGGCTGCTAACCAGTATATGAAAAATAAAAAACTGCATTAGTCAAATGTTATTCAAAATAAAGGCACCACACACTCACACCACCACACACTCCACAACACAAACACACACAGGTCGTATATTTTGCAGGTTGGTGATAGGACATGGGTTAGTTGAAGGTGGGCATAGTTCTGATATGTAAACCTGAAAAGGGGAAAGGAAAATCTTAGGTTTTTTTGAAATAAATATTGTCTTGAGGCTGGATTTTACAAGTGTTCAGGCTAGGCTTCTGGCGAGGGGGAGAGAGAGGGGAGCTCAGTCCAGGTCGCTGGATGGACCCGAAATAGAGGAAAAGAGCGGCGGGCCTACGGTGAGGGGATTGGTTGAATCTAGTTGTTTAGTTGAATTCAGTATTCTAACCACTTGGCTGTCCCGTCCCCACTGGGCTATCAGGTGTGTGTGTGTGTGTGTGTGTGTGTGTGTTGTGTGTGTTTGTGTGTTGTGTGTGTGTTTTGTTCTTTATGTGTGTGTGGGTTTGTTGTGTGTGAGTGTGTGTCTTGTTCAGGTCAGGGACTGTCAAATTGATCTTTATCAAGGTAAAGATTTTAAGCTTACACACTTTTTCATCTGCATTTTAAAAAAGTCAAGAAAATCGACCTACAAAAGCAAAACAAAAGACAAAGTTTTTCTATATCAAAAAAGAACTAATAATGAACATAAAAAACAAGACGGAAAACATAAAACAGTAAAGCAAAACCAAGACATTTCAACATGTGTTCAGTTTCCATTCAGGGACAAAGTAGGGAGGAAAACAAAAAGCACGGGTTATAATGACATTACAAGCAAAACCAGATGTAAAATTGTTCTTAAACATTTGTTTTGAGGATCGAACTTTAAAGAGGGAGGTAAATTATTTCACAATGTCCTATGGAATATATAAGGGGAACACTTGACTTGTAGAGATGATTCGGGGGCCTGGGCAAAACAAGGTACTATGGAAAGGCCTGTTGTTATTGACAGCAAACTTTTTACAGGTGTTTTTGTTTCGTTTGAGGCTTTTCTGTTTTACTATGTTTTAACATACATGACATTGTTGGAATAATGATGTGTTGTGTTTGTGTATGGCGTGTTCGGTGTAAGTTTCAGTTTGGGACATGTGTTTTGTGTGTTGTATGAGTGTGTATGTATGTACCAGTCATACGCAGTTAAACACATAAAAAAAAATATACATGCTGCAACCTCCAGCAAACTCTACGCGATATCTCTCCCAATCACCAGAAGTCAATACAAGTTTAAAATTCCCTCTCACTCTAGACAGGGATTTATTTATAGATTACTTTTTGATATAACCTGGTTCTTGGGCAGTACATTACTAGCATGTCATATCCAGTTCAGTTCCATTCTTCATAGTCTTAATGAGTAGCCATGAATATAAAGTTAATCAAATTCGTTATATGGACCTCCTCTGTCCTTGGCGGTGACAAAACACCTGAAATTTACACACGGGAAATAATTTTATATTTACCAAAAGTATCCCTGTCTTTCTTAGTTAAGCTCCTCCTCTACTACTGAGAAGGTCAATATATTCGTCTCAGTCGGTACCACGTTACTCAATGTATGCATCCAGAAATGGCCCACATCTCTGCAACAAGACACCTGGACCATTTTAAGTTGAAGAATTACATCTATTTTGTACTCACCCTGTATTTCCGATGAGGGTCACGTCCATTCTTGAAGGCCACCCTATCGTTTTAATAGTTACACTTTCCTTAAAAACAGCCTATTATTTTTCCATCCATAGTTTTGCTTTCTTTTATATTGTTTTCCACTTTCTTAAATTTATTTATTTATTCTTCTTTTGGTTTTTGTTTACTTTCTTGTTTCACTTCTTGTTTCTTACTTTACTTTTCTTCATGAGTTTCACTTGACAAATTCAAGTTTCAGTAAAAAGAAATTTAACTTATTACCTCTAAATCCAGCCAGCCTCGCTAGACGGGAAGTCTCAATCGTCAGGTCCCAGACCTGCACTGGCCAAAGGCAAAAGTGTTGAAGTTCAGCTTTATTTTAAAAATATCAACTTGGGTGAGTACGATAAAAAACACTAGCCAATCACCACCAAGTGGTGATGAGAGGATACAGGTCATTCAAACTGGTGAGTTGTAATTCAATCACCTTTATATACAAACGCGACCCTACTGCATAATAACAGGAAGGCCCTCTAATTTCACTCACTCTTTTTTTGGTAGTAATTAATAACAAAGCTTGGCCACTTTTCAATAAAAACTGTGTCACCCAAAAATTATTGCACACATGACACTTTCATACCTACTTGTGCATACCAAAACATTGGGCACGTGAAAGTGTGTGTATATGTGTGTGTGTGCGTGCGTGCGTGCGTGCGTGCGTGCGTGCGCGCGCGCGCGCGCGCGCATCTCGAGTGTCAACGGATATGTGCACATTTATATAATATATTTTCTCTATTCATTATGTACTTACCCACGATTTTGCATTTTCATCCTATATTCCATGTGCTTGCATGTGACTCCAAACATGACTGTCTTTTGTGAGCACATGCACACGCATACTGAAGTCTAGCTTTGCTAATCAGGTCTTTGTTGATGGCAGGAGAGATTACAACTGAAAGCCCAAGTGCTGAGACCACCTCAGAGATCAGTGTTCCTTCCACTGTTAAAGGAGGCAGCTATCTTTCATCCACTCAAACCACCACAACCCTTTTCGTGCCTACCAAGATCTCCAACACTCCTTCCACCACTGACAGGAGTAACACTCTTTCGTCGACTGACATCACCAGCACTCTTTTCATGCCTACCGAGATTTCCAACACTCCTTCAACTACTGACAAGAGTAACAATCTTTCACCCACTGACTCCAGTAGCATTCCTTTTGTCCAAATCTTCAGCACTCTTTTGGTGCCGACCAAACTTGGCAGCACTCCTTCAGCTACTGACAGGAGTCAAACTCTTACATCCACTGACACCGGCAGCAGTCTTTCATCTACTGAGATCAGCAGTGCTCTTTCAACTACCAAGACCAGCAGTGCTCCTTCATCTACTAAGACCAGCAGTGTTCCTTCAACCACTAAGACCATCAGTGCTCCTTCAACTACTAAGACCATCAGTGCTCCTTCAACTACTAAAAGCACTAAGACCAACGGTGCTCCTTCAAATACTAAGACCAGCGGCATTCCTTCATTCTACCTATTAATGCTCTTTTAACTTTTATGTCCAATGGTTACGTTTCAACTACTAATGACATATGATGCTCCTTCAATTGCTAGAGCACGAACACCACATAGATCCTTCAACTACTATAGGACCAGCAAATGCTCCTTCAGTTACCTAATAAGACAACAGTGCTCCTTCAACTACCAATGAACTTAAGGCACAGTGCTCCTTCAAACTAAGGACCAAACATGTGCTCCCTTAAACTAGACCAACAGTGCTCCTTCAACTACCAAGGACCAACAGTGGCTCCTTCAACTTAGTCCAACAGTGCTCCTTCAACTTCCCAAGACCTACAGTGCTCCTATCTACTAAGGACCAACAGTGCTCCTTCAACTAGACCAACAGTGCTCTTCAACTAAGACCAACAGTGCTCCTTTAACTAAGACAAACGTAATCCTTCTACTACTAGACCAACAAGTGCTCCTTCAAACTACCAAGACCTACAGTGCTCCTTTCAACTACCAAGCCATACAGTGCTCCTTCAACTACAAGCCAACAGTGACCTTCAAACTACCGAAGGCCGATTTGTGCGCCTTCAACTACAAGACCAACGGTGTCCTTCAACTACCAAGGACCAACAGTGCTCCTTAACTACCAAGACAAACAGTGCTCCTTCAAACTACCTAGACACAGTGTCCTTCAACTACCAAGACCAACAGTGCTCCTTCAACTACCAAGACCAACAGTGCTCCTTCAACTACTAAGACCAACGGTGCTCCCTCAACTACTAAGGCCAACAAAGCTCCTTCAGCTGCTGAGATTATCAGTGCTCCTTCAGCTGCTGAGATTATCAGTGCTCCTTCAACCACTGAGATCAGCAGTGCTCTTTCAGCAACTGGTATCAGCAACACTCTTTCAACCACAGAGAGCACTAGCTTTCTTTCATCTACTAGAATCAGTTTTTTATTTACTAAGAGCAGCAATGCTCCTCTATCCTGAGATGGTTTATGTTGCTCCTTCGTCACGGAAAATACCAGCATCCAACTACTAGTATCAGTAGCACTCCTTAACCTCGAAGTCCATAGCACTGTTTCAACACTCTTTGACCACCAGCACTCCTTCAGCTACTGGGATCAGCACTCTTTCGTCGATTTAAAACTAGATAGCGCTTCGTATCAACCACCTGAATACCACAATCCACTCTCCAAACTAGTGAGACTACCAGCACTCTTTCAGCTACTGAAAATAGCAACTCTCTCTCAAAAGCTGAGATCAGGAGTACTGTTTCATCCACTGGGATCAGCAGTGTTCCTTCAACCACTGAAATGAGCCACACATATTCACCCTCTGAGGCCAGTAGACTTCCATCAAATATCGAAACCAGCACAACTTTTGTGCCAGCTCAGATGAGCAGCACTCTTTCCTCTACCAAGACCAGCAGCACTCCTTCAACTACTACGACCAGTAGCACTCCTTCAACTACTACAACCAGGTGCACTCCTTCAACTACTACAACCAGCAGAGCACTCCTTCAACTACTACAACCAGCAGCCACTCCACTCTTCAAAACTACTACACAGCAGCCAGCACTTCCTTCAAACTACTAGAAACCAGCGCACTCCTTCAACTACAGGAACACCTAGTAAGCACTCCTCACTACAGAAACCAGTGGCACTCCTTCATACTACTACAACCAGTAGCACTCCTGCAACTACAGGAAACCAGTGGCCACTCCATCAAAACTACTAGACCTAGTGGCACTCCTTCACTACTCAACCAGTAGCACTCCTTCAACTACTACAACCAGCAGCAATCCTTCAACTACAGAAACCAGGTTTAGCTCTCCTTCCAACTACTTTGACCAGAGCACTCCTTCAACTACAGAAGAACTAGTAGCAATCCTACAACTACAGAAACCGGTTAGTGCTCTCCTTAACTCTAGACCAGTAGCACTCCTTCAACTACAGAAACAGTAGCATCTTCTACTACAGAAAAAACCAGTTAGCACTCCTTCAAAACTACAGAAACCAGTAGTAGCACTCTTCAACTCTACGTCAGTAGCACTCCTTCAACACTACGACCATAGCACTCTTCAACTAAGAAACCAGTTAGTGCTCCTTCAACTACAGAAGAAACCAAGTAGCACTCCTTCACTACAGAAACAGCAAGCACTCTTCAACCTCAGAAACAGTGCACTCCTTCAACTACAGGAAAACCCAGTAGCTCTCCTTCAACTTCTACGACAGAGTTAGCATGTAGCACTCCAAACTCAGAAACCAGTAGCACTCCTTCAACTACAAGACCTAGGAGTAGCTCTCCTTCAACTACTACGCCAGTTATAGTTAGCACTTTTCAACTACAGCAAGGAAACCAAGTTAAGCTCTCCTTCAAATTCATGAAACCTGTAGTTAGACTCTCCTTACTACAGGAAGAAACCAGTTATAGTAGCACATCCTTCAACTACAGAAACCAGTAGTGCTCCTTAACTACCGACCGAACAGTAGAGTAGCTCTCCTTCAAATACAGAAGAAAACCAGTGAGTTAGTGATCCTTCAACTAATGAAAACGTAGCACTCCTTCAATCTACAGAAACAGTAGCACTCCTTCACACCGAAAAAACCGGTAGTCTCCTATCACCTACTATGACCAGTAGCACTAAATACAGAAACCCAGTAGCAAGTTTTTTTTTTTTTTTTTTTTTTTTTTTTTTTTTTTTGCACTCCTTCAACTACTATGACCAGTAGCACTCCTTCAACTACAGAAAAACCAGTTAGCACTCCTTCAACTACAGCAACCAAGTAGCTCTCCAAATACAGAAACGTTGCACTCCTTCAACTCAGAAACAGTAGCTCTCCTTCAACTACTTATGACCAGTAGCAACTCCTTCAACTACAGAAAATCCAGTAAGCAATCCATTCAACTACTGAAAACCAGTTGCACTCCTTCAACTCCAGATAAGAACCAGTAGGCAATCCTTCTAAACTACAGAATCCGTAGCAAAGAGTTGCACTCCCTACAACTACAGGAAACCACAGTTGGGTGCCTCCTTCAACTACAGAAACCAGTATTAAAAAAAATAGCACTCCTTCAACTACAGAAACCTGTCAGTAGGCACTCTTCAACTACAGATAACCAGAAGCACTCCTTCAACTTACAAAACCAGTAGTGTACTCCTTCATCTACAGAAAAACCAGTAGTAGCACTCCTGCTAACTTACAGAAAACCAGTAGCTCTCCTTCAAATACTACGATCAGTAGTAGCACTCAACTACAGAAACCAGTAAGCATCCTTAATACAGAAACCAGTAGCTCCTCCTTCAAACTACTACGATCAGTCGCACTCCTTCAAACTCAGAAAACAGTCGAACTCCAACTACAGAAACACAGTAGCATCCTTAACTACAGGAAACCTGTAGCACTCCTTCAACTACAGAAACCTGTAGACTCCTTCTTCTACAGAAACCTGTAGCACTCCTTCAACTACAGAAACCAGTAGCTCATCCTTCAACTACAGAAAACCAGTAGTACTCCTTCAGCTACAGAAACCAGTAGCACTCCTTCAACTCCTTACGACAGTAGCATCCTTCAACTACTACGACCAGCCAGCACTCTTCAACTACTAAGACCAGCAGCACTCCTTCATTACTACGACCAGTAGCACTTCCTTCATACTACTGAAGACCAGTAGCACTCTGTCCAACTCCTTACGACAGTAGCACTCCCTTCAACTACTACGTCCTGGGCAGCACTCTTTTCAACTCTACGGACCAGTAGCACTCCACTACTACGACCTGCAGCACTCCTTTTCAACTACAGAACACCAGTAGCACTCTCTCCAACTACTACGACCAGCTGTAGCACTCTTTCAATACTACGACCAGTAAGGGACTGGTACTTTTTTTTTCCTTATCTCTCTGTGCTATACTGCACAGTCCATCCGTGGTATGCCTGATCAAAAATGAGTTGCAAGATTTTTTGTCCACCCCCTCATACTGGTTGATGGTAATTTAATTCTATGCCTTTTGACAATATTAGCTTCTTTAGCATCAAGATATGGAATCAAGAAATTTAGCAAGTTAAATAAAATGTTTGTAGAAATAATTTATCTTCAAAGCGTTCCTATATTTTTTCTTTCGGTATTACATATGGGTCGGGATTTCTCAGATGGTCGGAGCACTCGCTTTCCCCCAGCCCAGTAAGCAGTCGTCGAGCGTGGTTTACCAGTTGGAAGGGTTGACGTTTTTTTGCGGCCCGCCTCGCCGTTGGCCTTCTCAGTTCAATTCCCAGTTCACCCAGCTGTAAAATGGTTACATGGCCTCTTTAGGTGTCAGGGAAGGTAAAGCAGCGAGGGAGAGGGATGGCGCCGCCTCAATATGATGGCCCTAGAGATGAGGGAGGTCTCAGACGCCTCGCTCCCTACGACCTTATAGGTTTTATGGGAACACCCTTTACCCTTTACCTTTTACATTTCGTTGTGTATAAAAGTAGAAAGACATTTTTATCTTCAATGCGATGGCTATAATTATTTTTTCTGTATAAATGATGACTGTAAATTGTAGAAAATTTATTATCTTCAAAGCGATCCTATATTATTTCTTTCAGTATAAATATGACTGTAAATGGTAGAAATAATTATCTTCAAAGCGATCCTATATTATTTCTTTCAGTATTAATATGACTGTAAATGTAGAAATAATTATCTTCAAAGCGATCCTATATTATTTCTTTCAGTATAAATATGACTGTAAATGTAGAAATAATTATCTCCAAAGCGATCCTTTATTATTTCTTTCAGTATATATATGACTGTTAAATTTTGTTAGAATTATAGGGAATAAGAATTGAAAGAAGATAGGGAAATAAATAGAAAGATAGAATTATCGTTCAAAGCAGCGGGGATCCTATATTATTTCTTTCAGTATAAATAATGACTGTAAATGTAGAAGTAGAATAATTGATCTTCAAAGAGATCCTATATTATTTCTTTCAGTATGACTGTAAATGTAGAAATAATTATCTTCAAAGCGATCCTATATTATTTCTTTCAGTATAAATATGACTGTAAATGTAGAAATAATTATCTTCAAAGCGATCCTATATTATTTCTTTCAGTATAAATATGACTGTAAATGTAGAAATAATTATCTTCAAAGCGATCCTATATTATTTCTTTCAGTATAAATATGACTGTAAATGTAGAAATAATTATCTTCAAAGCGGTCCTATATTATTTCTTTCAGTATAAATATGACTATAAATGTTGCTCGCATGACACAAGTGCACGTACAGGTGTGCTGACAATTGCCAGCTTGGGTAGAGATGCTGCGTGCGTGCGAGCAACATATGCACGCATGCAGGCGTAGGTGTGTGCGCGCGCATGTGCGCGTGTGTGTATGTGTGTAGTTGCATGAGTAAAATATTTGGTGATTCTATTCTTGCTCTTTGATTATTATTCCCCTTGTCATGCTATAGACAATAAAATATTATTCTCTCTCTCTCTCTCTTCTTCTCTCTCTCTATCTCTCCTTCTCTCTCTTCTCTCTCTCTCTCTCTCTCTCTCTCTCTCTTCTCTCTCTCTCTCTCTCTCTCTCTCTCTCTCTCTATCTCTCTCTCTGAGGAAGAGAGTGAGAGAGAGACTATCAGAATCAGAAAAATTAATTGTCGTTAAGTCACAACAAGACTTATATGACACGATGCCTATGCATTAATTCCTAAAAGATGGAGAGTAAGAAATCTATGCAATATGTTTATGTACTAACAAACACAGTCAAATCTTTAATTGATTCTGCTAAGACAGACTATTACCCTTCCCAAATTCAAAATGCTACATCCATAAAATTTCTTTTCCCTCACCTCGAACCCTCTTGGATCTGCAAAAACAAGCCCTTTGCCTACCACCCACAACCTGTCTGAACTTCCATCAATCTTTTCTTCTACTTTCTTAGGCAAAATCGCAAACATAGCTCCTGACTGGATCTATACATACTTCCAGCCTGATCTTCCTGATTACTCAGTTCCTGGCACTCCTCTCCTTTCTTTTTTTTTCATCACAATTAAACAAGAAATTTAAGACAAATCTGAAAGAACTGACTATTAAATCATGCGATCTTGATCCCATACCTGCTCCTCAATGCCTTCCTTAACTTGTACCTACCATGTCTTGTTTGTCCGGGTTTATTTTTTTTAAATCTTCATATATTTTTGTTTTTAACATGTATCAACATTGTATTTTGATGCTTTTATATGTCAGTTTCCTTGATTTTTTTGTGAGGGCAGGATGACAAAAAGTTGTATAAACTTAATCTTTTACCCTCAATAAAGATCATTTTGACTTGACTTGACTTGACCAAAATAGTTAACTTATCACTTCTTTCAGGAAATTTTCCATCAGCTCTCAAAACCGCAATTGTCAGACCTCTACTCAAAAAGCATTACCTTGATCCGAACATTCTGAAAAACTATAGACCTTTCTCAAACTTACCTTTTGTCTCTCAAGTACTCGAAAAAGTAGTTCTGAAACTGTTTAACAACACATTCATTCCAACAATCCGCCTTCCCCCTTTTCAGTTGCCTTTTGTCTGCTCCAACAACAGTACCAAAACCACCCTAGTCCACCTTAGATACGCTTCTACTCATTTCTGATAAAGAAAGTCTACCTTCTTAAGCTTCTTGGACTTGGTCTGGCAGCCTTTGAACTATTCGACCACTCCAATTTCTCATCTCTCGGCCTTCAAAATACGTTTGGTATTGTGGAACAGCACACTGGCTCAGTTCATACCTCAAAACCGCTTCCAGACCGTTAATTGTGAGGCAACATGCAATAATGCCTTCCAACTCGTATGTGGGTCCCCAGGGAATCAGTTTTGGGCCCTGTTCTCTTCACTCTCTACGCTGCTCCACTTTCAATAATTATAATAAACGCTATCAAATCGCGATCATCATTTCTATGTGATGTACTCATGGCTTCAATGCAGAGATACTTTTGAAAACCTGCCTTACCCGTGACAAATATGTCCCACTGCCTCCAAGATATTCAAAACTGGATGACACAGAACAACCTACAGTTAATTGCAGATAAAACTGAAGCCATGCTTCTTGGGACCAAATAAACTTTCCTCCATCTCAACAACTTTCATAGAATTTGGCAATACATCGTCGACAACACACTCTCAATGCAAAAATGTGCCACCTAGACCTGCCAGTCCTGCTATTATCAATTACAGTGTTATAAGTGCAATTCGAAAGTATCTGTCTTACTGAAGCGCCATCCATGTTGTTCTATTCTATCTTTCTCTCACGTTTAGACTACTGCAGGTCTCTTTTGGTTGGTCTACCAGTGTCACGGTTCGCATAATTCTGCGCATAATTCCGTGCATTACTTAGTGCTGTTTCTTTTTCTGTGTTTCTGGATGCTGGTGTCTTTCTGTGTTCACATTCGGGTTTTTTATGTATATGGTGAACTCCAGCTTAGTGGCATGCACATTCCCTTTTCTCTGCAATTTTGCATGCAGGTTAGCTTCTCGTGAAGTTCCTGATCATGAGTTTGGGTTTGCTTCATCAGCTGAGTAGCGGCAGCTTTAAATAGGAGGAGATCTTGACTTCAGGAGGAGAAGGAGATTCAGTCTTCGGCTGAAGTTTGCTGGTCGCCGTTCCAGCTGGGCTGTTGGGCGCCGCGTGATGTTGTCTCTCTATTTGGAGAGCAGGGTGGAGCAGCACTTGGAGTAGTTCAGGCTCCTGTGAACCCGGTCTTCGTTCTTCGTTGTTACGTGTGTCCGTCCTGTCAACGTCTTCCTAGAGGTGCAGGAGTGTGGTGTCTGGTGTGGTGTCTCTGCTTGGAGAGCAGAGGGGAGCATTCATCTTTGAGTGGTTCTGGCTCCCGAGGACCAGTCTACGTTCTTCTTCGTTGTGCTGTGCTGTCCGTTTTGTCAACGTCTTTCCTGGGTGCAGGAGTGCACCTTGTTCTTTCTCAGTGACAGGTGAGGGATATGTAGATATGATTGAGTTCTGTGATGGTTCATTGTGCCGTTGTGGTTGTTGTCATTGTCTTGTGTTAGTGCAGTGCTTGGATAGCTGGTTCTGGAATAAATTAATGTAGAATGTTTTCGAGGGAGATTTCTTATGTCTTTAGGTTTATGGAATATTGGGCAGGCTTAGGTTTCTCCTTTAGTGAACAATAGTATACGTTCTTTAATATATGTTTTTAATGCTAATGTTTTGTCTAGAGAGAGTTCTCACTAGTGTTTAGAACACTGGGTATTTCTTAAGGTTAATAATCAATATGGGTGAGTCCTGAGTGATTTGGGATTTAGTGCAAGTTTGCGTAATAAGCGGCTGTATGTGGTGGTTATTGGTTTTCTGTAAGATAATTCTCTTATTGTGCAAATGTTTTTTTAAAGTATTTTAACTTAAATGTATTTGAACATAAATAATTATAGATTATACTTCAGACGTCATTTAGATTGGAAATGTAAATGATTCCTTGGAGATGGTGAAGTTTTGGCTGAATAGACAAATTGTCAATTGTCAGTGGACACAAAGGAAATAACCCTAGTTGCCTTAGCGCTAGCCATGGGTCTATGCTGAGGAACGGCAAGTATTGCCTGTTCCAGGTTCCTGTGGGTGCCTCCAGCGGTGGAGTCGTACCTGGAGAGGGAGCAGCCCAGTGTGCCCTGAAGAGTCGCTTGTCCTTGACCCTCTGTCCCTTTATTCCCTGGATCCACCTTTTCCCCCTTTGACCCGTTTCCCTTCTCCCTGCTGCCTTGTCCACCTGTGACCCTCCTTTAGGTCTTCGGCCTACCCTGAACTATCCCTGGTGTTCGTATGTGGGGAACAGATTGTGAATGAGGGAAGTGGGAGAAGAATATTCATCAGGCTGGTTTCTGGACTGTGCAGAGGAGGAGAGGGTATTATGGATAAAGTTTAGAGTGATTGGTGATTGAATGTGTGTGTCTGTAAGTATTTATCTGATGTGATTGTTTTTGGATTTTGAAAAGTAACGTCTGGAACTTTTCTGCAGTGTTCTGTGTTTGGTGTTGTCGGGAAGATAGTTAGAGAGGGCATGGGTGGGGGTTTAGCCACAATCCCTTAAGGAGCGTGACAACAAGCATCGTCCATCCACTCCAACGCATACAAAACTCTGCAGCTTGACTAGTTCTAAGAAAGAAAAAATCTGAACACATCACTCCTCTCTTGCGATCTCTTCATTGGCTCCTTGTCTCACAAAGAGTGAAATACAAGATTTGTACCCTCCACAAATCTGCACCCTCTTATCTCTGCAACTGTCTTCACCTGTACACTCGTTCCCTTCGTTTAGCTGCGGATACCCTGTGCTTCCGAATTCAAGCAAATCACGGTTGGCCGTCGCTCTTTTTCTGTCTGTGGTCCATCCATCTGGAATGACCTCCCTCTGTCCCTTCACCAAAAGCCTACATTCGATACTTTTAAATCCAGCCTCAATACACATTTATTTCCTTACTAAGATCTTCCCTTCCACATTATATAAAGCGCTTTGATTTGTTTACTTAACAAGATTCAGCGCTATATAAATCCCATACATTATTATTATTATTATTATTGTTATTATTATTATTATTATTTATCCATACTCTTCACCAGCCACCCCTATCTCATTCACCGTGTATAGGCATGCTGTGCGCGCGTGCGTGCGTGCGTGTGAGTGCGTGCGTGCGTGCGTGTGTGTGTGTGTGTGTGTAGTGAGATATCTTTTTTATTTTATTCATAAGTGTAAATGATTTGAATGTAAGCGCTTTGATTTGTTCCTTTGCAAGATTCAGCGCTATATAAATCCCATACAATAGTAGTAGCAGCAGCAGCAGTAGTACTTGCTCTTCTAAAATAAGAACCATGTACATATTTGCTCATATCTAACAGATAGTCCTGATCGATAAAAACGTACTCACATGTTTGTTGTTATTCATTTATGTATTTCTAATATTAGATAAAACGTTATTTCTTATATTATTATATGATATACAACCATCAAGCAAGCGGTACTCTACTTCTGTTTTGTTACAACACTTATATTTTCTTTTTTCTCTCCCTATATTTGTATATCTCCCTTGCTGTATCACTACACCTTTTGAACCGGTGCGAAATCGGCTAAATGTAATCTATAATTTTCATTCTTGCATATCAATAGATATATCTTCAATCTACAAACGTGTGAAACCAGTTTTAAGATTTCAACTTAAAAATTTACTTTTTTGGTTGATTTTGAAAAGCTCTGTACAATTCTTCAAGTTTTGATTTTATAGCATAGCATAATCTTTTGATGTTTAATGCATTGTGATTAGTCCACATATTTTAAAATCCAGTGTTATAATTTTTTGTTTGGATATTACAGATCTGGTAATTCTTTCACTATTTTGTCCCAAACAGCTATGGAAAGAATGAAGCATCAAAAGACAGCTGATACAACAACGCCTTCACCAAAGCAGTTGACACAAGGGACAGAACAGTCTTCTCTAGATTCAACCACTACCTCATCAATGTCAACAGAGTCTGGAGACACTTCCTCACTTCAGATGAATACAACTGTCATCGCTATCCTGTCATCCGGAATCTCAGTCATTGTCATCCTGCTCATTTCTCTTGTAGTTGTCTGTGTTTTTTTCAGCCATCACAAGAAGACCAAGAATCCTCCTTCTGTCTCTTCCTATGATCCAAACATTCAGAACATGGGCTGGTATCCATCAGAGCTCTATTCAAGTCCCTCGTCTTTTTATGCTTCAAAACGACTCCGGGGTAATGAGTCAGGCAACAGTACCAACGGAAGAGCTTCTGAAGGTGAGAGAAGTAACGGCATGAATGAAAGCTTCTCCACAAGAATCCATCCCAGACCTTTTGGACCACCTGAAGCCAGGTGGGTGTCTGATGGAAATTACCTTTTCTATCCACGACCAAGCCATTGGGGCCAGGGCAATTCAGCCTACCACTACTATAGTGATCACCAATAATCACTCTTGAAAAGCAATAATAACTAGACCTCTAGCCTGCTGGCTGCAACGATAGTCTTTCTGAAAAGATCATTCTGGCTAGGAGGGGGCGGGGCATCAGTTAAAAACTGGTTTATCTTGATGGAGGTTAAAATAAGCTGAGTTTTTAAAACATAGCTTCCATGTTTTGTCAATACTCCTGCCACTTTTATCATTGTTATTTCTGAGCTACTTACTGCACTATATTTTTTAAACTAAAAAAATTACATTGGAGTCAGTGGCATATTTATATCGAAAATCAAGATCAGTGACAAGTGTATTATGTTTAAAGTTTATACAGGTAACTATGTAAAAGTTAAGACTTTGAACAAGATAGTATGAAGAATTGGTTTAGACTTATCATTTTCCAGTTATCGTTATTTGCAACTATTTTGAAATGATTATACATTATATAGAAAATCGGTGAAGGCAGAAGCTGGATTGTAGTTTTGCGTCTGTTATTAGAAATAGAAGTATCAACATTTAATAACGGTTTTTTCGGTTGTCCTGCTGGCAAGGGAAACTAGCAACAGCCTTTGCGCTGTTATGATAATGAATCAAAAAAACTCCACTAAGAAGAGTTGTGGTGAAGTTATTACATTATTATCTCAAAATTGATGTACCTGTGGGTTTTTTTCTGCCAAACCGTTCCGACATGAAAACAATCAAGTCCACTGACAACAACTGACAAACAATTCGCTATACAACTTTATGTGCCATAATAAAAGAGACAAACTAAAACAACATTCAAAATAGGAGTGCTTTTACAGTTTTAAGGTGGAAAACATACAACTTTGGTATAGTATTCAAAGCTAATCTAAGAGTTATTATCATTGAAATTAATCCTCATCTAAACGAAACTGTATGGAAAGCTGTGCTCAATAATATTTTTTAAAAATCAAAAGGATAAACTTTGAATTATTCCTGATCAAAACGTCACTTAATAATATGGTGGTTATACTCTCTTTATCTTTTTTTTCGTTTCTCGGCTAGGGCTCCGAGGTTCACTAATGCTGAGATTTTGTGTGTGCCAATATTTTTTTGCTCACCATGAAGGTAGCCGTATTCGGACTTCGGGGATATCTGCAATGTATTAACGGTGACAAAAGCAATTTTGACGAGACATGAAGGCACGCGATGCATCGTTATCTCATGGACTGTCTCTTTTCAAAGCGTTTTAAATTCTCACCTGTCTCACCTGATGGCGCCACCAGGTACGGGGTTAGCTACCACACCCAATGACATCGGCAATATCCTGTTTCTCCATTTGCTTCGGTCTACACTGGCCCAGCTGACTTCATGGATTCTCATGTCACAGACATCGGTGATGGTGCCAATGAGAGAGGCCAGTGGTCTACTTTTTTTTCTTTTTGCTTCGATCATGCCTTGAAAAACAGTCTTCATGAGGTCAGTACCTTGGTTTTGTACCGCATGGCCTGCATAATAATTATATTAGAAGTTTTTTGTTGTTCCATGTTTGTGAAGTATGTTTTCATTTGTTCTTTTTACTGTCCAACCGACCATGAACCTCCTTCTAAACACACACACACACACACACACACACACACACACACACACACACACTCACCCCTCCCCCCCCCCCCCCCAACATATCAGCTGCTCCGATTATATTTTCATAGTCTTTTCTTTGTGTCCAGGATTGACAGTCACACAGCATGATGAACCATACTTAGCATTTCATTATTTTCATTTTCAGCTGGTAAGGAATGCTGCTATTTTTGCAGATGTTATTTGGCTGAACCATTCTACTTTTAGCCATGCATATTCTTGTTTTTATGTCTTTGGTACATGATCCATCATTTGTTGTGACAACCGAGATATTAAATGTCTTTGACATTTTCTAAAGATTTTTTTTTCAGTTTTTATTTCAAGTTCTGTTTGGCAACTGGTTCTGGCAACATGCTCTTCTTCTTGTTACATCTACGCTGCATAACCATGCTGATTATGTTGTCGGCTAGTAGTGCTGTCTCATCAGCGTAGCACAGGTTTGTTATGTTTCTGCCACCTATCATGAGACCCATGTCTTCAATATTACACTCTCTCATTTCTTGCTCTGTATATAATCTTATTGAAAAGGTGAGGTGAGATGATTCATCTTTGTCCAACTCCGTTTGAGATATTTTTAAAATTCACATTTGGGATTACACCATTATGATAGCGCGCTTTCTATCTTCATAAAAAGAGGAAATTAGGAAGATGATGGGTTTTGAACGTTCCATTTTATCACCTTCGCCTCTCCCGTAGTCTAGTAAACCGTTGGGGCACCACTGAAGATTTTGCAACCAACTTCCTCCGCTCCTCTAGGTTTTCAGCTTTGCTGTAGCAAGTCGTTCCACTCATGGCCAGTCCACTCACTAATGTTGTCTTCCCATCGCTTTTTATGTCTGCTTTTTCGACTCCCTCTTTGTACTGTTCCCTGTAGGACAGTTTTGGCCAGCCCAGATATTTGTGTGACGTACCACTTCAGTTTGCGTGTTGTTGTTTTTCTATCATAGTCAGGAGTTCTTCCATATTATGGCGTTTTCAATTCTGTTTTCACTTACTCGTTAATTGTGTGATCTCTGTATGAGATACCAAGAAGTTTGCGAAAGGCTCTCATCTCCATTACCTGTGTCCGTCTTTCAATGTCTACTGTCATGATCTACGTTTCACATGGTTCACGGTGGTTTTTTCTGCTGCGTCAGTGGATATCTTTTTCATATCAGTCCAAATTTCTTCTGGCAACTTAACATTTTCTGGCCTTGTCTCTAGCTAGCAACTCTGAAAAACTGTTCCTTGTTACAATTTGGAAACATGAGGCAAAGTCTAGATCTTCAAGTTTTTCGGTGTCAAATTTAGGAGGTGGTATGGGAGTTTTTGTATTTTTCATAGCTTTAAAATCTCATTTTCACTGGAGACAAGTATGTAGTCAGTATTACAGTCCGTGTCTGGCAAGGTCTTTGAGTTACAAATTTTGCTTATTTCCATCGTCTATCAATCATTGTGTAATCGATTTGATTCCTTATTCTGTCTCCTGGTGATGTCCAAGTGTTTTGTCCTCTGACTAGCTGCTTGAAGAGAATGTTTGAAATTTCAAGCTCGTATGCTTGGCAGAAGATTGCTAACATGCCATCTCTTTCATTTTTCTCTCCAGTCCGTAGGGGCCAATGCCTCTCCTCTCCTCTCTCTACTCTCTCTCTCTTCTCTCTCTCTCTCCTTCTCTCCTCTCTCTCTCTCTCTCTCTCTCCGTCTTCACCTTCACCAACTTTTACATAAAGGTCGTCCATTACAATACATGGTTTCCTTTAACAGTTTGAAGGTCATTATAAAATTATTGTTTCGTCGTCAGGCTGGTGGATGTTAGTGCATAAACCTGTATGTTATTGATAACATGATGTTTTGGTATTTAGTTTTAAAAAGAGGATACGATTGCTGCGGCACGTTTTTGTCCTATGCAATAGTAACACCGTGCATGCCACACTTTTTATTTTCACGGTAGAAAATTGTGTGGTTACTGTGTAAAAATGTACCTTCTCCACTCCATTTATCTTCGAGGCCAGCGTTGTTCATTTGGCTCCTTTCCAACTCATTTACCGACAGCTTAATTTCCTATTTTTAGCATTGTTTGGACATTGCATGTACTAATCTGATGGTATTATTTCTTTTCCTTTTTATGCTCTTTCTTGAGGAGTCTCCACATGGCTAGTTCTGACAACAACACTGGGGTGAAACAAGGTCAGCATGGTTGCCTTTCAAAACCGTGGATCCTCCTTCCCTCCCCAGTAGCAATATAGTCCTGTTCCTTCCAAAACGTCCTAAAGAAAGCAGAACTGTGGCATTATCTTTTTTCCTGTGTCCTTCGGGTGCTGTCTTTGTCAAATGAGTACATCAAGTAGTGGGCCATTGCTTTCTTGAAGGGAAGTGCACTTACTGTGCAGGTGTCTCGACTATTGTTTCAAGTCGAAACCATCTGCTGCCTTTAGGATCAAAAGTCAAGTATAGAAAAATACTCTTTCTTCGGCTCTTGTCTCAACCATCCCCTGCTTACCAGGGCTTTGCTGTGTTCCTCTTTAGTCTGGCCCCTCCCTCATCAACCTGCCTGGCTTGGTTGGCCCTACCAAGAACTCGAGTCTTGGCCAGCATAGCTCACAGATTGCAGCTGGCACACAAGATCCATATGCCATCGCCACAAGGCAGATGCATACGGTGATGTTATAATTTCATCCTACCGTTGTATACTTTGAAGAATAGATCCATAAAACTAACTCTTCTTTAAGCTTGATTTATTTTTGAAAGATAAAGATAACAAAACCTTTTGAAACTCTGATAGCCATGATGATAAAATTTATCTCACAAATGATAGACCAACAAAGCAAAATCTGACATCAATAACTTTTTACTGGAACTGAATTACAAAATGTATGCATCAGTTTGAAAGGAAATCAGGAGAATTGTAGAAAGAAAGAAAAGGTACCAATCCACAAGTATTGTTTACCTTCAGTAACATGTATTGAGGATGATACAACAAACAGAACAAAACAAAATAAAAGCATTTTGTTCATGAACTGTAGTGCAGCCGTATAGCTGTGTGTGGCAATTCCCCCCTCTACTTTGTATAACAAAGTTAAAGCAGAGATCATTGGTTATGGGGTTTTCAAGTAATGTTTTGGTGAATAAAACATGTATATTGTGTTTCCTCAGTTAAATGTGACATAAGTGTATGTTCAGGTTCTGTATAATTATTTGGGCACCAGCTAAACAAACAAAATAAGATAAAATAAACATGAGTGAATAAGTGATTCTTTAATTCAAAATAACGATGTTTAGCAAAGGAGGATAACTCATTTATTGCAATTGGCTCTTTGTGTGTATTTTAATCTGTTGGTTGTTCGAATAATTATGTGTATCTCGACGATTTTTTATTAGTATAATTTCCTGCAGATATTCAATAAATTTTTATCCGAAATCATAATCTCTGACGTCAGAGACAAAAGAACGCGTACTTGTTTCTTCAGATGCAATACTTTTTATAATATTCAGATTTTCTTAAGTTCCAACCTTGTAAACGATGTGTTTGCATATTCCAACCTTGTAAACGGTGTGTTTGCATACTTCTGTACTTGTTACTGTTTGCACATGTATGAACAGAACAGAACTAAAATAAAGACTTCTCCTGTTAAGAAAACGTTCATCTTTTGCCCTATACCTCTTAAATGCTAAGTTAAACAGTTATGGCCAGAAACAAAGTTATGTCCTGTTCTGGTTTTTACAAAACTTACGTTCCTTGCTTTACTGTATCCGCAGTAAGATAGTTCGAGCGGAAAGTCCATTCTTCAAATAATTTATACTGTCATTATATGAAATATCCTATAACACATAATGTTTCTAAAGTATTATTTACTGGAGGGTAGTAGATGGTGTAGTGTCTTTTAACCTATGACTACATCATCATGAGGAGAGCCTTTGCTGGAAAAAAAACAAGGAACATGCAACAACAAAACAAAAAAAGAAATAAAGAACAGAGCAGTTGGGTTCATCTCGAACAACAGTTGGTTTACTTTATTCCCAATTTGCAGTATGTTTCCATATTACTACTGTAATAATACACTGGAAAACATGCACGCTTATCAATTGTTTCAGAATATGAACATGTTACGTCGTTCACTATGCGTGTACCTTGTATGTGACTCTTTGTTTGTATTTCTTTTAGGTTTGGGATCCCATGACAATAAACTTTGTATTACCTCCTTTGTTTCGTACCTTATTTCATTTTGTATTCTTTCTCATGCACAAATACACACACACACACACACACACACACACACACACACACACAACACACACACACACACACACACACACACGCACACACACACACACAGGGGTCACTTTAAAAACAAAAATAAACCAAAAACAATATAGTACTTCTGGTATCTCCTTCTTCCGCTTGCCCTGGCAATGCTAATTTGCATGGCCATGTTGGGGAGAATGCGTAGTGCCTCGCCTGGTCTTCTCAAGCTCTTGTAACTCTGCCAACACATTTTTACTTCAGGGCAGCTCATTACAAAATTTATAAGAAATAAAAAAATTCCTTGAGAAAATGTAGGAAAATGAGCTGAGTAGGCAGAAAATAAGCTAAAGAGAGGATTGGCAGAAACAATGGGAGTGATAAAAAAAAAAAAGAATTTTAGCACAATTTCCAGAAAGTGATGTTCATTTACACTGCAAGAGCCTCTGGCATCCCCACAGGGAGTGCATTTGATACCAGGGCGGCCTTGGCTACTGCCTATTTGATGCAACGCGGTTGCCTGTGGTATTTCACCACACAACCTTGAACAATGAAAAGAACTGACGCGTAGCCATGTGGTTAAGACCGCTTGACTTCAGTCCCGTGGGTCCATGAAGTCATGGACTCGAATCTCGGCGTCAGCGGCTGGTGAATTAGAATGGGGATTTTTACGATTTCCCAGGTCAACTTCAAATGCACACCTGCCATTGCCTTGATTCCCTTCACCCACATACAAAAAATCGAATATGAACCTAAAAGATCCCGTAATTCATGTCAGCGATCGGTGGGGTACGAAAACACAAACATACCCAGCATGCAACCTTACAATAAATGAGCTGCTCTGAAGTCGAAATGTGTTGGTTGAGGCCAGCGGGAAGACCTCTTGCAGAGTTACAGGCACAGCAGAAGACCTGGATCTACGCGTCCCGCCTGGTAAGGGAATGCACAGAGAGAGAGAGAGAGAGAGAGAGAGAGAGAGAGAGAGAGAGAGAGAGAGAGAGAGAGAGAGAGAGACGCTTTGACGCTTTGACCAATTTATTGTCATTGCCCAATGTGGCCTATTGACAAGGGGGGTTATACACGACTTTCTTTTGTAAATACAAATAAATACAAGAAAAATCACGTGATGCATTTAGCCTAATGAAAACCAAAAAACAAACGAACCCAAAAGAGCTCTCTATAAACGGATACGACTTTAAACTCTGACATGAACTCAGTTTCAAACTGAACACAAAGTAATAGCACGGATGAACAACAGGAACCAATAAGCAATAACTAAAATAATTAAAAGAACATTCTAGAATGCTATATTAGACCATCCAATGAAATTGTATGTGAAATTTTCAATAAATATTCTTGCTGGAGATTACAGCGTAATTATAAATGTTTCTTTAGGTGTGTCACAAAATGCTGGAGTTTACATATTAAAATAATTTTACTTTAGTTTAGTCAGAAATGTTAAACTAATTGGAACTTAGCTGTAATTGTCGTAATTTCAGTGCTTCAGCAATAAACTTTGCAACTGATTTGATCACAATATCATCATCAGACGATAAGATAGAAAAAATATCTTGCCTTCCGAAAGCTTCTAGATTGAGAACACCACAGTTTTCACGTATGGAAACATATGATTGACAATGAAACAGGAAATGTACTTCATCATCAAGAATATGACCACACATAGGGCATGGGAACTGTGTGGACGTCTCAGGTTGAAACCATCTTTTGTTTGCATTGAAACCGAGTGTTCTTAGTCGAAATCTTGCATAATTTAGTCGGTGCCATTTGTCAGTGACTATTCGAAGATACTTTTCAGCTTGAAAAGCACACTTAACGAAAAAAAAACAGCAGTATTTATCTTTACTTTCCATATCCGAGTGCCAATTTTGTTTAAATGAACAAATGAGTCTGTCTTTCAATTCAGAAATAAACCCATGCTCGCTACCTACTTCCTGAGACAACCACACGATTCCAAAACCATGTTCTGATAAAAACTTTTTAACTTGATATGCCCAATTCTCTTACCCAGCTCCATTTGTATAACCATCATGTCATAAGACTGCCTACATAAACGTGACCCTGGAAGTTTCAGTAGTTTTAGCCAGTACTTAATACACTTAACAGACGTTCTGATGTTTAAAGGATATCTTCCCGTTTCTCCATATCGTACAGTATTTGACGAATGGATTGGGACATTTAAGAAACGTTTGATAGCATATGTATGTATTTTTTCTATTTGTGGATTAACAGTAAGTCCCCATATTTCAGATGCATATGTAAGTAAAGGTTCTATTTGAACATCAAACAATTTCCAAAATAAAGAACAATCTACTGAATTCAGCTTTCGTAACGTTTTTAAGATTTCGATTACACCTTTTTTCCCTTTCCTGCAAGATTCACGCCATGCAACATTCATACTTAGCTTCGTTGAAAATGTCATCCCATAGGTTTTATAAGAATTCACGACTTTCACTTCAGCATTTCCATAAAACCATTTTTCACGCACTGATAAATGTCCACCCATTCTAAAAATCATGATGATCGTTTTTTCCATATTGACTGATAAATCTAGGCGATCTGCCACTTCCTTTAATATATCTAGTTGGTTTTGTAAACCTAGTACCGTGTCAGACAAGAGAATCATATCATCGGCAAATAGTAGTAAAAATATCTCCGTGGTTCCTGAGATAATCGGGATACCATGTTTTCCTTTTTTTGTTAATTCAACGGCTAATTCGTTAATAAAAAAAAAAAAAAGAAAACAATTGTGGACTTAATATACAACCCTGCTTCACTCCTTTTGGACATTCGAAATATTCCGAATAATCATATCCTGCGCGTACACATGCCAATACTGATTTGTATATACTCCTTAGTGCCATATATAATTTACCGTTTATTCCATTTTGACGCAGAACAGTCCATAAGATATTACGATTAACAGAATCGAACGCCTTACGAAAATCGACAAATGCCACAAAGAGTTTTTTATTTGATTGCAAGTATTTTTGAACAATAGAGTACACAGAGAGAGAGAGAGAGAGAGAGAGAGAGAGAGAGAGAGAAGAGAGAGAGAGAGAGAGAGAGAGAGAGCTCTGAACTATGAACACTGAACGTGTTTAATATGTACATTGGCCTAAGGCCACAATACACGGAGTTTGGGGGAAGGAGGAGAATCCACATTCTGGTATGTAAAGTACCATAGTACATGGAAGAAAAGAAAACAAACAAATAAACCAGCAAAACCAACCAAACAAGCAAACTAACAACCGATTCATGTGAATAATGACCACAATGATCAAGTCTTGGACTATGAACTTGAGAAACAGTGCTATTAGACTGCGTGAATATTGCTAACAGCATACATAAAAATCGTGTGTAAATCAAAATGTAATATTTCAATTCGGGTTGATAGAAACAATCTTTGTAGAGACATATCTTATTTGACACATGTATCAATTAAGTCACATTATGACAATAATTTCTTCCTTCTATTCATGGAATGGAATATGTATCTGGATAGATAATGTCGGTGTTCTCTATTTGATGTTTTGAGTAGCTCTGATATAGGTACATCAATACATTCAGTTAAAAACGTATCCCTTAAAATCGGAGTACATTGAGCATTCAGACAAAATATGGGCTTCATTTTCTAATTTTGTTTTACAAAAAGGACAAGTTTTTCTTGCTCATTAGCAACTGTACCTACGAACACTGTTATTAAGTGCTAAAACACTCAACCTAGCTTGTGTAATAGCAACTCGAAAACAATATGTGTCTATTGAGTTAATGTAGTTTTCTTTTCCAAAAATAGTTTTAAATGATCTGTAGTTTTCATATCTCTCTTTATCTCCTACGGTTTCATGCCACTCTTGAGTAAACATATCCTTAATCTCCGCTTCAAAACTTGCAAAAATGCTTTTACATCACCAACACCTTGTTGTAACCATACAATATTGAATCCAGTTTCACATAAAATTTCTCTTATTTTTGACACCCAAAATTCTTTTCCATTTATATCGATTTCCAGCAGCATTTAGTAAGCACTGTATGGCAATCTGTTTGGACTCAGTTGTAGAAGCTTAAACCAGTATCTAATTACATTTGTATAAGAACTAATATAAAGTGGATATCTACCCAGTTCGCCATACACCATTTTATTTGGTGTTCTTATCGGTACTCCTAAAAATCTCTTGCCTGCCATCAAGTGAACTTTTTCAATATGGTCCATTTTACTTAAACCCCAGGTTTCCGAAGCATATAACAAAATTGGCTGAATTTTAACATCAAAAACCTTGAAAAATGTGCTTGAATTCATCTCTTTATACCTATGGAATGCTTTGTTTAAATGAATGACTGCTTTTTCCCTTTAGTTACTAATTTTTCAGTGCCCAACTTTGTGCTAATCTAAGTCTAAGCCTAAGTTGCAATATTCATTAACTACATCCAATTTAACACCCTAATAAAACCATTGTTCATGTTTTGCCAGAAATCCCCTTTTCTAAAGACCATTATCTTAGTTTTGTCAATATTAACAGATAACTGCATGTTATTGCAATAAGCTTGCAGAATATTCAGTTGTTGTTGCAACCCAAATGGTGTTGCTGAAAGTAGAGCTACGTCATCTGCAAACAGTGAGATAAATCGTTCAAAAATATCAGTTAACATTTGAATTCCATGCCTGCCTTTTTCATTCATTTGATTAGCTAATTGGTTAATGAACACTGTAAGTAATGTAGGGCTTAATATGCAGCCTTGTCTCACGCCTATTGGTCACTCAAAAAACTGATAGGTTATTATTTACTCTAATACATAACATCAAAGACATATACATAGCTGATAGTGCAGCAAAAAACTTACCTCTTATCCCTTGGCTTTTGATACATTCAAGAAGTTTGTCATGTCTGACACTATTGAACGCTTCCTTGAAGTCAACAAAAGCAACATATAACTTTTTGCCTTTTTTCACATACATTTTTATACAATTGCATAAAGGTTGAAAATCTGGTCAATAGTAGAATATTTCTCCGAAAACCTGCTTGATTTTCACAAATGAAATAGTTATTCTCAAGCCACTCATACAATCTTGAGTTTAATAGTGATGTATAGCATTTTGATAATATGCTTAGCAATGAAACACCCCTGTAATTGTCTACATTATTTATATCACCTTTCTTATAAATAGGGATTATAACAGCCTTTGACCAAACATGAGGGTATATGCCTTTGCTAGATATGGTGTTGAAAAGCTTAATAAGAAAATGTTTAACCTCTTTGCTGCCATTTTTCAACATTTCAGCAGTAATTTCATTGATTCCACTGGCTTTACCACACTTTAATTTATCTATAGCTTTACTTTTTTCTTCTTCTTCGGATATTTCTATGTTTAGTTCATGTTCATCTTCCTCGGATAAATTTATATCTGTATGTGCATGATGAATAAGAGCAGTGTCATTGCTTTGGATCACATTTTTTAAATGGTTTACACAGTCTGAAGTCTTTATATTATTTGTAATTTTCTCTTTATTATTACAGCCCATACTTCTAAGCTCTTTCCAGAAAAGTGATGGGTTAGAAATATTTGCAGAGAGAGACTCTATTTTTTGCTTTCTGAATGCTTGCTGTTTGGATTTTAATAACTTTTTGTACTTTTTTGTGCTGTGAGATACACAAGTCTGTTATCGTCATTTCTTGTTTCACTAAAGCATTCAAGGCTGTTCTAGTTTCCTTTTTAACTTGATGACACTGAATCAAACCATTCGAATCGTTTTTTCTGTCTCTTAACACTTTTTACTAACATGCATGCACTAGCTTCCTTTAAGCACTGGATAAACAGGTCTAAGCCGTTATCCACATCATTTTCAAGTAAATCCATAGCAGTTTTAATACTTTCACAAATCGCATTGCTATTTAATGATCTAATGATTCTCCCGTCTTAACGTCTTTCCAAACGAATTTTTCTGAATCAATATTTGCCTCTGTCTCCTCCTGTTTGTCAGTATCTTCGGAGGTGTGGGTTTTACAGTCCATTGTCATAACAAATGGTAGGAGGTCAGACTCTGTAACACTTTTGATATCTACGGCAACATATTTACAGTTAAAAATAACTTTCAGAAAAGAACAAAATAATACACAGTGCTGACCCTGAAGGAGGGATATAAGTAAAACTATCATCAGATTTAGGTTGACACAGACCATTCAATATTGTACAATGAACATGTTACAAATTTCAAGAGTTGTCTGCCAAAGACGTCTGTGCTGTTATCCGAGAAACTCTAGAAAAATCATCAGTAACAAAGTCTGTTGTTACATCAAAATCAAAATTATCATTACAGGAGGAATAATTACCATTAGCAGTTCTAGCATTAAAATTTCCAATTAACATGAGGTAAAAATCATCATTTGAACTTTGCAAATCCAGTATACACTGTTCCAAAATGTCCATTCCATATCCATTCTGTTGAAGTGACCAGAACATAGAATCATGAGGGTATATGTACATACTAACAGTATATGTTTGTTGGTTGAGAAAAGCTCTTTGTGAATCTTAACCACAATTGTTTATCATTTTCAATAAAACTGGCAATCTTCTTTTTAATCATGACAACCACCCCTCCAGAATACCATCCTTGGTAGAACAACTTTTTAGCTTTTGAAATAAACATGACATAATCAGTGAAAAAAGATAAAATCAAAATTCTCTGCTACAAAGGTTCTGTCAAGCAAATGAAAAATATATATTAAAAGAAAATTTATGAAATCATAGTTATCTAGTTTTTTTAAGAAAAGCCATTAACATTGTAATTGAGAAAAACGAAGCTGCAAGTTATTTACATTATGTACAAAAGAACTAGTGTCCTGATAAGCTATGCCTCCCTTGGGGCACACGGACATCATCATGAGGGGACGGGGGACCACAGGGTCTGGTGCTGGATGTCCCACCTGTGAAGGGAAGTATGTGCATTTCTGAGCATCCGCTCTACACCTCTGCTTCCCAGGGATAGTGAAGCTGCAACCTCTTGTTTGGCTTGCCAGGCAAGAGGGGTACCTTCAGAAGGGTCTGCATAGCCTCACCTATCGCAACTTTCCACTCGTTACTACACCTACTCGTTGGTGTCTCCTGTTTTCGCAAAGACCTGCTGTGGAGAGACCAAGCACCTGGCGGGATAACCAGGTAGGGTAGGTGGAGCCCGTTTTGCTGACAAAATCCACCTAGGAGAGCGGAAAACTCTGATTTCAAACCCATGCATGTAGAAGGAAAACTCGAAGAACACCCAGGAGGAAACCCTGTCATGCGCCAAGGAGCTGAAATCAGAGGTGTCGGGCCGACCAGTGCTCCAACCAAACTATGACACAATGTAATATAGCCTTAAATGATTTTTGGAGACCAGATCAATTCGAATGGCACTTGCCCTGTGGGGATCCGCCAAGCAGGTGCAGCACCTGTTTCCAGACCTCAAAGGAACCCTCCCAAAGAAACTGGAGGTCCCTTCGTCTTGTCTTGTGGAGTCAGGAGGCGAGCAAGGACAGCGACTGGCCAACCAAAGAAGAGCCCCCTCAATCACATCATGCAATGGAATTCAGAAGGAGTTTCAACCAAGAGGGAAGATCTCCAACAGTTCCTACATGAGAACAACATAAGCATCTGCTGCATTCAAGAAACACATCTGCAGGAAGGGAGGACTTTCACGATTAGAGGCTATCAGGTGTTCAGGAGTAACCGTCAAGGAGAAGGAAAGGAAAAAGTGCTAACACTGGTCAGAAACAATCTAAACGCCAGTGAAACAACTAGATACATGAAAGAATCAGAATATCTTCAAGTCAAGGTGTCCGCCTCAAACAGCATCCTCAACATCATCAACTTCTATTGCCCTGACAACAAGCTGCTAGCACTGGACAGCATCCAGGTCTCCGACAGCGACTTCCTCATCACTGGTGACTTCAACAGCTGGTCCCAGAGCTGGGGATACAATACCTTGGACTCATGAGGAGAAGAAGTAGAGAACTGGCAAGATGAACACCACCTAATCCTTGTCAATGATCCCACTGATCCACTGACCTACTCCCACCACTGGCATACAACCACCACACCGGACCTGGTTTTTCTGCACTGATGACATCCACAGAAAGATCAGCAGAAAGGTTGAACATCAACTAGGTGGAAGTGACCATCGCCCAGTTATCCTCACCATTATGGTGTTGAAATGCCTGGACATGCCCAACACCCACGATGGAACTACAAGAAAGGGAAATGGGCTCTCTTCAGCATTAGAACGAACGAGCTTGACAAGAAACATCAAGACAGAGGAAGGAACATCAACAAAGTTGTGAAGGAGTTTAACAACAGCATCCTTCAAGCTGCTAAGGAGTGCATACCAAGCGGAGCAAGGAAAGACTACAAGCCATACGGTCTGAAGCGCTGCAGCGGACTCATGATGCTCTTAATGAAGCCAGAGAGAAAGCTGAGACACATCCAAGCCAAGAAAATAACATCAAGCTGAAAGAATGTGCCGCCAAACACCTAAGAACAAAGATAGAGAACAAGCATGCAGGCTGGAAGGAAAAGACGGCAAGTTTAAATATGAAGAAGGATACCGCTTAAGTCTACCGTCTAATGAAGGCAATGAATGATGAAGGTACCAAGGGACAGAAGATCACCCTAGAGGAAGACAGACAGATGCTAACAGGAAAGGCAGCTGCAAACACCTTTGCAAGCACCTACGCAGAAGAAAGCAACACCACCATTCCCAAGCACTTACAGAAGGAAGTAAGAACAGAGAAAAAGGACAGATTAGCAGAAAATCGCCCTACACATGAATCCATGAAACAAGACCTCTCCATGGCCAAACTGAAACAAGCCATCCAGAAGTTGAGGAAAAAGAAATCTCCTGGCCCTGATAACATCACAAACCAGATGCTACAACATTTAGGCAACTCGGTCGCTCCAAAATCTTTTGGACATATTCAACCTCAGCTGGAAAGAGGGGCAGGTTCCGCAGTGCTGGAAGGAAGCTTCAATGATTCCCATTCTTAAAAGAGGCAAGAACAAAGGCAAACCTGCAAGCTACCGTCCCATCAGCCTTACTAGTTGTGTCTGTAAGACCATGGAGTGTATTGTAAACCAGCGCCTACAGCTTTATCTGGAGTCTGAGGGCATTGTGGCACCTGAGGAGGCTGGATTCAGACAGTACAGAAGTACAGAAAATCAAACAACTCACCTGTCTCAAGTTATAGAGGATGCTTTCCAGTCTCAGAAGGTCACACTGGCGGTCTTTATTGATTTACAAAAGGCCTTTGACAAGGTCTGGAAAGACGGCCTCCTTGAGAAAAACTCCTGCGAAATGGCATCCAAGGCAACATGTACCAGTGGACCAAATCTTACCTGCACAACCGAAGAGCCAGAGTGTCGGTGGATGGCCACTGTGGCCGAAAGGTGTTACTGAGGCAGGGTGTTTCCCAGGGAGGTGTGCTCTCACCCACTTTGTTCATCCTCTTCATCAATGATGTAGTCACAGAACTACCAAGAGGTGTCCATGCCGCGCTTTATGCAGATGACCTGGTACTCTGGAGCAACGAAGAGCATGAAACAACAGCAACCTATAGAATGCAACTTGCCCTGGAGAGTGTTGCAGCATGGGCTGAAAGCTGGTGCATAACAACCAACAGCCACTCTTTTCACACTCTCACCCAAAGCAAAACCTGGGAAACTTACCCTTGGAAACACCACGCTAAAATTTGAGAATCATCAAACCTACCTGGGAGTCACTTTTGACAAGCGAATGACATAGAAAGCCCATATAAATGAAGCAGAGAACAAAGCCAGAAGAGAACTAAACATCATGCGGAAACTGGCCGGAACCAACTGGGGAGCAAACGCAAAATTACTGAAGACAGTCTACCAAGGCACAGTAAGACCTTACCTTGAATATGGATCTAACTCTTGGATGACAGCTGCCAAGACAAGTCCTTTGGATGAGACTATAAACCGAGGCCCCGTGTGTGAACCCATGTAGAACATCGTGCACACACGTTAAATCCTGTTCCGCTGTTCGAAAGAGTAGGCCATTGTGTGCCGGTGGGAATAGATGACAAAATTTTTAAAAACCGCATACACACGCATAAAAAAAAATTACAGAAAAAAAGAAAAAAATCATCTGAGCACTTTGATTTGTTGCCTTCAAAGATTCATTTGTGCCTTATTGGAACGTAGGGAAGCAACAAATGTTCTCCACTCCTGTCTGTCCTGGGCTAGCTTCTGAATGGTTCCCCAGGTATGTTGGAAGGCCTTCAGCTCTGTTTTGACAGTCCGACGCCAAGTGTTCTTTTGGGTCATCCTCGTTTGCGTTTTCCCTCTGGTGTCCAGTGGAGGGCTGTTCGGGCGATGTTTCCCTGTTCCCGACGGCAGATATGCCCTATCCATCCCCATCGCCTATGCATGATGATGGTGTCCATGCTTTCCTGGTTGCAACGGGCAAAAAGTTCTTGGTTGGAGATGGTCTCAGGCCAGAAGATGCGCAAGATTCTTCTGAGATTCTTCGTGTGGAATGTGGATAGTTTGTCGAGGTCACTCTCAGTCATCCTCCAGCACTCCGAGCCGTACAAAAGGGTGGAAAGTACACAGCTCTGGTATAGTCTTAGTTTGGTCCTGGTGCTGTACTGGGACGATTTCCACACATTGTTCAGATTTCTGTAAGCATTTCTTGCTTTGCTAATCCGGTTCTTGATGTCGCTGCCCGCTCTGCCAGATCTTGTTGCAGATACTTGTAAGGATGTCTGTCACTGCTTCTCCTCCGTGTTGGATCAGCTCTGCTGGGATGTTGTCGATTCCTGCTGATTTTCCTTTCTTCAGCGATCTAATTGCTACTTCTACTTCCTCACGTAGAATTGGGAAGTTGTCTTTATTCGATGAGGCTTGGCTTGCAAGTACGCTGGGGTCGCCTAGCATCTGATGATTGTAGAGTTCGGAACAGTATTCCGTCCATCTGCCAACGATTTCCTTCTTTTCTGTTAGGCAATTCCCTTCTTTGTCCTGGATGTTACTGACTCTTGCCTGTTTCTGTTTGGTGAGCCCTTTCACAATCTGGTATGCTCCTCTGCTATTATTCTTTGTCAGGCTCTCTTCGATTTCTGTACATTGTTTCTCTATCCATTCCTCCTTGGTCTTTCTCATGTCTCTCCTGATCTTCTTGTTTACTTCTCTGTACTCAACTGCTCCTGTAGTGTTCTTGCTCTTCTTCAGGTCTCGTCTTTTATCACACATATTTAAGATTTCATCTGTGACCCATGGTTGTGTTTTTCGGCGATGTTTGCCAAGGAGTATGCTTGCTGTCTCAGTCATCACTGTGTTAAAACTGGTGGTCATCGTTTCGGCATCTTCTTCAAGTGCCAGCAGTGGTGCGAATTTCCCTCCTATTGTTGCTTGGAAGGACTCGGCGATGGTGGGGTCCGACAGGGATGTCTGCTGTCGCCGACACTGTTTAACATTTTCCTCGAACGCATCATGACTGACTCCTTGGAAGACCACACAGGCACAGTCAGCATTGGAGGGCGAACAATCACCAACCTCAGGTTTGCTGATGACATTGACGATCTGGCAGGAAATGAAGAGGAACTGGCCAACCTAGTGAAGCAACTGAACGAAATATCCTCACGATACGGCATGGAAATCAGCGCCGAGAAAATCAAG
>CM054137.1:57007266-57029602 GCA_028751875.1 Rapana venosa | reverse complement strand
AGGGAAGGGGGTTTCCAATGCGAAAAGCCCTGGCAATGTCATCTTACTGCCAGTTTACTGCCAATAAGAGGAATGGTCATTCAGGATGTCCACAACAACCTGCATGGTAGAGTGTTCATCCTCCCATCCATATTCATCAACACCAATGAACCTGAGATTGGGTGCCTTTGCATTCTTTTCAGTGGATTCTAGCTTTCTCTCCAGCATATACAACCAGTCCATCATTGATGCTTTTTCTTCCCTCAGTTCTTGAATGTCTTCTGTGTTCACCACAACACTTTCCTTCAGCTGGCTGAATTCTGCAAGGAAGTGGGATAAACTGCCTTCCAGACTCTGGAACTTTTCATCCATGCTGATCTTTATCCCCGATATATGCATTGTAGGCTGTGCTGCATCTGGTGAAATCTCCAGTCAAAAAAGTGAAAAAAGTTCTGTGGCATTGCAGACATATCTTGTGACATGATTTATGGTACCTGTGTTTAACTGACCTTGATCTTGTTTATTTCAGTGCACACACACTATCCAGCCAACTTTACATTTCTGCCTAACAAGACAACACTGCCTGCTCTTGGTATGGCATGGGTTACAGTCAGGGTAAATCAAGCTTCGTAAAACACTTGCAAAAAGTCCCACCTTGTCAACACGGGAATCTGCCACACTGAGAGGCACTAGTGACCACACAGAAAATATTTGTCCTTCTTTAGTTCATGTAATTATTGTAATGTTAATAATGCAGTAACCACTGACCTTTCCAACAGTCTGTCAACACCAATACCTGCACACTTTCATTATAGTATTAGTTGTCATCCGTCTGTCTCGGGAGACAATGGAGAATGCCCCGTGGGTCAGTCAGTCAGTGGTGGAACTGCAGCGCTGACTGTGGCTGTAGAGCCCAATCCTGGAGCGGCAGATCCTGTTGCAGGTGTTGCATGTGAAGGCAGAATTGTCTGATGGTGCTGACTCCACTCCCCGATGTCTGCGTGCTCGTCTGTCTCCCCACTGCTCCTCTCCTGCTCTGCTGTCTTGATGGCCGACCTGGTAGTGGCTCACCAACTGCTGCGGTCTGCTGCCAGTGCTTCAAGGCCTGCTGATGCAATGCCACCCACCTTCAGGTCCCGCTTGCACACATCTTTGTATCAAAGTATTGGCCTTCCTGTTGGTCTGGAGCTGGTGGCAAGCTCACCGTACAGAATGTCTTTAGGCAGTCTGCCGTCATGCATGCTGGTGACATGGCCAAGCCAGCGCAAGCGTCTCTTGGTGAGCAGGGCAAACATGCTGAGTGTTCCTGCCCTTTCCAGGATCTCTTTGCTGGGAACATGGTCCTGCCATGGATCCTTCTGAGGCAGCGTTGGTGGAAGGTGTTGAGCCTGCGTTCTTGTTGGGCATATAGAGTCCAGCTCTCGCTACCGTACAGTAATGTGCTCAGCACGCAGGCTTGATACACTAGGGTCTTTATCTTGATGGTGAGCATGCAGTTCTCCCATACTCTCTTTGACAGATGAGCCATTGCTGCTGATGCCTTGCCAATTCTGGAGTTTAGCTCGGTGTCCAGGCTGAGGCTACTGGAGATGGTAGAGCCAAGGTACGTGAAGTTTTCCACGACGTCGAGGAATCTGTCGCCGATGGAGATGGATGGGGCAGAGCTGACATCTTGGCCCAGGATGTTCGTCTTTTTGATGCTGATCGTCAGGCCGAACTCAGTGCAGGCATGTGCAAAGCAGTTGATGAGTTCTTGGAGGGCAGCCTCAGTGTGTGCTGTCAAGGCGGCGTCATCGGTGAACAGCATCTCACGTATGAGGACTCTGTGTACCTTTGACTTTGCACGAAGGCGTGCGAGGTTGAACAGGCTGCTGTCACTTCTGGTGTGCAGGTAGACCCTGACTTCAGATTGTCTAAAGGCGTAGCATAGCAGCAGCGAGAACAGGATGCCGAATAGCGTCGGAGCGAGGACACAGCCTTGCTTAACTCCGCTCTTGATGGGAAAAGGGTCCGAGGAGGAGCCATCGTGCTGGACGGTGCCTTTCATATTCTCATGAAAGGAAATGATCATCCTCAGGAGCTTGGGGGGACATCCAATTCTCTGCAGGAGTGTGAACAGCCCTGCCCTGCTGACCAAGTCGAACGCCTTGGTCAGATCAATGAAGGCGATGTACAAGGGACGTCTCTGCTCACAACACTTCTCTTGCAGCTGTCTCTGTCACTATACACCACCTAACCAAAAACTAAAAAGATGCTGTCACTCATACCATAGATATTACATGTAAAACACAAAGCGATTTTGTACACTCCATCACTTGTTTACATCCGGAAGTCCCCCCCCCCAAAGGAGAGAGAGAGAGAGAGAGAGAGAGGGAGAGAGAGAACTCTGAACTCTGAAATGGTTTAATAGTATCCCAGCCATAGGCCATAATACAACCAGTTGGGGGGGGGGGGGGGGGGGACGGGTATAGTAATACAGTAACATGTTGATTGTTGATAGATTTTAAACATACAATAATCCAAACTTAGGAATAGAAAAACTGACATGGAACATTGAAAACAAAATCACTCAAAGATCAAGACATTCATTCATTTCATTTTGTTTATAGCCCTACCGAGCTAAAAAGCACGAAAGCTATATCAGGGCTGTCACCTCATTTAGTTTCAGTGGCTCCAGTAACTTTCACTTCAAGTTCAAAACCAACACCTCCTGAAACCTTTAAATATCTAACATTGTCCTTTTGGAAAAAAAAAACCCATTTCATTCCTTAGGGCTGATAAACCACACTCACTTATCTCCAAGATCAGACTAATGCGCTCCCTTGTCATATCCATATTTCTGTATGCCTGTGAATCATGGACCCTGACAGCAGATTTGGAGAGAAGAGTACAGGCGGTGGAGATGAGATGCTTTCGGAGACTCCTTGGCATCTCCTACAAAGACCACATACGCAACGAAAGCGTGCATAACAGAATCAGCAAACCATTGGACCCTACAGAACCTTCTAACGATCGTGAAAAAGCGTAAACTTAAATGGTAATGGGCATGTCACAAGATCCAAAGGACTTGCAAAGACAGTTTTACAAGGCACTGTCCAAGGAGGAAGAAGAAGAGGCAGACCAAGGAAGAGCTGGGAGGATAACATCAGCGAATGGGACAGGCCTAGAACTCAACAAAACCCTGAGAAAGCAGAACAGAGAGAGGAATGAAGGAACTGGTTGTTGAGTCTTTGAGGGTGCCCCCAGGTCGTCAGACTACGGGACAGATAGATAGATAGATAGATAAACCAGGCTGTAATGAGGACGCCAGCCATCTCAATTGATCATCCCCAGATTACAAAAAGGCTAAAAAACTATAACAAACGGTTTTAAAGTACCAAATTATATATATATATATATATATATTATAATATATTATATATATTATATATATATATATATATATATATATATATATATATATATATATATATAAAGCGCCACATGGGCAAATAACACTGCAGAATGGACATCCTGTGCCCACCCCAGCGTTTAAATATCACTACCTGGCTGCCAGAACAAAAGAACACAGGTAAAATGTCATATAATGAAAACATAATATTTTTTGAAAGATTTGCTGGGGAAAAAGGCAGGAGAATGGACCGGGAAGGCAGAAAATAAGCAAGAGAGATGATAGAAAGGTAAGGAGAAAGACAAAGAGAACTCTGAACTCTGAACTCTGAAATGATTTAATGTACATTGGCCTTGGACCACAATACATTTGTTAGGCTTGGGGTGGAACAATGGGTTCATTCATATCATTGGCAAAGCAAATGCACAAAAAAGTAATGATTTATGACAGATTAAAGAAGGAAAACACAAACATATACATAGCCAAATCATGCAAAAAGATTATGTCATTGACAATTTATGACTGAATAAAGAAGAAAAGCACCATTTATTCTATTTCTTGGTTATAAACCTTAAATCAATCATAACCCAATCATAGAAAGAAGATGTTGTCTAAGAAAAATCATTCATATGAGTATATCAAATCGTAGCAGTTTTTCAATAAAGCATTTGAGCCAACATTGTTTTCCTTTTGCTAATAGAATGAAAAATATATCTAGACAAACTATGTTTGTACTCATCATTTCTTACGTTGAACATATCTGGCAATGGTACATTGATACGTTTGCTTAAAAACTTTTCTCTTAAGTTTGAGTACATGTAACATTCCAAAAGAAAGTGGGCTTCATTTTCAATTTTCGTTTTACAAAATGGACATAATTTATATTTATTGATATTATCACTATATCTATACACATTACTGTTAAGAGGTAAAACATTAAATCTTGCTTGTGTAATTGCTACATGAAAGCAGTAGACATCTATAGTGTTTAAATACTGCTCTTTTACAAAAATACTTTTAAACGATCTATACACCTCTCTTATCTAATACAGTCCATCCCATTCTTGAATAAACATATCCTCTAATCTTTGTTTGAACATACCTTAGAAAACTTTTACATCCCCGACACTTTGCTGCATCCAAACAATGTTAAAACTTGTTTCACACAAAATTTCTCTTATTTTTGAAATCCAGCAATATTTACCACTGCTGTCTAGCTCTAACTGCATGCAGTAAGCATAATATGGTATTCTACTTTGATCCATTTGCAATAGTTTGAACCAATACTTGATGGTGCTTGGACAGGAGTTGATATAAAGTGGATATCTGCCTAAATTGCCATAAACCATCTTATTGGGTATTCTTACAGGTACTCCTAAAAATCTTTTGCATGCCATCAAATGAATTTTCTCAATATGCTCTAGTCTATTTGTTCCCCATATTTCCAATGAATACAACAATATTGGCTGAATCTTAGTGTCGAAAATCTTGAAAAAAAGTTCTAACGTTCATTTCTTGAAACCTATGAAAGATTTTGTTCACCTGAACCACTGCCTTCTTTCCTTTAGTAACTAAATGTTCTGTACCCAACTTGCAGCTCATCTTTGTGTAAAACTAAAACCTAGATAGCAATACTGATTCACAACTTCTAACCGAATACCATTGTAATACCATTGTTCCTGTTTGAAAGAAATCCCCCTTCCTAAATACCATTACTTTAGTTTTTATTGATATTAACATTTAACTGAAGATCATTACAGCAGTCTTTCAAAATGTTAATTGATGTTGCAAAACCTCCCGGGGTTGTTGAAAATTGGGGCAACATCATCTGCAAACACCAGAATAAAATATCCATAATATTAGGTAATAGCTGTACTCCATGGTTTGCCTTTTTCGTTCATATCATTTGCTAGCTGGTTAATTAATATTGAAAACAATGAAGAACTTAAAACACAACCTTGTCTGACTCCTAATGGACATTCAAAAACTCTTAAAATTGGCTATCTATTCGTATACATGAAAGTAATTACCTATACATAGCTGATAATGAAACAAAGAATTTCCTTATACCCCTGGCTTTTGATACAGTTCAAAAGTTTCTCATGTCTAAACCGATTCAAAGGCTTTTTGAAGTCCAAAAAGCAACATAAAGTTTTTAGCCTTTCTTGGACATGCACTTTTGGACAATTGAATATAGATTAAAGATCTGATCTACTGTAGAATACCCTTTTCTAAATCCTGCTTGGTTTTCACAGATCATATGATTACTTTCTAGCCATGAATATAATCTAGTGTTTAATATAGAAGTATAGTATTTAAATAAGATCCTCAGTAATGAGACACCTCTATAGTTATCTACAAGCTCCGGATCCCCTTTTTTATATATTGGAATAATAATGGCTTTGGACCAAAGCAGTGGATATACACCTTTATTGAAGATGGCATTACAAAGTTTGAATATAAACTGTCTGACTTCACTGCTTCCATTTTTTAACATTTCTGCAGTGATTCCATCAATTCCACATGCCTTGCCAGACTTCAGTTTATAAATAGCTGAATTTATTTCTTCTTCTGTGATCTCTCTATTTAATTCATGGTCATTTTCTTCTAACGTATTTACTTCTGTGTGCATGCAGTTATTAGATACAGCTTCATTGCTTTGAAAAACCTCCTTGAAATAGTTAACCCACTCTGTAGATTTTATGCTGTTTGTCATTCTATCTTTATTAACACATCCCATACTTCGAAGCTCTTTTCAGAACAGAGCTGAATTTGAACTATTGTTTGCAGAGATTCTACTTTTTCTTCTATATGTGTGGCATTTGGTCTTTAATAACTGTCTATATTTTTTCCGTGCTGTAACATAGATTTGTCTGTCGTTTCATTTTTTGTTTCCTAAATAAATTCAAGGCTCTTCTGGTCTCTTTTTACCCTGGCGACATCATCATTGAACCATCTTGAAGTTTATTCTGACAGGTATGACGTCTAGTGAGTATACACCTACTAGCCTCATTCAGACATTGTGTAAATTGCTCGAGCATCATCTATGTCACTGTCAAGTAGGTATAATGCACTTACAATTCTATTCTGCATGGTATGGCTGTTAAGTGTTTCAATAAATTCTTCCTTTTTATCATCTTTCCAGACAATTTTCCACTCACTATTTTCTTCTTTGTCTGATTGTTCAACATTTTGTTTGGTCACATCTGGTTTCAAGTTCAATCCTCATAACAACAGGTAGATGATCTGACTCTGTAGTACTTTTTATGTCTACAGCTACAATATCAACAGATGCATATACAATTCACAAGACATGTTATAATTAGTCAACTATGCTGGCTCCTGACGATAAATAATGTGTACCCATCATCATAGTCAGTTGACACAGACCATTTAAATTTACGCAATTAAACATATTACAGATTTCAAGCAGCTGATTGCCAAACACATTTGTTTGTTTGTCTATTGAATTTCTAGAATAATCATTTGCAACATCTACTGTATTTAACTCCCAATCAAATTCATCATCAGAAAAATAAATGTTTTCACATGCTGTTCTTGTATTCAAATCACCAGTTAATAGAACATAAAAATCATCAATCGATTTCTGCAAGTCCAATATACACTGTTCTATCATTTCCATGCCATAACCATTTTGGTGATGATTCCAAAATATAGAATCATATGGGGGTATATAAGTACAAATTAGCAGTACATCTTTATTAGTTTGTAACAGATCCTTTTGGATGTTAAGCACAGCCATATCATTATATATTACATCAACCTTTTCAACATAGCAGGCATACTTTTTCTTTACCATCACTATCACTCCTCCAGAATATCGGCCCTGATGCGACAGTTTTTTGGCCTTTGATGTAAATAGGACAAAATCACTGAATAGTAGTGATTCAAAATCAAAATTTACAAAGGTTTCTGTTAAACATATAAAATCATGAGACAAAATGAAATTAAAATCATTATTTTCTAACTTTTGTAATAAGCCATTAACATTATAGTTTAGAAAATTAATATGTTGTTTATCTACAGTATTTACAAACATTGTCTGCTTCTCTTTGGATTTATTAACAGAGCCAGAAAATAGGGTTTCATTACTTTTAAATGTAGGTAATCTTCCTGTGGCCCGGCCAATTTCCTATGTCTTGGAGACAGAGGCTCCAGAATTAGCAGGCTTTCTTTTCTCACGCGAGGCCACTTCGCTCTCATGGAAATGTTCCCCCACTGAAACTCTCCTGAGAGAGTCCAGGATGCTGGATTGGCTAACTGACCTGCGTGTCTCTACGTGCGTGCTTTGAGCTTCTGTTTGCTTTTGAGAGGCAGCACGCCTTGGAGGCCTGGGCTGCCTCCCTGCTCCTGTTGTCTGGGCATTACACAGGCTTACAGATCCTGCTTTTTCCTGCTCTGTCACCTCAACCTTCCTCTGAGAGTCGGCATTTTTACTTCTGCTGGTGCCTGACTGTTTATGGACTGCTTTACCATCTTTTCCTCTACCGTTTTTTAATTGTGAGACCTCGCTGTCACCATGTTTTCTGGGCTCTTCATACTGCTGTTTTGGTCTACATGTCAGTCGGTCTGTCAAAGTTGCTATCAGTCAGTTCTTGAGTCTCATTAACCTTTGTTATGTCTTGTTCACCGTCTGTAGTGTTCAGTCTATGTTCATGACTGTCAAGACCATGTTGGTGCAAGGTTTCCTTGTCACACCTCATTTTTACTTCAGTTTCATCATCTGTACTTTTGTCATCATCTTTCTGTGCTTCATTCCTGGGTGATGAAGAAAAGCTATTGTCTTTCTCTACAATGTTTTCCTCATTTTCATCACTTTCACACCTGTCTGTACTTTTCTTTGAGTCATTGTGACTGTTATAACACTCCCCAGCAGCCTCACACACTGTATGTATGCCAGGTTCTATATATTCTTGCTTTGATCTTGACGACTAGGTGTCCTGCTCTCAGAATACTGTTCTAGTCTATCACCAGTTGCTCTGGTCTCTTTGTAGCACTAGTCTTTAAAAACACAAACTGTTTCTGCTGAGGTGATGGAAAGTCATTTTACTCCTAACTGTATGATTGAGGGGCTGGAACAACTGGACTCCTGTCAGATTCATCATGGAAAATTCTTTGCTGATTCCTGGTATGAACAGAGTCCCTGGAATTGGTGGATCTTCTGTACTCTGTATTGCTCCTTGAGACAGTATTTCCACGTTTCTGTTGAAAGGCCTTGCCTGAGTATGGTTGCCACTGACGTCTGACACTTGGTGGATGAACTTCAAACTTGTCATCCTTTGGTTGAAGTGGAGATGACCTGGAGAGTCTGTCTGGCTGGCTCTTGCTCGTGCTTCCAGTTGACTGTTTGTTGAACCAGCCTCTGTCACGTCCTTTCTGTCTGGTGTGTTGTAGATGTGGCCAGTCTTCTGTTTCCTGAGTGGAACTTGCTGTATTTCATTCCTTTTCAGGAAGCCTTGGTCTTGACTCCTGTCTGTCCCTGACCTTTAATCTGCCATTGTAGAAGTAGGCGACTTTACCCTGACTGGGGTAGAAGTCAATCAGCTCCTTTTGCCATGAGGTGAGGTCAGATGCTACACTAATGTCATTTTGTCTGAGGTCATCTCTGAGATAGGAATCACCCAGCACAGCCATTTTGTCAGACCATAGGCTGAACTGCACTAGGATTGGTCGAGGGTCTCTTCCTATTGCCGAGGTTTCCCCAGTTGAATGCTTTGACAATGTCGTCTTGCTGCCAGTAAGTTTCTGGATGTAGAATTCAGAAGGTCTACAATGGCTTGTGTTGTAGAAGCCCTGCCTTGTATCTATGTTTCCTCTATGTTGAGAGAACACTACATTGCACGCCTGTTGCATCCTGTTCATCACTTCCAGTTCTTCAAGCTTGTCCCAGTCTGTCCATTATCGGGCGCCTGTCTTCCATGAGGTCTTCAACATTCTCTCTGTTTTCTTCAACCACTTCTTTTAATTCACTCATGTCCCTTGCAAGGTGAGAAATGCTATTGTCTAACCTCTGGAATTTCTCTTCAATAGTTGATTTAATGCTGGCAGCATGCTGTTGCAGCTCTTGCTGTATGTGAGCAAATCGCCAGTCCATGAATTGCAACATATTTAAGTTAGGGGGAGAAAAACTTTCTTGTGACATCTTTAAGGTGCCTGTGCGTTACCAGTAAACAATGCCAATGTCACTGTCACCATATTGCAGTGAAACTCAGTTCTAAGACACAAGGTAGATAAAAAAAATACACGCATGTGCATCCCACACAATTGTAGTCCAGGTCAGCCAAGCAGGATGAATTCTGTTTACAGAATATTACACAAATTGTTTCTATAGTTTATCAACTATATTGAAAATTTAAAATTAATTGACCAATTACTGATTTTCATCATTGTCCAGTCACTTCAAACAAGGGAGTCACCAACTTCCCACATGTGTGCAAAAAATCACAACCAGATATGTCCTGTACACTTGCAAAATTCACAAAAAATTGGAGAGGCAGTAACACACGTCCTGCCTGTACCTGAACCCATGAGCCTGAACCTGAACCCCAGAAACAAAGAGAGATAGAAAAGTGGAAATTTCTTGCACAAAATTTCCAGAAGGTGGGGGATGCTATTTATACTGAAAGAGCCCCTGGCATCCCAACGGGAGTAAGATCAAGACACATTGAAAAGAAACTACCATCATGCAGCATAAACATGCGCTTGACCCTATCTGTAAATTCAAGACATCTCGAGTGATCAACAGGAAAAATAACCAGCCAAGCTAACACAACAACCTCAACAAGAAGACCTTACATTCAGACAATACATCTCTTTCTTCTGCTAACTGAGTGCAAAAGATATCGGGTGACACTGTGCATCTGGTGAATACTTAACATCTGCGGCAACACTTGAATGGGAATTTAGTTAAATTCTCTAGGAATTTATTTATAAGATTCGAATATATATGGGACAGTCAAAGAAAAAATGTTCGTCTTTGATTACTGTTTACTGTTACTGTTAGTGGTCCCGTAACCCACCAGGGTTGTAGGGGCGCTGCATGGTGGACGAACAGTGGACCAGCTGGCTCCACTTAGCGCGGTCGTGGGCGAGTGCCTGGGTGACATTGAAGTCCTTCCCTGTCCAATCACGGATGTCGTCGGCCCACTTTCTCCTCTGTCTGCCCCGTCTTCTCTTCCCCTGGACTGTTCCTTGCAGGATGGTCTTTGCAAGTCCTTCTGAGCGTGTTACGTGCCCATACCATCTGAGTTTCCTCTTTTTCACCTGGTCAGTAGGTCTTCATAGTCCCGCACTTGTTGAGTGATCTTTCTGCGGACTTCATTGTTGGTGACATGGTCCTTGTATGAGATGCCAAGGAGCCTTCTGAGGCATCTCATTTCTACTGCTTGGATCCTCCTTTGTAGGTCTGCGTTCAGTGTCCATGCCTAACATGCGTAAAGCATGATTCAGATGACTAGCGCATTTAGTAACTTTACTTTGATTCCGAGAGGGAAGTTTCTGTCTCTCCATATGGTCTTCAGTCTTGCCATTGTTGCTGCTGTTTGTGCCGCTCTTGCTAGGATTTCGGTCTTTGATCCTTCCTCACTTATGATGGCTCCAAGGTACTTGAAATGGCCAACTGTCTCCAGTTCTTTTCCGCTGAGAAGTGATCTTGGTGGTGATTGGCTGGGCACTCTTTGACATGAGCTTGGTTTTCTCGGCGCTGATTTCCATGCCGTATCGTGAGGATATTTCGTCCAGTTGCTTCACTAGGTTGGCCAGTTCCTCTTCATTTCCTGCCAGACCGTCGATGTCATCGGCAAACCTGAGGATGGTGATTGTTCGCCCTCCAATGCTGACTGTGCCTGTGTGGTCTTCCAAGCGTCAGTCATGATGCGTTCATAGAAAATGTTAAACAGTGTCGACGACAGCAGACATCCCTGTCGGACCCCAACTGAGGTACGAACCATTCCCCTACCGTGCCCTGTACGAGTACTGCACTGGTGGCCTTTGAGTAGAGTTTCTTGATGGTGTGAATCAGCTTCTGGCCCATGTTGAATTTGTTCATGGTGGCCCACAGAGCGTCATGCCATACTCTATCGAAGGCCTTCTTAAAATCAATGAAGACGTGGAAGATGTCTTGATGATGCTGGCTGTATTTCTCACACAGAATCCTCAGGTTGAATATCTGTTCTGTGGTGCTTCTATTTGGGCGGAAACCGGCCTGCTCTTCGGCGATGATCTCTTCTGCCTGTGGTTTCAGCCTGTTCAGGATCACTTTCAGCATGACTTTACTGGCATGACTTATGAGGCTGATTGTCCTGTAGTTTTGGCACTGCTGGAGATTTCCTTTCTTGGGGAGAGTGATGATGAGTGATTGAGTCCAGGGGTGTAGGCCACTCTCCGGTCTGCCAGATCTTGTTGCAGATATTTTGTAAGGATGTCTGTCACTGCTTCTCCCCGTGTTGGATCAGCTCTGCTGGGATGTTGCGGTTCCTGCTGATTTTCCTTTCTTCAGCGATCTAATTGCTACTTTTACTTCCTCGCGTAGAATTGGGAAGTTGTCTTTTATTCGTTTGAGGCTTGGCTTGAAAGTACGCTGGGGTCCCCTTTAGGTCTGATGATTGTAGAGTTCGGAACAGTATTCCGTCCATCTGCCAACGTTTTCCCTTCTTTTCTGTTAGGCAATTCCCTTCTTTGTCCTGGATGTTACTGACTCTTGCCTGTTTCTGTTTGGTGAGCTCTTTCACAATCTGGTATGTTCTTCTGCTATTATTCTTTGTCAGGCTCTCTTCAATTTCTTCTTGTTTCTCTATCCATTCCCCCTTGGTCTTCCTCATGTCTCTCCTGTTTCTTCTTGTTTACTTCTCTGTATTTATCTGCTCCTGTAGTGTTCTTGCTCTTCTTCAGGTCTCGTCTTTTGTCACACATATTCAAGATTTCATCTGTGACTCAGGTTGTTTTTTTCGGCGATGTTTGCCAAGGAGTATGCTTGCTGTCTCAGTCTTTACTGCGTTAAAACTGATGGTCTTTCGTTTCGGCATCTTCTTCAAGTGCCAGCAGTGGTGCGTATTTCCCTCCTATTGTTGCTTGGAAGGACTCGGCGATGGTGGGGTCCTTCAGTCTGTCCAGGTTGAACTTGAGTCTGATGTTCTTTGTCTTATTGTTTCTTCTTCAATCGGACTCTAAAGTTCAGGAGCACGAGGTTCATAATCGCTTGCCCATGTCTGCACCTGGGAATGTCCTCGTCTTGGCTCTGTTGAGCCAGATTGAAACGGTTCTGCACCAAGGATGTAGTCAATCTGGTTGTGATGGATCCCATTGGGTGCATGCCATGTCCAGCGTCGGGATGCCTTGTTTTCTCCAAGGGGATTGGCGGGGCACCGTGTCGTTGTAGCTGGCAAATTCCAGTAGTCGGAGTCTCGCTAATTTGTGATCGCATTACAGGAGGGACCGCAGAATTTGCTCCAGTCTTTCAGGCGTCTCCGCCCCCCTTGGGTTCCAGTCTCCCTGGGATGATTCAAGATGTCTTTCTTGTTCACCTTATCGATGATGTCCTGTAGTTGGTTGTAGAATTCCTCTACGTCTTCATCATCGTGATCCGTTGTTGGTGCGTAGGCTTGAATCACTGTGATGTTGAATGGGGCTGCCCTGAGGCGGATGGCCATAAGCCGTCTTTGGTTACTGACATACAAAAGGACGGTTTTTGTTTTTTGCAGAGAATCGCTATATCGAGGCACATTTACATTTAGTGGCAGGACGTTAAATCTTACTTGAGAAACAGCAACCCTAAAGCAGTGGGCATCAAGATCATTAATATGTTTTTCTCTTTCAAAATTTCTTTTATATGATCTATAAGCATTGTATCTATTGCGATCTTCAAATGTGGAAAACCACTCTTGTATAAAGGTATCCACAAGTCTCTGCTTAAACAGACTTAAGAATGCTTTAACATCCCCCACACCATGCTGCACCCAAACAAACTGAAATCCTGTCTTGCATAAAATTTCCCTTACCCAGCAATTCTTCCCAGTTTCATCTAGATTAAGCAACATCTGAAAATCCTTGTAGTCTTTTAGTTTCCATTTGTAACAGCCTAAACTAATATTGCAAGGCAGAAACACAAGAATTTACATACAGAGGATATCTTCCAAAGTCACCAAAAATCTTATTTAGAGTTTTTACTGGAACACCCAGGGACCTTTACAGACCAACATATGTACTTTTTCTAAATGATTTAACTTGGTCAAACCCCAAATGTTGGATGTATTCTGTAAACCAGAATGTATTTTAGCGTCAACTATTTTGAATAACATATTAGCAATCATTTCTTTATATTTTAGGAAGGCTTTATTTCAGTTGTACAGCTGCCTTCTTGTCCTTAGTTGCTACATGTTCAGTTCTTTCTTCATGCTGATCATTGTTGTAAAACCAAACCCTAGATAACAATAATTATTTACAACATCCAGTTTTTTACCATCAAAAATCCATTACTCGTGTTGGCTTGAGTAACCCCCTTTTCTAAACACCATGACTTTTGGGTTTTTTTGTGTTAACATTTACTTTCATTTCCTTACAGCATCTATGTAATACATTTAGTTGATTTTGAAAGCCTCAAAGGGGGGAGAGAGAGAGAATGAATGAATCTTTCTTTATTTTTCAAGGGTAACAGAATAAGCATGCGCATACTTTTTTCATCCAGCCCTTGCCCTGATTAGGGGCTATCAACAAAACAAAGGTAAAAATCTTACGACAGCATGATAAAACAAATTATATATTTACCAATACATAATCCCTAACTGACTTGAGCATTAACCAACACATACATAGATAGATAGAGATGCATAGATATTTTTTGAAGAAAAGAGACGCACGTTAATAAACATATAGTTCTCAAATAAATCAAACATTAACATGAAAACTGATACACTGATTATAATTAGGTAATATGGATAAAGTAAAATAGAGGGGAGACATCAAGAAGCAAAAAAGAGAGATGGACAAGAAGAGAGAGAGAGAGAGAGAGAGAGAGAGAGAGAGAGAGAGAGAGAGAGAGAGAGAGAGAGACGAGGAGAGAGAGAGAGAGAGAGAGAAAGAGAGAGAGAGAGAGAGAGAGAGAGAGAGAGAGAGAGAGAGAGAGAGCGCATTTTCAGGTTACATCAACATCAAAATAAACTAGATATCAAATTCTTTTAAAACATCCTCGCTAAACCACATTTTGAAATATATATGCTACCAATAAAGATATCAAGTTAAGTTACAAAATGTTGAAGAGCCTGATATAAAACAGTTTTAACAGCCCCGCCAACAACAGCATCAGTACAACAATTCGAAGTTAGGCAAATCAGTTTAAACTCACTCAGTACATTTCCAAGAGGCATGGTATATTGATTGAAGATGGAGAACAATATTGTATGCTTTTTGGACGATGATAAAATAAATCACTATAAAATGCATAAACCAAACATTTATATAAAAATAATAATTGCATATATAAGAGGAATACCAGAGAGAGAGAGAGAGAGAGAGAGAGAGAGAGAGAGAGAGAGAGAGAGAGAGAGAGAGAGAGAGAGTACATTTCCAGGTTGTGTGATCATCTAGATAAATGGCATGTAACAAAACACCCACACAAACCTCTCTCACCTTAAGATACAGCTATAAATAATAAACAAGCCAAAATGTAGCATGCAAAGAACATCCGCATACAAAAATATGTCTAACAATTAAGACAAAACAATTTAACAATTCCAATTGAGTAAAATGCATACCTGTATATAAAAAATAAAAATTGCATGAAATTTCCAAATTTCATAACAGAATTATTGCATTTGTAGCGGTTTAAGTTTTAAGAAAAATGGAGTGGAGGGAGAGAGAGAGGGGGGGAGAGGGTGGAGATCGAAAGACAGATAGGCAGAACACACGTGATAAAAGGTAACATTTAAACACACACACACACACTCGCGCGCGATCTCACACACACACACAACACACACACATATATATATATATATACACACACACCCGCGCGCGCGGTTGCGCTCACACACATGCACGCACGCACGCATGTACCCAAACACGCACGCATGCACACAAACACATATATACATACGCACGGCACCAACACACACACCACACACACACACACACACACACACACACACACACAACACGCACGACGTGTGTCTCTCACCTTAAGATACAGCTATTAACAAACAAACCAAGACATAGACTGCAAAAGAACACTCGCATACAAAAGTACGTCAAAACAATTAAGGCAAAACAAACTTAAAGTATTTCCAAACTGTGTAGAATACATACATGTATGTCGAAAATAAAATTGCATGATTTAGAACAATAACAATCATAAAATTACAAAATTTAACATCGGAACTAATGCATTCATAATGCATAACGTGCTTTAAGAAGAATGGAAGGAGAGAGAGAGAGAGAGAGAGAGAAGAGTGAGAGAGAGAGAGAGAGAGACAGAGACAGAGACAGAGACAGACAGACAGACAGACAGAGAGACAGACAGAGAGAAACAGAGAAGACAGAGAGACAGAGATAGTACTTTTTCAAGTTATCTGATCTGGATAAACGGTATCTTTTACAACCCCCACACAAATTACCTCATCATAAGATGCTGCTTCCATTGTATATAGTAAGAATGGTAATAGTAAAACAAGATATAACATACAAGGGAACATACAAAAAGTCTGTCAAAAATTATATCAAAACACAATCTAACATGTTTCCAAAGCGTAGTAGGCCCTATATTTATGACAAGAAATAACGATAGCATCAAATTAGATTGATAATAAACACAAAATTACACAACTTAACATAGCCACTAAAAAATTCTTACTTATAAATTTTCTAGCTATTGACCAATACTATAAATTTCAAAGCCATAACACAGAGAGAGAGAGAGAGAGAAGAGAAGAGAGAGAGAGAGAGAGAGAGAGAGAGAGAGAGAGAGATCAGACTTTTACTGTACATCGGCCTAAGGCCACAATACAAAAGAGTGATGGGTATACAGAATGAGCATATGACACACGTGTTATAAACATATCACTATCAACGTATATGAAATAATGGGTCAGCAATAAAAACACGAGAAAATTACATCAGTCATATCTTGAAAACTCATCACAAAGCAATTCATGTGCGTCATAATCAACAATGTTTTGAATCAAATGTTTTGTGTTCAATCTAAGGATCATTTTCTAGAAAGTTATTTTATTCCTTCTGTTGGTTGCGTGAAAAATAAATCGTGATAATTTGATCTTTCATTAGACACTGTAGCTTTGTGTAGCACGTGCAAAGGAAGTCTTTTCGAACCTTTAGGAAACTTATTTCTCAAATCTTCATAGACAGGACAATTGAATAAGAAATACTCTTCATTCTCTATTTTGGTCTTTACAAACAGGGCATTGCTTAACTTTGTTTTAATTATTATAGCGGTATATATTATTGCTTAGTGATAGAGCATTGATTCGTACTTATGTAATCATAACGCGAAAACAATATATATCCGTTTCACTGATATACTTCTTTCTTTCAAAAAAAGTTTTAAAGTTTCTAAAGCCATTACATCTATTAAGGTCTCCAATGGCGCCAGTCCATTCCTGGGAAAACTAATCTACAAGTCTCTGTTTAACTCTCTTGTCCCCGATCCGGCCGCAGCCGACAGTAACGGAGGCTGCCGCTAGATTCCAATACGACCACAGCGACAGTTGGTGCTGCCCACGTGGGCAATACTTTTCCATCACACACAGATCTCTGGTTTTCACACTATGTGTCTGAAAATTGGTGGGGCGATGCAGGGATGAGGATGCCAGTGATAAATTTAGACCACTAACATGCGTGTAGTGGGGAGGGAAGGAAGAAATAACAGCCAGCGACCAGAACGCTTTTCAATGGTGCAGAGTGTCAAAAAAATGGCGTTTTCTTTAGTAGCAGACGATTCATCTGATTAGCGAGACGATAAATTGAATGTTATTGTCTTGGAAGTAGAAACATTTGAACGAGAATTGTTAAGTGAGTCCGATATTAACGATTACGAGGAAGAGGAGGAAGGAAATGCTGCAGTTAGGGAGAAGAGTGAGCCAGAAACTAACGTGCTACACGGCACATTCCTGACCTGTGCTACACACACCCACTGTGGAGAAATTTGACCTCCCGGCCGGTCCACGGCATAGACACCTGAAAGCGTGATGCCTTTTGACTGTTTTCTCATTATTACCACACTTTTGCTTTGAAACTGCAATGGCAGAAACGAACAGATATGCTGATAATGAAAATAATAAGAAGGAAAATAAAATAGGTCTCCATCTGCCAAGGTTCGACAGGTGAGAGCAATGGGTACACCCCCCCCCTCCACACACACACACACACACACACACACACACACACACACATCCATAATTTGTGCTTTTGTGATGTGATGTGACCCTGTGCCACCACTACGACTACTTTAGAGACTACCAACATCAAAATTTTGTAGAGTTACAGAAGTTCTGTGTTGTTTCGATTTTGTCACACCTGTGCTGTGACAATGGTGACAGTGTGACAGTCATGTACAATAATACACTTCTGTACATTTAACAAACATGTGGTAGCACACGCAGATATGAACTGCAGTATAAAAGTCACATGTCGATTAAATATGACTTGTTTTCAAAAGAAAAAATAGTTAAACAAAACTTTTGTCTCCTGGAGACATACCATAAAACAACAGGTGCTATGGGGACATTGTGTGACACATCCTTGAAGTACTATTGCACATAACTATTAGTAAACACATCAGCTGGGTATCACTTCCTTATTCGACACCAATATGCTTGAACTATTGTCAAATCCATGCAGGATTTGCTGTTTTATCATATATACCATATTTTTACCTGTGATTGGTGACAAATAAGGTGACAATGACATAACATCTGGTGACCAGACACATGAACTTGCGCCTAAATGCAAGTACAAAGACATGCCTAGCTTGTGACAAAATTTCAGCTTGATAACTTGTCATGCACACACACAATTGCCTTAGGAGTAAAGTAAGTCAGATGGAGGTAGAAAACCTGCAAAGAATTCAAAATCTACAGGCAGTTTAGCTCTGTAGAATCCAACAACAAGAGGGTTAAAGGCAGGTAAAAATATTTTTATGTCTCCTAATTTTTGGTGTAACCCAATCGATATTATACCCAGTTATTCATAGTAATTCCTTGATTTTGGAAACACAGCATCGTTTACCTATTTTTCAACTAATTCTAGCCACATAAGCTTTAGGTGGCAATCTTTCAGAATCCATGTGTATCAATTTAAACCAGAATTTTACATATGCAATAGATATATTTATATATGTTTAATACGCTACATACAGTGGGTACCTGCCCAGATATCCATGAGAGAGTGGGGGGGGGGGGGGGGGAGAGACCAACAGACAGACCAACAGAAAGACAGCGTGAATGAAGCAGATGAAACTAAAGACAGATAGAGAGAGACAGAGGGAGTGGAGAGGGAGAGGCAGAATAGACAGACAGGGGACAGAGAGGCAGACAGAAAGACATAACGAAAAGAGACTAAGTCAGATTGGCAGAGACAAAATCATAACTCTCAGCAAACTGTCACCTTCTACTTATTATGCTTCAATGATGTTGCGTTGCTAGGAGTTGAGCGGCTCTGAGGACATTGGTTTCTTGGAAAGTTCTTACGAAATCATCTGCTCCGCAACTTCAACGTCTGCGGAACAATGCACTTACGATCTGGGACTTTTCAGAGGATTCTGCTACAAGTTGCGAGTACGATGCTTCCAGGGAACCACAGCAAGTGGTGAGAACTGCGTTATTCTTCTCCATCCTATCCTTTATGACCCACGCCAAAAGCTTTAGTAGTTATTGATGTCAACTAAAAGGCCATGACCTACATTAAAATATTGAAATGTTTTAACTTGAAAGCTAAGCAATGACAAGCGCACTCTCGTTTAAAAGACAAAAAAATCCTTCTGAGGTCGGAGTGTATCATAGACGGAAAACTCTCATCCAGTGTGTACTTACATGTCTCACAGTGATTCCTAGGTAGGATGAGTGAGACAAAATGTATACGCTGGTGACCCTCAGGGTGTTAAGGTGGGAAACACGCCACATCGACATCATTGTCTTTTCCCCCCGTTAGTTTCCCTCAGGAGTCACAGGGACGTCGCGCTGAACCTTTCAGGCAGTGAGTCCTGGGCGAGTTCAACCTAGCTAGAGGCTATTCCTCGCCAGGTCGCGGACTGCTTGTTGGGTAGGTTTGTACCAGTACGTCCATACTACCCACCACGGGACGGGATAGCCTAGTGGTTAGAACATTGCGCTCGCAATCTGACGACCAGGGTTCGATTCCCGTTCAATGGGATATTTTCCCCTGGAGTTAACATCAGTGCAGACTCCACTCTCCCCAAAAGTCCTTCGGATGAGACTATAACCCGAGGTTCCGTGTGCAAACACACGCAGAACATCTTGCGCACACGTTAAATCCTGTTCCGCTTTTCGTAAGAGTAGGCCATTGTGTGCCGGTGGGAACAGATGACAGAATTTACAAAACCGCATACACACGGGGACTGGATGTAAAATAGCACATAAGTGCTTATTCCATTATCCTCGATATAAAAGAATAAATAAAAAAAATTAAAATAAATATTCTTTTATTTTCTTTCATTTTGAGGATAATGGAATAAGCACTCGTGTCCTGTTTTTCATTCTGTCCCCGTGTGTGTGCAGTTTTATAAATTTTGTCATCCATTCCCACCGGCACACAATGGCCTACTCTTCCGGAAAACGGAACGGGTGTTAACATGTGCGCAAGATGTTATGTGTGCGTTCGCACATGGGGTCTCGGTTTATAGTCTCCTCCAAAGGACTTTTGGGGAGAGTGGAGTCAGCACTGCTGTTAAAATGGAAGACTTGCGCAGAATGAAGACAGAACCAGTGTGATCTCTGGGGGAAAAGGGGGGAGGGGGTGTCCTCAAACAGACAGGACAGCGACAACTCCAACCTGTGCCCTTTTTGCTCCTGATCATGACTCCGCCAAATGCCCACCAAGCTATCACCCATCTTTCATATCAAATATTAGAAAACTCTAATTAATTCAAAACTGTATCATATCAGAGATAACATAATTATTGTAGTCTCTGAGCAAATGGGGGCATTTTGATCTGTCACAATTTATAAGAGGATATCCTTTCCTAAAGGCTCAAACGCTGAAAACCTTCAGGAGTGCTTGCTTTTTTTAAGTGGCCTCTGATCTGCGCGTTCGCCCTGGAGAGAGAGAGCGACAGAAGTAGAGAGAGAGAGGGAGGGAGAGATGAGAGGTGTGTGTGTACGTGTGTGTGTGTTGTGTGTGTGTGGGTGTCTGTGTGTGTGTGTGTGTGTGTGTGTGTGTGTGTGTGTGTGTGTGTTTATTTATTCTTTTATATCGAGGATAATGGAATAAACACTCATGTACATTTTTACATCCAGTCCCCGTGTGTATACAGTTTTGTAAATTCTGTCATCTGTTCCCACCGGCACACAGTGGCCTACTCTTCCGAAAAACGGAACGGATTTTAACTTGTACGCAAGATGCTCTGCGAGCGTTCGCGCACGGGGCCTCGGTTTATAGTCTCTTCCAAAGGACTTTTGGGGAGAGTGGAGTCTGCACTGATGCTAACTCCAGGTAAAAAATCCCCTTGAACGGGATTCGAACTCGTGTCGTCAGATTGCGAGCGCAATATTAATATTATTATTAATAATAATAATAATGATAATAATAATAATAATAAATGGAACTTATATAGCGCTATATCTTGCAAAGACAAATCAAAGCGCATGCATTCAACCTAATCTTACAGTCATACAACCAATGACAAATAATCAATAGTTCAAACAGATATTACAAACATGGTAGGCTGCAAACCAGTCTATGAAATAAAACTGCAATAGTCAAATGTTATTCCAAAAAAAGGCACACACACACACACACACACACACACACAGGTCGTATACTTTAGCAGGGTGATAGGACATGGGTTAGTGAAGGTGGGATAGTTCTGATATGAAACAGAAAGGGGAAAATCTTAGGTTTGAAATAAATATGTCTTGAGGCTGGATTTACAAGTGTCATAGCTAGGCTTCTGGCGAGGAGAGAGAGGGAGCTCATTCCAGGTCGATGGACCCGAAATAGAGAAAGAGCGGCGGCCAACGGTAGATTGGTTGAATCTAGTTGTTTAGTTGAATTCAGTATTCTAACCACTTGGCTATCCCGTCCCCCACTGGCTATCCTGTGGGGGTGTGTTGTGTGTGTGTGTGTGTGTGTGTGTGTGTGTGTGTGTTGGTGTGTGTGTGTGTGTGTGTGTGTGTGTGGGGTGTGTGACTAGTCAGGTCAGGACAATTCAAAATGATCTTTATCAAGGGTAAAAGATTTTAAGCTTACACAACTTTTTTCATCCTGCATTTAAAAAAGTCAAGAAAATCGACCTACAAAAGCAAACAAAAGACAAAGTTTTTCTATATCAAAAAAGAACTAATAATGAACATAAAAACCCAGACGAAACAATAAAACAGTAAAGCAAAACCAAGACATTTCAACATGTGTTCAGTTCATACAGACAAGTAGGGAAGAAAACAAAATAGCACGGGTTATAATGACAATTTACAAAGCAAACCAGATGTAAAATTGTTTCTTAAACATTTGTTTTGAAGGATCGAACTTTAAAGAGGGAGGTAAATTATTTCACAATGTTCCTCTGGAATAAGGGAAACTTGACTTGTAGAGATTATTCGGGGGCCTGGGCAAAAACAGTCTATGGAAAGGCCTGTTGTTATTGACAGCCAAACTTTTTACAGGTTTTTTTCTTTGAGGCTTTTCTTTTTACTATGTTTTACATACATAGACACTTGTTGGAATAATGTATGTGTGTGTTTGTGTATGGGTGTACGTGTATGTTTC
>CM054137.1:56984703-57006766 GCA_028751875.1 Rapana venosa | reverse complement strand
TGAATTTTAACATCAAAAACCTTGAAAAATGTGCTTGAATTCATCTCTTTATACCTATGGAATGCTTTGTTTAAATGAATGACTGCTTTTTCCCTTTAGTTACTAATTTTTCAGTGCCCAACTTTGTGCTAATCTAAGTCTAAGCCTAAGTTGCAATATTCATTAACTACATCCAATTTAACACCCTAATAAAACCATTGTTCATGTTTTGCCAGAAATCCCCCTTTTCTAAAGACCATTATCTTAGTTTTGTCAATATTAACAGATAACTGCATGTTATTGCAATAAGCTTGCAGAATATTCAGTTGTTGTTGCAACCCAAATGGTGTTGCTGAAAGTAGAGCTACGTCATCTGCAAACAGTGAGATAAATCGTTCAAAAATATCAGTTAACATTTGAATTCCATGCCTGCCTTTTTCATTCATTTGATTAGCTAATTGGTTAATGAACACTGTAAGTAATGTAGGGCTTAATATGCAGCCTTGTCTCACGCCTATTGGTCACTCAAAAAACTGATAGGTTATTATTTACTCTAATACATAACATCAAAGACATATACATAGCTGATAGTGCAGCAAAAAACTTACCTCTTATCCCTTGGCTTTTGATACATTCAAGAAGTTTGTCATGTCTGACACTATTGAACGCTTCCTTGAAGTCAACAAAAGCAACATATAACTTTTTGCCTTTTTTCACATACATTTTTATACAATTGCATAAAGGTTGAAAATCTGGTCAATAGTAGAATATTTCTCCGAAAACCTGCTTGATTTTCACAAATGAAATAGTTATTCTCAAGCCACTCATACAATCTTGAGTTTAATAGTGATGTATAGCATTTTGATAATATGCTTAGCAATGAAACACCCCTGTAATTGTCTACATTATTTATATCACCTTTCTTATAAATAGGGATTATAACAGCCTTTGACCAAACATGAGGGTATATGCCTTTGCTAGATATGGTGTTGAAAAGCTTAATAAGAAAATGTTTAACCTCTTTGCTGCCATTTTTCAACATTTCAGCAGTAATTTCATTGATTCCACTGGCTTTACCACACTTTAATTTATCTATAGCTTTACTTTTTTCTTCTTCTTCGGATATTTCTATGTTTAGTTCATGTTCATCTTCCTCGGATAAATTTATATCTGTATGTGCATGATGAATAAGAGCAGTGTCATTGCTTTGGATCACATTTTTTAAATGGTTTACACAGTCTGAAGTCTTTATATTATTTGTAATTTTCTCTTTATTATTACAGCCCATACTTCTAAGCTCTTTCCAGAAAAGTGATGGGTTAGAAATATTTGCAGAGAGAGACTCTATTTTTTGCTTTCTGAATGCTTGCTGTTTGGATTTTAATAACTTTTTGTACTTTTTTGTGCTGTGAGATACACAAGTCTGTTATCGTCATTTCTTGTTTCACTAAAAGCATTCAAGGCTGTTCTAGTTTCCTTTTTAACTTGATGACACTGAATCAAACCATTCGAATCGTTTTTTCTGTCTCTTAACACTTTTTACTAACATGCATGCACTAGCTTCCTTTAAGCACTGGATAAACAGGTCTAAGCCGTTATCCACATCATTTTCAAGTAAATCCATAGCAGTTTTAATACTTTCACAAATCGCATTGCTATTTAATGATCTAATGAATTCTCCCGTCTTAACGTCTTTCCAAACGAATTTTTCTGAATCAATATTTGCCTCTGTCTCCTCCTGTTTGTCAGTATCTTCGGAGGTGTGGGTTTTACAGTCCATTGTCATAACAAATGGTAGGAGGTCAGACTCTGTAACACTTTTGATATCTACGGCAACAATATTTACAGTTAAAAATAACTTTCAGAAAAGAACAAAATAATACACAGTGCTGACCCTGAAGGAGGGATATAAGTAAAACTATCATCAGATTTAGGTTGACACAGACCATTCAATATTGTACAATCGAACATGTTACAAATTTCAAGAAGTTGTCTGCCAAAGACGTCTGTGCTGTTATCCTGAGAAACTCTAGAAAAATCATCAGTAACAAAGTCTGTTGTTACATCAAAATCAAAATTATCATTACAGGAGGAATAATTACCATTAGCAGTTCTAGCATTAAAATTTCCAATTAACATGAGGTAAAAATCATCATTTGAACTTTGCAAATCCAGTATACACTGTTCCAAAATGTCCATTCCATATCCATTCTGTTGAAGTGACCAGAACATAGAATCATGAGGGGTATATGTACATACTAACAGTATATGTTTGTTGGTTGAGAAAAGCTCTTTGTGAATCTTAACCACAATTGTATTATCATTTTCAATAAAACTGGCAATCTTCTTTTTAATCATGACAACCACCCCTCCAGAATACCATCCTTGGTAGAACAACTTTTTAGCTTTTGAAATAAACATGACATAATCAGTGAAAAAAGATGAATCAAAATTCTCTGCTACAAAGGTTTCTGTCAAGCAAATGAAAAATATATATTAAAAGAAAATTTATGAAATCATAGTTATCTAGTTTTTTTAAGCAAGCCATTAACATTGTAATTGAGAAAACGAAGCTGCAAGTTATTTACATTATGTACAAAAGAACTAGTGTCCTGATAGCTATGCCTCCCTTGGGGCACACGGACATCATCATGAGGGGGACGGGGGACCACAGGGTCTGGTGCTGGATGTCCCACCTGTGAAGGGAAGTATGTGCATTTCTGAGCATCCGCTCTACACCTCTGCTTCCCAGGGATAGTGAAGCTGCAACCTCTTGTTTGGCTTGCCAGGCAAGAGGGGTACCTTCAGAAGGGTGCTGCATAGCCTCACCTATCGCAACTTTCCACTCGTTACTACACCTACTCGTTGGTGTCTCCTGTTTTCGCAAAGACCTGCTGTGGAGAGACCAAGCACCTGGCGGGATAACCAGGTAGGGTAGGTGGAGCCCGTTTTGCTGACAAAATCCACCTAGGAGAGCGGAAAACTCTGATTTCAAACCCATGCATGTAGAAGGAAAACTCGAAGAACACCCAGGAGGAAACCCTGTCATGCGCCAAAGGAGCTGAAATCAGAGGTGTCGGGCCGACAGGTGCTCCAACCAAACTATGACACCATGTAATATAGCCTTAAATGATGTTTGGAGACCAGATCAATTCGAATGGCACTTGCCCTGTGGGGATCCGCCAAGCAGGTGCAGCACCTGTTTCCAGACCTCAAAGGAACCCTCCCAAAGAAACTGGAGGTCCCTTCGTCTTGTCTTGTGGAGTCAGGAGGCGAGCAAGGACAGCGACTGGCCAACCAAAGAAAGAGCCCCCCTCAATCAACATCATGCAATGGAATTCAGAAGGAGTTTCAACCAAGAGGGAAGATCTCCAACAGTTCCTACATGAGAACAACATAAGCATCTGCTGCATTCAAGAAACACATCTGCAGGAAGGGAGGACTTTCACGATTAGAGGCTATCAGGTGTTCAGGAGTAACCGTCAAGGGAGAAGGAAAGGAGAAGTGCTAACACTGGTCAGAAACAATCTAAACGCCAGTGAAACAACTAGATACATGAAAGAATCAGAATATCTTCAAGTCAAGGTGTCCGCCTCAAACAGCATCCTCAACATCATCAACTTCTATTGCCCTGACAACAAGCTGCTAGCACTGGACAGCATCCAGGTCTCCGACAGCGACTTCCTCATCACTGGTGACTTCAACAGCTGGTCCCAGAGCTGGGGATACAATACCTTGGACTCATGAGGAGAAGAAGTAGAGAACTGGCAAGATGAACACCACCTAATCCTTGTCAATGATCCCACTGATCCACTGACCTACTCCCACCACTGGCATACAACCACCACACCGGACCTGGCTTTCTGCACTGATGACATCCACAGAAAGATCAGCAGAAAGGTTGAACATCAACTAGGTGGAAGTGACCATCGCCCAGTTATCCTCACCATTATGGTGTTGAAATGCCTGGACATGCCCAACACCCACGATGGAACTACAAGAAAGGGAAATGGGCTCTCTTCAGCATTAGAACGAACGAGCTGACAAGAAACATCAAGACAGAGGGAAGGAACATCAACAAAGTTGTGAAGGAGTTTAACAACAGCATCCTTCAAGCTGCTAAGGAGTGCATACCAAGCGGAGCAAGGAAAGACTACAAGCCATACTGGTCTGAAGCGCTGCAGCGGACTCATGATGCTCTTAATGAAGCCAGAGAGAAAGCTGAGACACATCCAAGCCAAGAAAATAACATCAAGCTGAAAGAATGTGCCGCCAAACACCTAAGAACAAAGATAGAGAACAAGCATGCAGGCTGGAAGGAAAAGACGGCAAGTTTAAATATGAAGAAGGATACCGCTTAAGTCTACCGTCTAATGAAGGCAATGAATGATGAAGGTACCAAGGGACAGAAGATCACCCTAGAGGAAGACAGACAGATGCTAACAGGAAAGCAGCTGCAAACACCTTTGCAAGCCCCTTTACGCAGAAGAAAGCAACACCACCATTCCAAGCACTTACAGAAGGAAGTAAGAACAGAGAAAAAGGACAGATTAGCAGAAAATCGCCCTACACATGAATCCTTTGAAACAAGACCTCTCCATGGCCAAAACTGAAACAAGCCATCCAGAAGTTGAGGAAAAAGAAATCTCCTGGCCCTGATAACATCACAAACCAGATGCTACAACATTTAGGCAACTCGGTCGCTCCAAAATCTTTTGGACATATTCAACCTCAGCTGGAAAGAGGGGCAGGTTCCGCAGTGCTGGAAGGAAGCTTCAATGATTCCCATTCTTAAAAGAGGCAAGAACAAAGGCAAACCTGCAAGCTACCGTCCCATCAGCCTTACTAGTTGTGTCTGTAAGACCATGGAGTGTATTGTAAACCAGCGCCTACAGCTTTATCTGGAGTCTGAGGGCATTGTGGCACCTGAGGAGGCTGGATTCAGACAGTACAGAAGTACAGAAAATCAAACAACTCACCTGTCTCAAGTTATAGAGGATGCTTTCCAGTCTCAGAAGGCCCACACTGGCGGTCTTTATTGATTTACAAAAGGCCTTTGACAAGGTCTGGAAAGACGGCCTCCTTGAGAAAAACTCCTGCGAAATGGCATCCAAGGCAACATGTACCAGTGGACCAAATCTTACCTGCACAACCGAAGAGCCAGAGTGTCGGTGGATGGCCACTGTGGCCGAAAGGTGTTACTGAGGCAGGGTGTTTCCCAGGGAGGTGTGCTCTCACCCACTTTGTTCATCCTCTTCATCAATGATGTAGTCACAGAACTACCAAGAGGTGTCCATGCCGCGCTTTATGCAGATGACCTGGTACTCTGGAGCAACGAAGAGCATGAAACAACAGCAACCTATAGAATGCAACTTGCCCTGGAGAGTGTTGCAGCATGGGCTGAAAGCTGGTGCATAACAACCAACAGCCACTCTTTTCACACTCTCACCCAAAGCAAAACCTGGGAAACTTACCCTTGGAAACACCACGCTAAAATTTGAGAATCATCAAACCTACCTGGGAGTCACTTTTGACAAGCGAATGACATAGAAAGCCCATATAAATGAAGCAGAGAACAAAGCCAGAAGAGAACTAAACATCATGCGGAACTGGCCGGAACCAACTGGGGAGCAAACGCAAAATTACTGAAGACAGTCTACCAAGGCACAGTAAGACCTTACCTTGAATATGGATCTAACTCTTGGATGACAGCTGCCAAGACAAGTCCTTTGGATGAGACTATAAACCGAGGCCCCGTGTGTGAACCCATGTAGAACATCGTGCACACACGTTAAATCCTGTTCCGCTGTTCGAAAGAGTAGGCCATTGTGTGCCGGTGGGAATAGATGACAAAATTTTTAAAAACCGCATACACACGCATAAAAAAAATTACAGAAAAAAAGAAAAAAATCATCTGAGCACTTTGATTTGTTGCCTTCAAAGATTCATTTGTGCCTTATTGGAACGTAGGGAAGCAACAAATGTTCTCCACTCCTGTCTGTCCTGGGCTAGCTTCTGAATGGTTCCCCAGGTATGTTGGAAGGCCTTCAGCTCTGTTTTGACAGTCCGACGCCAAGTGTTCTTGGGTCATCCTCGTTTGCGTTTTCCCTCTGGTGTCCAGTGGAGGGCTGTTCGGGCGATGTTTCCCTGTTCCCGACGGCAGATATGCCCTATCCATCCCCATCGCCTATGCATGATGATGGTGTCCATGCTTTCCTGGTTGCAACGGGCAAAAAGTTCTTGGTTGGAGATGGGCTCAGGCCAGAAGATGCGCAAGATTCTTCTGAGATTCTTCGTGTGGAATGTGGATAGTTTGTCGAGGTCACTCTCAGTCATCCTCCAGCACTCCGAGCCGTACAAAAGGGTGGAAAGTACACAGCTCTGGTATAGTCTTAGTTTGGTCCTGGTGCTGTACTGGGACGATTTCCACACATTGTTCAGATTTCTGTAAGCATTTCTTGCTTTGCTAATCCGGTTCTTGATGTCGCTGCCCGCTCTGCCAGATCTTGTTGCAGATACTTGTAAGGATGTCTGTCACTGCATTCTCCTCCGTGTTGGATCAGCTCTGCTGGGATGTTGTCGATTCCTGCTGATTTTCCTTTCTTCAGCGATCTAATTGCTACTTCTACTTCCTCACGTAGAATTGGGAAGTTGTCTTTATTTTGATGAGGCTTGGCTTGCAAGTACGCTGGGGTCGCCTAGCATCTGATGATTGTAGAGTTCGGAACAGTATTCCGTCCATCTGCCAACGATTTCCTTCTTTTCTGTTAGCAATTCCCTTCTTTGTCCTGGATGTTACTGCTCTTGCCTGTTTCTGTTTGGTGAGCCCTTTCACAATCGGTATGCTCCTCTGCTATTATTCTTTGTCAGGCTCTCTTCGATTTCTGTACATTGTTTCTCTATCCATTTTCCCCCTTGGTCTTCATCATGTCTCTCCTGATCTTCTTGTTTACTTCTCTGTACTCAACTGCTCCTTAGTGTTCTTGCTCTTCTTCAGGTCTCGTCTTTTATCACACATATTCAAGATTTTCATCTGTGACCCATGGTTGTGTTTTTTCGGCGATGTTTGCCAAGGAGTATGCTTGCTGTCTCAGTCATCACTGTGTTAAAACTGGTTGTCATCGTTTCGGCATCTTCTTCAAGTGCCAGCAGTGGTGCGAATTTTCCCTCCTATTGTTGCTTGAAGGACTCGGCGATGGTGGGGTCCGGGCAGGGATGTCTGCTGTCGCCGACACTGTTTAACATTTTCCTCGAATGCATCTATGACTGACGCCTGGAAGACCACACAGGCACAGTCAGCATTGGTAGGGCGAACAATCACCAACCTCAGTTTTGCTGATGACATTGACGATCTGGCAGGAAATGAAGAGGAACTGGCCAACCTAGTGAAGCAACTGAACGAAATATCCTCACGATACGGCATGGAAATCAGCGCCGAGAAAATCAAGCACATGTCAAACAGTGCCCAGCCAATCACCACCAAGATCACTCTCAGCGGAAAAGAACTGGAGACAGTTGACCATTTTCAAGTACCTTGGAGCCATCATAAGTGAGGAGGGATCGAAGACCGAAATCCTAGCAAGAGTGGCACAAACAGCAGCAGCAATGGCAAGACTGAAGACCACATGGAGAGACAGAAACATCCCTCTCGGAACCAAGGTGAAGTTACTAAACGCGCTAGTCACCTCAATCATGCTTTACGCATGTGAGGCATGGACACTGAACGCAGACCTACAAAGGAGGATCCAAGCAGTAGAAATGAGATGCCTCAGAAGGCTCCTTGGCATCTCATACAAGGACCATGTCACCAACAATGAAGTCCGCAGAATGATCACTCAACAGGTGCGGGACTATGAAGACCTACTTACCACGGCAAAAAAGAGGAAACTCAGATGGTATGGACACATAACACGCTCAGAAAAGACTTGCAAAGACCATCCTGCAAGGAACAGTCCAGGGGAAGAGAAGACAGGGCAGACAGAGGAGAAAGTGGGCCGACAACATCCGTGATTGGACAGGGGAGGACTTCAGTGTCACCCAGGCACTCGCCCACGACCGCGCTAAGTGGAGCCAGCTGGTCCACCGTTCGTCCACCATGCAGCGCCCCTACGACCCTGGCGGGTTACGGGACCAGTGAACAGTGAACAGTGAAGATTGTGCCTGCTCTCTCCCTCCCTCCCCCTCCCCTCTCTCTCTCTCCTCCCTCCCTCCCTCCCTCTCTCCTCTCTCTCTCTCTCTCTCTCTCTCTCTCCCTAACCTCTCTCTCTCTCTCTCTCTTCTCTCTCTCTCTCTCTCTCTCTCTCTCTCTCTCTCTCGTGCTACAATATCTATGGGGTATGATAGGGGCCAATGTTGTGAAATATCTTAGTATAGACTAAGTTCTGTTGACATTATTAGGATAATATCAGTTGAGAGTATTGAGGAAAGGATTTCCCTACTTATTTTGTAGTCTTTGGTTGTCTGATTTACAACTGTATACTCTCTATTGGTTCCATAAGATTAACTTGGTATTGTGGTATGAGTGATGAAAGGACATTGCTTTTCTTACAATTGGCTAGATGACAATGTTGCTATTTGCTGTTGTGTGCCTTTCATGTACCTGGTTAACTGTGGATAGAGTAGTTACCTGAATTTTATGTTTGTTTCAGGTGTGTGTTGTTTGGTAGATAAAAATAAAAAGTGTTACAATAACACCCCTGTGTGGCCTCACATCATTCCTTTGAGTGTAGAGTGCCAGTGTCCTAACATCTCCTTCCCCGAACCTTCCAACATATGCAGTAACTATCTTGATTCTCTCTTTTCCATAAGTCCATTGTTCATGCTTGGCAAGGTGCCCACCTTTACGAAACACAATGATATTCGTTTCTTCCATGTTCACTTTTAATGCCAATGCCTGTCAGCTGTGTATAGACTGTTCAATTGCCTGTGGAACCCTACCACAGATATAGACAGCAAAACAATGTCATCAGCAAAAAGCATTATAAACAATTCTGTCAAATAAAAAGATACACCATGTTTCCCATGTTCAATAATTTCAATGGCAAGCTCATTTACAAACAACGAAAATAGTACAGGAGTGCACACATCCCCCCCCCCCCCCCCCCCCCCCTTCACAAAATCTGATAAATTTGAACCACATCTTATTCTAGCTTTCACTGTTCTATACATACTCTTAACACATGTAAATAACTCACCCCTTAATCCTATTTTGCAGCAACACAGGCCATAAAGTTTTCTTGAAATAGAATCAAAGGCCTTTTTCGAAATCTACTAGGGCAACATACAATTTCTGATTATTTGCAAACTGCTTTTGAACTGCGGCTAACAAAGTAAATATGTGATCAATTATGCCATAACCTTTTTTAAAACCAGCTTCATGTTCCCCTGTTATATCGTTTAATGTTACCCACTCCTGCAGTCTATTATGAATGATAGAACTATACAATTTGCTTACAATATTATATAACGATATACCTCTATAGTTGTTTGTATCATTGACATCTCCTTTCTTGAATAACGGTAAAATAGTTGATTCTGTCCAGCTTTCAGGATAAATTCCATTATCGAATAGGTAATTAAATAATGTTACAAGAAAATTTACAACAAGTTCCCCAGAATACTTTAAAAACTCCCCAATTGATTCCTCTGGTCCGGCTGATTTGCCATTCTTCAATCTTCTAATTGCCAGTGTTACTTCTTCCTATGTCATAGGTCTATCTTGAAGTTCGTCTTTTTCTTCTTGACATTCAGTTTCCTCTAATAATCTGTAATCATTAATACATCTACTTCCTTTTCTAAAATACTTTTAAAGTGATCAAACCATTTCCCAAAAGAAATGCCATTTTGTGGTTGTGATTTTTTTATTATATATTCTTTTCATTTTTACCAAAAATTGTTCCTGACACACAACAGAAATCAACAATTCTTTCAAAAGTAATACTTTGTGTTCTTTCTTTTTCGGTATGATTATATTCTTATATTCCCTCCCTGATATACAAAAGGCTACCCTGTCATCTTTTTGCAAAAAAAAACGCTTAAACTTCCTCCACAGTCTCCTCATTTTTCGTTTTGTAAATTTACTTCTTTAAATTTACCATTTTTTTTTTTTTTGGTTTGTGCACGGGGTTTTGTTTTTTAAAATTCCCCTTTGCTCTGTATGGTTTTTTTAAACTTGTTTATTGTGAGTCTGTCGTATTTATTTATTTATTTATTCTTTTATTGGGATAAGGGAATGCACCATGGTTTTTACCCCCCAGCCCCCGGTATGCGGTTTTGTAAATTTTTTTCATTTTTCCCCCCGGGCACACAATGACCTGTTGCATTATTTTTTTTATTTTTTATTTTGTTTGAATTGTTTGACTCGAAAAAAATTTGAGCAAAAGATGGAGACCATTTTTAATTTGCCACAAAATGTTCTTTATTTTAAAAGGGACTTTTTAACAGAAAGCTTATTACCTGAATTCAAGACAAGAAAAAGAGGAGATGATTGATTCCATTCGGTCTAATCATTTGGTGGATCTTACAAAGATAGATTGAGAAAACTTAATGAACATATGTAATGTTTTAAAATGTTTCCATAATCCGAGGGGAATTGGTAAAACGCCCATAAAAGCCTTACAAATCCCAATTCGGGAAAAACATAAATTAAACCATTTAAAATACCAAAATTTTTACCATGGGAATTCTAACTGTCTTGAGAATGCTTTTCTGTGTTTTCCACTATTTTTATGCATCATTATGCTGTCTATCCCATAGGTTTTGGAGAAAAATAGAATTTTGGCATTATTAAAGTCCCCAAAAAGTATATTTTTGATCATAAAACAAAAATCCCCCATTTAAAATATTTTTTAAAGGGGAAAATTCCTTTATCAAAATCGGAAACAAAAAATGGCGAATTCTGGAGGGCATTGTCATGTAAATGGCCTGTTTAAAATTTTTATTATTATTATTATTATTTTTTATTATTATTTTTTATTTATTATTTTATTATTTTTAAATTTTATAAATAAACATCATCAAGCTTTAAAAAGTAAACCACATCTTTTCCCAGTGAAAAAAATACTATCAACTCCCTCCCCTCATTTCACCCCATTTTTCATTGATTTTTCGGGAAAAACCTTTCGTTCCCCTCTTTATCATCATCCTGCCGTCTCTGAAAAATATAAAATAAAAAATATTATAATAAAATAATAATATAATATTAATAATAATAATAATTAAAAAAGGAATTTATATAGGCTGAAATCTTGTAAAAATCAAAACAAATCAAAGCGCTTCCCATAAATAATTTACATCTGAACTCTCCAAAAACAAAATGAACAAAAAATTTAAAATTCCAGGGGGCCCGCTTTGCACGCACGTCGTGCACGCACGCACGCACAAAAACAAAACAAAACACCCACACACACCCCCCCAACCCACAGATCACAAACACACTTAGGAGGTGAAAGGGTGCTGTTGAAATTAGGGGGTTGAGGGGGGAAGTCTCAGGTAGAAAAAAAGTGTGTTTTGAGGCTGGATTTTAAGGTGTCAATGAAGGGTTTGGCGAAATGAAAGAGGGGGTCATTTCCCGGTGGTGGACCAGAAACAGAGAAAGGCGACAGCCCAAAGTGGTTTTTTTTGAATTGGGGTTCGAAGCACAAAGTATTTCGGCTGAAAAGAAGGGAACGGGGGGGGTATAAGGTGAAAAGATATCAGAGATAAAGGGGGAGATTTGTGGAGATTTGAAAGAGGGTATTGATCTTATCCTTCAGTCTTTGGGACAGGCAGCCGTGAAGGACCGCAGAAAAGGATTGATGTGTTCAGTTTTTTTTTTCTTAGGGGCAAACGGCTGCAAGTTTTGTTGCGTTGAAAAGAGTGGAGGATGATGGGTGGCCAAACCAAAAAAGAATTGTAGGGCTAAAAAATGGTTTCCCAAAGTCCCAACCCTCGTCCACGTCGTGGGAAAAAAGGAACGGTCAAGTGGTAAGGGCTCTGGGAAGCTGTAACTGGTAGCAAGCCCACAGTGGGTTTTTCAACCGCTAAGAAAACTGAAAAGAGACAAAAAAACAACGGAAAACCAACGGGGGAAAAAACGCCTTTCGCAAGGGGAAAACGGACATCGGTATAGGAACAGTGCCCTACTTTGGAACATGAAACCCCCTGCGGCCTAACAAAAAAGGAAAAACCGGGAAATGTGGAATTCATGACCAAAAGAAAATCCCCCATCAGGGGCTTTTCGACACAAAGGAAAAAAAAAAAGGGAACAAAGAAATCCATTAAAAAAACTTTGTTCTCATCGGGGTGGGTCAGGAAAGACCGAGGGCAACGCATGGGGGTGGTTCATCCTACACCCAGAAAAATAGCAAAAAAATCTAAGAGTACAGAACACATATCAGAAAGACTGTTTAAAAAATTGGTGAAAGGGAAAGCCAAAAAAAATCTTTCAAATTTATCCAAGCATATGCACCGTGTAACGATTCGTACTCAGAAGAGGAAAAAGACTCTTTTTATCAAGAGCTCCCCCAAACCTCATCAACGCCCCCTGAAAAAGGGGGGCCTTTAAATGTCGGGGGTTGATTTCAACGGCGAGTGGGGGAGAAAGAAAACCCGTGGAAAAAAAACATTTTGGGCCCCCACGTACCACAGAACCCCCTTGAAAATTACAAGGGGAAACCCACGTCCCTGGAACTATGTGCAGAGCATATCTGATCATCACCAATCCCTTTTTTTCCCAAACCCACCGGGCCCTTTCCCAAAATTTTAAAACCGGGTACAAGTGGAACGACCTCAAATCTCGTCTAAAAATCGATTTTATACTTGCAAGATCTAGAACATTTTTAACCCCCTCAAAAAACTAAAAAGGGCCACCCCCAATGCCCCCCTTGACCGACCACGGGCCTGTCATTCAAATCCTCCAGAAACCGAAAAAGAAAAAAAAAAACTGCTGGGGAAGAACCACCCTAAAAAGATCAACCCCCCCCCCCCCCAAAATTTGGAAGAGAAAAAATTTTCAAGAACAGATTCATAGGGGCATCAAGCGAAACTTGACTCCATTTTAAAAACCCTCTCAACGGGAGCAAGCCTGGGACACCTTCAAGCCACCCCTCTTGAACCCCTTAAAAGGGAATTTTGCGGGAAAAAGAAATGTGGGGGTAAAAACGGGAAACCCACACTTGAAAACCCAAGGGGTGAAGGAACCCCATCAAAAAAAAAAAGCAGCTAAAAAGTTTTGGGTAAAGCCCAAAAGACAGAAGGGGACAAACGTAAATTTACAAAATCGCAAGAATACATAGAAAAACGTTTGTAAACCCTTTCCAAAGAAAAATTTTGGGGCCCGACTTATGGAGAAAATTTAATTTAAAATTTTGGGCAAAAACCCCTAAAAGAATTTTTAAAAAGTGTGAAGACGATAAAGAGTAAGAGTGAGCCATTCAACCCCAACATCAGTATAAATGATGCAAATGGAGGGGCCCCTGCACAAAAAAAGGGGAAAAATTCTGAAACGAGGGGAAAAGACTATTTTAAAAAATTTTTTAAAACCCCATCTGGAGTACAAGTTTCCCAAAGCTCTCAGTTCTACCACGCTAAAAAAGACCAGTTAGAACCCCCAAATCCTTAAAAGCTAAACAAAAAAAGGGCAATTAAAAAACCACCCAAAGGGCAAAGCACGGCAATGACGGCATAACAACTGAAGCCATCCTTGCATGGGGGAGAAACGGGAGTTAAGTGGCTCCCCTTCATTTTCCCCAAAAGCATGGAAGAGGGGAAAAGAACCAATGGATGGCAAAATGCAATAGGGGTCCCAAATTTTGGGAAGAAGAAACAGCAAGAGAAACTGCATTCCCTCCCAGAGGCTTTCCACTTCTCACCATGTGGGGAAAAAATGTTTGCAAAGATTCGGGAAAACGGGAACAAAAAAGCCAAAGCAGAAATCTACTAGCAATCCCCCAGTTTGGCTTTGGGAAAGGGAAGGGGTGACAGAGGGCCATTTTCGCACTCCGCCAGCTTGTGAAAGACCTTTCAATAAAACCCATGACCGCATACAGTTTTTCGTTGATAAAGAAAAAGCTTTCGCCCGAGTCAAAAAGAGAAAAAGCTCTGGAAAATCCGGGGCCCGTACGACGTGAAGGGGCAGTTGCTTATAACATCAGAGCAATCTTTTCCAAAAAGTATGAGCGAAGTCCGAACAGCCAGTGGAACATCCGACGGTTCCCGGTTACATCAGAGGTCAGGCAAGGTGCGTACTCTTCCCCCTTTTCCCTTTGTGATCTACATGGACCCGATTACAAAAGGGAAACCAACCCAGATCTTTAGGCCCCCCAACGAACTATTATTTGTGACAAACGGGCCTTGATGGGAAACAAACAAAGCAGTTTTTCAAGAAACAAAAGAAACCCAAATCAACACAACTGCGAGAGGTATGACATTTAAGGGTCAAAATTTCACCAAAACAGAAATTATGTCTTTAGCAGAAATCCGGGGAAAACGGAATCCCAAAATCAACGGCACCCAGCTGAAACAGACCAAAGAATTTAAAATACCTTGGGAGACCCCTTCACTGAGGGTTGGGAAAATTTTGGGCAAGAGATAGAAACAAGATGCCAAAAAACAAAAACAGTCCCGTTTCCAAAACCCCGCCCCCTTTTTAAAACATCCCGCATTCCCAAAGAGCACCAAGGCAAAACCATCAACGCCATCTTCGTTTTCCCAAAACTTTACAACCAGTGTCAGACATGGGCCCTAACAAAAGCCTTAAAAGAGAAAATTGGTCACAAGTGAAATGCGCTGCCCCCCCAGAGAAGCTGTCCCAAAAAGACCAGCGCGACCAAAAATCAAAAATGAGGTATCAGAATCGGCTAAAAAAAACCAATTTTCCACCCCATCGAACAACAAAGGATCGGTGGTTTTTGGGCACCTCACTAGAATTTCCGCCCAAAAAACCAGCCCTTTCGGGCATCACCAAACCCAAAAACCCAAAGGGCTTTGGGAAAAACCCGAGGTAGACCAAGGGGACGATTGGGGCGGGTCCGTGGCTGAAAACCCTGCAAGCCCATGACCCGTCACTACATTTAAGCCTCCCGCCTTGCTGCAACAGATGTCTGTGTTTTCCCCGAGAAAGGGGACCGGCACCCCGGCAGATAAAAGAAAGAAAAAGAAAAAACGTGAAAGAATGAGAGATGGGGACAAGCTTGGGGAAATTGCATCAGTGGACAAAATACTTGCGAATCGCGCTATTTCGCCGAAAAAGATAAATAGCAAGACTGGCAAAGGGGTGAGTGATGAATTTTTTTATAGAGAGGGTTGTCAAGAAAATAAATCCCAAATTTAATTCACGAGTTGGCCAATGCAAAATGACGCATTGCCAAATTCTATCCAAGTTTTTTTGATGGGAAAGGGGAGTTTTGTTCGGTACTATGAGGGATGGCTTCGGTTTTTTCCGGGTTAAATTGAACTTGTTTTGAGTCATCCAGTTTTGAATGTCTTGAATGCAGAAGGACAATTTTTTCAGGAGGGGAAAGGGAAGTTTCCAAAAGTATCACTGCAGTGAAGCTGAGTGGGCATCTGCATATAAAAGATGATGAATATGGTGGGTTTTTTTATTATATTGAAGTGGGGCAGTGAGAGAGTAAAGAGAACAGGGCCCAGGACGGATCCCTGTGGGACTCCACATTCCATTTTGACAGATTTTGATTTAATTTTCTTTACAATAACTTTCTGGAATCGATCTGTGAGGTATGAAGTAAGCCAGGTGAGGGCTGTTCCATTAACACCAAACGTATTTTGAAGGCGAGAAAGAAGAATTGAGGGATCTATAGTTCAAAGGCTGCAGATAAGTCAAGAAGAGTGAGGAGGGAGATTTTTCCTGCATCAGAAGCAAGTAGAAGTGTATCTAAAGTGTGGACTAGGGTGGTTTCGGTGCTGTGGTTGGGGCGATAGGCAGATTGAAAAGGGGGAAGGAGATCATTGGAATGAAGGTGACTGTTGAGCTGCTTGAGAACAACTTTTTCTTGTACTTTAGAGACAAAGGGTAAGTTTGAGACAGGTCTATAATTCTTCAGAATGTTGGGATCAAGGTCGTGCTTTTTCAGTAGAGGTGTGACTATTTCGGTTTTAAGAGCTGATGGAAAATTTCCTGACACAAGAGATGAGTTTACTATTTTAGTGATATTAGGTACCAGTTGTGGAAGGCATTTTGAGAAAACAGGAGCAGGTATGGGATCAAGGTCGTATGATTTTATAGTCATTTCCTTCAGAATTGTCATGATTTCTTTTTCACTTGTGGGATGGAAGGAAAAGAGAGGAGTGCCAGTGAACTGGGGATCAGGAGGAGCAGGCTGGAATTGAGTCTGATCCAGTCTGGAGCATATGTTGCGGACTTTGTCTGTAAAGAAGGCAGAAAAGATGGATGGAAGTTCAGGCAGGCTGTGGGTGTTAGGCAAAGGAGTTGTTTTTGCAGATCCAAGGAGATTTGAGGTGAGGGTAAAAAGATATTTTATGGATGTGGCACAGAGAACTTTGGAAGAGTAGTAGTCTGTCTTTGCTGAATGGATTAACTTTGACTTTGTTTATTTGTTTTCCGAAAAGCTGTTTGTTGATTTCGGTTTTTGACTTCCGCCACTGCCGTTGTAGTTGCCGGCGTTTGCGCTTCGCTATCAAGATGTCTTGGGTATACCATGGCGCACAGGGTCTGTCAGGGAGGAGATGGTCAGTAGGAGGTGCATGCTCATCAAGCAGTTGGCGGAGAATAGTGTTATAGTGATCAGAGAGGTCAGTGTGGTCAGAGGTTTGTGAAAAACGTTCGGAAGCTTGTGAAGAGAAGGTATTAGTGTCTAAGGCCTTAAGATTGCGACGAGTAACATATTTCTTCTTTCTAATAATAATAATAATAATGTATGGAATTTATATAGCGCTGAATCTTGTAAAGCAACAAATCAAAGCGCTCAGATTTTATTTCATACCACTTTAAGTCACGGCAGATTTCTCTCCGTGAAATTCGGGCTGCTCTCCCCGGGGAGAGCGGGAGAACGCGTCGCCACTTAGCGCTGCGCCACCCTTTTTTTTTTCTTTTTCTTTTTTTTGTTGTTGTTCATGTCTGCAACTGTATTTGTTTCCCTATCAGAGTGGCTTTTTTCTAAGAATTTTGCCAGGGACAACTCTCTTGTTGCCGTGGGTTTTTTTACGTGCGCTAAATAATTACGTGTAACACACGGGACCTCGGTTTATCGTCTCATCCGAAAGACTAGCGCCCAGACCACCACTCATGGTCTAATGGATGGGGGAAAAATTTCCGGTCCAAACGGGGTACGAACCGCCGCACACTTCAGACCCGGACTTTTCGCTTTCTAGACAGGCGCGTTACCTCTAGACCACCGATCCACTTTCTGACAGGTTTTGTGATGTTGAGGTGGAAAAGAATGGCGGAATGATCAGAATGCAGTTCGTCGGTGACAGTGACAGATGTGACAAGATTAAATGAAGCATTAGTAATCAGCCAGTCTAAAATATGACCAGATCTGTGCGTTGCTTCGTTTACCAGTTTGGAGAGAGAATGGATGGACAGAGAAAGAGAAAAACGTTTGACATCTGGAGAAGACTGGTTGTCAAAATGGAAGTTAAAGTCACCGAGAATTATAAGTTTAGTGGGAGAGAGGCTGTAGTGGTCGAGGAGTGACTGGAATTCTTGGTGAAAAAGAAAAGATGTCAGATTGTTTTTACGGCTGGGAGGTGGACGGTAAAGGCAGCAGAAAGTAATAGAGTGGCCAGGTAGGTTGAGGTTGATTTCGCAAACTTCAAAAGAGTCGTGAGGGAATGGAAGGTTGTGTCTGAAAGAAAGAGCTGGTTCCAATATGTCTTTGAAAATTATGGCAATCCCACCTCCTCGAGAGAGTCGGGGAAAAGAAATAGTTTTATATCCTGGAGGAGTTAGCTGTTTTATTTTTGGCTCGTGGCCATGTGGTTTAAGCCAAGTCTCGGTGAGGAGGGTAAAGTCAATCTTTTTTTCAGAGATAAAATCAGAAATGTAGTCGGCTTTTCCATTTGGACAGACAGACTGCACACTGAACAAACAAACTTGAAGGAGATCTAAAAGAGGTGGAGAGCTTGAAGATGAAAGTGGTGAGTTTGGACAAGAATCGGAGGAAGAGGATGAAGGCGATGGTGGAGATGTGGCTAGTGGAAGAACAGACAAGAGTTTGGATGGTGAATCAGGAGTAGAAGATGGTGAAAGAACTGTGCTAATCAGGGGTTTTGGTGTTTGGCACACATCATGATACAAAAAACATTGTCAGAATCACAAACAGAACAATCAAAAGCTGAAGGGGCGGGTGGACGGCAGCATGGGGGAAGAAGCGTTGTCAGGGGTTACATAAGTGACGTCAGAGGTGAGGGGGGAGACACGGGAGAGGGAAGCCCACCACTGGCGATGACGTTGGCCTGCTGGTTTTGCAGCGATGAATGCCTAAGTTTGTTATATGCTGTTTAATCTCAGGAGCAAACGTGTATTGTTTTTGACAAAACTCAGGTACGAGCATAGCTCTAATGTCCGTGGCTCTCACTGCCATGGTAGCAGAACAACACACACCAGTCTTGATTGATGGGGGTAGTGTCAGTTCGTGAATCACGTGCAATTTGTTGAACGGCAGCAGGGTCAGTTTGAAGTGGGTCACAAGACCAGCACAGTCAGATAAACGCAATTCATAAGTCGATTAGAAATTTTGAACAATCAAACAGAAATGAAAATTATACATTGAAATATCTCATAAAGTAGATAATAACAAATACGAATGTTTTGACCATATAACGCACGGTGAAAAAACGAACAAGAAGATGTAAAAAAAACTTCTCAAAAGGAAGCAGAAAAACACACACATCCAGCATTCAAAAACAGAGCCACACGCAGTGCTGCCAACAGGCCCAAAGGGCCTTATCTTATCTCTCACAACAAAGTCACTCTCCACACCATATTCATCCCCACCTTTCACACTACCAGACATTTCCAGATCATGTTTATCCATACATTTGGCCATGTTATCATAACAGGGAGAAGAGGGATCTGCTGAGGACAACGCTTTTGCAGCCAAACAACAAACACTTGAGTCAAGTACACACACTTTTCTATTTAAATTTCCCATTTCTTTTTCCACACCTATACTGGCATTTTGGGGAAAACCCAGGCAACGCCCAACATTGTTTAATGGCAAAGTTTTGCTCTTGCCCGAAAACTGCACGCGCTCATTCACAAACCCAGCGTCTGTCATTGTAGCTTCATCACTTCCCTCCCCACCCTCTCTGATTTCACGAAAAAATTCAGTCATCCACCAGGGGCTGAGAGGCTGGCAAACTCCCTTCATCTACCCCATCACAATTTACCGGTGCTACAAGTCCAAAAGTGTCCCCATGTATAAAACGACCAGGATATTTTAAATGAGAAGAGAAAAACTTTAACTCTTTTTTCCAGGGCCAGCCGTCTTTTTTTTTTTCTTAGGCCCATCACTCCCCCTGAAGCATAGGCCGCCGACAACAGTCCGCCAGAATCCTCTGTCCTGGGCTATTCTCTCCAGCTGTCTCCAGGTATATCCCATCTTCTTGGTTTCTGCCTCAAGGTCACGTCATCAGGTGTTTCTTGGCCTTCCTCTTTTTCGTTTTCCCTGGGGGTTCCATGATAGTGCCTGCCTTGTGATGTTGCTGGCTGGCTTTCTCAGGGTGTGCCCGATCCATCCCCATCTCCTGCGCCGGATTTCACTCTTGGCTGGCAGCTGGTTGGTACGTTGCCACAGGTCTGCGTAGCTGATGGTGTCGGGCCAGTGGATCTGGAGGATTCATCTCAGGCAGCTGTTGATGAAGGTCTGCACTTTCTTGATGGTGGTCTTTGTTGTCCTCCGTGTCTCCGCTCCATACAGTAGGACTGACTTGACGTTGGAGTTGAACAGCCTGATCTTTGTGTGGGTCTACACCACCTTAGGAGCTCCAGATGTTCTTCAGCTGCAAGTACGCTGCCCTCGCCTTGCCAATTCTTGCTCTGACGTCTGCGCCGCCCTGCATGTTCATGATGCTACCCAGGTATGTGAATGTCTCCACTTCTTCCAGCTCCTTCCCATTTAGTGTGACTGGGTCCTCACTTGCTGCGTTGATCTTGAGAATCTTGGTTTTGCCTTCATGGATCTTGAGACCAACTTGTAATGAGGTGGCTGCTAGTTCTGTAGTCTTGTCCTGCATCTGTTGGCGGCTGTGGGAAAGCAGGTCCAGGTCGTCTGCAAAGTCGAGATCATCCAGCTGGTCCCACAGTGTCCACTGGATTCCGTTTCTTCTGTATGATGTTGATGTCTTCATGGTCCAATCGATCGCCAGGAGGAAGAGGAAAGGTGACAGGAGAGAGCCTTGTCTGACTCCGGTCTTCACCTCAAAGCTGTTTGTGAGCTGTCCTTCATGGACCACTCGGGAGGTCATTCTTTTGTAGTTCTTGATCAAGTTGACCAGTTTGGTTGGCACTCCAAGGTGGCGAAGCAATTTCCAGAGGGTGTTGCAGTCCACACTCACGAATGCTTTCTCATAATCAACAAAGCTGATGTATAAGGACGAGTTCCACTCTAAAGATTGCTCAACGATGATGCGCAAGGTGGCAATCTGATCTACGCATGATCTGTTCTGGCGGAAGCCAGCCTGCTAGTCTCGGAGGAGAGGGTCGACTACATTTTTTTCATTCTCTCGAGGAGGATCCTGTTAAAGACTTCCTGGCACCGACAGAAGCGTTATCCCTCTATAGTTGGCACAGTTGCTGAAGTCTCCTCTCTTGGGTAGCTTGATGAGGTAGCCCTCCTTCCAGTCTGATGGTACTTCCTCCTCTTCCCAAATCTTCCCAAAGAGAGGGTACAGCATCTCTACCGTGGTCTCCAGGTCTGCCTTGAGTGCTTCTGCTGGGATGTTGTCTGGTCCTGCTGCCTTGCCATTTCTCAGCATTTTGATGGCTTTCCTGATCTCCTCCCTGGTTGGTTAGGGCCTGCCGTAATCTAGGTATTTTCTTTCAGTCCATCATCAGCACTGAGAAAGAACTTTCTTCCGTCTATTACCAGGTGATTATGTATCATGGTGGCTTTCTTTCCTTGGTACCTGGCAGCCTTGAGGTGTGGAGCCAACTTTCTTCTGACTTCCCTCATTTTTGCGAAAAGTCCTCGTTGGTGAAAATTCCACTGCCTTTCAGTTCGCTTTTTCCTTCAGGATTCTTTCTTTGTCCTTGAAAAAAATACGAGCAACTATGGATGAGTTCGGCTTACTGTTCAGTCGGTGCACCCTATCAAATTGAAATGTGTTTGACAATTCCACAATCATTTCACCCACCAGCTCCTCACAGCCTTGCCAAGTTTCATTCTCTTTTTTTTTTAATCTCTGTATCCCATGGATAATCAAGTCGTTTCTTTTTTACCTTCCCTCCAACTCATCTGTCTTTTTTTCTAAATTGTCCACTTTGCTTTTTAAAGCACAGTTTTCTTCCTTTAAAAGTTCATTCTCTCTTCTTAAACTGTCAACAGAAGTCATCAAGTCGTGCACATCTTGATTCAAGTCGGCATGAGATAATGCCACCTCTTTCAGAGTCAGCTCATCCTCACACTTCTCACCTGCTGCTTGGCCAGTGTTGGGTCATGTCTGTCCGCCATTCATCATCCGTGTTGGTCTGGAGGTGTCCTGTTTTGGTCCCGGGTTCAATTCAATGTCCCCACATTAATGAATAAAATTGCCCATGTACAGGAGGAAGAGGAGCAAACCTGCCATGACACCGTCTGTTTTGCTTCGTAATGTCAACACTGGCTGATACATGGCTGCTTTGAATTTTGCTCTGTCATACATGAACTTCAAAAATACTGGCAGAAATCCTCCACACACACTTCTAAAAAGCAACCGAGTGACTTATCTGTGTGCCAAGTTTCAGTACTGTACACACTCTACAGTTTCCAAAAGTCCAACCCCTCGTCCACGTCATGGGAAACGGAAACAGGTCAAGCTGGCTAACGGGCTCTGGTGAAGCTGCGACTGGCCTAGCAAGCCGACAGTGGATTTTTCAACCGCTAAGAAAACTGAAAAGAGATACAAATGGACAAAAAAAAAACCC
>CM054137.1:56939600-56984203 GCA_028751875.1 Rapana venosa | reverse complement strand
AAAAATAATAATAATAATAAATGAAATTTGTATAGCGCTATATCTTGCAAAGACAAATCAGAGCGCTTGCATTCAACATATTCTTACAGAGTCATGCAGCCAATAACTATCAAAAGCTTAAACAAAATTCAAATGTACACAACACACACACACACACACACACACACACACGCACACACACACACAGAGGTTGTAGGCTTTGGCAGGGTAATGGGATTTGGGCTGTTGAAGGCAGGGGTAGTTTTGAGATGAAAGAGGGAAAAAGTTAGGCTTGAAACAAATATGTCTTGAGGCTGGATTTATATGTGTCATATGTAGGCCTCTGTCGAATAGAGAGAGGAAGGTTGTTCCAGATGGATGGACCAGAAATAGAGAAAGAGCGACGACCAACGGTGGACTGGTTGAATCTAGGTATTCGTAAGCACAAGGTATCTGCAGCAGAGCGGAGGGAACGAGGAGTGTACAGGTGAAGACATTCACAGAGGTAGGAGGGTGCTGTTTGGTGAAGACATTTGTAACAGAGGGTACTGATCTTATAGTTTACTCTCTGTGGCACAGGCAACCAGTGGAGAGATCGTAAGAGAGGAGTAATGTGTTCAGATTTTTTCTTTTAATAGGCGAGCTGCAGAGTTTTGTATACGTTGAAGGGAGTGGATAGATGTTGCTGGCAGACCAGCTAAAAGAGAATTGCAATAGTCCAGACGTGAGAGAATGAGAGACGCAACAAGTTTGGATGTTGCATCAGTGGACAGGTACTTTCGAATTGCACTGATACGCCGTAATTGATAGTAGCACGACTGGCAGGTCTGGGTGATGAATTTTTGCATAGAGAGTGTGTTGTCGATAACAACTCCTAGATACTTCACAGCAGTGGACAGAGGGACCGATGTATTGCCGAGTTCTATTGAAGTTGTTGTAATGGAAGAGAGTTTGTGTTTGGTCCCTACAAGCATGGCTTCGGTTTTATCTGCGTTTAACTGTAACTTGTTTTGTATCATCCAGTTTTGGATATCTTGAAAGCAGTAGGCCATCTTTGTCAAGAGAGAAGGCAAATAGAGAGACAACATCACGCGGCGCCCAACAGCCCAGCTGGAACGGCGACAAGCGAACTTCAGCCATGCCAAAGACTGAATCTCCTCCTCCTATTTAAAGCTGCTGCTACTCAGCTGATGGAGCAAACCTTAACTCACGAACAGGAACTTCACGAGAAGCTAACCTGCATGCAAAATTGCAGAGAAAAAGGAATGTGCATGCCACTAAGCTGGAGTTCACCGTATACCTAAAAAAAGCGAATGCGAACACAGAAAGACACCAGCATCCAGACACAGAGAGAGAAATGGCATTGAGTAATGCACGGAATTATGTGCAGAATTATGCGAACTGTGACAAAGAAGCACTATTTTTAAGGAACGTCTACACAAACTTTCTAATCGCTTTAGACAATTTTTGCTAGCTAAATCCCAGCATGTGGAGGCATAATCTATGTCAGGCTGTATATAAGCATAAAAAATAGAGAGAGAGATAGACAGCCAGAGACAGAGACAGACAGACAGAGAGAAAGAGAGAGAATTCGAACTCGAACTCGAATATTTTAATTAAGGTATTTGGAAAAGCCAGAGGCTTCTTTACACCAGGCCCTCATGGGGAAAATTGAAAACAAGCATGAATAAATCAATGAATTGATAAACAAGATTATTTCAAACAGCAATTAAATGAATTACTCAAATTCCCATTGAATTATTGAAAAATCAAGAAATCGAAAAATCAAATGAATAAAAGACCAATTAAACAAGAAAAAAATCCCGCACACGCACGCACTAAACACACACATATGCACGCACGCACACGCACGCACGCACGCACACACTCATATACACACACATACACACACATCCTGGGTACATCAAGTCAAGTCAAAGTCATGTCAAGTCAAAAACACTTTAATCATCCCATGAAGGGCAATTACATATCCATATGCATGTACATTTCCTAACATACAAGATAATACACACATGTCATAATCATCAAAATATCATAACCATACATTCGCATAGACAATACCAGGCAATATATAATATTATCTGATGCATGAAGAAAGCGAGCCACAGAGCATCAAGAAAAATGACCGAACTCACATCAGCTATTGCAACATTGGCGTCTTTAAACATTTGGGGATAATAACATTTTTCTATACAGAGATTATAGATGTAGGCAAGATGCTCTGAGATTACAGATGCAGATATTTTCAAAAGTTTGCTATCTAAATAGGAAGGGAGGTGGCAGGAGGGTTAAGACGTTTGCCTGCCAACAAGTAAACCATGAGGTTCTGGGTTCGATTCCCAGCCTCGCCCTTTCTTCCCAGTTTGACAAAAAAATCGAACTGAATGTCAAAGTCCTTCGGATGAGACCATAAACCGAGACCCCGTGTGCTAACGCATGCAGAACATCTTGCGCACACGTTAAATCCTGTTCCGCTATTCGAAAGAGTAGGCCATTGTGTGCCAGTGGGAGCAGATGACAAAATTTATAAAACCGCATACACACGCATAAAAAAAAAAATTAAGTCATCTGAGCGCTTTGATTTGTTGCTTTACAAGATTCAGCGCTATATAAATTCCATACATTATTATTATTATTATTATTATTATTATTATTATTAAATTGTCTAAACCACGAGAGCTTGTTAGCTTTAAAAGATGAGTTTTTATTTAATATGCTCGCCGCTACAAACTTTCTTTAAAAGAAGTCAATCATTAATTTTTGTTCAGAGTGGTCAACATTCACAAGTTTTTCAGCTACAGTACAAAAATGTTTATTGATATTTTCTGCAGATAGGCCTATTTGATAAATATGATATTGAATGTGTATGGTTAGAAGTAAGTTTGAAAGGAACTAAACCAATACTGCTGAATCTTGTAAAGCAACAAATCAAAGCGCTCAGATGACTTTAAAAAAAAAATTTATGCGTGTGTATGCGGTTTTATAAATTTTGTCATCTGTTCCCACTGGCACACAATGGCCTACTCTTTCGAATAGCGGAACAGCTATAAAGTGATGTACCTTATGAAGCTTTTGATATTGATGGTTTACCAGCTAATTGGTTGATAGCATTCCAGATGGACTTTGGATTTTTTTTTCTTTTGATGAAATAAGTTCACTAAAATATTTCTTTTTGCAATTCGTTTCATATAATATATGTTATTTTATTCCGCTGTTCCTTAAATTGTTCATCTTTACCTGTTGACTTCGGTAAGTTATCACAGATAGTTATAGCTTCTTTAATATCATCAGTTAGCCATGGTGGTTTGTATGTTTAACACGTTTGACTCTAAGAGGGGCGTTACTATTAAACATAGATGAAAAAATGCTATACCAAACTGAAAGTGCTTTGTCTGGATCAGTAAAATGATATACATTAGAAAAATCTGCTTTACAAAGGTCAGACAAAAAGTTTTCTGTATCAAAGTTTCTATAGCTTCGAAAATAAATACACTTGTGTTTACATTTGGGTATTTTAGCACCTTTTTAAGACCAGATAAAACATGCAGGATAGTGATCACTGATACCATACAGACAATTCTACTATGTTACACAGATTGGTTGTATATATATGGTCAATTAATGTTCCAGGATGCAGTGTTTTTCTTATGGTGGTAGTTATTAATTGAGACAGATTATACATACCTCAAACGTGTTTTTTCCAATTATCATGTGGTTTAAATAAATCAATGAGTAGTTTGAAACATCGTCCATACATATCAGTTGATTCGTTCACTAGGGTTCCGATACAAGAATCCCATCAGTATTGGTTTAGTTCCTTTCAAACTTACTTCTAACCATACACATTCAATATCATATTTATCAAATAACGTTATATGCTTATAATTTACTGACAGGTGGTGAATATAAGTTACTATTCCTGTTTCTAACTTGGTTGTGGCTTCTCGTCTAACACACTTGTAGTCTTGAACTGATACTATTTCATCTGCTATATTAGGTGATAATCGTGATTCAGCAAAACTAAAAACATGAAAGGGATCGTTTGAATTTGACAAAATAGAAGGTAAATCTGAAACTTTGCTTAGCAGGTGGCATACATTAAGACTGAAAAACCAAGCGGAAAAACTCCTGGCAGAAGAACAAGCCGGCTTTAAACCAAAACGCAGCACAATGGAACAAATTTTCAATCTGAGAATTCTGATAGAGAAACATCTCCAACACCAAAAAGACTTGTGACAGGGTATGGCATGACGGCCTCTGGCAAGTACTCAGGCACTTCAACATTGACAACTGCCTCATTGAAGTCATCAAGGCACTGTACGAGAACGCAAGAAGTGCAGTTTTCATGAACAATCACATGGGCGAGTTCTTCAAGACCACGGTTGGGGTCCGTCAGGGCTGCCTTCTCTCACCTGTACTTTTCAACCTCTTCCTCGAAAACATCATGACAGAGACACCGCAAAACCACCACACTTCCATCTCCATTGGTGGAAGACCCCTTTGCAACCTCAGATTTGCAGATGACATTGACCTCATGGGCGGCAGCAAACAAGAACTGCAAAACCTCACAGATAGTCTATCAGATCGAGCAAGCGCATACGGCATGGAGGTCAATACAGAGAAATCAAAGATCATGGTCAACAGCGCAAGTAATGACAGCACGGAAATAAAGATGAATGGAGAAATACTGGAAGAGGTGAGCCAATTCAAATACTCAGGCTCCATCCTAACAAAAGATGGCACATCAAACAATGAAGTGAAAGCTCGCATTGCAACAGCAATATCTGCTCTAGCCAGACTCGAGAGGATCATCAGAAGCAACAACATCAGCTTCTGCACCAAATATCACCTGTACAAATCCCTCGTGATATCTATCCTCCTATATGGCTGTAAATCATGGACTCTGTCAGCAGAGCTAGAGAGGAGAATCCAAGCATTCGAGAACAAGTGCCACAGAAGACTCCTCAAAATATCATACAAAGAACACAAGACCAACAACTATGTGAAAGAAGAAATCAAAAATCAAGAACCTCTGCTCTCCACCATAAAGAGGAGAAAACTGATGTGGTTTGGTCACACCACAAGACACAACACCTTAGCAAAAAACATCCTGCAGGGAACAGTTGAAGGCAAGAGAAGAAGAGGCCGCCAAAAGAAATCATGGGTTGACAACATCAAAGAATGGACCGCCCAACCCCTGCAACACCTTCTACTAGCCACACAGGATCGTGAAGCATGGAAAAAGATCTCTGTCGCGTCTTCTCTCATGTCCCCCCTACGTCCTTTGAGACATGGGACTGAGTGAGTGAGTGATACATTAAGAAAGCCTGCTTTGAGACTATTTTTTAAGTTAGCCAGCCATTGGTATTCGAATATTTTGCCAGGACAGCTTGTACCCCCTGTCACTGAAATAGTGAACCCATTACTCCTTTCTTGCGGTCTCTCCGCTGGTTGCCTATCCCACAGAGAGTAAAGTGCAAGATCAATACCCCCTGTTATAACTGTCTCCACAACGCAGTACTACCTTTGTGAATGTCTTCACTTATACACTTCTTGTTTTCTCGGTTCTGCTGAGGATACCCGATGTTAAGAAAACCCAGATTCAAACATGAATGTTCACGTTGGCCGTTGCTCTTTCTCCATGTTTGGTCCATTGATCTGGAATGACCTTCACCAAAAGCAGATCTTTCAAATCCAACCACAAGGCATACTTATTTCCAACCTTAGATCTTCCCCTGCTGTTTCATCTCATAATTGTATGTCCCCTACCTTTCAACAGACTAAATCTCTGCCAAAGTGTTTTACGTCCGCGCGCCGGTGTGTGTGTACACATTTAAATTTGTTAAATCTACTTATAAGTGGTCGCACATGTATGAACAAGTTTAACATAAGGTTTTGATTTGTTTTAACAAGATATAGCACTATATGGATTACATGTACTATTATTTCAATATATCATAATTATGTGATACTATTATCAAATAAATAATTGATTTTCCATCATTCAATATTTTGCAGCAAATTTTCCATTAAGTTGCACAATTCATTTAGGATACTGCACACACACACACAGATAACAAAAGTACAGCATTGATCATTTTTAGTTTTGTCACCCACCACTGCTGGAAAAAAGTCTTTCCTGTAGGGTTACATTTCAGATAGGTGAAAACGAAGTCTTTACAAATCTAAAAAAAAAATAAAAACAAACAAACAAAAAACCAAACCCATAGTCATATCTGTTATTTAAATCAGTTGGTGGGGGTTTTTTCTGTCTAATCAGACTACTCTCATCCTCTGTGACACTTCTGTTTTGCTGTTCCCACGCCACTCATTTCATGTCTGCCTCTGCCATTCTCACCCTCATCATGTCGTATCATCAGGTCCCCATGGGGATGCCAGGGCCTGTTACCAGAAATAGCATCCCCACATTCAGGAAATTCTGCACTAGAAATTTCCTCTTTTCTATCCAATCGCTTTGTTTCTGCCTTGTTCCCTTTCTTCCCGTCATCTCCTTTTTGTCTATTTTCTGCCTTCTGGGTTCATTTGATAACAATACTCTCATACCAAAACTAGATGCCTGAACCTGACTTGTCAGGTGCTTAACGGCAGCGTGACGCATTTTCGCTCATATAACAGACAACAATAGTTGCTGTCTGAGTGTTCATGAAGAAGAAGAAGAATCAGGTTAGAAATCCACAGGGAGCCTATCAATGACAGGTTGCTGTGAGGCCTTTAACCAGAAGAGCCCTGCCTGCACTGCTACTGGTTCACTTCCATTGTGTTCAGTGGTGCTTGCTCTGCACCAACACCCAAAGAATACTTCGAACTAAACCTTCTACTGAGGTAAAAACTAGCTCTTTTGCGAGCCAGACTGAACAAGACAATAATCTGATCTGGCCACCATCACAACGTCCCTCACTGATCTTTTCTCACGAACTCAGATGGTTTTGACACCACTTCACCATGGGGACAGAGCTCAATTGGTTTTGACACCACTTCACCATGGGGACAGTGCTCAAAATGGTTTTGACACCACTTCACCATGGGGACAGAGCTCAAAATGGTTTTGACACCACTTCACCATGGGGGCAGAGCTCAAATGGTTTTGACACCACTTCACCATGGGGACAGAGCTCAAATGGTTTTGACACCACTTCACCATGGGGACAGTGCTCAAAATGGTTTTGACACCACTTCACCATGGGGACAGAGCTCAAAATGGTTTTGACACCACTTCACCATGGGGGCAGAGCTCAAATGGTTTTGACACCACTTCACCATGAGGACAGAGCTCAAATGGTTTTGACACCACTTCACCATGGGGACAGAGCTCAAATGGTTTTGACACCACTTCACCATGGGGACAGAGCTCAAAATGGTTTTGACACCACTTCACCATGGGGACAGAGCTCAAATGGTTTTGACACCACTTCACCATGGGGACAGAGCTCAAATGATTTTGACCCCACTTCACCATGGGGACAGATCTCAGATAATTTTGGCACCAACTCACCATGGGGACAGAAATCAGGTGGTTTTGACACCAACTCACCATGGGGACAGAAGTAAATAGAAAACTGGATCTGATGTCACTATGTGACCAGTTCAACAAGGGCCACCTAATCAAAGACGATTTTTTTTTTTTTTTGCTTGACAGTCACTGGTAATGATTTATTTATTTATTTACTTTATTTATTTATTCTTTTATATCGAGGATAATGGAATAAGCACTCATGTGCTTTTTACATCCAGTCCCCGTGTGTATGCGGTTTTGTAAATTTTGTCATCTGCTTCCACTGGCACACAATGGCCTACTCTTCGGAAAAGCGGAACAGGATTTAACGTGTGGGCAAGATGTTCTGCATGCGTTCGAACATGGGGCCTCGGTTTATAGTCTCATCTGAACAGCACCAGCCAATCGCAATCCTCTGTGACACTCCTGTTTTGCTGTTCCCACGCCACTCATTTCATCTGTCTACCCCTGTCATACTCACCCTCGGTCCCCCGTGGGGATGATGGGGGGGGGGGGGGGGGGGGGGGGGGGGGGGGGGGGGGGGGGGAGGGGAGAGCTGTCCGAAGTGAGTGACTCATCCGCAGAAAGCTAATTTTTAAAAACCCTCTTAATATAGAAGGTTATCAATATCTTTTGAAACGAAATCAAAATCCTTCTGCTGCATTTGATTAAACAAAAAATTTATTATTTAAAAAAGACAGAAAAATAAATGAAAAGATATTATGCGAGTAAGATCAGAAAATACCCTATAATTGATACGATTCTTGTAAATCTTGTAATTGTACGCAAAAAAAAACCCTGCTGTCCTTGACTTATTCCCTAGAGTAACCAACATTAGAAGTCACTAACTTTTTGTCCAGACAAAATGAAAATTATTTTTTGCGGGGACATCACCCATGCCTACCGATTTAACTCTTGTTATGTCCCTTGGACTAGGAAACAAAAGCGGAAGTCCAGTTTGCAAATCTCTAAGGTGCGTGTTGCTAGACAAGCGGGTTGGTGCTTGATCGCATCTTGCATCTTTGGTTAAAGAGAGGTGCGTACTTTCTTAAACATTTTGCTTTGGTTTCGGTTATAACTTTTTCCTCTTCCCATTTTCTACTGAATATTGAGTACTTAGAATTGACAGTTCGCTGAAATCTGGGAGAATTGATTTCATGTCAAAACATGTTTGTTCTGATCAACTACATCATGGCTGCGTTCTTTCTGCATATGCTCGAAGGAAAAACACTACGAACATTATTGTATGTAGATCGTGTGATCATTGCCATCAAACATATTTTGTTTGTCAATCCCTAGATAAATACAATGGAAAGGAAATATATGTATCTGCTCGGCAAACTGATAACGTTTCCACACTTTTTCACATAAGTCAGTGGAACTGGAACAGACATGTAGTAAGTTGTACACACTGTACAGGTATACTCCTGCTTCAAAAGTATTCAGACGATAAATATTGCAAACATTATTTTCCAAACCAGTTGTAAGGCATCTAGATCATTAATTGTTACAAGTACACAGCAAAATACCAACACAGTTGCAATAATTTATTGCAGATTTTTAAGATTCAGAAGAAATATTCAAAGCCTGGCTACTCACCACCTTGGCTTTAGATTTTGCCACTTTTCTCCCAGTTTTAATCTTGCACTCATACTGCATGTACTAAGGCATCCAAAGAATTTTTTTAAACCTTTTTGTGAAAGACTAGCCTCTGAAAACTATTAGTCATGAGTCATTTGATCTTGCTCAAATTTATTAGCCTAGTAGGTTTGAATTTTTTTTTTCAGCAAACTCAGTATCCCCTCAGTCCTTTGTCATCAACTAGCTTCCCAATCACAGTATGCATGTGCAGGGTCAACACTAGTAACATTACATGGGGGACGGGATAGCCTAGTGGTTAGAACATTGTGCTCGCAACCTGTCAACCCGGGTTCCATTCCCGTTCAAGGGGATATTTTCCCTGGAGTTAACATCAGTGCAGACTCCACTCTCCCCAAAAGTCCTTCAGATGAGACTATAAACCGAGGCCCCGTGTGCAAACGCACACAGAACATCTTGTGCACATGTTAAAATCCTGTTCCGCTTTTCGTAAGAGTAGGCCATTGTGTGCTGGTGGGAACAGATAATTTACAAAACCACATACACACAGGGACTGGATGTAAAAAAGCATAAAAGTGCTTATTCCATTATCCTCCATATAAAAGAAGAAAATAAATAAAATACAATGAAAATAAACAGAAGCAATCCTCATTTGATCATTTCCAACTGTATCAATATCATGGCTACCTGGTATTGCTCTGGTCTATGTCCTAAATCCCAAAGACAAGCACACAGTGCATTTTTCATACTTAATCAGCAAACAAATTTGTGACTAGCACTCTATCTAGTAAAAACTAGTATATACTTAGAGTAGATGCTACATGACCTGGAAGTCAAAAGTGGAGTGTAACCAAAAGCTGACTTAATAATATTGATCATAATGTATTAATATTGAACTTATTGGCTTATCACTAAATTCTTTATTTGTGCAATTCAAACAAAGAAATGATTATGATGGTTGATTTTCATATATAAATTTATTATAAATTGATCAGAATTCACCGAATTTTGGCTATGTATCTGTTTTTAAAAAAATGAAAAGAAAGGAGGTGGTGCTGGTTGTTACCAATGTTAGTGTGTGTGTGTTTTCTTTTCTTTCTTATTTTTTCCTTTTTTTTGAGGATAATGGAATAAGCAGTCCCCGTGTGTATGCAGTTTTATCAATTTTGTCATCCGTTCCCATCAGCACACAATGGCCTACTCTTCCGAAAAGAGGAACGGGTTTTAGCGCAAGATGTTCTGCGTGCTTTCGCACACAGGACCTCAGTTTATAGTCTCATCCAAAGAACTTTTGGGGAGAGTGGAGTCGGCACTGATGTTAACTAAAAATCTTCTTGAACAAGATTCAAACCCAGGTCAGAAGATCACGAATACATGACTGACCACCAGGCTATGTCATGTGTGTGTGTGATTCATATTTGAAAGAAATGCATCAAATGTCTAAATATGACTTGATCCTTGTCAAGGTGAGATCAAAAGAGACTGGGATGGCAGTAGGGCACTGATGTTAACTCTAGAGGAAAAATCCTCTTGAACGAGATTCAAACCTGGGTCAGCAGATCACGAATTCGACTCTGACCACCAGGCTATCCCTTGTGTACCGTGTGTGTGTGTGTGTGGGTGTGATTCATATTTGAAAGAAATGCATCAAATTTCTAAACATGACTTGATTGTTGTCAAGGTGAGATCAGAAGAGACCAGGATGACAGCGGGGTCTGTGGCTGTCCCAACAATCATACCTCTGCGGCCTCCTATGCCTGGCCTGCACAAAACTGCCATTGATTCCAGCATCAAAATAGAGATACGCACAGGTTTGGTGTCTGATTTGCCTAATATTTTTGTCTTATTTTTAGCTCAGTGTTGTAGTATAGTGCTCAGTGGTGTGTGTGTGTTACTTTATATATATATATATATATATATATATATATAATATATATATATATATATATATATATATATATATATATATGTGTGTGTGTGTGTGTATGTGCATCACTGAATATCTGAGCCATATGTGCATTACACTGGAAGTCAGTTTTTAATTGCTAGCATGCTAAATATTTGTCATAAAAAAGCTATTCAGTGGGGGAAAAAAGCAGATTGAAAATCAGATAGATTTATGAAAAGATATTACAAATTGAAATGCTAGACACCATGAAGTCACAAAACGAGAAATTGATGAATTTTGCATTGTAATACTCAGTAATAGATGGTCAAGGGAGAGGAGTTGTGCTTTTAAAGCAAAAGGAAATAAAGTCATGTCTAAATACTTCAGTATAAGGTAGGAGAAAGCTTATACTATATTGTTTTCTAATCACTCAAAAACAACAATATGACCCCCACCTGTCTAAAATGGCTTCTAGCAGAAAAGTGGTTTAGCTACAGTACGACTCACTTCATGGTGGAGGGTGTCATTTCATTTAATGTGTCTTCACTTTCTGTGATATTAGAAGGGTAGGGATGGGGAAGGGCAGTGGTGAAGAGAAAGGGCGGCGGATCCTTTCCTTATATTTATCTTCTTCTTCTTCCTTTTTTGTCATGTTTCTCCCAGGGGAGGTTTGACATTGATGAGCCTTCTCCATCTCTCTCTGTTTTGAGCTTCCTCCTTATTTATGCCCCTTTCTCTAAGATCATCTGCAATACAGGCAGCCCAGGTTTTGCTAGGTCTTCCCTTTGGTCTCTTTCCATCTACTAAGAAGTTCATTGCTCTTTTTGTGATGTGGTGGTCTGCTCTCTGTTGAATGTGCCTAAACCAGCGCAGTCTGTTGGTACTAGCTACAGACTTCAGATCATCAACTTTGCACATTCTCCATAGTTCTTTATTCATGATCTTGTCTTCCCATTTGATCTTTGTCATGTAGCGTAGCATTCGGTTTTCACAGCTCTTCAACAAACGTTCGACAGTTTTCCTTATATTCTTATTGATAGTGAATAATAAACTTAGAAGTTTGCATCACTAAACTACAATGAACAGTGTGAAAAGTCACACCATCTAGATAAATTACTGTGAGACCACTGATGAATATACATAGTGTAATTCGGTGAGTATTGGAATTATACCAGCTCCTTGGTTTTCCTTCCACAGAGACGAAAGATGCCAAGGTTTTCTACACCACCAATGGAAGCAAGCCAGATCCTTTCCAGAGGTTTGGTGACAAGTGCACTCTGCAGTATCGAGGACCTTTCACCTTGCCTGCCGGAAAACAGACAGTCAAAGCTGTGGCAGTGACAAGGTTAAATCTGCTTGTCTAGTAGCCTAGTATTTATCCCACAATTTTAGTTGGATACTTTTGATATGTTCTAAACAAAGTACTTGTTTGTTGTTTTTTTAATTGCATTGTATGTATTGTGTTGAACAAATCTGGAGAAAAAGAAGCCTTTTGGAAAATCTGTACAAGAATTCCTTCCTTTAGACACTTATTTTCCAATTTCAACAACACATGTTTAAGTCACAGTTAAAAATAGCGCTTGAACGCATGCGTGAATCAAGGTTTCTGCATTTCTTGGTTTTGTGGGGTTGTTTTGGGGTTTGTTTGGTTTTTTTTTGGGGGGAGGGGCGAGTGTTGTAAGTTTGGGAATGCTCAGAGACCTTGAAAGTGCTTTGATTTAATGAACAGGCCTTGTGTTTTGATAGCATGCAAAGCATATAAGTTGCTTACAGCAAAGTTTTATGGTTTGTTTATTTTTTTAAGAGAGAAGTATTCAGAGTGCTCTTTCTAGGATCTTTACAGGTACATTAAAGTGTAATCAAGCAGTGGCCAAACTGGCTGTGGAAGAATATGACAATATGTAGATCATAGAAACAATTGTTGTCAGTTGTAAAGCCATTTAATGTTTTTAATATGGTGGATCGGTGGTCTAGAGGTAACGCGCCTGTCTAGAAAGCGAAAAGTCCGGGTCTGAAGTGTGCGGCGGTTCGTACCCCGTTTGGACCGGAAATTTTTCCCCCATCCATTAGACCATGAGTGGTGGTCTGGGCGCTAGTCTTTCGGATGAGACGATAAACCGAGGTCCCGTGTGTTACACGTAATTATTTAGCGCACGTAAAAAAAACCCACGGCAACAAGAGAGTTGACCCTGGCAAAATTCTTAGAAAAAAGCCACTCTGATAGGGAAACAAATACAGCTGCAGAAAAAAAAAAAAAAAAAAAAAAAGGGTGAAAGGGTGGCGCAGCGCTAAGTGGCGACGCGTTCTCCCGCTCTCCCTGGGGAGAGCAGCCCGAATTTCACGGAGAGAAATCTGCCGTGACTTAAAGTGGTATGAAATAAAATCTGAGCGCTTTGATTTGTTGCTTTACAAGATTCAGCGCTATATAAATTCCATACATTATTATTATTATTATTATTAAAGAAAAGATATCTGTTATTGACAGGATGGGAAAACAGTGATATCCTTAACCTGGGCTCTGATGTTCTCAAAATATCTTATTTTGATGTTTGAAGAGCGATATGAACTAGAATCTGATGCATTTTTGCTCATAAAACATACAATAGTTGCTGTCTGAGTGTTTGATGAAGAAGAAGAAGAAGAATCTGAAACTTTCAAAAAGCCTATTTCAAAAATCCATAGGGGGTACATGAAATGTGGCATTTATAAACATTAAGTCCAGTAAATCATTTTACTATAGCCTGATATCAGAGGTTCATAACTGAAAGTGAAGCAATCTGTAAGGAATTGAATCTATTTTTATTGCATAGTTTATCAATCTATTTTTCGTAGCCTAAAAGATGTTTCAATTCCAGAGATCCAGAGCGTGAAAGTGCAGTAGTAACCAAGACATTTGAAGTGGAGTATGTGCCTCCTCCAGACCTGGGTGAAAGAACTCTACAGAATGGTATAGACGGAGAGAAGTCAAAGGTACAAGTAGTAATTTTTTTTTATACTGTTTTACTTCAATGATTGAGCATCTGCTTTCATTGATGTGTTAATTTTAGATTTCTCTAGGGCTCTCCTTTTTTTGTTTCTTATCCTCTTGTTCTTTTCCTTTTCTGTGATCTCTTGGTCATGTCATACATCCAGATATGCCCAAGGTTATTACAGTGGTTATGTGATATTTATGTCACACAGTTCTCTGTTTTTTTGGTCTCAGCTTAGGACTTTTCTATGGCCATTTCTTGATAAAATTAAAGTCTTTATCTGCTTTGTTTTAACAATTCTTGTATTGTTTTATGAATTCTGGTTTTAGAAGCAAGCATTCTATCTTTTGATGTGAAGGCAAATTGGGGTGGGGGGGGGGGGGGGGGGGATCCACAGATAAAGTTCCAAGGTTCACCACTGGTGAGATTTTGCTTATGCAACTGTTAGCCCACCTGCATTCTGACTTCAGGGGAGAAAATATATTGGGGTTATATATATATATATATTTTTTTTTTCTTTTTGTTGGCTTGAGCTTCAAGGTTCACCAGTGGTGAGATTTTTGCATATGTGACCATTTTTGCCCACCATAAGGTAGCTGCATTTCGACTTTGGGGATGAAAATTTAGTTTGGGCAAAAGTTTGAAGCTGAAACCAACTTCCAAGAGCCCAAGATATGGCACTTTGTTTGGACTCAAATTGCTATGAAACAGATACAAGGTAAAAAAAGCTTCACACAACTGGTGCTTAACACTCGGCTGTATACAAAATTGCATACTGACTTTGTACTTATGAAAAATACGTGAACAAGATGAGTGATCATTCTACTTTTTGTTTCCACACATGGACATTCTATCTCAGAAGTGTTATTCATTTGCTGACAAAATCTGTATGCAGCATCTAACGTTATCAAGAGATAGTTATGAACTTGAAGATGTATCTAGATAATTTTAAACTTCAAATTATTTTATTAAAACTTGAAACATACAAACCAATTCCAGTATAAACATACCATACAGCACAACCATTTGACATTAACTTAGATGTTATGCCTAAAAGTATGGTAAGTGCATTAATCTGTGTTCATCAAAATTGGAGATTTTCATGAGTTATTAGTTCATTGCCAAATGGAACAAATAGTCTATTAACATATACCTGTCCAAGAACAAGTTTTATAAAGTAGGTAGTGGCAGCCAAAAATTTGTATAGCATTTGTGTACATAAAAATGGTATTTTTTAAAAGAACTTTTTAATACAAACACAACAAAAAAAGAATTATGTCTCTATCTCTATTTGTTTCAAAAGTTATTGGGTGTCTAAAGATGGTGGTACATTTTCTGGCTATTTTAACTGTATGGTAGCCATATTTGGAAAGGACCTATTGTGGAAAGCACTACAATCACACCCATACAAATTTCCATATACAATGTCTTTAGTACTAATAATACCTACAAAAATTATCAGCTGTCTTGAAGGGCAAAAAATATATACTTTATTAATAAGCCATGTTTGAGGTCCAATAGGTTGGATAAGATAGCATATTATAGTTACTTTTTCACATTGCTTAACCCTCTTGTTGTTGGATTCTACGGAGCTAAACTGCCTGTAGATTTTGAATTCTTTGAAGGTTATCTACCTCCATCTGACTTACTTTACTCCTAAGACAATTGTGTGTGTGCATGACAAGTTATCAAGCTGAAATTTTGTCACAAGCTAGGTATGTCTTTGTACTTGCATTTAGGCGCAAGTTTATGTGTCTGGTCACCAGATGTCTTGTCATTGTCACCTTATTTGTCACCAATCACAGGTAAAAAATATGGTATATATGATAAAACAGCAAGTCCTGCATGGATTTGACAATAGTTCAAGCACGTTAGTGTCGAATAAGGAAGTGATACCCAGCTGATGTGTTTACCAATGGTTATGTGCAATAGTATTTCAAGGATGTGTCACACAATGTCCCCATAGCACCTGTTGTTTTATGGTATGTCTTGAGGAGACAGAAGTTTTGTTTAACTATTTTTTCTTTTGAAAACAAGTCATATTCAATCAACATGTGACCTTTATACTGTACTTCATATCTGCGTGTGCTACCACATGTTTGTTAAGTGTACAGAAGTGTATTATTGTACATGACTGTCACACTGTCACCAGTGTCACAGCACAGGTGTGACAAATTCGAAACAACACAGAACTTCTGTAACCCTACAAAATTTTAATGTTGGTAGTCTCTAAAGCAGTCGTAGTGGTGGCACAGGGTCACATCACATCACAAAAAGCACAAATTATGGATGTGTGTGTGTGTGGGGGGGGGGGGGGAGGGGGTAACCATTGCTCTCACCTGTCGAACCTTGGCAGACGGGAGACCTATTTTCTTTTCCTTCTTGCTATTTTCATTATCGGCATATCTGTTCGTTTCTGCCATTGCAGTTTCAAAGCAAAAGTGTGGTAATAATGAGAAAACAGTCAAAAGGCATCGTTTTCAGGCGTCTATGCCGCGGACTGGCCAGGAGGTCAAATTTCTCCACAGTCGTGTGTGTAGCACAGGTCAGGAATGTGCCCTGTAGCACATTATTTTCAGGCTCACTCTTCTCCCTAACTGCAGCATTTCCTTCTTCCTCTTCCTCGTAAGCGTTTAATATCGGACTCACTTAACAATTCTCGTTCAAATGTTTCTACTTCCAAGACAATAACATTCAATTTATCGTCTCGCTAATCAGATGAATCGTGTGCTACTAAAGAAAACGCAATTTTTTTTCGCCACGCTGCACCATTGAAAAGCGTTCCGGTCGCTGACTGTTATTTCTTCCTTCCCTCCCCACTACACGCATGTTAGTGGTCTAAATTTATCACTGGCACCGTCTGACACCCTCCTTGCATCGCCCCACCAATTTTCAGACACACAGTGTGAAAACCACGAGGTCTGTGTGTGATGGAAAAGTACTGCCCACGAGGGCAGCACCAACTGTCGGCTGCGGTCGGATTGGAATCTAGCGGCAGCCTCCGTTACTGTCGGCTGCGGCCGGATCGGGGACTAAAGGGTTAAAAGATATACGTATAAAGATTATGTCCAATTTTTTCTTGGGCTATACTAGACCAAATGTTTCAAATATTGGGGTCTAATTTTGCCGAAAACCCTAAAATGCCCTGCGTCGGACCAAAAATACAGTACACAGATTTTCATTAATGACGTTTAAACCTGTATAGATATTGACTTGGAATTTGGTGGTGTAAAATATGGTTGTATATGCTATGTAAAACTACATTTATTGATTTTTTTCATCAATTACGTAATGTGTTTTCAGATTCAAAATGGCCACCAAGTGGCTAAATATGTGATGAACATTTAAGAGAAATGTTGTGAAACATTAGTTTTTGTGAAAACATGCTTAGAAAAGGAACAAGAAACTCATATTTTAATGATTAATCAAGTGATTAATCCCTATTTTAATGATTAATCACTTTGCGTGCATTTCATATGTTGTGATATATCATCCGAGAACCAGCTTGACTAATGCCCAATTACAGGTGGTAAAGGAGAGGGACAGGTTTATGCCAGGACTGGGGCAGCTCAGTGCTCCCTCACTAAACTTGTGAATCTCTGATGTCAGAGAGCTAGGCTGGTGTAAATTTCATGCTACAGTGCTAGAGGACACTGAGGATGCAGAAGCGCAAGAAGCCACATGTGTCAAATCACTTGTATCAGCCGAAGCCACTCAACCTACTAATGATGAAACACTCATTTGAAGGAGAAAATACCACAGAAGTTACAATTTATTCCAGTCTTTTTATAGTTTTTCTTCTGTAGGCAGTTGAAGCCAGCTTTGATGTCTTATTTGTAATTTTTTCTCACTGTTGTGTACAAGGCTGCCTCTTCCACAGAAGTTCCTGTCAGTTGCTCCCACCACTGGCACATACATGTGTGTGTGTCTGCAGGCGCGTTTGTGTGTCTTTACATTTGAATTTGTAACAACTATTAATTGTAACTGGCTGCATGTGAAAGACTAGGATGAATGAAAGCGCTTTGATTTGTTTTTTGCAAGATATAGTGCTGTATACATTCCATATATTATTATTATTATATCATTATGTGTTTTCCTATGCCTGTTTTCAAAAGCAATAACAGCTTTCAAAAATCCACATGAAGGGGATGCATAAGTCTCCAGATGATGTCCATGTTGGCTGGTTACAACATATTCACACAAAAATCCTTAAATGGACACAGCTGTCCTGTATGAACTGGCTTGGACAAAAATGTCTTCTTATGTGATGCATCCTGTAGGTGTACATTTTCTTTCAACTTATTTAGAAGACACTGCAACCCTGGAAGCTCAGCATCCAAATGAGTTGACAGAGAAATTTGGCTGTTTAAATCAAATGTCTTCCCACCTTCTTGCTTTAGTACCAATAACTCAATCAGCAGATGCTTGCATATCTCTGCAACACACCTTTGGATGACAACTGTTTAGAGTTGCCAGAAATATGGACCTCAACTTGTTTAGTTGATTTCCATTTCTATGTCAGCATTTAAAGAAATAAGAAGAAATGAAAAACTAAAAGGTTTATAGAAAATTTGATGCACAGATGAAGAAAATAAGAAGGAAGACACACCATGAAACACATAAAAGAAATTCAACAAAGTTTTCATTCCATTGGTGCCAGAACTGCTGGTATTGAGTGCAGTACAAATGTGTCACAAATTGATAAAGGTTGAAATAAAGAATTATTTACCTGATGCACATCTGTGTTAACTTCTTTTATTATAACACACAGCACATACACACACAAACACACACACAGATAGATAGATAGATATAGATAGATAGATAGAACAAATGAACACATTTTATTTATAGAGGGTTATAGATTAAGCATAACAATAGCTTTTTTACATCCAGCCCTCTAAAAAACAAAAACAAACAAAAAACGAAAGTAATTAACATGCAATACATAACATGAAGAATGATATAAAGAAAGAAAAGATAGATAGATAGATAGATAGATAGATAGATAGATAGATATGTGTATGTGTGTGTTATTATGCTAGTACTTGAAGCCAATCAATCCCAAAATAATGGAAAAGGGAGATGAATGGGGGGGGGGGGGGGGGGGGGGGGGGGAGAAGGCTAATAATAATAAACTCAGTATTGAATATTACTGGACTGACATGTAAAAGTTCTCTAACTTGTACAAGTTGCAGGAGAAGAAATTCATTGATATCACATTAATTTATGGAAAGAATGCATAACTAAAAAGTCCGAAGGCACAACTAAACAAAGAAATAAACAAAACTCCACTTTCAATTCATCATAAATGATACTAAAATTTGAATTGGTCAAAACAAAAGCAAAAAATTGGGATTGACGTTTGCTTCGGGAAATCACCCAGTCATGGCGATCTCGGATTATCTTCTCTTGGTTAGGCCAGTCGTTCAACAAAACATAAAATACAATATCTATTTCACCATATAACCTTACCCAAAAAATAACTTGTATAGAGATAAGTTCAAACTATTCTATTTTGCAATCATAGTAAATTTGTGGAGCAATTTTGTGGAAATATCTGGCAAAATCGGGTATGCCTTCTTCTTGCCGGTTTGCACATGTCGGAAGAGCGACAACGATCATACAGCCTTTTTCATAGTCTTCGTTTTCAACAATCACATGAACAATTATGCCAACCACGTGATCTTTGTATAAATAAACTGATGTATTGATGGTCTATATTGAAACATTTATCAAATTTACCCTGTAAATTGAAAAAATCATCGATTCTTGAGAAGATCAGTTCACGGTGTCTGTTCGTCCTTGCCCTTGCGTTAATGAACCTTCCATGATTTGAACATTTTGTTTTTATTGATTTGCGGGTGAACGACAGCCCATGAGTACATTAACCCTTTACCAAATCAGTACAAATAGGTTGTGTAGTTTGATTTTCACCTTGAGTATTGGCTATTTTAAGCTATAGGTTCTTTTGAGTTTGCTGTCGGAGATCGGTTACCACCAAAATCCCAGTTTTTCATGAAAAATAGCCAGATATGACCAAAATTTCACCCGTCTTGGTAATGTACAATGAAATCTGAACACAATGATACCCAATATAGTGACAATAGCTGCCTGTCGAGAATACGCATTGGATTCAAAGTGATCATGTCTTTGAATATTTGTCTGTGTGCTTGAAAATGGTGGCCACGCAGCGTTTTTAGCAGAACACGCACCTCATTCATACGCTTTGCTTATCTACGATACACCAGCCACAGAAATAAAATTGCACTCAATGAAAAGAAGACTTTAGATTGAACATCTTTTGGTTAAACAGTGTTTTTTAATCAGTAAAACATAAGCGGAGTAATAAGGAAGTGAATAGACTGAAAATTTGCCATTTTTTAGCTGTGATGACGGTATTCGTCAGGGGCTGCTGCTACCTATGAAAAGACTAGACTGCTATCATAATCTGTGATTAGATTTGAACACACACACACATACACACACACACACACTCACGCATGTATTGCTAATTTTATGTGGCAGTCATTGATAGAGCTTAGCATGGGTAGGCTACAAATGTTATACTGCATTAAGCACACCTTTGAATTTCAAAAGCTCCTTGAAAAGTCTTTGAGTTTTATACTGTTGAGTATGAACCCTGTACATATCTAATGGGGGAAAAGTCTTCAGGTACATGCTAATGACCCTACACATTTTGAAAGAGTTTCTGCTTAGGTTCACACAACTATGCTTCCAGCACTTTTTCTTGACTTTAGTTGTTTTTAGACCAGTAAAGGGATTTTAGATTTTGTTTTCATATATGATTTTTTTTTTTTAATTCAGGAGATAGTTTGTCTAGATCTTTTTTAAAAAATGAGATAGTTTGTCTAGATCTTTTTTAAAAAAATGAGATAGTTTGTCTAGATCCTTTAAAAAAAAAATGTCTTACCTTCTGGGGGCTGTGCCCCTTGACACCTATTTTTTAACTCTTTCTACCCCATTTACGAGGATACTTGTAAACTTCATCCAACCTTATCACCCCATTCACCAGTATATTCATAATAGAGCACTAAGCTAGAAGGGAGTGTTCTTTGTTCGGTCATTTCCGAGAATTACTCAGTCTCATCTCGTAAACTCATTCTCAAATGGTTTGTTTACCTGCCACATTGGCGCTTTTTGTTCTATGCGAAGTTTTCATTCATCAATCAATAATTATGAGTAAATGCTCACAACATCTCTTAGCTAAATAAGCCTCTCAGCAGGTTTGTGAGTGGATTATTAACTACTATAGCAATGAATTTGAGGATTCAGCTGAATACAATGCTAATAGTAGCAACTAGAGTGACATTAGAAGTGCTGAAGACTGGCAGATCAAACTCTCTGTCCTGTAATCAATGTAGATGGGACAAGTATAGTCACACCCACTGACATCATGACGATTGTTGATACTTGGTGGAAAGAAGATGATTTTATCCCCAAATCTTTGAAATTGAAGTGTAAATTCATACAGTTATTGCAATCAAGGGACAAGTATCCAGGCTAAGTGGTGAAGGCAAAGACAATAGATACGTCACTGAGTCAGTATTTTCCTAAGGAAAGCTACACACTACCAAGCTACATGTGCTTTGAAATGGCGTGCAGGGCGTGGTCTTTGTTCTGTTTTCTTTTTGTTCTCTGCAGTGGTAATAAAGTTTCATCTGAATTTAAAACTGTACAGAATATGTTCCTATTACTTTTTTTTTTCATTGGTTTCTCAAAGTCTTGTTTCATATTAGCAAAATCTTGCATTTTTTGGTTGTTACTTCAAACAAACATTTATTTTTTTACTGAATAGATATGAAAACTGGACCGTTGGTAGTTTATTAACAAGACATTAACACTGTAAAGTTTGATAGCCATCATTAAATAGTTTAGAAGTTAACACTTGTTTTCTCAGCATGCCTGTGTTTTTATGCAAACCTGGCTGGACAGGGGTAAAGGGGTAAAAAGAGTTAAAACAGAAAGGGGTCACACCTCACCCTTAACTCATCCATTGTAATGTTCTTCATTTTGACTCTAAAAGGTTGGTTTCTTTGCTATGTTATTCATGTAGTGCGTACTTCAGCTGTTCACATATAGCCTAAGACATTTTTGTTTACTATGACAATTAATTTTGGCAAAGATGATAATTTAGATGCTGGCTATGGTAAAAAAAAAAAGTTAGTTCAGTATTGGATTTTTTTTTTAAATCACCCTTGAAATTTTGAGAATAGAGCACAAATGTTTAGTGTTGAATTAGAATAAGAATACATTATTTGCAATACTAAGAGAAGCAATGTTGTGTTCATATTGATATGTGTGAGGAAGCATTGGGGGGGGGGGGGGATAGGGGGGTAGGGGGCTGTTATTATTTGTGCTTTTGTTTGCTCACTCACAGGTGGAGTTTTTGTTGTTTTGTATGAGTGTTATTATGTTTTAGTATGATAATATTTGTTTATGGGTGGATATGTATGATGACAGGTGCAACTGGAGAAGGCAAAAACAGAACTTCTTCGCTCTTCAAACTCTGCATGGACAGACATGACCACCGCAAAACAAATGCAGCAGAGCTTGGCTGGTAAATTCGTTTTGTGTCATGTCTGTATGAATTTATAATCTCACTCCCAAGTCAGTGTCAAAGGACTTGGTGCTATTGTTTTATCTGTGGTTTTGCCTTGACTGCTGTCTGTCACGGCACTCCATTAGTTTTATGTTATATGATTATCACAGCTTCCTCTTCAGGGTATCAACCACATATGAGCTCCAGAGCTTTGCTTTGCAGAGTCTGTTTTATGCAGCATGGGCTTGGTACTTGAGGACACTGTGATAACATGTAGGGTCTGCTAGTCAGAGCAAAAAGCTTCTTTTATGATTAAAAACAAATGTCCTGTGTTAGAAATTTGACTGTTTTATCCTGAAATATCAAACTAGTCCACTGTTCTTTGTAATAAATCTGACTTTAAATTTCCTTCTACAGGAGCTTATTGTGTAAAGAAATGTAGAGTAATATTTTAGTGGAAGAATGGAGAATTAGTGAAAGATTTCTGTAGCATGTGCAAAGCTTGATTTGGTGGTTAGTGTAACAGTGTTGATTCTAGGGTGCGCCCTTGCGGGATTCCCGCATTTTTTTCAAAATTGCCGCAAACCAATGTGGGCAGTGCGCCCTAACAGACGCAAAAAAATCAGAGACAGCGCGTTTTTGAACAGGGTGCCATCGCAACTGCCGTTTGTATAATCTCTAAAATTAAGCGCTATTCTGCTGAAGTTCTCCACTGATTTGTCTGATTGACTAGGGCCAAAGTTTTGACCAGTCACAGAAACTGTAGTTCATCCTTGTCAGTTCCTGCAGCGGTCATTACAGGGATAGCAAGATTTTCTGATTCTTCGTAATAAAGCGGGCTTGTTCTGCTCTGTTTTCTTCTTCGCTTACATCATCTTCCAAGAGGCCTTGTAATCCAGAAACAAGTGACAGGATGGGGACAGAGATCATTAAGGAGATAGCAGAGCATCGTCCCAGCAGATTGGAGCTGGTAGATCTGGCTAGACAAGTAGTCCTGGCTTGAGAACAGCCATCATGGCCATCAGGCTATCAGCTGTATATTACACACGGAAAGAACAATGCCTTTACTAAAGGAGGAAGCACTAAATACAGAACATCACTTAAAGCATCATGCAAAAACACTGCAAATCACCAGAAAGCTGTACCAGATGAAAATCTTCAGAAAGACTTCCATCAGTTAGGCGACTCTCTCTCTCTCTTTCTCTGTCTCTTTCATTAGTTTCAGTGTGCGATAATGGGGGTGGGGTGGGAAGAAGACTTTGACCTTGGCTTTAACCTGTCATCTAAATCTAGATCTATCTCTCTGAATGTGGGAATACATATTTGATACTCTCTATCTCTTTCTCTCAGTGTACGATCTTGGAGGGGTGGGGAGGGAGACAAAACTTTGATATTGCCTTTAATTATCATTTAGATCTAGATCTATCTCTCTGAATGTGGAAATACAAATTTGACCTCTCTCTCTCTCGCTTTCTCTTTATACATAAACAGTGCAGTCAGGTGTATTCATTACTGGATTAGACTGTTGAAAATGAATGTGAACAGACTACCCAAGCAATCATATCTAATGAAGAATAACATGGATGAGCATGGTAAAACATGTTGGGTAATGCTACTAAAGAATACTCTGATTAATCATGGTTTTGGATATGCATGGCTACGTCAAGGAGTTGGTTGCGAACGAACTTTTATGTCGTTATTTAAACAGAGAATGAAAGATGTGTATTTACAAGAGTGGAATGGATCTGTCATGGTCAAAGACATATGTGACCCGTATTTACAAAAGGAGTCTTAAGGTATAATTGTGTCAAATTGAGTTGTTACATTTTCTGAAATCTACAGATCATTACCTTTCTTTTGATGTATGATACATTATTCTACCTATAAAATTGACAGTTATGGGTGTTTGAAATGGTTACCCAGCGATTTCATTCTGAGAAAATCGGCTTTAAAGTTTTTCACCACTCTAGCTAACTAACACCTTAGCAATGGTACTTCTGTTCAACTGATGATGGCCAAATTTGATATAGTGTCAAAACATACCATTTCACAGCATCAGACAAAAAATACTGTACATATTGGCTCTCATCGTTGTGATATTTAGCTCATAGCCCCCCCCCCCCCCCCCCCCCCTCCCACCTGAAAAAGGGCATGAAGTGGAAGAACCTTGGACAGGGGTTAATGAGGAGACTTGTTAGTATCTGACTAGCATATTTCCAATAATATTAACTCTGTCAGCTGAAAACATGTAGAATCTAAGAAATGATACTTGGTTACATATGAATTAAAATGTTATAATAGATTAATCAAAATAATAATAACTACATACCCGGTTGTCTTTCATTTCACACACACATTTTCAATTTGATTTTGTTGTCACTTTATTAATTTTTAGATTGATGGCTTTATAAAAGGCAACAATAATGCTATGCATTGCTTATTCAATGTTGTCATCTGGAAATAAAATGTTGACTTTAATTTTGCTCTCTCTCTCCTTCATACACACACACGCACACATACACACATCCATGCACAAATACATGCAAGTGAAAGCAGAGACATTCACACTCAATAGCATTTGATTGCTCAGAAAAAAAGAAAATAGATTATCAGTATGACACCATCCAGAGGGAACAGATGACAAAATACTCCATGCACACAGAGACTGCATGTAGACAAAAAGCAATGGAGTACTCATTCATTTTCCTTGAATCAAAAAGTTCAAGGCAATGCACACACACACACACAAACACACACACACACACACACCACACACACACACACACACACACACACACACACACACACACACACAGATTACTTATTCATTGCCCTTGAAAGAAAATGATCTTTCAAAATAGAGAAGAAAAACCACACACACACACACACACACACACACACACACTCGCACACACACACACACACACACACACACACTCGCACACACACACACACACACACACACACACACACACAGAGAAGTGTAGATCTGGTGGGAATGGATGACATATTTAAAAAAGCTCCATGCACATGGGGACTGAATTGAAGTTCATGACTGCTTATTCACTGTTGTCAAATCAAAAAGTATTGAATCTAACACACACACACACACACACACACACACACACACACACACACAGATTACTTATTCATTAATGTGTGGCACGAGGGTCTTCTTATAAAGTTAAACGAAATAGGAATAACAGGCAAAACTTTTAATGTCATTAAAAACATGTATTCCAATGCAACAATGTTTACAAAAATACGAGGCAATCACACAGATGAAATCATAGTCAAAAAAGGGGTACATCAAGGAAATACATTAAGTTCTACATTATTTAATGTATATGTCAATGATATAGTTCAATATACTGATGAGAAAGATGCGCCATATACAACCGCAAAAGACAGAATTCCTTGTTTACTCTATGCTGATGACCTGGCATTACTATCAACAACCAAAATAGGTCTTCAAACTAAACTGAATAAACTGCAAGAATACTGTTCTAATTGGGGTTTAAAGATGAACAAAACAAAAACAAAGGTAATAGTCTTTACGAAATCACCTCCTAAAATTCCAATTCATTTTAAATGTGGAGAGCATGTTATTGAAACAGTAGAAACTTATAAATATCTAGGTGTCGTTTTTCATCAGAATGGGAAAGTTCAAGCAACACAAGAACATTTAGTAAAACAAAGCAACAAAGCAATATACGCCTTTAAAAGAGCAGTTCATGGACAAAATTTAAAGACTACTATAATAATGCGTTTATTCGACTCGCTGATAACCCCTGTTTTAACCTATGGAGCAGAAGTTTGGTTTCCTTTGTGTTTTAATGGGGAGACAGGATTTCATATTGATAAACTGTTCAAGGCATGCTTATCCAATCAGTTTTTGTATGAGAATTTTCATGTAAAATTTTGTAAACAAATGCTAGGAGTTCATAAAAAAGCATTAGTACTACCCACTTTGGGTGAATTAGGAAGATTTCCACTGACCCTTAAAATCATATACCAGATAATATCCTTTTGGATTCATTTGACAGAATCAAAACCAGACTCTAATATTAGAATAGTATACGATTATTTGTATCAGAAGAATACATACGATAAATGGATAAACACAGTGAAAAATATTCTGTACACAACTGGATTCAAACATGTCTGGGAGAACCAAAGTGCTCTTAATGTTCATCGGTTGAGTTATGCTGTTAGAAGAAAGTTTGAGGACATGTATAAAACATTTTGGATCTACCAAAAGAAAGAGTTTGCAAAACTAAAATTTTATGATTTTGCTACCAAAGAATACAGACTGGAACCATACTTAATAAACTATGAAAACAAAACTCATAAGAAGACATATTGTAAATTTCGCACAAGCTGCCACAATTTAATGATAGAGAAAGGGAGACACCAAAATATATCCAGAGAGGACAGAAAATGTAGACACTGTAACAAAATAGAAGATGAATTTAATTTACTTGATGAATGTATTTTATATGATGAACTCAGAAATAATTTGTTATTAAAAATCAAAACGAAAGACAAAGAACGCAAAAACTGTGTACATAAATTAATTGACATAATCACAGTTGATATATATCAAGCAGATATCATCAGATATGTGTATGAGTGTTTTGAAAAAAGAGGAAAAGAGAAGTAGAATACAACATGTTTTCAGTGTACATCACTTTTAGCCAAAATAGATAATAATTATAATTGATGTTTTTTGTTGTGTCAAATAAGTCTACATGACTTAAATGGCAATAAAATATTCTGATTCTGAATCTGAATCTCTCTCTCACACACACACACACACACACACACACACACACACACACACACACACACACACACAGTCTTTTCTGCAGACTTTCATTATGAACTATTATTAAAAGTTAATCAGTACTCAGTATCAGTTTTGTTATCAAATTGTTTAATTTCTAGGTTGCTTTGAGATGTTAGCTAGCAGTGTTCTGTCAAAAGATCAAACACTAACAAGTGAAAATCTCAATTTTCACAATACCCCCTTGCACTGCTTGCTTCTTCACTATAACAATTGGCTAAACCCTGTAAATCTACATTAAACTTAAAAAATGTGGATGTTTCACTTTGGTAATACCAACAAAAGTTGGTACTAAAAAGGGATATTGGAAAGATATACTCTTTGATAGTATGCAATGTGCCAGGCATGATCAGAAGATGTATTTTTAACTGATAAAAGGCCTGGATACATGATAAATACTTCAACTGAAACAAAATGACAGTTATGATATAAAGAACTCACTTTGTTGTAATGATGTAAGTATTAAATATTGTCAAACATTTTACTTTGAAACTTAGCACAAAAAGGTACTGTTTGGAATAGTACTTAGTATAATTAATTGCACACACACTCTCACACACACACACACAAACACACACACACACACACACACACACACACACACACACACACACACACACACACAGGCAGGATGAAAAGAAAGTTGTGCGAACTTAATCTTTTACCCTTGACTTTGACTTGATCATTTTCACACACACACACTAATTTATTCAGTTTAACAACAACAGCGCGCACACACACACACACACACACACATGTGTCAAGTAAGTTTAAAACAGTTGATTTTCTCATGTCATGCACTGACAGGTGAAATGCAAGTCTAGATCTGCAGCTTTGATCTGTATGCATACCCATGTTTATTAACATTGCATACAGATACCAGCGCCTCGTGCATCTCACCTTGAACCCTAATACATAGATCCTGTTCATTTCATTCAAGTCGACTCGCAAAGTTTCTCGGCCTTCGTCACGATCGTTTGATTTTTTGTCTTTACAATAAGATGCAGGGAGGCACCGTGGTCGAGTAGTTTAGGCGGTCAGCTCGTGATCCAGAGGTCGCGGGTTCGATCCCCGCTCGGCTCGGTGTTGTGTCCTTGGGAAAGACACTTTACTCCTATTTTCCTCACTCCACCCAGGTGTACAAGTGGGTACCAGCTCTGCTGGGGAAGTATCTGGCGACAGACTAGCGTCCTGTCACAGGGGTGGTGAAAAACCATCAGTTCGCTTAACGCTACAGAAACCGGGATAAGCTCCGGCTCTATGGGCCTTCTGGCTCAAAAGAACATACTACTACTATACAATAAGATGCATCAGAGTATTTGGTAAAAAAATACATGTCGTTTTTACTGATCTGCTATTCGCAGAGTGGAAGATCAGCTAGAAATGAGCAAAAGTGTCCATTATTCTTTGCAAATTGTGAAGTTTTCCGGCCATGCTGTTCTTAAAATAGAACAGAAACGTCGTCATCGATCTCCCTCCCAACCAATTATAGACAAGCTGCCTGTTCGTTACTGCAGGCGGTATGCTTCCTCAACTCTCATTGGTCATTCTTCTCGAGCTTTCAGGTTTTTGTTTATGCCTAGATAACTCGAAACAGTATTTCTGATTGGTTAGATTTCACATAAAGACTGTGTGGAATGGAAAGTACAGGTCACAACCTTTCGAATGGTATATGACATGTGTGGGGCCCAGTCAGGGGTAATGATAAAGGGATGACTGAAATCGCCGTGGAAACAATCAAAACTGGAAAACTGCAGAAGGGTAGGTCGATAAAAACGGTTTAAAAACACATTTTTAAATCATATCTAACCTGTTCAAGTACATAGATAGGAAATTTAATGACTACAGATTCAATTTTTGATGAAAAGTCAAAATTGTCAAAGTGGACCGCACCTTCCCTGTTTTGGGCCTCTCTCCTTTCACTGTGTGTGAGTTAAGACTCATTTCGTAAAAACGGGTCACATATATCAAACATATAGACTGTTTAAAGCTAACTTTTATGTGAACAATATTTTGACTACTTAGATATAAAATGTTTCAGAGACTAATAAAACTTCGTCCTGGCTTACTAATTAATGGATCATCTTTTAAAAGAACTTTTAAGAAAAATGTTGACCACATGTGTAAACTGTGTAATATATTGGAAGATGAGGATCATTTTCTTAAGAGCAGCATTCTTGATACTGATTTAAGACATAAGTATTTGGACTCCAGTAACCAACCATACATGAGTTTGCTAAAACATGGTTCAGTTTCTTTCATTCGCAATCTCAGCTTTTATCTTTTCAATGCTTTGATAATACGGCAGGAATATGTTGAAAATTTGGAGAATGAATATTGAATAACTGTTAAATGTATAATTTGGTCTCATTTTTGGATAGTCCCATGTTACATTAGTTATGTTTTGGCAGTTGCCATATATGTCATGTTTTGTTTTGGCTTCGTTTTGATATGCTTGGTTTGACCCCATTCTAGGGGCTGGTGACCTGAAGAATAAACTTTGTTCATTGTTCTCTCTCTCTCTCTCTCTCTCTCTCTCTCTCTCTCTCTCTCTCTCTCTCTCTCTCTCTCTCTCTTCTTTCTCTCTCTCTCTCTCTCACTCTCTCTCTCTCTCTCTCTCTCTCTCTCTGTATGATCTTGGGGGGAACTAGGACTTTGACATTGGCTTTATCATCTAGATCTAGACGTAGATCTATCTCTGTGGAAATACAAATTTGATCTCTCTCTCCCTCTCACAGCCCCCCCCCCCCCCCCCCTCTCTCTCTCTCTCCCTCTCTTTGTCAATGTATCATTTTTTGGGGGTGGACTTTGACATTGGCTTTATCATCTAGATCTAGACGTAGATCTATCTCTGTGGAACCCCCCTCCCCCCCTCTCTCTCTCTCTCCCCCCTCTCTTTGTCAATGTATCATTTTTGGGGGGTGAGGGGACTTTGATATTGGCTTTTACCTTTCCTCATATCTCTCTCTAACTCTGAATATAGAAATATAAAATTTACTTTGACCTCTTTCTCTCCCTCTTTCTCTCATTGTACCATCTAGGGGGGAAAAGACTGATTTGGGCTTTTACCTCTCTTCTCATCTAGATCTATCTCCCCAACTGTGGAAATACAAATTTGTCTGTCTCTCTCTCTCCCCTGTCATGAGTGTTTACTAGAGATTAACGGCAACACCAAAGGTGAATATTTAATCCTCTCTGCCTAGTATCTGCCAGTTTCTTTTCCTTGAAAAAATTGCAGAAACTAAGAGAACTGAGGGTGCTATAAGCAAATACTACTTGTCTCCTTTTTATGGTGGGGAGGGGGGGTGCCCCCCTTTTTTTCATATTGGGGTCCTAGAATCAACACTGGTGTAATTCTCTTAGTGCTTAGTGTAATTCTCCCGGTGCGGATTCTCTTAGTGTCCGCCATGAGTGTTTATTATTATTTATTTCGTTATTTTATTCTGTTTATTTATTCTTTTATATCGAGGATAATGGAATAAGCACTCATGTGCTTTTTTACATCCAGTCCCCGTGTGTATGCAGTTTTGTAAATTTTGTCATCTGTTTCCACCGGCACACAATGGCCTACTCTTCTGAGAAGCGGAACAGGATTTAATGTGTGCGCAAGATGTTCTGCATGAGTTCAAACATGGGGCCTTGATTTATAGTCTCATCCGAAGGACAAGTAGTGAAAACTTAGAGGGATCTGGGATCCTCTCGAAACTTTTTAAAGAAAATAAATGTCCAACATCATTTCAGACCTCTGCATCCTCAGTAATTTTTCATATTTGTTCCAGAAAAAAAAGTAAAATGCAGAAATATGATCTCCTGTAGCCCTCCCAGACCACTGATTTCAATGATGTTGGCAATGTAGAATATTGGTCTGCCTGTTTTAGTTCTGCTCTCAATCTTACCCAAGAGAACTGTCACCATCAGATTTGTCTGTGTGTTTCTATTTGCATGACCAAACATATCTCAGTCTGCGCTTATCAGTTTCAGCCAACATTTGTCTTTGCATTGAAAGTTCATTCCTGTAGAACCACATTTTTCAATTTTCTAATTTTTATGCCAGCCTGATCAGAACCATAGAATGCTTATGTGACAAGGCAAGCATTGCAGTCTACTATGACAGCAACATAGGAGAATGGTTCCAAACCACAGGTAGAATAGGCCAAGGATGTCTACTCCCTCCCACCCTCTTCAATATTTTCTTAGAATAATGGCTGACGCACTTGAAAACTATAAGGGAACAGTCAGCATTGGAGGTAGGACAATTACAAACTTCCGTTTTGCTGGTGACATTGATGGCCTAGCTGGAGAAGAGCAAGAGCTAGTCAACCTGGTAAATCGCCTCGATGAAGCCTCTTTGGCATATAGCATACAGATCAATGCAGAGAAAACCCAGTTTATGACAAATAGTGCCAATGGCATCAGCACTGACATTGTAGACAGCAAGATGCATTCCCTTGTCATGTCCATATTGTTGTGGAAATTTGGCATGTGAAATGTGGACAATAACAGCAGACATTGAAAGAAGGATACAGGCAGTGGAGATGAGATGTTTTCACAAACTTCTTAGTATCTCATACGGAGATCACATAACTAACCAGGAGTTAAAAACTAGAATTGAAAAGGCCATCAGGCTATACAAAGAGCTCCTGACTTCAGTGAAAAAACGCAAATTGAAATGGTATGGGCATGTCACACGAACATCTGGACTGGCCAAGACTGTCCAACAGGGAACAATAGAAAGATGGAGATGAAGAGGCAGACAGAGAGGAAGACAGCATCAGGGAGTGGACTGGCCTTGAGTGGAACAACTTGTAATAGAAAGCTAAAAATTTCAAGGAGTGGAAAAAGCTGGTTGCAAAATCTCCAGTCCCCAACAGTCTACAAGACTATGGGATAGGTGAAGGTATGCTTCTATATTTCCAAATGGATCATCTTTTGCTTGGCCATACTGATTCTAGCCTTGATGTATCAAAGACAGGAACCATTCTCATTGAAAGAGCCTAAACATTTGAAATTTTTATTTGTCAGCATGAGAAAATAATTTAGTAGGGATTTCAAAACTTAGTGGAAGAGACAGTGTATGCTGTTCCAAGCAGTTTGATATGTTTTCAAGCCATTTGTGGCGGTTTTTGCTGGACTTTCCTCTGTTTTATGTCAAGACATGTATGCAAGATTGTTTCCATGTGTTACAGAGTCATGTCTGTCAGTGGAAAAGTAGCTGTCATGTCGGTGTTTCTTGTAGCGTTTCTGCTGCAATGTGGCGATGAGGAAATGAACTTCTGACAGGTGATCGTTGAAGCAATCCACCCTGACGTTGCAAAACCAGCCATTCTCTCCAGCTGCCGGGAGTGGGACAAGTGCTTCAGAAACACTAATTGCCGCAGTGATAAAAGTGCTTTAGGCCATAAACAAGAAGATTGAACATCTACAATCTATGATGGATAAACAGAACAAGAAATTCCAAATGGAAATGGCAGGCAACCTGAAAGAAAACAAAGATCTGAAGGAAAGAATTGACAAATTGGAGAGTAAAGTTTACGACTTGGAAGGAAGAAGTCAACATGACAATCTGATCTGATTCCCATCCCCCAGGGACAAAGAGAACTGTGGTTAGACTGAGAAGGCAGTACTGAAGGATGTGATGGCGATGACAGATGTGGAGATTTGAATGCGCACATCAACTTCAGGGAGGAGAGCAGTCCATGCGTCCCATCATCACCTTGTCAGCAAATTTAAGGACAAGGAACGCATCCTGGCCAACCGCAGATTCCTGAAATTGTTCATCTTTGTCAATGAGAACTTTGCTTCTTCTGTGAGGGGCTGGCACCAACAGCTGCTACCATTCCTGATAGAAATCAAGGCAGAACAGAAACAGGCTCTCTTGTATTTTGATGAGAAAGGTCCACATCTACAACATGGCAACTCAGAAACTGATACCCCAGCAGGAATAATGCTCCCTTCACACCCTCATTCTATGACACTAAAAGAACAGAAGACAGTGTGGCAGACAAAAGGGCAGATCACATGAAAACACAAGATGCCAGTGGCATGTTATGTGAACAGAATGTTGTAGATATGACAGAAAACAATATGGTTACTGACAACAATGTAATGACTTAGGAAACAACAGTAGACAGAACGATGAACTTCAATTACTCTGGTGACCGAACTAAAAAGGACAATACAATAAAGACAAGTCAAGTTACACACACACACACACACACACACACACACACACACACACACACACACACACACACACATACACACAACCCAAACTCGCCCACTTTGTTTGAAATAATGACCCGGAACATTCAGAGACTTGTTAATAAACTGAAAAGTACCTCATGGAACTCTTTCTGTGGAACATTCAAAATGTTTGCATTTTCAGAGATTTGGTCCTGCAGACAAAGTGACCTTAAACAAGCCTTTCCCAATTACATAGTGCTCTCCTGATAGTACACAGAGACTCAAAGGTGGGGTAGCTGTTTGTGTTCCCCAAAGTATAGCATCATCAATACTACTAACTGCAAGGAGGATATTGTTTTCTTGAAAATAAATAAATGATTTTAAATCTTCATGTAATATTCTTGCTGGGTTGGTTTATGTTGCCCCAGAACAATCTATTGTTTATGGTGAAGACAATCTAGATAGTATCGACAAATTAGAAAAGTCTATGGCTCAAATCATGCAACTTTACCCTGATTTACCCTGGATTTTATGTGGTTACTTTTAATGCCAGAAGCTCCGATTTCCCTGATATTGATATTACTAATATAGATGCACAGATTCCTTTGTTTCAAGATTTAGATGTCCTGATTTCAGAAGGCCCACAAAATATCAGCAAATCAAAATATAATGGAATAACTTTGGAAGAAATCTTATCGAGCTCTGTAAGAATTTGGCTTGTTTATAGTGGGTAGAACTTAGAGCATGGTATGACTGTTGCAGACCAAAAAAAAAAAAAAGGTGGCACTGCTCTTGTGGCGACGTGCTCTTCCCGGGGAGAGCAGCCTGAATTTCACGCAGAGAAATCTCGTGACTTAAAGTGGTATAAATGAATGAAATAAATAAATGTCCAATGCTAAACAGATATTGGATGACCCAGGATTTGCTGAAGGTGAACATAAAGTTTCTGAACGTGTGTACATATGAAAAAGAATTTTAAATGAAAAACAAATAAAGAAAACAAAACAGCTTTAAAAAGGAGAAGAGAAAAAGTGCTTTATTTATCACTTCAAGAAGGTGTCGCATATTGCACATTAAATATTGAAACTAAGTTTAAAATACTGAAAATTGTCATAAAAATACTGAAATCAGTGGTTAAGGGGGTGCACAAGTCTTCCACACAGTGTCCAAAGCTAGGTAAAGATTTGAACTTTTCTTGCCATAATTTGACAGAAAACTTCATCTAAGTCTCAAGTAATCACTTGAGATTTGTTTTTAAAAAGTAGAGATAGTTGATTTATTGATTTAGAATAATATGTCAAGCTGAATTTGTTCCAGTGTTGTTGATTAAGTTTATTGCAATGGTGTAAGTGTTTGATCATGGCATATGTATTGAATACCTGCTGTCAGCATACACACATAACTGTATGATCCATTTAGGGAAGAAATGAAGGCACCTGCTTTACATGTTCAATAATAATTCAGACAGCTGTCCAGTCCATCTGCAGAGTGATAGTTACCTCATATATTGAAAGATGTAGCATGTAGGTCTAGAGTAGATGGACAGAAGCCTGCTTCATGTAATTCATAGAATAAATCAGCAAATGTTGACAAATGTGAAGAATAATCCCCATTTTTTATTCCAAATGTTATGACAAAAAAGCAGTTGTCATTATTTGATTAACCTCTTAACTGCCGAGTGCAAGTGCACCCTATATGCTGGGGAATAAAATTCTTATGTACCACTTGCTATGTACATGTCCGTCTTACTCAGAAAATTCTTAGAAAAAAGCCACTCTGATAGGGAAACAAATACAGCTGCAGAAAAAAAAAAAAAAAAAAAAAAGGGTGAAAGGGTGGCGCAGCGCTAAGTGGCGACGCGTTCTCCCGCTCTCCCCGGGGAGAGCAGCCCGAATTTCACGGAGAGAAATCTGCCATGACTTAAAGTGGTATGAAATAAAATCTGAGCGCTTTGATTTGTTGCTTTACAAGATTTAGCGCTATATAAATTCCATACATTATTATTATTATTATTACTCAGAAATTACTTAATGAATAATCCTGATAGTCTGCCCAATGACAGTATATATATCGTAGATTGCTTTGAGACAAGCTCAAATTAGTTAGCATGATATTTCACTACGAAAATATATTTAAAATGTAAAAGATAGACAAAAAATACACTTTCTTCATCACCACTGTCATTCTGAGTACCCCTCATCTCAGTAACGTCAAACATAAGTCCAGGCAATATCTCAGTCTTTTTTTTTTTTTAAATGGACTATCTCCTGAATCATACATGATCGTTTTCATCACTGTCAGGATTATCTTAAGTTTTATTTGCCACTTTTTCAGCTGTGTAAAGTTATTAATATATACCCTTCAACAAGAAGTGTCAGCCATTTTGAACAAGAACTGCCTAAGCAGTCATGCATAATAACACAAAATACGAGCTAAAAAAAACAATATTTTTTGCTATGGTTTTTGCAGCTGGATGTTGCCAAGCAACAGGAGAGTGATCTCTGCTAATTTTGGAGTTCTTTCCCTTTAACTGTTGTCAAGGAAGCTGGCTTGTTTACTTCAGTTCAGAACCCCGTAAATTTTCCGGGTTGTAGGCGTGCACAATTAAGTTGTAGTAGTGCACAATTAGCCCCGGTAAATTTCCGGGGTGGGGCAGTCAACTTGTTAATACAGAAAGACAGACTTTCTCTATCTTCTTTCCAACTGCATGCACTCGATTTGTTCCTCTGTCCTTTTCTTTATTTAACCTCTTTTTGGCATATATGCTGTGTTGTGCTAATGAAAATGATTTCACTGTCAGACACAGCCTTTGCTGGTACCACACGTAGAAAAGCACCGGTGGGGGCCAGGTTTTCTGAGGGCCGACGCACAGGGACCAACACTCGACAAGCTCAGATACAGGTACATACAAAACAGAATATTAGAACAAAGACTTATTGTCTCTGTGTATAAAATGAAATAGTGTGTTTTCAAGAAAACAAGAGTTAGCATGGTGAGAGGAGGGTGGGATGGGAGGTAGGAGAGAAAGCCACAACTATGATGATATAAAATATTATTTTTTCTTCAAAAACAGGGAGAGACAACTGTGCCTGCACACACTATTATGGAGAGTCCCTGTGTAAGTGGTGATCATGAAAAACTTCACTGGAGACCTTTTTTCTTTCTCACAATGACTTGATTTTCTCTTTTTAACACAGGAGACTTGTTTTCTTATTTTAACACCCGAGACTTGCTTCCATTTTTTCACGAAAGCCTTTAGTTCCACATTTTGTGCAGGGAACCATATTTTCACTTTTTTTCCGCAGGAAGGTCTTTTTTCACAGTAGACTGTATTTTCACCTTTTTTTTTTCTTTTTTTTTAACTGCAGGTTACATTTTCACTGTTATCTTTCTTGCAGGAGGTGTATTTTCACATTTTCTCTTTTGTTCACAGGAGACAGCATTTTCTTCTTCTTTTTCACAGAAGACAGCATTTTCTTATTTTTTCCTTTTTTTTAACAGGAGACAGCATTTTTTTCACAGGAGGCAGCATTTTCTCTTTTTTTCACTGGAGGCAGCATTTTCTTTCTTTTTTTCTTTTCACTGGAGACAGCATTTTCTTTTTTTTCCACAGGAGACAGCATTTTCTTTTTTTTTCACCGGAGATAGCATTTTCTTTTTTTTCACAGCAGGCAGCATTTTCTCTTTTTTGCACAGGAGATAGCATTTTCTTTTTTTTCACAGGAGACAGCATTTTCTCTTTTTTTCACAGGAGGCAGCATTTTCTCTTTTTTTTTTTTAACTGGAGACAGCATTTTCTTTCTTTTTTTCACAGGAGACAGCATTTTCTCTTTTTTTCACTGGAGACAGCATTTTCTTTTTTTTTTTCACAGGAGACAGCATTTTCTTTTCACAGGAGACAGCATTTTCTCTTTTTTTCACTGGAGACAGCATTTTCTTTTTTTTTCCACATGAGACAGCATTTTCTTTTCACAGGAGGCAGCATTTTCTCTTTTTTTCACTGGAGACAGCATTTTCTTTTTTTTCACAGGAGACAGCATTTTCTCTTTTTTTCACAGGAAACAGCATTTTCTTTTTTTTCACAGGAGACAGCATTTTCTTTTTTTTCACAGGAGATAGCATTTTCTTTCTTTTTTTCACAGGAGACAGTATTTTCTTTTCTGTTTTTTCACTGGACACTGCATTTTCTATTTTTTCACTTTTTGTCATTGGAGAATGTGTTACTCTTTTTTTTATTTTTGCAGGAGACTGTATGTTCACTGTACAGGGGGCTGTAATCTACTTTGTTTGTTTTTTTCTTTTTTTGCACTGAAGACTAGGTTTTTACCTCTCTTCACTCAGTCCATGTGTTCACTGTTTTGTTGTGGTTTTCACAGAAGTCTACATTTTTACTTTTCTACAATGTACTACACTTTTCTCCATATTTTGTGTGTGTGTTCCCCCCTTTGTCCTTGATGAATCAGAACAAAGCAGCTCTTCAAGAACACACAGACCAACTCAACACAAGCTGCGAGAGGTATGACATGAAGATCAGTATCACCAAAACAGAAGTTATGTCTGTCAGCAGAAATCCAGGAAAGCTGGACATCAACATCAACGGCACCCAGCTGAAACAGACCAAAGAATTTAAATACCTTGGCAGCCTCTTCACTGAAGATGGAAAATTGGACAGAGAGATAGAAACAAGATGCCAGAAAGCGAACGCACTCAGTTACCAACTCGCCCCCCTTCTAAAACATTCCAGCATCCCAATGAGCACTAAGGCAAAACTCATCAACACCATCTTCGTTCCAACACACATACCAGTGTCAGACATGGGCCCTAACAAAAGCCTTAGAGAGAAAATTGGTCACATATGAAATGCGCTGCCTGAGAAAAGCTGTCAACAAAACCAGACGCGACAAGATCAAGAATGAGGTGATCAGAGACATGGTCGGACTAATACCAATTATCCACCATATCGAACAACAAAGGATCAGGTGGTTTGGTCACCTCACTAGAATGCCGCCCAACCAACCAGCCCTATACAATGGCTGGAAAGCCAGAGGTAGACCAAGGAGACGATGGAGCGACTCCGTGGCTGACACCCTGCGAGCCTATGACCTGTCACTACATCAAGCCTCCCGCCTTGCTGCAGACAGACGTCTGTGTCTCCCCGCGACGCTGAAAGGCACCAGCGGCAGATGAAAGAAAGAAAGAAAAAGAAAGTTCCCCCCTGCAGCAAGATACTGTTAGGGTTAGCTTTACAGCACACAAAAAGGCATAGGGTAAATTTTGTCATATACTACTATTTCTCTGAATTCTTTGATATGAAGAAAAATAAAAAGGAATCCGTCAAGGTTGCATACTTTCCCCGCATCTTTTTAGCATATGTGATGCACTCCCACAAAAGGTACATTAAGTGCCTTTTTAACATTTTTAAGATTTTGATACAGCGAGAAACTTCAATCATTAAGCTTTATAATTATGTATTTGTTTTTGTTGTAGGTTGACTAAAAGCAAAGTTATATTAGTTTAAAGTGACAGGGTGGTCAGGCGGCCATTTTGAGAAAATGGCATCTGAAGTTTCTTCAACTGTGTACAAATGTTTTGATAGAAAGGCCTTAGCAACAGGGCTTTAAATTAAATGAAACTTGGAGAAAAGATTAAGCTGGTACTCTTCTATGATCTCCAAACATAAGTTTGAAAGAATGTTTCCTATTTTCCCTGATTTTATATTTTTTATGACATTAATTTCAAGCGAAAGTAGGCCTAATCGTGTTAACATGAAAAATGAAACAAAACGCCCCAATTACAAGTTGTATTTTGTTTGAGCTGAGAAGGCTAAGGAAAGCCTTATTTTCAGTACAACTATTGAATGTCTGACAGTTAATATAACAAAAAATGTATAGAAAAAGCTTTCAAAATTATTTCGTCTTTGTCAAGAGTTTCATCAGACACTTTCCGTAGGCCTAGTCATTTTTCAAAAGTTCCCAGCTCTAGTCTGTCTCCTTGTCATCGCTGCTGTCTATGTCAATTTCTTTACCTTCACTGGAGAAATACTCAGTGATTAAATCTTTTATTTCGTCCCTTGGTGGCATACCAGCAACTATGCTTTCATTTTAAAGGTCTTTTATACGATCTGCCTTCTTTTCAGCTTCCATGGTTTCTCGATCGCCGATCGCTACCGGTCTTGTTGATGTGAAAATACCTGTTGGATTTACTTCCCTTGATTTGACGCGACGAACCAGATGCCTGTTGCTACGTTCATTGAGGACATTCTGCCTTCTCATTGATCATTTCGCTTGAGTTTGTGTACTAAATTTAGAAGCAGATTACGCTATGGGACTACAGTAGAATGGCTGGAAATTTCCACGATCTTTAAGGTGGGAAACAGAGCTTTCCAACGATGTGTCATGTTGTAGGTGGAACAGAGGGTTGCGCCACGAAACAAAGGCCGCAATATCTGTCTAATTTCAACGTTTTAGAGTCGGATTTTGGTACAGTATGTCTATAAAATAATCAATGAAACTACTTTATAAACTGAATTGGAAATCTGATACTTTGGAATATGATTTTTAGATGTTTGAAGAAACCAAAACTGCAAAAACATGAAAATCACTGAAAAATAGGTCATGCAGCCGTTTCGGCCTGCAGGCGAAAACTCTCCCTCCGACTTTTGGGATATGCCATTGTAGCGTGTCACATATATACACAGTGTTGATTCTACAGTGTGCCCTTGCGGGATTCCTGCATCTTTTTCAAAATTGCAGCAAAACGATGTGGGCAGTGCGCCCTAACGGACGCAAAAAAATTCTGGATGGCACGTTTTTTAACAAACAGTGCGCCATCGCAACTGCTGTTTATATAATCTCTAAAATTAAGCACTACTTACCCCCCCACCCCACCCCCAAGTTCTCCCATGATGCTTCTGGTTAGCTAAGCGCCTCACTTTTGACCAATCACAGAAACTGTAGTTCGTCCTGGTCAGTTCATGCTGAGTTCATTACGTTGGTAGGCTACCCCTAGGGCCACAACAAGCCCTCTTCATAATAAAGCAAGCTGGTCCTGCTCTGTTGTCCTCTTCAATTACATCATCTTCCAAGAGACCTTGTACTCCTGGAAACAAGTGACCTGATTAGGACAGAGATGTTGAGGAGATAGCAGACACCACGGCCCAGCAGGTTCAGAGCTGGAGATCTGGAGAGACAAGTAGCCTTGGCTTGAGAACATCCAACATGGCTATCTATCTATCTATCATGGCTGTGTTTCAAACATGGAAAGAACAATGCCGTCACTAAAGGAGGTTGTGCTATACAGAACAGCACTTAAAGCATCACGCAAGAACACTGCCACAAGAACACTGCAGAGGTTGTACAAGATAAAACTTCAGAAAGACTTCCATCAGTTAGGCAACTCTCTCTCTCTCTCTCTCTCTCTCTCTCTCTCTCTCTCTCTCTCTCTCTCTCTCTCTCTCTCTCTCTCTCTCTCTCTCTCTCTCTCTCTCTCTCTCTCTCAATATATGATCTGGGGGGAAAACAAGACTTTGACATTAGCTTTAATCTATCACCTAAATCAATATCTAGATCTCTCTGAATGTGGAAATACAATTTTGACCTCCCCCCCCCCCCCCCTCTCTCTCTCTCTCTCTCTCTCTCTCTCTGGGCCTGCATGAAGTATCAGGAAGCACCAACCAAGACATTCTTTCTCAGTCATGTTTTTCTGTTGAAAATGAACTGACTCAGACACCCTGTGCTGGCCCACAAACACGCAGTAGAGCTAAATGCAGACAAACACAGTTAACAGAAACATTTAAAAGTACTCCTAAAAACACAGACATCAGATCTAATGTTGTCACCTAGGGACTCTGCCATGCCCATGATACTACTGATACTGGTAAAAACTACCTTTCCTTTGTTGTATACAACACAGAAGCACTTAATTGCAAATATGATCCTTGTGTTAGATCATATCTTTATAATTTTGATTTCATATTTCTTTGTGAGATATTTTCGACAAATTTCCCTAGTATTCTTTTTCCAGAATATTTTGTTACTATTTCACCTCCTGTCAAATTAACTAATGCAGCCACTGCGAGGTTATCTGGTGGTGCAGCTTTGCTCATAAGAAATCGATTTAAAAACCAAACACTTTTGATGGAAACAGAATATGACAACTGTCTTGTAGTTAAGATATCTAAAAAGCTTACAGGTTGGACATTGACTGTGTTTTGCTTGGGATGTATTTGCCCCCATATCAAAGTATGTATTATAATGAGACTGATATTTATAATGGCGTTTCCTTGCTTGAGCAATGTTTGCTTGACATTTTTTAAGTTTCTGGGGATCTTCCTGTTATCATGTGTGGGGATTTGAATGCAAGGACTGGTGGGGGAAATGGTAGGGATATTCATATTTTTGATAGTGAAGATACGTCTGATATGGACAGAGTTTGTGCACGTGTTTCTAAGGATGTTGTTCGTAATGATTTTGGACACTATTTGCTGAACATATGTGATCAATTTAATCTGGTCATAACTAATGGCTTTTTACCTGGTGATGAGTCAGGAGACTTTACTTATATTGCTCACAGTGGGGCCAGTATTATTGACTATTTCATTTTGTCTAGAAGCATCATTGACTTTGGTCTCAGCTTTCATGTGTCCGCCAGAATTGAATCTAAACATATGCCTATCGAGTTAAAGGTTAAGTTGTCTGAATACATAGAGACTGATGAAAAAACCCAAAGAGTTACTATAATTAAATGCGTTAGGGATGAGGATAAGGCTGCTGAATTTAGTTCTATGTTTTTCACCGAAAAAGTGTCTGTATTGTTGACGAATGCACATGAGTTAATAGAAAGTGATATAAATAATACCTTAGTTAAATTTAATGAAGCAATGCATATAGCAGGTTTATGTATGAAAAAACGAATCACAATTGGCGATAAATCTAAACATGTCTGGTTTGATGGTGAATGCAGAGAAAAGCGACACCTCTTGAGGCAAGCTTTAACTCTCAGAGGACGGCTGTCTGCTATAGCGGATCGGTGTAAAGCCACGGTTTCGGACGACTCGCCGCTATAGCGGATTTGCTTTTTGCAGATTTTTCATGTGGCGGCCGCATGATACTATGACTCGTGCAGCTCAACATGCTTCGTTAGCCTATCCAACGTCGAATGCAGTGCGTTGTTGGATGATTCCGTGTGTTCCGAGCTCTTTGTTTGCAGTTGTAGAGAGTAGCCGACATTCCCAGCATGTTTGCATATGTGTCAGAAGCAAAATAGAAGGGATCAGATTAGGTCTCCATGACCGGCGTTTTACTAAAGTGAGAGCTTCAATTTTTATATATGTACTAACCCAGTATGTTATACATAAGTTCAGAAAGTTTCATTTTCTTACTATGTGTTACGTATTTTTTATGATTTTTTTACTAACCATTACAAATGGGCCGTCTGTGGGGGAAAGCAAGGGAGAGAATTGGCCGTCCCGAGTGAGTTAAGGAAATACAAAGTGTTAAAACACCAGCTTGACAAAGCAGATGACAGCAGATAATATTACACAGAAAAAAGGAAAGAATATAAAAATTTGCTTCTAGAGAAAAAGAACAAACACCAAGAACAAGTTCTTAATACACTACATTCAAGTTTCAAATATCCCAAGAAGTTTTGGAGAACTGTTAAAACATTGACTAGAAAGCAAACTGTACAAAGTGATATTACCTTGAATGTATGGTTTAACCATTTCAAAGATCTGTTTTCTCCAAGCTCATATGAGTACACCTGTATTGGTGAAAATGAAATAGAACCAGTATCTTATGACAGTAACACTGATATATGTAGTGATCTTGATTGCAGCATAACAGAAAATGATGTATATGATGCTCTAAAAGTATTAAAAGATAACAAAGCGCCTGGACCAGATGGCTTAATTAATGAGTTTTATAAGTATTCCAATTCATATATTGCTTCATCCCTTGTAAAGTATTTCAATCAGCTCTTTGAACTGGAAACATATCCAGATGAATGGTCAGAGTCAGTAATACATACTCTACATAAGAAAGGAGACATTAATTGTCCTGATAATTACAGAGGAATATCTTTGTTGAATGTGTGTAGTAAAATATATAGCTACATCTTAAACAAACGTCTTACCACATGGGCAGAGGAAAATAAGATTATAAACGAATCTCAAGCAGGTTTTCATCAGAACTACAGTACTGTTGATCACATATTTACTCTTTTTGCTTTTGTACAGAGGCAACTTCTCAATCACTGTAAACTATATGTAGCATTAATCGATTTTAGAAAAGCTTTCGATTTAGCAGATAGACACCATCTCTGGGCTGTTCTTAGAAAAAAACAGTATTAAAGGTAGGATGTATAGATCCATTAAAAGTATGTATAAGGTCATTAAAACAAGAGTAAGGGCTGGTAGAGATTTAACAAATATGTTTTTCTGCCCTCTTGGTGTAAAACAAGGAGAAATATGCAGCCCAATTTTGTTTTCTTTTCTAATAAATGAGCTGGCCATCGACATTCAAGCTTCAGGCAAGCATGGCATTAGACTGTTCCCAGAGGACGTTTCTGAAATTTTTATCTTGTTATTTGCTGATGACGTTCTTCTACTGTCTTATTCAGTAATAGGTCTTCAGCAACAATTGAACATTTTAAAAGGTACTGCTAACAGACTTGGCCTCAGTGTGAATTTTGACAAGTCGAAGGTTATAGTATTCAGGAAAGGTGGATACATTTCATTGAAAGAAAAATGGCTATATGGTAACACAAAATTGGAGATAGTCAATTGTTACAAATATTTAGGAGTTATCTTTTCCACAGGGGGACGGGATAGCTCAGTGGTCGGAGCACTCGCTTTCCCCCAGCCAAGTTAAGCAGCGTCGAGCGTGGTTACCACTTGGATGGGTGACCGTTTGCGCGCCTTGGCTTCAGTACAGTCCCCCAGTTCACCCAGCTGTAAATGGGTACCTGCCCTCTTTAGGGTCAGGGAAGGTAAAGCAGCGAGGGAGAGGAGATGGCGCGCCCTTTTGTAAAATTTTTTTTTCCCT
>CM054137.1:56896819-56939100 GCA_028751875.1 Rapana venosa | reverse complement strand
GCTGATTGCAGAACGACATGAGATCTCTTTGTTCTCCAATTATTTTTTTAGCAGATTCTTACAATTCTCTGTAGGCCATTCTTGTTTTTAACACTAAGGTTATTGTCATCATGGAGGCACCGTGGTTGAGTGGTTTAGGCGAGTGGAGAGGTCGCGGGTTCAATCCCCGCTCGGCTCGGTGTTGTGTCCTTGGGAAAGACACTTTACTCCTATTTTCCTCACTCCACCCAGGTGTACAAGTGGGTACCAGCTCTGCTGGGGAAGTATCTGGCGACAGACTAGCGTCCTGTCACAGGGGTGGTGAAAAACCATCAGTTCGCTTAACGCTACAGAAACCGGGATAAGCTCCAGCTCTATGGGCCTTCTGGCTCGAAAGAACATACTTTATTGTCATCATCATCAATGCCTTTGTGCCTTATTGGCACGTAGGGCAGCAACAAATGTTCTCCACTCCTGTCTGTCCTGGGCTAGCTTCTGAATGGTTCCCCGGGTATGTTGGAAGGTCTTCAGCTCTGTTTTGACAGTCCGACGCCAAGTGTTCTTGGGTCATCCTCGTTTGCGTTTTCCCTCTGGTGTCCAGTGGAGGGCTGTTCGGGCGATGTTTCCCTGTTCCTGATGGCAGATATGCCCTATCCATCCCCATCGCCTATGCATGATGATGGTGTTCATGCTTTCCTGGTTGCAACGGGCAAAAAGTTCTTGGTTGGAGATGGTGTCAGGCCAGAAGATGCGCAAGATTCTTCTGAGATTCTTTGTGTGGAATGTGGATAGTTTGTCGAGGTCACTCTCAGTCATCCTCCAGCACTCCGAGCCGTACAAAAGGGTGGAAAGTACACAGCTCTGGTATAGTCTTAGTTTGGTCCTGGTGCTGTGCTGGGATGATTTCCACACATTGTTCAGATTTCTGTAAGCATTTCTTGCTTTGCTAATCCGGTTCTTGATGTCGCTGCCTGCTCCGCCGTCATGCCTAACAGTGCTCCCGAGGTACGTGAACTCTTCAGTTGTTGGTAAAATCTTCTCCATTCACTGTGACCGGTGAGGGCTTCTGAACGTTCAGTGTCATCACCTCTGTCTTCTTCTGACTGATTTTCAGGCCTACTTGCTGTGCGAAAGTGCTGAGACGGGATGTCTTCTCTTGAATGTGATGGTGGGTATGTGAGAGCGGTGCCAGATCGTCGGCAAAGTCTAGGTCTTCAAGCGTTGAGAAGGGGGTCCATCTGATGCCCCGTGACTGGTCAGCTGTTGTCTGTCTCATCACCCAATCAATTGTCAGGTTGAAGAGTAGTGCTGACATGGGGCAGCCTTGTCTGACGCCGGTTTGTACACTGAAACTGGTTTTGCTGTTTCCTACTCTGCACTTGAAGTTGTTGTAGAAGCTCTTAATGACTTGGATAATCTCCTGTGGAATTCCATATGCTCGGAGTATGCGCCATACACTTTCTCGATGAATGCTGTCAAAGGCTTTATCAAAATCTACGAAGTTGATATACAGCTGTCTCTGCCATTCTGTGCACTGTTCGATGATGTTGCGCAGGGTGAAGATCTGGTCTGTGCATCTTCTTCCTGGTCGGAAACCTGCCTGTTCCTTTCTGAGTTGTTGGTCCACTGCCTCTGAGATTCGTCCGATGATGATCTTTGCCAGAATCTTGCTGGGAACAGATAGCAGAGTGATTCCTCTCCAGTTGTTACAATTGTTCAGGGCTCCTTTCTTTGGGATCTTCACGATGACTCCTTCTGTCCAATCTGCTGGTAGCTGTTTCTCCTCCCATATAGGTGCAAAGAGTGGCTGTAGAACTTTAGATGCAAACTCTGGATCTGCCTTGAAAAGTTCTGCATTGAGGTTGTCCTGGCAAGGGGCTTTTCCATTCTTGAGAGAGCTGATTGCTGCTATAATCTCTTCCTTCTCTGGTGGTGTGCTGTTCACATTGAGATCGGCATCAGGATCTTGTACATCTGCCTCTTCAGTTGGTGGTGGTCCTTTGAGAACTTTGCTGAAATGTTCTGCCCATCTCGCATCTTGTTCTGCTTCTGTGGTAAGTATTTGGCCTTGTTTATCTAGGATTGGTGTTTCGGTATTGCCCCGGTACTTGCCACTGACAGTCTTGGTAATCTTATACACCTGTCCTTGCTCTCCCTTTGCGGCAGCCTCCTCTGCTTGTCTTGCAATATCATCCATGTAGGTAATCTTGTCTGTTCTTGTCATTCTCTTCACAGTTTGGTTTGCTTATCTGTACTGTTGTTTGTACCTCTCTCTCATCCGCTCTGACTTTGTCTCTAAGATTTTCCTCTTCAGTTCTGTCCTGTTCTCGATGGCTTGCCAGGTGTCTGCTGTAATCTACCTTTTTCTCTTCCTCTGTCTCTGTCCTAAGCACGTTTCACTGGCTTGTGTGTAGGCTGTCCTGACTTGTTTCCACATGGTGTTTATATTAGTCGTGTCCGGAGGTGTGTAGTTTTCAGTATCCACCAGTGCTTGGAACTTGTTTTTCAGCTGGAGGGTGAAAGCATTCTTTACTTTGGTGTTGCGCAGCTTTTCCACATCAAAATGTTGTTGTCTTGGTTTCCCAGATCCATTTTTTCTCAGCTTCACTTTTAGGGTTGCAATGACAAGGTGATGATCACTGCCAACATCGGCTCCTCTCATTACTTTTACATCTAGGAGCGATCTCCTCCATGTCCCATTGATCATCAGGTGGTCGATCTGGTTTTTGTCTCTTCCATTGGGGGAACACCAGGTAAGCTTGTGGATCTCAGGGTGTGCAAACAATGTCCCTCCAATGGCCAGGTTGTTTATCATGCAGAATTCCACCAATCTTTCTCTGTTGTCATTTATGCTGCCACATCCTTCATTTCCCATGGCTCTTTCTTGGTTTGTGTTGTCTTTTCCGACTTTTGCATTTAGGTCACCCATCACTATCCTCATGTCATGGTTTGGTGTGTTTTCCATTTCAGCCTGTAATTGTTCATAAAATGTATCTTTGCTTTCTTCTCCACTGTCATTGGTTGGTGCATAGCACTGGATGATTGTGGTATTAGCATGTTTACCTTTCATTTTTATCTTCATCATCCTGCTGTTGATAGGTTTCCACTCCATCAGGCACTTCTCCATTCCTTTCTTCATGATAATTGCTACTCCCTCATGGTGTTGGCCGTCATCTCTACCACTGTACAGCACTGTCTCTCCTGTGCTGGCTCTGTATTTGCCTGATCCTGTCCATCGGCTTTCACTGATTCCAAGAATATGTAAATCATAGCGTCTCATCTCTGCTGTAACTTGCGCTAGTTTTCCTGTCTCAAACATGGTTCTTACATTCCAGAATCCTATTTTGGTCTTAGTTTTGGCACTTAACCCTAGTAGTGCTAAATAAACAACAACAAGCCTCACTTCTATTGGCTGAATTAACATTGGCTAGCATTGTTTTGGAGCATGGTGGGCTCAAACAACCCTTGATATTGATATATAAAACTGAATTAAATGTGTTAAGCTATAGATCACTGGAAAGAAGAGATAATATGCTTTTAAATGAGTATAATTTTATAATAGTGTGTAGTGTTTATGATTATGTAAAAAAAAATCAAAAAAAAAAATCATGTTCGCACTACCAATCACTGTTCCACTGTCAGGGCCCCGGATCGATTTTAACACGATAAGCAAAGTTCTTGCGGTGCATAAATGTCATGATTAGGTAAACACTATTTCTTGACATTAGTTTTCAAAAAATAAGGAGTTTGTATCGCTTTATCGGTCACCAAATACTCGGAAAAGTTCAGCGACAGGATCGACGCCATCGCGACCGTCATGGCGGAATGTGTGAAGTGGTGGCTTTCTATGACAAAAATACAAAGATCGCTTGATTTCATGTGATGCAAAGTACTCATCAGCATAGCGATTTGACTCAACAACAGTTATTTCGAAGCCTCGTTGCGTCAAAATAAAGTAAAACAATCTGTGACGTCGAAATCGCCGAGTAGCGAAAAAGTCCATCCAGCAAAACTAGCACCGCTCGATTCAGTCCGATCGCGATCGATTTTTACCAAGTTTTTCAAAAATATTCCACAATCCTTACCTCATCGTCTCTCTCATTGTTTATTTCAACCAAATCCAGCCTCTAAAACTCCTCCTCGCTGTCAATTTTGTAAAAAAGCTCGAAAAACGCTTGAAGAAATTCTAGTGCAAACACTGGCCGCCATTTTTGTTGAAGACGATCTCGGCTGGTCCGAAAAAAAATTAAAATACACTCTTAACCAATCAGATTCTTCGTTGCTTGTGTGTGTCAAACGACCTTCACCCCTTTCTGCGGGCCTACAACGGCCTTAACATTCATTGGCTGACCTTTGAAAGCGAAAGTAAGCTTTCAACTATGACCACCCACGTCATCCCGGAATATTCCGGGATCCGCCACACAGCCTAGACCCGCCTTTCCCGGAATATTCCGGGAACCGCGCCACTAGGGTTAAGACTTCCATCTTCCTGTCAATGGCTTCCTTTCGGCTTTCACCACTGTCATTCATGCGAGTATCTTCCGATGACTCTGGAAGCCCGTCACACCCAATAGTGTTGATTTCTTGTGTTGCCGTTTCCGTAACAAACGTTTTTTTACAGAACAGGGTTGTTAGCCCTGTGTCTAACCCCCTACCTGGGGGAAGGGTTCCACCTTAGTCGCCTTTTACGACATGCCTGGTTGGAGGGCAGAGATCCTATTCTTGCAATGCTCGCTTTACAAGCATACCCTGGGAGTCCCACTGGGGAAGGTTATTGTACCAAGAAATAAAAGCAAAACTTATAACACTCTCTATGTAAGACTTGTAAAACAAGGAAAGAATCCTTTTGTCTACAAAAAATGATTTCAGTTTCCTCAGAAAATATACACGTTGTCGTCCCTTTCTGACAAAAGCGTCAGTGTTAACATCCCAGTTTAACTTGTGGTCAAAAACAGTTCCCAGATACTTACAGTTTGAAACGTTTTCAACTTCTTGATTATGGATAATAATATTCCTTAGGAGTATGCCCTGATCTTCTGAAGTCGATAGGCAGGTCTTTAGTTTTAGAAACATTTAGCTCTAGATAGTCCTCATCATACCAGTGTACGAATTCGGTGAGGGCTGGACCGTGGTCTAAGACTGATCCGGATGAGAGAGATAACAGAGCACTGTCGTCTGCAAACTTTACAAGAAAGGAATTTCCATAGTTGCTTCTGCAATCATCTGTGTATAGAATGTACAGAAGTGGTGAGAGGGCGTAACCCTGTCGAGAACCAGCGCAGGTAAATCTAACTGGTGGTCTGTTGGTTAAAAATTCAATCAGCCAACAAAGTTGATTGTCTACATCAAATTTCTAAAATATTTTGTTAACCAGAACGTGAGGCTGCATTGTATTAAAAGCTGAACTAAAGTCAGCGAACAGTATTCTGGCATGAGAGTCAGGTGTTTCCAAGTGGCTATACAACTTGTTCAAAATGATTAGTTTGGCATCTTCGACACCCCTTCAAGACCTGTATGCAAATTGTAGTGGGTCAAGGTATTTCTCTGTAGCAGAAAGAATGAGAGATTTTATATCTTTTCTAGCATTTTCATCACAAGAGATGTGAGAGCTACAGGTCCAAAATCGTTAGGCCTAGAAGGATTGGGTTTCTGTGGAAGAGGTATTACATTGGAAGTTTTCCAAATAACTGGAATCTGACAAGTATCCAGTGAGGCTTGGAACAGGTGTTGAAGGACACTGGCAAGCTCAGTTGTGCAGATTTTCAGGGTTCTTCCACATATACCATCTGGTCGGGGAGATTTTTTAATATATATTGCTTTTAAGTGTTTACAGATAACTTTTTCATCAACAATGACGCTACTCTCAAAAAGTAGGGATTGCTTCAGGTCATTTATTTCATCTGAGAAATCAAGCTTTTCAAAGCGAGTAAAAAAATGCATTTAAATGGTCTGGTAAGTTGTTATCACATACCCCCTGCAAACTGATCTTTGACCTATGTTGGACACCTACCATGTTTACTGCAGACATATTTTTGATACCCTGCCATGCAGCATGAAAATTGTTCCCTGCAAACTTGTCTTCTATCTTATTTTTATATATACGTCTGGCCTGTGCAACAGCAGCTTTGACTTCTTCATTTACTTTCTTCTTTTGTTCTGTGCCTGTGTAAAATACTACTTTCTTTTTGTTTAATACACGTTTCAGATCCTTTGTAACCCAAGGCTTGTTATTGGGGTAAATAGTTATCTCCTTAGTTGGAATGACACAACTAACACAAAATGAAATATAAGAATAAATAACATCAGTGAGCTCATTCAGATCTGAACACACGTTATAAAACATATCCCTGTCAGTGGGCAAATGTGCTCTTGGACTAAAAGCATATCTTTGTTTGTTCATATTCATGCACTGCAAAATAATGTAGCTTCTTAACACCTTCATGAACTGGAAAATAATGTAGCTTCTTAACACCTTCATGAACTGGAAAATAATGTAGCTTCTTAACACCTTCTACCCCATTTACAAGTATACTCATAAACTTTGTCAACTCTATCATTCCATTCACGAGTATACTCGAGCACTAAGCTAGAATAAAGTGTTCTTATTTATATTTGGTCATTTCCAAGAATTACTCAGTCTGATAGCTTAAACTTGCTTTCTGTTCTGTGCGAAGTTTTCATTGATCTATTGCTATCAGTCAATATGAGTAATTGTTTACAATGTCTCTTAGCTAAAGAACCCACTTAGGAGGTTCATAAGTGGATTACAAACTACAATAGCAATGGATCTGAGGATTCAGCTGAATATTATGCTAATATTAGCAACCAGAGTCACTTTGAAGTGATGAAGACTGGCAGATCAAACACTCTATCAAGTGATCAATGTAGCTGAGACAAAGTACAGTCACACCCACTGACAATCATTGATAAAGTGGAAAGGAAACCGTTTTATCCCCAAATCGTGGAAATTTAAATGTAAATTCCTACATTTATTGCATTCAATAGATGAATGAGTATCTAGGCTAAATGGTGTAGGCAGAGCTGACAACAACGTCACTGAGTCCATGTTTTCGTAAGGAAAGCTACACAGGTATGAAGCCATGTGTGCTTTGAAATGGTGTACACAGCATGGTCTTTGTTTTTGTTTTTGTTTTGGGTTTTTTCATTTTTCTGTAGTGGTAATCCAAGTTTCATGTATATTAAAAAAATTGTACAGGAAATGTTTCTATTGCTTTTTTTTTTGTTTTGTTTTTTTGCATTGGTTCCTCAAAGTTGTTTCATATTAGCAAAATGTTGCATTTTTTCACTTATTTACCTTTTTTTTTTTTTAATGTCAAACAAACATTTAGTTTTGACTCAATAGCTATGAAATCTGGACTATTGATAGTTTATTTACATGACATTACCGCTGTCAAATTTGAAAGCTGTCCATTTGATACTTGAGACATTAGCACTCATTTTCTCTGTATGCTTGTGTGTTTATGCACACCTGGCTGCACAGCTGGGCAGGAGGAGAAAACTCAGGCTGCACCTATGGGGTATAAGGAGTTAAATAGTGGAATGTAATTTGATAAGGAATTGTCTTAAAAGTTAAGGCTGAGTAGATCACAATTTTGTTTTGTGAATGAGGCTTATAACATACAGCATGGGTCTGTGTCATACTCACTCACTCACTCAGTCCCATGTCCCAAAGGACGTAGGGGGGAAATGAGAGAAGACGCAACAGAGATCTTTTTCCATGCGTCACGATCCTGTGTGGCTAGTAGAAGGTGTTGCAGGGGTTGGGCGTCCAGTCTTTGATGCTGTCAACCCACTATTTCTTTTGACGGCCTCTTCTTCTCTTGCCTTCGACTGTTCCTTGCAAGATGTTTTTTGCTAAGGTGTTGTGTCTTGTGGTGTGACCAAACTACATCAGTTTTCTCCTCTTTATGGTGGAGAGCAGAGGTTCTTGGGGGCCCACACGCTTTTTTATTTTTTCTTTCACATAGTTGTCAGTCTTGTGTTCTTTGTATGATATTTTGAGGAGTCTTCTGTGGCACTTGTTCTCGAATGCTTGGATTCTCCTCTCTAGCTCTGCTGACAGAGTCCATGATTCACAGCCATTATAGGAGGAGCCATATAGGAGGATAGATATCACGAGGGATTTGTAGAGGTGGTATTTGGTGCAGAAGCTGGTGTTGTTGCTTCAGATGATCCTCTCGAGTCTGGCTAGAGCAGATGTTGCTGTTGCAATGCGAGCTTTCCTTTCATTGTTTGATGTGCCATCTTTTGTTAGGATGGGGCCTAAGTATTTGAATTGGCTCACCTCTTCTAGTATTTCTCCATTCATCTTTATTTCCGTGCTGTCATTACTTGCGCTGTTGACCATGATCTTTGATTTCTCTGTACTGACCTCCATGCCGTATGCGCTCGCTCAATCTGATAGACTATCTGTGAGGTTTTGCAGTTCTTGTTTGCTGCCGCCCATGAGGTCAATGTCATCTGCAAATCTGAGGTTGCAAAGGGGTCTTCCACCAATGGAGATGGAAGTGGTGGTTTTGCAGTGTCTCTGTCATGATGTTTACGAGGAAGAGGTTGAAGAGTACAGGTGAGAGAAGGCAGCCCTGACGGACCCCAACCGTGGTCTTGAAGAACTCGCCCATGTTATTGTTCATGAAAACTGCACTTCTTGCGTTCTCGTACAGTGCTTTGATGACTTCAATGAGGCAGTTGTCAATGTTGAAGTGCCTGAGTACTTGCCAGTGGCCGTCATGCCATACCGTGTCAAAGGCCTTTTTGAAGTCTATGTCATACAGAACAAAACAAAACAAAAATCAAACAACAAGAAGAAAAACACCCCACTGCAGTGTAGACTCCAGTATTAGTGAACACATAGAACAGATGTGCATTTTGACAATGTAAAGCAATATATACCTGGCTAGCATAGAACAAAATGTTTTATCATTCCAGTATTTCATGTCCCTCTGTTGAACTGTTGTGTGTACAGTGAGTGAGGACAACGTCACAGCACGCTCTACTACTTCAGCAAGTGGCAGAAAACGATCTGCTCGTCGTTCCAAGGCAAAGAAAAAATCAGCTCCTAAACCGTCTGTGAGTTGTTTGATCAGTACAACTACTCATGATCACAATAATGATAATAATTTTAATGATGATGATGAATCATTAATACGTAACAATAACCTTTTCCCTATGGGTATCCCTTTATAGGCTAATCAACCATCTAAGAACCCTTCCATCCATAGCACCTACCATTGGACAACACCACTGTTGTGCACTACAGAATATAGCACCCACATACGGGCAATGTGTGTTTAAAAAAATCTTCCACTTTCCTTCCTGCAGAGATTCCAAACTTTCCCATGCTAGCCAGGCACATGTTGTTTCTATTATAAGATCTAGCAGGTCAGTGAGCAGATCATATTTAACTCTATAATCAGCTTCCAAAGACAGAACCCCTGTGGAAATAAAGACTTTGCGGAGCTGTGGGATTGTGTGTGTGCATGCGTGCATGCATGCTTGGCAGGCGGACTGAGTTCCTGAATAGCCAAGTGGTTTTACCATCAAGCAAATTGCTTTTCTTACTCGCTAAAATGGCACGCCAGATGTTTAGTGTAATTGAAGTCATCTGTGCGTTCAATACAATGCATGTTGCAAGTATATCAGTGATCATTTTTAGCGTGTTTGTTTGGGTCAAGTTCACTCTCATAACTAGTGCAAAATTATATTATGCAGCCTAAAAGTACTTTTTGGTACAAGGTATTGAATTTATCTACACAAAAACTGCCAGTTTCCAAACAAGGGAGTTTTGATGTAATTTTTTTTTTTTTAAATAGAAAAGTGCTAAAAACGCCACATAGGTAATGTTTGTGCAAATGCACTCAGTGCATGGTACTGGGAAAGAGGGGTATCTCACTTAATGTAGAGATAAAAAAAGGTAAAGGAGTCCCATAACCTATAAGGTCGTAGGGGAGCGAGGCGTCAGAGACCTCACTTCTCTAGGGCCAACATATTGAGGGCGGCGCCCATCTCCTCTCCCTCGCTGCTTTACCTTCCCTGACCCTAAAGAGGGCAGGTACCCATTTACAACTGGGTGAACTGGGGGAACTGTACTGAAGCCAAGGCGCGCAAACGGTCACCCATCCAAGTGGTAACCACGCTCGACGCTGCTTAACTTGGCTGGGGGAAAGCGAGTGCTCCGACCACTGAGCTATCCCGTCCCCTTGTAGAGATAGTGTTACGATTATTTGGAAATTTTGCAATGTATGTGGGTTAATCATAATCATCATTTTCTATAGTGATTCATCTCTGATTTCATTTTTTCTTCTTTTTCTTTTCTAGATGATATGTCTAGGCCTTATTGGGAGTGGCTTGTCGATCAGGTTGATACGGCTGTACATTGAATTACTGACAGAAACAGAATTCATTTATGGTGGTAATTTTCATACATTTGGCACGATCACTAGTAATAATTGCATGTTGAAATGGTCAGATAAGAAACTATAAAAATGATAAGCTCCCTAAACAACACATTTTTCTTGTATTTGTTATAGGCAAAAATAGTGGTGTCTGAGTTATGTCATGAATTTATTTCACATGTTACAGTATACACAAGCACTGTATACTCTCTATCTCTCTGTCTCTCTCTCTTTCTCTCTCTCTCACTCTCTCTCTTGGGGGGGCCCATCACGTGATGTGAAGGAGAAGACGTACGGAAATTGCTCCAGTATTTTTGCGAAATAGTAACTAGTTCTAAGTGGTTTTATTTTTCCATTGTTGGCATGTAGTTAGATCAGGAGGATGGGAATTTCAGTGCAACTGTACAGGGCTGTCTGTGGGACATTTGCGGCAGTATTTACCTGTTTCATGTTGAAAGGGGCAGAATTCAAATCTGCCATGCATACCTCCATCCTGACGCTGAAAAGCAGGCAAGACAGTGTCCTGTTAGGACTGACCCTCACCTATCTATTTTGGGGGGGACTTTTATTGCTGTGTGGTGACGTGGAGACCAACCCTGGACCCACCCACCCCTAAATCTACTGGCCAAGGACGCAAGCTGAGGCAAATGAGCTTGACAAGGGGTGGTGGTCAAACAGTTGCAGGGAAGCCTTCCTGTAGGACCAAAACCAGTGCTGAGGTGGCTGCCAACACGCCTACGACCTTTCAACACAGACAGGATTCCTCTCCTGCAGCAACTCCCCAGGAACTGACACTGAACACAATGACTGTCAAAATAGAGAAGCTGGAAAATCTGTTGAAGTCTACAGTGGACAGTTTGAAAAGAGAGATTCAGGTCTTGGTGCTCTGAAAGAAGAAATGTGTGACCTAAGAAGAGACATGGACAATCTCAGAACTAAAAACATAGAACTACAACAGATAAATACAGAACTGATGAACAGAGTGGATAAGCTAGAAAAGAGGGAAGATGATGCAGAAGGACGATCACGGCGAAACAACATTATTGTTCATGGCATAGAGAAGAAAACAAATGAGAGTGGTGTAGACTGTGAGATGGCTGTGAAAAATCTTCTTTCTGAAAAATGGATGTCAAGGATGTAAAGTTTGATAGAGTGGCCCGTATAAATTCTAAAGCTAACTCTCCTATTATTGCCAGATGTTGTTTTCATCAGGATAAGATTAGAATTATGAAGGCAAAATCTCGCCTGAAAGGTTCTAGTATTTTTGTAGATGAAGATTTTTCTCAGTCTGTTAGGGAAATTAGGCGTAAACTGACCCCATATTTAAAGAGCGCTAGAGCAGAGGGGAAACAAGTAAGAATGGTTTTTGACCATCTGATAATAAACGGAGAAAAGGTGACCCTCAATGATCTCAATGATCTCCAAAGAAAGGAATAGCTCTTTGGCCGACCCACACACACATCTGTCCCTAGACACAATTCACAGGGTAGGCCAGACTGAACCAACACTGGTCATAAGTGGGCCTGAGTCAGCCACACACACAATACAGCTTTGTGCTGTGGAGCGTGACTGAGACACAACTGGCTTTAAGAGGCAAGACAAAGACAGGTCTAACCAAGGTTTACTAGGCTTAGGACTAACATCTGTCCCCCCTCCCACCCCTCCCGGATTTGTCTGGTTGTAGGCGGCCCTTGTTGATAAATGATGATGGCATTAACTTAGTTTCTAGTCACATCAATATGAATAGTGATAGTGTCAGTTTAGATGATGAAGTCTCATTGGCTCATAGCAATAAAAATGAAACAAATAAAACGTTTTCTTTTTTATCTTGGAAGGTAAATGGGTTGCTTTCTGAACTCTCTGACAGGGATTTTGTATCTTATGTGTGTAGCTTCATTTTTATATGTCTGTCAGAAACATTCCTGGAAAATATCCAACCAGATGTTTTTAGTGGCTATAAGGCCTTCTGTAAGTTGGCAATTAAAGTTAGTCATCAAGGGAGACGATCCAGTGGGTTAGTTTGTTTAATAAAGTATGAGTTAGCTGCCCTTGTGAAATGTTTGGATGTTCCTTATTCTAACAGTTGTGTGTTTCTCTTTGACAAATCTTTGTTGTGTACTTCAAGGAATGTATTACTTGTATGTGTGTATATACCACCTGAAGGCTCTACATTTTATAACATGTTTGACAATGATAATGGAATTGCTATGCTGGAAGAATGTTTTGTCAATTGTGTGGTGACATTGGATGAAGTAGATATAATACTGTGTGGAGATTTAAACAGCAGGACATCAAACTTTTCCTCTTATCATGTAGCAAATGACTTAAATTCAGATTCCCATATAAAAGCATGTCTCTTAGTAGTAATCGTAATTCTGAAGATTTTGTTATCAGTAATTATGGTAAATTATTATTGAATATGTGCACTGCTCTTGGGTTACAAATTATAAATGGTGTGTGTAATGGTGACCAACTAGGACACTATACATTCATTTCTGATGGAGGGGTGCAGTGTTAATGATTATTTCTTAGTGTCAGATGATTTGTTCTCTCAGATTTTTTACTCATGTCGTTTGTTGCTGAGCGTTCTGATTCTGATCACCTTCCTGTTGAATTACATATTAATCCAGTATATGATACATGTGCGGTAACTGAGGAGCCAGCAGTTGTGGAAAAGTTTGTATGGGATGAAAACAAACTCTCAGTTTATAAAGAAAATCTCTGTGAAGAGAGTATGTGTGAACAATTTCTAAAAGCCTTCCTGAGGATCGATGAGAACATTGATGAAGCTCTAGATTTGTTTAATGATCTCATAAAAACCAGTGCTGTATGTATGAAGAAACAGGTTCATATCAATAAAAGTCTATCAAATGATACATGGTTTGATAATGAATGTAAAAGAATGAAATGTAGGGTCAGAAAACTTTTGAAGTCTTACCGTAAAACGTAAAAGAATGAAGACAAAAACTTGTACTGTATCACAAGAAGGGAAAATAAATACATGCTTGAAAGGAAAAAGAAAGAGTATAACAAGACATTACCCCCGTGGGTCTCCCGGGATATGCTTGCAAAGGGAGCATTGCAAGAATAGGAACTCTGCCCGCCATCCAGGCAAAGGTAAAGGGGGTTGGCCACAGGGCTAACAACCCTGCTCTGTAAAAGAACTCCTGTTACGGAAACCTTAAACAGCAAAACTCATGCCAATTCAGTCTTTGGGAGATCTGGGGATCCTTCAAGGAAACCTATGACGCGCTGCAGCCAAACCCGTCAGGAAGCTGCAGGGCTGACGACCCCTCATCAACCGGAGACGCCCCTGATGAAGTCTCCGAGGTTGTTGTCACATCGCCGGTCCTACTTGGAACATGGAACGTGAGGACCCTCTGGGAAAACCGAACGGTGTGCGCAGGCAGTGAGGGAGATGAACAGATATCGCCTCACACTCCTGGGCATGTCTGAAGTCCGGTGGAATGGTCATGGAGTGACAAGATTACAGTCAGGAGAAAAACTTTGCTCTACTCTGGTAAAAAGTGAAGAAGACCGTCACGAAGCTGGAGTAGGTTCTCCTGCTGTCCAAGCATGCAGCCAAGAGCCTGCTGAATGGGAGCCTGTTTCGGACCGCATCATCACCGCTCGTTTGAGTCGCTCTTCCAGAAGGTGTCCCTGTCATGTGCTACGCCCTTACCAACACCGCGGAGAGGAAGACAAGGACAATTTCTACCACCCAGCCCAGTCCGGTGGTAGACAAGATTCAAGCGGACATGCCATCCTCATGGGGACGTGAATGCCAAGGTCGGACTGACAACACTGATAGAGAGCGGAGATGGGACGACATGGGCTTGGAAATATAAAGAAAATGGAGAAATGCTTGCTGATTTTTGTGCTGCCAACAGCCTTGTGATTGGAGGCACGCTTTTTCCACACCAGCATTGCCACAAAGCCACCTGGGTCTCCCCCGACCACCAGACAGAGAACCAGATAGACCACGTCATGGTGAGACAACGCTACCGGAGCTCCCTACAAGCCGTGAGAGTAAGACGCGGAGCAGACATAGGGCCAGACCACCATCTTGTGGTCACCAAGATCAAGATGCACTTGTCTGCGAGAAAGACTCTGCAGAATCCAAGGAAAAAGTTCAACGTTTTGAGATTGAAACAAGAAGACACAAAGCAGGCATTTCAGATCTCACTTCACAACCGCTTCCAAGTGCTCCAGTCAGAGGAGACAGAAACAGTGGAACACAAATGGACCACCTTCAAAGACGCCATTGTGGGAGCCTGTGATGAGGTTTTGGGACAACCACAGACAAATAGGAAGCCATGGATCAAGGATGAGACCTGGAAGAAAGTCAAGGAGAGAAGGCTAGCCAAACAAGAGCTGAACCGAGCTACAACCCGCCAACAGAAGCGGTGAGCAACAGCCAAGTACTCCATACTTGCCAAAGAAGCCAAGAATGAGCTACAAGCAGACAAACGTGCTTGCATCAATGCCATCGCAGATGAGGCAGAAGAGGCTGCTGGCAAGGGAGACCTCGAGACCCTGTATGCCACCACCAGACTTTTTAGCGGGCGTCGCAGCAACCCAAACAGACCTGTCAGAGACAAGGAAGGGAAGCTTCTCACCTCTATTGAAGACCAGCTAACAAGATGGAAAGAGCATTTTCAGGAGGTCTTGAATCGACCAGCCCCAGAGGAACGACCTCAGCTGGAGCCAGGGGACCCTCTCGACATCAACATTGGAGAGATCACCAAGACAGAGATCCGAAAGGCCATCAGCAGCTTGAAGAACGGCAAGGCTGCTGGCATTGACAACATTCCGGCAGAAGCCTTGAAGGAAGGGGGTAGTGACATCGTTGACGAGTTACACCACTTGCTCAACCTGATCTGGACAACTGGGGAGGTGCCAGCAGAATGGAAGAAGGGCCTGCTTGTGAAGCTCCCCAAGCACGGCGCCCTCTCCCAGTGTGGAAAGTGGCGAGGTATCACCCTGTTGTCCATCCCCAGCAAAGTCCTCACAAGAGTCATCCTGGACTGAATGAAAGATGCTCTCGACAAGAGTTTTCAAGATGAACAGGCAGGCTTCAGAAAAGAACGTTCCTGTACCGACCAGATTGCGACCCTCAGAATCATCGTGGAACAGTCCATAGAATGGCAGTCACCTCTCTATGCCTGCTTCATCGATTTTGAGAAGGCTTTTGACAGCGTGGACAGACAAGCAATCTGGAACATCCTTCTCCACTATGGTGTGCCATCAGAGTTTTGTCAACACATAAGACAACTTTACGAAGGATTCTCCTGCCAGGTCATCCACGGTGGAAGACTCTCCGACAGCTTCGGGATCTCTTCCGGCGTCTGACAGGGCTGCTTGTTGTCTCCACTCCTCTTCCTTGTGGTGCTGGACTGGGTGACAAGGACGGCCTACACAAGTTCCGGGAAAGGTATCCAAAGGACCCTCATGACAAAGCTGGAAGATCTCGATTTTGCCGATGACCTGGCTGTGCTATCCCACCGCCTGCAGCACATCCAAAGCAAAGTCACTGCCCTAGATACTACAGCTAGACGTGTTGGCCTCAGGATCAGTCAAGAGAAGACCAAGCTACTGCGTACCAACAACCAGCAAGAGGCTCCTGTCACCATCTCTGGGAAAGCAGTAGCAGATGTCAGTGAATTTGTGTACCTGGGCAGTAAGATCAGCCAGACAGGAGGCACAGACGAAGACATCAAGGCAAGAATAAAGAAAGCACGCCAAGCATTTTCCATCTTGAAACCCGTATGGAGAACAAATGCAATCTCCACAACCACCAAGCTCAGGATCTTCAACTCCAACGGGAAGTCTGTGCTTCTCTATGGGTCAGAAACTTGGCGGGTCATCAACACCAGCTCCTCCAAGATCCAGACCTTCATCAACAGATGTCTCCGGCAGATCCTTCATCTCAGATGGTTCGACAGAGTGCCAAAGTACCGACCTGTGATGAGGGCGAACCAACAGCCTATGGAAGTCCAAGTAAGGCGGCGAAAGTGGCGTTGGGTCGGCCACACCCTATGGAAGGAGCCTTGCAACATCACCAGACAAGCGCTCGAGTGGAAGCCGCAGGGGGAAAAGGAAGAGAGGGTGCCCCAAACAGACCTGGAGGAGAAGCCTGCATAGTGAGCTGAGAGACTCCAGCCTGGCATGGGAAGAGGCCAAGACCCTTGCCAGAGACAGGAGAAGGTGGAGGGACGCGTTGAGGCCCTATGCTCCGCTAGGAGCTATAAGGACTAAGAAGAACAATAACAAGACATTACTTGCAGATATGATGTCTTCCATCACTTCTCAAGTTCAGTTCTGGAAGAATATTAAGAAGGCTTCATTTAGAAAGAGTCAGCCAAAGAATACTATATCTGTCGACAGATGGTTGCAGCACTTCAAAACCCTGCTAGAGAAAGACTCAGTAGACAACTCCATGAACTCTGATGGTGACTATGAAGAAACTGAGGAAGATTTTGATCGTCCCATATCTAATGATGAAATATTATTGGCACTTAGAAAACTTAAACATGATAAAGCAGCTGGTCCTGATCAAATCATTGAAAAATTACTAAAAAATGGAGGTGAAAATGTACTTTTTCTGCTAAAATTATTCATCAAAATCTTTGATAATGGTCTTTTTCCAGATAACTGGACAGAATCTATCATTCTAACATTACACAAAAAAGGCGATGTTGACAACCCTAATAACTACAGGGGAATCTCTCTTAGTGATATAAGTAGTAAGCTGTACAGTGCCATCATTAATAATAGGTTACAGGAATGGATTAAGAAAAACATTACAGGTGAACACCAAGCTGGTTTTAAGAGAGGGTATTCCACTATAGATCATATGTTTACTCTACTTGCATTTATCCAGAAAACAGTTTGCTCATAACCGTAAGCTCTATGTAGCATTTATTGACTTTGAAAAGGCATTTGGTTCTGTTAATAGAAACTTGTTATGGCCTATTCTCCTGAAAAATGGTGTGAAGGGTAAATTATTACGATGTTTGAGAGCCATGTATCAGAATGTCAAAAGCAGAATCAGATGTGGATCTAAGCTGACAGACATAATATGGGTTCAAACAGGGTGATGTATGTAGCCCTCTTTTGTTTTCTGTTTTCATTAATGAGTTAACCATAGAGGTCATTAATAAGGGTAAACATGGTGCCACTTTCCCCTAAGATTTCACATAATTGTTTATTCTTCTGCTTGCTGATGATGTCATCCTGCTATCTGAAAGCCTACAACAGCAATTGAATAGCTTAAGCAGTGCTGCAACAGCACTTGATCTTAAGGTTAATCTGAATAAGAGTAATATTGTTCTATTCAGAAAAGGTGGTTATTTAGCTGCTCACAAAAAAGGGCTGTACAATGGAAAATTCATGCCTGTGATTAATGTATATAAATATCTAGGAATCTGTTTTTCTACAAAGCTTAAATTCACAACTGCATGTAAAGATCTGGCAAGTCGAGGTAAAAGAAGCTTGTTAATTGTTTTGAAAAAAACTACGATTATTGAATAATAATGCTTTTGACTTATTCATTAAGATATTTGATGCACAAATGCAACCCACTGTGTTATATGGCGCAGAAATTTGGGGACTGGATGCAGCTGTAACACATTGTGAATCAGTACACCTCTTTGCTTTAAAGCAGTTTTTAGGCTTAGATAGACGTACACCTAATGATCTTGTTTATAGTGAAACCAATAGATGTCCTCTCTCTGTTAATGCTGCTGTAAGATGCGTTAGATATTGGATTAAGAATCTGCATATGGATGAGTGCAGGTTACCTTTTAAGTCTTACAAGATGCTTTATGTTATGATCTAGATGTCAAGGGGAAAAGCACCTGGGCTTCACAAATACGTACCTGTTTATGTGAACTTGGCTTTGGGTTTGTTTGGCTCAATCAAGGTGTCGGAAATTGTAGGGAGTTTATCAAGGTTTACAGGCAAAGACTGATTGACTGCCGTTGGCAGCAGTGGAGTGGTCATATACAAAACAGTGAAAGATTTCAAATGTACAGACAGTTTATAGGCTCACACGATGTCAAACCTTATCTAAAGCTTGATATGGACATACATTTGAAAAGAATTATGTCTAAGTTTAGACTTGGTGTATCATAAATTTAGCTATATAGAACATGATGATGATGACCTCAGGTTGCTATGCCCATTATATAAGCAAACAGTGGAAGATGAAGTGCATTTTGTGCTGTGCTGTCCAGCATTAGAAGATGTAAGACAGAATTACATTCCGGTAAAGTATAGTAGACAGCCTGATTTATTTAGATTCTGTCTACTCATGGCATCTAGTCACCCTGAGATGTGCACAGCCTTGCTTTATATTTGTGAAAAGCCTTTAGAAAAAGAGATATTTTGGGTTTTTCTTAAGTAAATATTTTTTGAAACTGTTTTTTTATTGGTTGGTTGTGGTTTTTCCCAAAAATTTTTTTTGGGGTTTTTGGTTTTTGTGTGTGTGGTGCCCCTTATTTTTTTTGCTAAAAAAACTGAAAGCTCGGCAACCCCCCTTCATGTAGGGGCCAAAGGGGGCCCCCTTTTTTTTGCTAAATCGTTCGATTTCTCTTCCCCTCCCCTCCTCCCCTCTCTCTCTCTCTCTCTCCTCCTCTCTCTCTCTCTCTCTCCCCTCTCTGCCCCCTTCTCTGTAGGGGGCCCAATGGCCCTTTTTTTGAAAAAATCATTCGGGGTTTTCTCTCACTCTCTCTCTCTCTCCCCTTTCCCTCTCTCTCTTTTCTCTCTCTCTCTTCTCTTTTCTCTCTCTCTCCTCTCTCTCCATCTTCTTCTTCCCCTCTTCTCCCTCTCTCCCTGCGACCTGGGTTACCCTCGTTAAAAGGGGAAATTTTTTCCTCGGATTAACATAAAAGGCTGTTTCCATTCCCCCCAAAAAAGTCCTTTGGGTGAAAACTATAAAAAAAACCCTGTGTGCGAATGCACACAGAAACCTCTTGGCACTGTTAAAACCTTTTCCCTTTTTTCAGAAGAGAAAGGCCATTGTGGGGCCTGTGGGAACGGTGAAAAAAATTTACAAAACTGTAAAAGACATGGGGACGGGATGAAAAAAGCAAAAAGGGAGTTTTTTATTTCTTTACCCAAAAACAAAAAGAAAAATAATTTTTTAAATGTTTTAAATTTTCCCTCTTTTATTCCTTTCTTCATAATTGCCCTGTCAGCCAGCACCCTTTCTTTGCCCCTTAAACTCTCAAAAAAAGCCGTTCCCCTGCACTTACCATCTGCCCACCCATGATTACCCGGGTAAAGGGGGAAAAGTTTGGGACATTTTTTTTTTATCTTTTCACCCCCCCGGGAAATTCCAAAACGGGTTCCGTCAATTGGGGAAGTGAAGGAAAAACCCCTCATGTACCGAGGTTCGCAGTTGATTGATGAGGTAAAATCTTTTCCATAAGTGTCCCAAAGCCTTGTAAAGATGCTTTTTTGGAGAAACATCATGTTTTGTAGAGTGTGTTTTTTACCCCAGGGATTTGAATAAATGGTGATAGGAAAGTGCTGAAAAAAAAGATTTTCCAAGTGGAATTTTGTAAAAATGCTTCGGGGGAAAATACAAAAAAGGGTAAAGACAATATGCCCTTTTTTTTAAATTTTCTTCCCAGTTTTGAAAGACTTTTTCCAATATAAAAATTAAAACAGTAAAAGGTTTGCATCTTCCCCTACAGCCTGAAATTGTCAAAAGAAAAAATTGATGTACGGGGTTTGCTTGCCCTAACTATTTGAACCCCTTGCTTTTTAAAGGCTTGAATCTCCTTAAAATTTTCAAACAAAAACTACCCTCCTTTTGTTTGGGGTTGTTGGGGGTAGGGTTTTTATGCAAGGGCAAAATCGGGGGGTTTACCATCTCTTTTCAGTCTCTGCTGAAGTACCATTGGATCTCAGTGTTGTTGGTTTTTTAAAAAAATTTGTGGGTTTAGTCTGCCTCTTTTCCTTCAAACCCCCCACCTTACCTGGAAACTGTCGTCACAAATTTATCTGTGGGGTTTCTTTTTTTGAAATTCATAATTTTAAAAACCCAATTTAAGGAACCCCTTTTGAATAAATTCAAACTTTTGTGTGGGGCTCATGGCCCAAAACAAAAACAGGGGGTGCCCCAAGGGGGGAAGTATTTAAATTTGGGGGCATATTTTAGAAGTTACTAAAAGGGTTCTTTTTGTTGGAGGGATTTATGTCTGCCCAGAAGGGACAAAGCAAGGAAAAAATTTAATTATTAAATACCAGGGTAACTGACTGCAAGTAGGGGTAAAGGAGTTTTGTGCCCCAAATTTAAAGAAACAAATAAAACAAGTTTTTTTGCTGGAAATAAAAATAAAAAATTTGGTATTGACATGCTGGCAGTAGTGGGAGATGTGAAGCTGTCACCAGCCACAGGGAAAGCCGATGTAATTTTTGGCCCCGTTTTGCACATTTTTTTGGGATTTTCAGGGTCTGTAAAAAAAAATTTAAAAAAGAAAATGAAAAACAGTGCAAAAGGTGAAACTGCTTTTTATTTATTTATTTATACCATTTTTTAAGGGTTACGGCAGTTTTCTCTGTGTAAAAATTGGGGCGGGCTTTTCCCGGGGGAGAGCACGTCGCCAGAAAAGCAGCCCCAAACCCTTTTTTTTTTCCCCTTTTTTCCTGTAAAACAACGGGTGAGTGGTTTTTTTTCCTACAGAATTTTCCGGGACAACTCCCTTTTTGGGCCAGGGTTTTTTTACGTGCGTTTAAATAATTATGAAAAGAAAGAGCAGAAAAATTTTGGGGGCCCGCCCAACAAAAAGAACAGGAAGTCCATAAAGGAGGAAAAGAGAAATTGGGTGGGTGAACGTCCCAAGACATTAAGGGAAAACCCTCAAAAAAAAACAATAGCAAAAAAAGCATTTTCCGCTTTTGAAAGACCGGGACTACACAAAAGGGGGAAAAAAGGAAAAAAACAATCCAAGACAAAAAGGGGAAAAAAAAAGGGGGGCCCCTGTAGACCAGGAATTTCTAAACAGAGGGGGAACAAAATCCCTGCTCCGCCCGGGTATAACTTAAAAACCGCAGGAGATCCGAAGTCCTTAATTTACCCGAAAACCCAAAGAACAAAACAGTCCCCCTATCCTCCGGAAAAAAGGGGGAAAACAGCAGTCAGATCGTTTGAAAAAGGGGAAAAAGTCGGGGGGGCTGAAAACTTTTCCAAAGCTGATTTGGGTTTTTAAAGTTTTGGAGGGGGAACCCCATGATCAGCGCCCTACTAAGAATCTGCAAAAAGGGATCGGCAGACGGGGGAAAAGGGCCAAACCACCAGGGGGCCACAGTAAACTCATCATCCCCCTCCCCAAGAAAAAAATCTACAACAATCCCAAAAATTACCGCAAAACCCGGTTTTTCTTATCCCACCCAAGAAAGGTCATGCTGCGAAAATTTTGAAAAAGACTTGAAGCCAAAAGCAGGGGACCATAAATTGCTAAAAGGAAAAAGCATTTTTAAAGGCAGGGGCAGCAACAACAGCCCGATTTTCAAATCAGAATATTTGGTGAGCGGTCCCTTAAACCATAAACAAGACCTTTACCATGTAAAATTTAACCGTTTTTAAAGAAGGCTTTTTTGGAACGGGTGTGGCTTTGCACCCTTTTTGGGAACCATAAATTTGGGTACGGGCATAAATGAAAAAGGGACAGAGTCATAAAACAGGTACAGTGGGGGCCACCGGGCATTTGTGTTTAAAACAACAACTTGGAAGGGTTTTTTAAAACAACAGGGGGGATTTTAAGGCAGGGCTGTTACTCTAAACCCCTCTTTTCCCCACCCTTCCTTGAGGGGAAATAAATGGTAAATGAAATTGGGAAAACATCATAAAGGGAAATCAGCCCAGCATTGGGGGGCAGAACGACACAAACCGTTCGCAGATGACTTGGGGGAATTTATCGGGAATCAAAAAAAAGAGCTTGCCACCCTAACAGAACACCTGAAAAAGGGCCCTTTCCAAAACATACGGCAGGGAATTTCAGTGAAAGAAAAAGCCCAAAGAAACAAATAACACCAACGGCTTTACCCTGGATATCGGGGTTTAATGACCAAAAAGCGGGAAAAACAGTTTCAAAAGTTTAAAGTAGGGGGGGTTTTCCCCTTTGACAGACCAGGGACCCAAGCCGAAAAAGTATTAGGACTCACAGAAAAAAAACAGCACGTCAAAACTAAAAAAACCATCGGAGAAAAAAAAATATCTACTTTTTCCCAAGACCCAAGGACTAATGCGCTTCCTTGCCCAATATCCATATTTCTGTTTGCCTTTTGAACCCTGGCCCCTTTGGACTGAATTTTGGGAGAAAAGAGTAAAGGGGGTTTGGAAAGATGAAATGTTTTCGGAGACCCCTTGGGAAATCCCCACAAAGCCCACATAAGCAACAAAAGGGGGGGAAAAACCAGCAAACCATTTGGCCCCAATGAGAACCTTCTAACGATCGAAATAGCATAAATTTAAAGGGGAGGGGGCCATGTCAAAAAGGGTTTCCAAAAGGAAATTTGCAGCCCAAGGGAAAAGGCCCGGGAGGAAAACATCAGGGCCCCAAATGGAAAAGGCCCTAAAAAACTCAACCAAAAACCCTGAAAAAAGGCAAACAGGGGAAAAGGGAATGGAGGGAAACGGGTTTTGGTTAAAGTCTTTAAAGGGCTGCCCCCACGGTCCGAAAAAGACTAGGGGGACAGATAGATAGATAGTAGGAAAAAAATATGTGCAAACACACGGGACCTTGGTTTATTGTCTCATCTAAAAGGGAATAAAACCACCACTCATGATCAAAGGGGAAGGGGGGAAAATTTTTTCGGGTTTCCAAACGGATTTAAACCCAAAACCGCGCAAAACCCGACCCGGGTTTTTTCGTTTTCCAAGACAGGCGGTTTTCCCTCTAAAAAAAGAAACCGATCCACCATTTTTAATCTCTAAACATTTTCTTCTGTTTTTTTGTACTTATTGAAAAAAGAAAGATGTGAAAAATTTTAAAAATTGTTTTTTTTGGGTTTTCCCCAAACCTACATCCATTTTTCTTTTGGGATAGTTTGTGGCTTTTTTTCTTTTCTAAATTACTTTATGTTGTAAAAGAGTTTACAAGTTTGCTCTTTTAAACCCTTTTAAAAAGCCCCCCCCTCCCCCCACCAAACTTTCTTTCTGGTTTTCTCAAAGTTTTTTTTTCTCTGCATATGTATTCCCTTTTTTTATTTGGGCGGAAATGGGTGGTAGAGCTTAGGTATGTTAATTCAAAGTAATATGAAGGGTTTTAAAAAATTCCTGAATTTCTTTAAAAAAGACCCTTTGAAAATCTAAATTTTTTGTACGGAAAAATTCTGTAAAAAACCCAAATTTTTGGGTAAGGGTAAAAATATTTGCTACTTTTTTTTCCTTGAAGCCCTTTTTCCTTTCTCAAGTTTTTGGGTGTTACTTAATCAGGGTTTGATTTAGAGTGCGCCCTTGGGGGTTTCCCCGCATTTTTTTCAAAATTGCCAAAAAACCCGTTTGGGGGGGCGTGCGCCCAAAAACGGAACGAAAACAAAATCCTAAAACGGTGCGTTTTTGAACAAACAGTGCGCCATAGCAACTGTCGTTTATATAATCTCTAAAATTAAGCTCTACTCCCCCCCATCCCCCCAAGTTCTCCGATGATGCTTCCGGTTAGCTAAGCGCCTCACTTTTGACCAATCACAGAAACTGTAGTTCGTCCTCGTCAGTTCCTGCAGCGTTCATTGTTCATTACGTTGGTAGGCTACCCCCAGGGCCGCAACAAGCCCTCTTCATAATAAAGCAGGCTCTTCCTGCTCTGTGGGGGGGGGGGGACAAGTGACATGATTGGGACAGAGATCGTTGAGATATCAGATGCCACAGCCCAGCAGGTTCAGAGCTGGAGATCTGAGACAAGTAGCCTTGGCTTGAGAACATTGAACATGGCTATCTATCAGCTGTGTATCAAACATGGAAAGAACAATGCCTTCACTAAAGGAGGTTGTGCTAATTACAGAACAGCACTTAAAGCATCACACAAGAACACTGCCAATCACCAGAGGTTGTACAAGATAAAACTTCAGAAAGACTTCCATCAGTTAGGCAACTCTCTCTCTCTCTCTCTCTCCTCTCTCTCTCTCTCTCTCTCTCTTTTCTCTCTGTCTCTCTCTCTCTCTGTCTCTCTCTCTCTCTCTCTCTCTCTCTCTCTCTCTCTCTCCTCTCTCTCTCTCTCTCTCTCTCTCTCTCTCTCTCTCCAATGTATGATTTGGGGGGAAAAACAAGACTGACATTAGCTTTAATCTATCATCAAGATCTAGATCTCTCTGAAGGTGGAAATACAAATTTGACCTCCCTCCTCCTCCTCTCTCCTCTCTCTCTCTCTCTCTCTCTCTCTCTCCTCTCTCTCTCTCTCTCTCTCTCTCTCTCTTGCTCTCTCTCTCCTCCCTGTCCTCTGTGCGATCTTGGAGTGGGGACTGAAACAAGACTTTGATATTGGCTTTAACCTATGTAGATCTAGATCTATCTCTCTGAAAGTGGAAATACAATTTTGATCTCTCTCTCTCTTTCTCCCCCTCTCTCTCTCTTTCTCTCTCTTCTCTTCCCCCTTTAAAACATTAAATTCAATTCGTTCTTCGGGGGTGGGGGGGGGGGGGGGGGGGAAGACAAGATTTTGCATTGCTTTAACTTATTAGACCTGGATCATCTCTCTGAATTTGGAAATAAAAATTTTGGCCCCCCCCCCCCCTCTCTCTCTCTCTCCTCTCCTTTCTTCTCTCTCTCTTCTCTTCTCTTCTCCTCTCTCTTTTCTATCTTCTTTGAATGTGGAAATTAAATTGACTTTTTCTCTCTCTTTTCCCCTCTAAATGTACATCAGGGGGAAAAAAAATCTTTTTATTAGTTTTACCTTGTCTCATCTGATTTATCTCCCCAATTTTCAAAATACAATTTAATTTTGGATTCTCTTCCCCTTCTTGCTTCTCTTCTCTCTCCCCGCTCTTCTTCTCTCTCTCCCCCCTCTCTCTCTCTCCACCCCCCTTCTCTCTTCCCCCCCCCCCCCTCCACCTCCCCTCTTCCCCTCCCCCCCCCAACTCCCCCTCTCTTCTCCCCTTTTCCCCTCCCCTTTTTCCCCCTCTCTTCTCTTCTTTTCCCTTCTTTTCTTCCTGTGTCACAGGTTTACGATTTTAAAATGCAAATTTAAAGTAAATTTTTAAATTTTTTGCCAATTCTGCTTGTTTGTTTTTTTTTCTTTTATTTGAAAAAAAATAGCAGAAACTAAGAGCATGAGGTACTGTAAAAACTACTTGTTCCCCTTTTTTTTGGGGGGGGGGGGGGGGGGGGCAAGCCCCCTTTTTTTCATTTTAGGGGACCCCGGGCCCTTATTTTGAAAACTGAATCAAAATGTTATTCAGTGGTGATTGCCATTGTATTGTTGATGTGATTTAAAAGCTATTTATTTCTTTTGGGTTCATGGGGCATCGTAAATATGGCATAGTTGGGGATTTGTGGGGTACTCAAGGGGGATATTTTCCCCCGAAAACGACTTTGAACAGAACATTTGTGACACATTAAATCCTGTTCCCCTTTTTATAAAATAGGCCCTGTGTGCCAAAGGGACGGATGACGAATTTAAAAAATGCATCCCCCGGGGACCCGGGGATAAAGCACACGAGTGCTTATTCCATTTCCCCCAAAATAAATGATTTTTTTTTTTAAATTTTAAAAAATAAAAAAAAAAAACGAATGTCCCCCTTCTCCATTTGCTTGGCGTGCGTCCCCGCTGACTTCTGGAGTTACATGCCTCTTTTGGTGATGTTGCCAATGGGGAAAAATGGTGGGCCCGTCTTTTTTTTTTTTTGCCTTGGGGCTTGCAGTGAAAGTTTGTCTTTTTTAGGTCCAATCTTGGTTTTGTAGGGCGGGGCTACACATCTTAATTCCTTTCATTTTTTAATGTAAGAAGTTTTCTTGTTGTTCCCCGTTCATGAATGTTTTAAAAATTGTTCTTATATCTGTCCAAAGACCTGAAGCAGCCCTTTTTAATAATTTGGAGAATTTTGTATTTTTTTACATTGAAGACACTCAGAACTTATTTTTGTCGGGCTGGGGAAAGGTTTTTTTCTTGGTTTTGTTTGGTTTGTTTGTTTCATTTTATAAAAAATTAAGGGTTAGTTTTGTGGGACTGGTATTCAAAGAGTGAGAAAAAAAATTTAAAGTGTGTGAACTGCTTTTGCCATCAAACAAGGCGACCTGGATTGTTTTATTTGTTTGTTTAAATTGTAGCTAAGTTTGAAGACACGGAATTAATTTAATCATTCTTTTAATGCTAACTGAAAAGACTGATCAAGTTGGTGGCTGTTGCAACAAAGCTTTTTTTTTCTAACTTTTATATTTATATAGGCAGAAACTGATAAACTGCAGAGTTTAGTGTGACAGTGACAGTTTAGTGTGACAGTGATGGTCAAGAGAAAGAAAAGAAAAGAATGTGAAAATGTTGATGTTGATTTACACAGGGTGCTAGTCCTAGCTGTGAAAGTAAGAGTGGTCTACCTGCCCTGCACCTTGCAACCAGAAACAGACATGTTGACTGTATCCCTGTCCTGGCCCAAGCTGGGGCTGATGTCAATGCCAAGGGGCCTGCTTCAATGTAAGCATCTGTTGACTCTCAGTTATTGGATTCTCAGCTTTTCCTTTCTTTGCCTCTTTTCTATCATATGTGTGTGTGTACAGCCGCAGCCGACAGAAATGGCAGCTGCCGCTAGATTCCAATATGACCACAGCTGACAGTTGGTGCTGCACACGTGGGCAGTACTTTTCCATCACACACAGACCTCGTGGTTTTCACACTGTGTGTCTGAAAATTGGTGGGGCGATGCAGGGAGGGTTTCAGAGGGTGCCAGTGATAAATTTAGACCACTAACATGCCTGTAGTGGGGAGGGAAGGAAGAAACAACAGCCAGCGACCGGAATGCTTTTCAATTGTAGCAGCGTGGCAAAAAAATGTTGTCTTCTTTGGTAGCAGACAATTTATCTGATTAGGGAGACAATGAATTGAATGTTATTTTCTTGGAAGTAGAAACATTTGAATGATAAATGTTAAGTGAGCCCAATATTAAACACTTACGAGGAAGAGGAGGAAGGAAATGCTGCAGTTAGAGAGAAGAGTGAGCCAGAAAATAACATGCTACATGGCACATTCATGACCCGTGCTACACACACACACACGACTGTGGAGAAATTTGACCTCCTGGCCAGTCCGCAGCATAGACACCAGAAAACTTATGCCTTTTGACTTTTTTCTCATTATTACCACATTTTTCCTTTGAAACTGCAATTGCAGAAACGAACAGATATGCCGATAACGAAAATAGCAAGAAGGAAAAGAAAATAGGTCACCAGTCACCATGGTTCAACAGGTGACAGCAATGGGTACACCCCCCACACATCCATAATTTGTGCTTTCTGTGATGTGATGTGACCCTGTGCCATCACTACGATTACTTTAGAGATTACCAAGTTTAAAATTTTGTAGGATTACAGAAGTTCTGAATTGTTTTGAATTTTTCACACCTGTGCGTTGACACTGGTGACAGTGTGACAGTCGTGTGCAACAATACACTTCTGTACACTTAACAAACATGTGGTTGCACATGCAAATATGAACTGCAGTATAAAGGTCATATATCGACTGAATAATCATGACTTGTTTTCAAAGGAAAAAAAACAGCTAAACAAAACTTCCGTATACTCGAGACGTACCATAAAACAACAGGTGTTATGGGGACATTGTGTGACACATCTTTGAAGTACTATTGCACATAACCATTGGTAAACACATCAGCTGGGTATTAGTTCCTTATTCAACACTAACATGCATGAACTATTGTCAAATCCATGTGGGATATGCTGTTTTATCGTATATACCATACTTTTACCTATGACTGGTGACAAATAAGGTGACAATGACAAGACATCTAGTGACCAGATACATAAACTTGCGTCTAAATGCAAGTACAAAGACATACCTAGCTTGTGACAAAATTTCAGCTTGATAGCTTGTCACACAATTGTCTTAGGAGTAAAGTAAGTCAATTGGGGTTAGAAAACCTTCAAAGAATTCAAAATCTACAGGCAGTTTTAGCTCTGTAGAATCCAGCAACAATAGGGTTAATTTAACTTCTTTTCACATTAAGTGATATTAGACCCCAAAAACAACAACAAAACAACGCTGCGATAAGGATACGAACCTGCGCGGGTAGAACCCATTGGATTTCATTGTGTGTTCACAGGTGCATGCATCTGCAGATGTGTGTGTTTGTATGCAGACACATGCACCTGTGTGCAGTTGGGTTCATGTGTGTTATCTTTGGGCTAGTGAGTACATTCACACTTTGGAACAAGGTGAGATTATCCATTGATATCAAGTGCCTAATTACTGCTGGATAAAAATGTTCATGTTGATGGAGATGAGTGAGGGAGAGTAGACACATACTGTAAGACTTGGTTGTGACCAGTTCCAGAATCCTTTAATAAATATAAGAATCATTTCATGATCTGGTTACATTTTAGACTATATGAACTCTAGGTCTTCAGCAGGGACTGATTACTTTGGTGAAAACACAGTATGTGTAACCATGTTGTCAGGCATGGTACATCTCCGTGAATTTGAAGAAATCCGCGAAAAGGAGAAAAAAAAATGTTTTTAAAGGAAAAGAACGGGAGAAAAAAATGTTAACCCACTAACACCAGTTAAGGGATGTAACTCTTCCAATGTGGCTTACTTCCCTTCTCTTCTTTTTATTTTATTTTATATTTTATTCTTTTATATCAAGGATAATGGAATAAGCACTTATGTGCTTTTTTACATTCAGTCCCCGTGTGTATGCGGTTTTGTAATTTCTGTCATCTGTTCCCACCGGCACACAAAGGCCTACTCTAACAAAAAATGGAACAGGATTTAATAATAATAATAATGTTTGGAATTTATATAGAACTGAATCTTGTAAATTTATACATGTGCGCAAGATGTTCTGCGTGCGTTCACACACAGGATTTCAGTTTATAGTCTCATCTGAAGGACCTTTGGGGAGAGTGGAAAATATCCCCCTTGAACGGGAATCGAACCTGGGTCGTCAGATTGCGAGCACAGTGTTCTGACCACTAGGCTATCCCATCTTTATAACATCACGAGTCATCACTAGGTAGCAAGTGGCCTGTCTCTGTTGATAGAAGTGTATCATGTGTATCAACAATAGGTACCTGTTTTCATGAAAGGGATGGTCCAGCAGCTTCAAGGCAGAGGGGTGAAAAGGGATGGTAGGAAGAGGGAAGGGGGAGAGTGGGTGGTGGTGGGGGGCTTTTACTGACTGTTCCACATCAGCATGGGTGCAGTCAGAGAGCAGCACTGTTTACAAAACATCAGCAGGCGGACCAGCCTCTCTTTCTTTTTCATGGAAGCTCTCTCTCTCTCTTCTCTCTCTCTCTCCTCTCTCTCATCTCTCTTCTTCTCTCTCCCCCATCTCTCTCCTCCTCTCTCTCTCTCTCTCACACACACACCACACACACACATACACACACCACACACACACACACTCTCCTCTCTCTCGCCCCCCCCCCCCCCCCCCCCCTCTTTCTCACACACACATACACACAACTTCTCTCTCTCTCTCCATCTGCCTCTGTCTCTCTCTCTCTCTCCTCTCTCTCTCTCTCTCACACACACACACACACACCCCAACACACACACACACACACACACACACAGAGTTCTCTCTCTCACTCTCACACACACATACACACTGCTTTTTTGGTATTTTTCCATGTGCTTCCTCACCATCACAACTTTTTCTCTTTTTTTTTCTTTCTTCCTCTATCTGTGTTAGTGATGATTTGTCTAGATATGCCCTTATTTTTGCTATGTGATTACTTGGGTATAAAACCTCATTTGGGTTGAAGAAGTGACTGATAAAGGAGAGCTTATTTTAGGGCAGAGATTGCTTAGTATGAGGAACTGAAATTAATTCAAGGAGAGGCTTTTTTTACAGCCTAGAATTACTGAAAAACCTTCAGCTTCCCCTGGACCCCAAACTATTTCAGGGGAAAACACTTTTCCTTCAGTTGTCAATGGAAAAAGCTGATTAGTGTGAGCTGTGTGAAGAAGTAGAATTTAGCTTATTATTTAAGTGTCAGGTCAGAGAATCCCTCTGCTACTGGTAACCATGTAACCCAGTACCACCTGCCACATGTGGGGAGTAAACCCAACCAAAAAATCCGCCCTGGAGAGGGATGGGCTCCGCCAGGTTTGATTTGCCCAAGACACACCTATGACAAAGACAGCCAGAATCTCCATACCGGATCGGTCGTCGCCCGGTTACCAAGGACCGCGCCTTCTGTTGCTATCAGACAGATGTCGAAAGTATGCTACTGATGTAAAACGCAGCAAAATTTGTGCCAGACACAACACCATCATTGGACATGGAATGTACGAACACTAAGAGCTGCAGGCAAAGTGGAAGAAACTGACACATGAGATGTCCAGATATCATTGGCACATCCTTGGGCTCTGCGAAGTCAGGTGGAAAAACATGGAGAAACAACGCCCCAGGAAGACCACAAATTTACTACATGGGAAAACAGATAAACATGAACACGGCGTGGGGTTTCTCGTTCACAAAGACACCGTGAACACCGTCATGAGCTGTCAGCCTTGTCCAGCAGACTTATTACCATCCCCCTGAGAGCAACCCCCCTTTAACATAACTATAGTACAGGCATACGCCCCTACATCAGACTGCACAGATGAAGCTAGAAGAATTTTATGACAGCTACAAGAGGTTCTGAATCAAACACCCAAGAAAGACATCCTCGTTGTGCAGGCGACTGGAACGCCAAGGTAGGAGAAGATGCATGGAAAGACTGGGAGGCGTTTGTGGCCACATTGTAATAAACCAATCAATGAAAGAGGCTTGAGACTCCTGGATTTGCCAGTAGTAACAACCACCTCCAGCTAGTGAATACACTTGGCCCACACAAGAAATCCAGAAAATGGACATGGCATAGCCCAAATGGAGAAACACCACAACCAAATAGATTACATCATGGTGAAAAGACGGTTTCAGTCTAGCGTTAACATCGCACAGACACGAGTTTTCCAGGAGCAGACATAGGAGTGATCAGATCTTGTGATGATGACTTTCCGACTAGTCTAAAGAAAATCCACAACGGAACAAATCAGATCAAATTTGACCTCGAGAAGTGAAGGACCAGAGTATAGAAATTTTTCAAGCAAGGATAAGGTGGACAGTTTGCAAGCACTCACTGTGATAGACTCAGACATAGATAAAACTGACGAATATTTTCAATACTGCAGTGACTGAAACAGAAAACGACTTCTTGGCAAACGCGACCAGTCAAAAAACCATGGGTATGCTACTAATTACAACTATGACGAGAGGTGAAGATAGGTGACAAACAAGACACATGACATACAAAACGCTTAAATGAGTCAGACATATAGCTTGTACAAAATAGTTGATCAGTGTCACACAATGTCTAGGAGTCAAAAGTAAGAGTGGTGGTTGAAACTCAGAATTCAAATCTAAGCAGTACATGAATAGAACATCAAGAATAGCTTAATAGTAAGCATTTTCACTAAGTGATATAGACCGCCAAAACACACGAAACAAGTGCGATAAGGATAGATCTCGGGTAACAACCAGATTCAATTGTGGTCACAGTGTCATCACTGCAGACAGGATTTTTATGAGACAGCACCTTGTGCAGATACATGCTCGTACCTGTATAACATTAAACTTTGACAGGGTCCAGAATCCTTGAATAGTGACCGAATATGCTAAAAAGTCATGTTGACGAGTACCTGAGCCTCGAGAAGAAATACTGAAGACTGTTGTGACCAGTTCAGATCCTTAAAAATAGGAATCATTCAGACTGTACATTAACATTACTCAGGTCTTGCAGTTGGTCCGAACTTTGGTGAAACAGTAGTGAACCATGATTGTCAGGCGTACATCTCCTAAGAATTTGAAGAAGATCGCGACAGGAAAAAGCAAGTTTTAAAGGAACAGAACGGAGAGTCCTCACTAACACCCAAGAAGGAAATCTACAACAATGGGCATTATTACCTCTCATTCATTTTTCTTATATTATCCTTATATCAAGGTATGGAATAACTATTGATAGCTGATACCATCAAGCAGTACCTCCATGTGATGCGGATATACAGTTTTTCATACTGTCCCAGCACAACAAAGCTATCAACTCAAAACAATGGAACGTAGGACTTCAACATCAAACTAATAATGTTTATCGATTTTATAGAAGTGATTTGAAGGATTTGATGCATTTGTGGCAAGCATGTTTGTCGGCTTCACACACAGGTTTCAGGTATAACAGTTCAGTCTGAAGGACCGGTGAGAGTGGAATATCACACCCTGAACGTTGGAGAACTGGTGTCGAATTGCGAACAGTGTTGGACATAGGAGCTGTATCCCCATCCCTTTTACACAATCTCCTAGGAGAATATGGCCTGATCACTGTGAACTAGAAGGATCAGTACATCATGGTGGACCGTAACGATAAAAGCCAGCGCTTCAAGCAGAGGTGAATAGATGGTATGAGGAGAGGAAAAGAGTTGTTGGGGCCTTAGCCTCCACTCAGAACACTTGGGCATAGAGAGCCTCAAACTTACGATAAATCAGCAGGCAGACCAAACTACTTTCTATTACAGGAAGGCATTGCACTGATTCTCAGTTAATGACTCTAAGCTGGAACTCTCAATGCTTCAAGTACTCTCACTTTATCCCTCAGGTCTCAGCTCATGAATCTTTGCAGACTGCACAGACAACTAACACTCATTCAAAACTAAACACTCATCTGGTTCTGCATAAGACATATACTCACTAATCTCTCGATCTCTATCTGCGCTCTGTCATTCCATATTTCTCGTTCTCTTACATCATGCACCACTCAATTTGAGAGAACACACTGAAAGAGTTTCTCTCTCATCTCCACAAGACCACATACACAAGCTTTGATAATTTCATTGAATTCCTCAAATCCAATTGACTCTTATTATTCTTTCTATCGTATCTGTGTAAAGGTAAATTAGTTAGATATGGCCTATTTATGCATGGATTCTGGATTAAAAACCTCATTTGTTGAGAGGCACTGTCAAGGAGAAGACTATTAGGGCAGACCAATGTTAGTAGTGGAGGATGAAACTATTCAGGATGGCTTTTTTTACAGCCTAGAATTACTGAAAAACCTTCAAAGGCTTCACACGGAGCCCCAAACTATCGGGGGAACTTGTTCTTCAGTTTTATGGGTGCCATCTGTGTCGAGCTGTGTGAAGAAGTAGAATTTAGCTTATTATTTAAGTGTAGACTACTAATATTTTCACTATATCACTTGAATGTGAAGCAAGCCATTGTAGTGATTGCTGTTAAATAAAGACTGGCAGGAAAGAAATCACAAACTTGAGATACACAGATAACACTTCTATCGTATGATATCAGGCTGCAAAGACAATATTGCAAGCAGTTATTGACAAAGTAGATGGAACAGCCAAAACTGCAGGCCTCACACTCAATGCCAAGAAGACTAAGGTCCTGCATATTGGTGAATCTAAGAAAGGACATATACAAGTTGATAGAGAAGTTGATAGAGAAATTGTTGAACATTTCAAATTACTTGGGTCATGCAAATCATCCAATGCCTCATGTACCAAAGACACTGAAGTAAGTATTGCTCAATCTAAACAAAGAATGGTCCATCTTATCAACATTTGAATAGACAGATATTTAGGATGAATTCTTAAAGCTGCAGATGACAACAGAATCAAAAGTGCAAAGTTGTTGTTCTGAAGACCAAAAGACAAACAAACCAAAGCATTGTACAAGAACTGAAGTGACAACCTGAACTTTTAGGCCTGGTTCTGTCATCTGCTCCCATAAACCCCTCCAGGGTCGTAGGGGCACTGCAGTGACAAACGTTGCACCAGTTGGCTCCATTTGTGGCGGTTATGGGCAAGTGCCTGGGTTGTGGAGAAGCTCTTCCCAGTTCATTCAGTGATGTCTGCCCATTTCTTCTTTGGCCTTTCTCACCTTCTCATCCTCTGCACTGTTCCTTTTTCTTTTTTTTCTTTTTTTGGCTGCCTCATCTTCTGTGATGTCCCCTGTCCTGCTGTTCTCACGCCTCTCATTCCAATCTCCCCGCCACAGCCATACCCAGATTTGTTATGTCTCATCCTCAGGGTTGGAGGTCCACAGGGAGCCCATCACCATCCGGTCATTGTTGGGCCACCAGCCAGAGGGGCCCTGCACTGCTGCTGGGTCACTTTGGTGGTGTTCAGTGGTGCCTGTTCTCAGCTAAAATATGCAGGACACCACCTACTAAGCCCCCTACAGTATTTGCTCAGTCGCGGAGCCAGACTGAGTGAGTTGCCCACCCAATGTGGCAACCACCACAACGTCCCTCCAACGACTGTCCCCCACAAACTTCCAACCCCAAAGGCTTTGACACAAACTCATCACAGGCACAGAAGTGTGTGGGCAAACCGAATCTGAGGTCACCATGAGACCAGAGCAGCTGGGACCAGTGAATCAGAGGCAATTTTTTTTATTGCATGATGATCAATGACAATGAGGATGACGTAATTATGCTGCTGTGGAAGTGCATATGCTTTGAGACTCCTTGACAGGGTTGTACTCTACACTTACTATCATAATATATCCCAGTGTCAACTGGGCCCCGAGAGATACAGACACCTGCAGTGTTGGTCAGGTAGTTTGAGCAACACTCTCAAACTCGCATCCATTAAGTGGATGAAGCTCAACTGTGTGGTCCCAGTCTTCCCACTGAGGTCACAGCACACTCACTCTGGGTAGAAGCCGGCCGGAGTCCAAAAAATCCCTATGACTCTTATGGGAATCGAACCCGCGACCTTCCAGTCCGTAACCTAAGGTGCTGACCACTGCACCATGGTGGCTGGTTCCTCTGCTTTGTTCCTTGCAGTATGGTCTTGGAGAGCCCATCTGATCTTGTCACATGCCCATACCATCTGAGCTTCCTTTTCTTGACTGTGGTCAGCAGGTCTTCGTACTGTTTTACTTGTTGGGTGATGGTTTGTCGGGCTTCTTCATTGGTAATGTGGTCTGTATATGAAATGCCAAGGAGTCTTCTGAGGCATCTCATCTTCAAAGCGTGGATCCTCCTTTGTAGATCTGCATTCAATGTCCAGGATTCGCATGCATACAGGTTATGTGGAGATGACTAATGCATACAGTAGCTTAACCTTGGTCCTGAGAGAGATATTTTTGGTCTTTCTAGATAGTCTTGAGCTTCTTCATTGCTGGTACTGTTTGTGCAGCTCTTGCAAGGGTTTCAGTCTTTGACCATCTTCACTGATAATAGGTCCAAGGTACTTGAAGTGATCTACAACCTCAAGTTTTTTTCCACTGAATGTGATCTTGGTAGTGATTGGTTGGGCACTGTTTGTCATGAGTTTTCTCTTCTCGGCACTGATCTCCATGCCGTACCTGGGGGATTTTTGTCCAGGTGGTTCACTAGGTTGGCTAGTTTGTACATCAGAGCTGCCATGTAATGAAGGCTGTGGACCAGGGCAAAAAGAAGAGAGCAAGAGACGACAAGGAAGACCATGGAGGACAAAGCAAAGTGGACAAAGTTGCCCTGTGTCCCTCTGTAGGTGTGGTTATTCAGTTTTTGACCCAATTGTTTTCTCAAGGTTTGAGATATAGTGCATTGATCACTGCACGCTGTGCCTTGCCAGCAGTCTTACAACCAGAAAAGGAAAACCTGTTGGTGCACACCCTACAATTGTACATTTTATGAAAGGTGTGTATGTATGAATTAAGGACTCTATTGCCTTTGTTATCCGCAGTTAAAACACTTGAATTGACTCTTAAAGAATCAAGTGTTGAGGAATCAAGTGTTAATAAATCAAGCGTTGAGGAATCAAGTGTTGAGGAATCAGGTGTTGAGGAATCAGGTGTTGAGAAATCAGGTGTTGAGGAATTAAGCATTAAGTGTCAAGGAATTGTGTCAAGGAATCAAGTGTTAAGGAATCGTGTCAAGGAATCAAGTGTTAAGGAATCGTGTCAAGGAATCAAGTGTTAAGGAATCAAGTGGTATAGAATCAAGTGTTAAGGAATCAAGTGTTAAGGAATCAAGTGGTATAGAATCAAGTGTTAAGGAATCAAGTGGTGAGGAATCAAGTGGTGAGGAATCAAGTGTTAAGGAATCAAGTGGTGAGGAATCAAGTGGTATGGAATCAAGTGTTAAGGAATCAAGTGGTATGGAATCAAGTGTTAAGGAATCAAGTGGTATGGAATCAAGTGTTAAGGAATCAAGTGGTATGGAATCAAGTGTTAAGGAATCAAGTGTTAAGGAATCAAGTGGTATAGAATCAAGTGTTAAGGAATCAAGTGGTGAGGAATCAAGTGGTGAGGAATCAAGTGGTATGGAATCAAGTGTTAAGGAATCAAGTGGTATGGAATCAAGTGTTAAAGAATCAAGTGGTATGGAATCAAGTGGTGAGGAATCAAGTGGTGAGGAATCAAGTGTTAAGGAATCAAGTGGTATGGAATCAAGTATTAAGGAATCAAGTGGTATGGAATCAAGTGTTAAGGAATCAAGTGGTGAGGAATCAAGTGTTAAGGAATCAAGTGGTATGGAATCAAGTATTATGGAATCAAGTGGTATGGAATCAAGTGTTAAGGAATCAAGTGGTATGGAATCAAGTGGTGCGGAATCAAGTGGTGAGGAATCAAGTGTTAAGTTGTGTGCACTATTCTCATTGTGCTCTGCACTAACATTCCAGATTGTACATATGATTAACCCTTTCATTTCCTGCTGGCTTCAAATGGTTGTGCTTCAAATTTTTTCCATTATTCCTTTTTTTTAAAAAGTCGTTTAGCAGCAGAGCATGAAAGGTAAAACAAAAAAGGAAAACTTTGGTCCATCATGGATACAATTTTGTTTAGTGTGTGTGTTCTTCTTCTTCTTCTTCTTCTTCTTCTTCCTTTTTTGTCATGTTTCTCCCAGGGGAGGTTTGACATTGATGAGCCTTCTCCATCTCTCTCTGTTTTGAGCTTCCTCCTTATTTACGCCCCTTTCTCTTAAGATCATCTGCAATACAGGTACCCCAGGTTTTGCTAGGTCTTCCCTTTGGTCTCTTTCCATCCACTACAAAGTTCATTGCTCTTTTATGATGTGGTGGTCTGCTTTCCGTTGAATGTGCCCAAACCAGCGCAGTCTATTGCTACTAGCTACAGACTTCAGATCATCAACTTTGCACATTCTCCATAGTTCTTCATTCATGATCCTGTCTTCCCATTTGATCTTTGTCATGTAGCGTAGCATTTGGTTTTCACAGCTCTTCAAACAAACGTTCGACGGTTTTTGTGAAAACCCACGTCTCCGAACCATACAGGAGAACAGGTCTGATGCAGGCCTTATATATCAGAGAGCGTCTCTCCAGTGGGATTTTCTGATTTCCGAGCAGACTTGCCAATTCTTTCCATTTCATCCAAACACTCGCAGTCCTGGTTCTGACAGCTAACTCAGATTTTGCTTCGCAACTCATCATCTCTCCCAGGTAGCAGAATTCGTCTACCACTTCTATCTATAAAAAAAAAAAGGTAAAGGAGTCCCATAACCTATAAGGTCGTAGGGGAGTGAGGCGTCAGAGACCTCACTTCTCTAGGGCCAGCATATTGAGGGCGGCGCCCATCTCCTCTCCCTCGCTGCTTTACCTTCCCTGACCCTAAAGAGGGCAGGTACCCATTTACAGCTGGGGGAACTGTACTGAAGCCATGGCGCGCAAATGGTCACCCATCCAACTGGTAACCACGCTCGACACTGCTTAACTTGGCTGGGGGAAAGCGAGTGCTCCGACCACTGAGCTATCCTGTCCCCACCACTTCTATCTACCCTGTTCAAATTTTAGCTCCTTCTTTCTCTGCATCGGTATTGTCTTCACCCTTCTTATTCATACAACTGGGGCAGACAAATACTCCGTCCTCCTTCTCCAGACTTTTGAGCTTTGAGCATCTTTTGTGACACCAATATTGACATTTGGAGCATTTGATCGAAATGGCAATATTGGTGTCACAAAAGATGCTTAATGTGTGTGTTGTGTTTTTTAAATTGTAAAGACTCATTGCATGCCTCTGTGTGTGTGTGCGCATGCATGCGTGCGTGTGTGCATGAGTGAATTTTGTTATTTACTTCAAACATATGCTCTAGAAAACATAGGGAGGGTATGTATTTCTTTAACTGGATTGAAAACAAAACATTTTTAAACCTGAGATGAAAACTACTGATTGAAGTCCCAATACTACTGAAAATTGGCTTTCTATGATAGAAAACTACTCAAGAGCATTTTTAAGTATATTATGAAACTAGATGTTAAACATGTTAGATTTCAGTGTCATTTGGCTTTAAGTACAAATTCCATTTATTATTATTATTATTACTATCATTAAGAACCTTATTTTCAGAAACTCAGGAATGAAGGGAAGTAAGGCTTTTGTGGAACATGGAAAGGAAGGAAAGTGACAACTCTCAGAAATGTACCAATGAAAGAGTTAAGCTTCTTTGAATGCAATATTTGAATGCACAGATCAGGCTGTACAATTTTTTTGACAGACACATTGAAAACTACTAGACTATATTTTCATCATGGAATGATTGAATTGCCAAAGTATGAAGAAAATCTAAAACTGTGTATTGTTCAATGTCTTTAAGAGAACTGAGAGCGTAGATTACCATCATCAGCCATTAACTCACTGTGACATGCCAAAGCTTAAGATTCAGCAGAATTACGATTTTTTAAAAATACACTAAAGGATGTTCAACTGAAGGGAAAGTACTCTGGCCTGTAGGGCAATCATTTTTCTAAACACAGTTGCTTTCCTTGACCATAAGCTTGCCTAGTTTGCATGTGTTGGCTAATCTTCTTTGACATGTCGACAAGCATATTCTTTGGGATTTCGGGCTCTCCAGTGTTATGATTTTTAAAGCAAAAATCGTATAGTGCAAAAAGTGACAGCTGGTTGGTCATACACTAGAAATTTCCACAATTTTTGCAACCACCCATTTCAGAAAAAGTGTGGTCAAAATGATTCTATTTTGAACTGTCTTAAAACTGATGCCAAAGAAATTAGATTCAGATTAAGTTTTGTACGTTTTTGCTGCATGATATTCAATGAATTCTGAGCCAGGTGGACAAGACCTGTGGGTTTGGGTTTTTTGGCATAGGTATATATGCATACCTAGCTGTTTCTAAAGCTGACTTGCAGATTTGTTGGTTGTGACTGTTTTCAGCAGCCTGTATTGGATGGTCTCCCTTTGCATGTATGAGAATCAGGGTCATAGTTGTACCCTGTTGCAGTATGTACAATCCAGATTTGTGGTTTGAAAGAGGTTTTTCAATAAACCTTTTCATGAAAAAGGCCAAAGAAGAATGGATTGATAAACAATGCTCAGATATCGAAGAAAAGTTTCCTAAGAACAACAGCAGAAGAGCCTATCAAATTGTAAAAGAGCTCACACAGCAGAAGCAGGCAAGAGTCAACATCAAAGACAAAGACAAGAACTGCCTCACAGAAGAAAAAGATATGGTTAGCAAATGGATCAGACACAATGGACCCCAGCGTACTTACAAGTCAGGACTCGTCAGAGGATGATGACTTCCCTATCCTTCGTGAAGAAGTTGAGGCAGCAATCAAGTTGCTGAAAAACGGGAAAGCTGCAAGCATTGACAACATCCCAGCAGAGCTGATCAAACACGGGGGGACAATAGCGAAAAATATCCTCACAAGAATTTGCAACAAGATCTGGCAGACCGGAGAGTGGCCAACACCTTGGACCCAATCATTCATTATTAGACTTCCCAAAAAAGGCAGTTTACAGCAATGCAAGAACTACTAAATGATCAGCCTCATAAGCCATGCCAGTAATGTTTAAAGTCATCTTGATCAGACTTAAGCCATGGGTAGAAGAGATCATCACTGAAGAACAGGCAGGCTTTCACCCAAATAGAAGTTCCACAGAACAAATATTCAACCTGCAAGTTCTGTGTGAGAAATACAGCTAGCACCAACAGAAACTGTACCACGTCTTCATGGACTGCAAAAAGGCATTCAACCGTGTATGGCACGACACATTATGGGCCACAATGAAAAAGTACATCATCATCAGACCCGTGACCTTGGCGGTCGTGGGGGAGACACGAAAGACGATGCCGTGGTAAGCCTCCTCCATCCATCTCGGCCCTCGGCTCTGGGCAGTAGTGCCGAGTCATTCATCCTGGTCCATTCTCTGATGTTGTCCATCCATGACTTGTTCTGTCTTCCCCTCTTTCTGCCACCTTCGAGTGTTCCCTGCAGTACTGTTTTTGGCAGAGTGTTGTGGCGGGTGACGTGGCCGAACCATGTCAGCTTTTTCTTCTTGACGATGGTGAGAAGGGGTTCCTGTGGACCTGCCAGCCGTGTTATTTGACTCTTGACAAATTCATTGGTCTTTCGTTCTCTCCAGGATATGCCCAGCAGTTTTCTATGGCATTTTGTTTCAAATGACTGGATTCACTTTGCTGTTTCAGCAGTCAATGTCCAGGTTTCACTTCCGTACAGCAGGATAGTCTGAATTAGGACTTTGTAGAGCTTTAGTTTGATTGGGAAACTGATCTCTTTACTTTTCCATATGGTGGTGAGTTTTGTCATGGAAGATGTTGCCATGGCTATTCTGACTTTGATTTCTGTCGTCGATTGCCCGTCCTTTGTGAGTGTAGCGCCAAGGTATTTAAAAGCGTCTACCTCCTCCAGTTGTTGGCCATTCATGTAAATTTTAGCAGTGGCATTGCTCGTGCTGTTCACAAGTACTTTACTTTTCTCCGAGCTCACCTCCATCCCATATGCTCCAGCTCTGTTCTCAAGTCTGGTCGTAAGATCTTGCAGCTCTGTGTTACTTCCGCCCATGAGGTCAATGTCATCGGCAAACCGCAAGTTGTTGAGGGGTCTGCCGCCAATGGAGATGGTAGAGTGGAAGTCATGGAGGGTCTCTCTCATAATGTTTTCCAAGAACAGATTCAACAGGACTGGAGATAACAGGCATCTTTGTCGGACCCCAACTGTGGTTTTGAAGTAGTCTCCGACCTGATTGCTCAGAAGGACTGCACTGCTTGCGGTGTTGTATAGTGCTTGAATGGTTTGCACTAGTCCTTCTTCAATGCCAAACATTCTGAGGACCTGCCACAGGCCTTCGTGCCATACTCTGTCGAAAGCCTTCTTGAAGTCGATGAAGTTGTGGAACAGGTCTCTCTGATGTTGAAGATGTTTTTCCATCAGGATGTGGCAGTTAAAAATCTGTTCGATTGTGCTCCTGCCTGCCCTGAACCCAACTTGTTCCTGTGCAAGGTGTTCTTCTGCCTCCTTCTTGAGTCGATTTAAAATAACTTTGAGCATGATCTTGCTGAAAAAGTACAACATGGGACAAAAGATCATCCAGACCATCAAAGAGCTATAAGCAAAAGCCACCAGCGCAGTGCTTGTCCAAGGCACAGTTGGAGAATTGTTCCATACCTCAGTGGGAGTCTGTCAAGGCTGTCTCCTATCGCCGACACTGTTCAATGTCTTCCTTGAGCGCATAATGACTGATGCCTTAGAATATCACACTGGCACAGTCAGTATTGGAGGACTGAAGGTTTGCCGATGACATCGATGGACTGGCAGGAAACAAACGCCAACCTAGCGTACCACCTGGAATGTGTATGTGTGTGGAGATCAGTGCTGAGAAGACAAAACTCATGACAAACAGTGCCCAACCAATCACTACCAAGATCACAGTCAGTGGAAAAGAAC
>CM054137.1:56846819-56891819 GCA_028751875.1 Rapana venosa | reverse complement strand
TGCGAGTATAGATGTGACTTTTTCGGACTGAAATTCAAGTTCAGGACATAAATGTATGAAGATCTATTCAAAAGCTTATCTGTTCTCAATGATTTATGCTTGTATATTATTCAGTTTGTAGAAATAAGGAAAAGGATAGATATATATGATTCACAGATTTCTTTTTTTTATCTCTGCTATATCATAGCACAACTGTAAACTTTTCTAATCCTTCTTTGCTGTCAAAGTGTAAATGAGACTGCTTTGTAAAGAAAGTGATTGTTGAATGTCATATGAGGTTTGTTTTCTTGCTTTTGTGATGAGGTACATATTAAGTAGAGACCTGAAAGTGTAAATTGTTATTTAATGAAATATCATAAATCTTCTGTATCTTTGTAATTTCCCCTTTTTTAAAAACTTCTTTTATCTCATAAAGATTTTCAAAAAGAAACAATAAGCTGGAACTGGAAAGACAGAAATACTTTGGTGATACATTTCCATCCAGTTCAAGGAAAGTTTCTGCTCAATGTTGTAAAGTTTCTGGATTTTTCTTTCTATACAGTTCATTGATATAAACAGATTATCATGGAAGAAACTGTGTGTTGCATGTTTCTTCACACTATCACATGTTATGCAGAAAGATGTGTTACAAAGTGTAATGGTGTCCCATATCCTATACTGTCATTCAAGAATGAGGTGTCAGACACCTCGGCTTCTTTAGGGGCTATCATATTAAGGGTGGTGCTCATCTCCTTTCCCTCACTGCTTAACCTTCCCTGACCCTAAAGAGGTCAGGTACCCATTAACCGTCTTGACCCCGTTACCAGGCATGGTACATCTCCGCGAATTCACGGAAATCTGCGGGGGAAAAAGGGGGTGGGGGGGGGGGGATAAAAAGGTTAAATGAAACCCACAGAAGGGTTAGGCCTAAAGGGATGTAACTCTTCCATGTGGATTACTTCCCTTCTGTTCTTGACATCGTGAGTCATCACTAGGTAGCAAGTGGCCTATCTCTGTTGAAAGAAGGGGCCATGTGTATCAACAATAGGTATGGGTTCTCATGACAGGGATGGACCAGAAAGGGGATGATAGGGAGAGTGGATGGTGGTGGGGGCTGTCACTGACTGTTCAGGTTGCAGTTTACAAAACAATCAGCTAGCCAACCAGCCTCCCATTTCTTTTTCATGGAAGAGCCCCTCTCTCTCTCTCTCTCTCTCTCTCTCTCTCTCTCTCTCTCTCTCTCTCTCTCTCTCTTTCACACCACACTGTCTCACACAATCTCTTTCTCACTCTCACTCTCTTACACTCTCTCTCACTCTCTCTTTCTCTTCTCTGTCTGTGCGTCTGTCTCTTTCTCTCTTACACATACAACACACACAAAACTTCTATCTCTCTGTATTTCTCTCTCTCTCTCACACACACTCTCTCTCTCCCTTTCTCTCTCTCTTTCTCTTCTCTGTCTGTCTCTGTCTTTCTCTCTTACACAACACACACAAAACTTCTATCTGTCACTCTCTCTCTCTCTCTCTCTCTCTCTCTCCTCTCTCTCTCTCTCTCTCTCTCTCACACACATACACACACACACATACACACACACACACACACACACACCGATCCCTCAGATTCCGAATCCTTTGGAATGCCTTCGAAGCTTTGTCAACCACCTTTCTCCAGTCCTCTCGTCTCTCAGCCACCCTCAGAGTGTGTCTCAGCTCCATGTCTGTCCACTCTCAAATGTTGTCCTCCCATCTCTTCCTCTGTCTGTCTCTTCTTCCTCGCCTCACTGTGCCTTGTAGGATTGTTTTAGCCACACCAGAGGAGCGTGTGACATGACCAAACCACTGCAGTTTTCGTTGTCTGACGAGTGTTTGAAGGTCAGTATAGGGCCCGATTTCATTGCGGATGCATCTCTTGACTTCTTCATTCGTGATGTGGTCTTTGTATGAGATGCCTAGGAGTCTTCAGAATCACCTCATTTCTACAGCTCTTATTCTTCTCTCTAAGTCCCCTGTGAGGGTCCATGATTCACATGCATATAAGAAGATTGACATGACCAGAGAGCACATCAGTCTGATTTTGGAACTGATGGCGATTTTTCTGTTGCTCCAGATGGGTTTGAGCTTGGTCATTGCGGCTGTGGTCTGGGCAAGTCTTGACAGTATTTCTGGTTTTGATCCTTGTCTGTCACGATGGATCCCAAATATTTTAATCTGTGAACATTTTCAAGTTTCTGGTCTTTGATTTTGATTTCTGATGTGAAGTTGCTGTTTGTCATCACTTTTGTTTTTTTCCCCGCTGATTTCCATACCAAATTTTGTTGATTTTTCTTCTATGCGGTTCACTAAGTCTGTTAGTTTTTGCTTGTGACCAGCTAATCCATCAATATCATCAGCGAAGCGCAAGTTTGTGATTGTTCGCCCTCCAATACTCACTGTTCCTTCATGTTCTTCTAGTGCTTTTTCCTTGATTCTCTCAAGAAATAGATTGAAGAGAGTAGGGGAGAGCAGGCTTTCTCTTCTCTGTCACTGTGTCTGTCTCTGTCTTTCTCTCTTACACACACAACACACACAAAACTTCTGTCTCTCTGTCTGTCTGTCTCTCTCTCTCTCACTCCCTCTCTCCTCTCTCTCTCACACACACACGCATGCACACAAACAGTTTTCACACACACACACTGCTTTTCTTTTTTATTCATGTGCTTCCCCACCATCACAACCTCTCTCTCTCTCTCTCGCTCTCTCTCTCACACACACACTCACACGCACGCACACAAACAGTTTTCACAAACACACACACTGCTTTTTTTTTTTTATTCATGTGCTTCCCCACCATCACAACCTCTCCCTCTCTCTCTCTCTCTCCCTCTCTCTCCCTCCCTCTCTCTCTCTCTGTCCTTTCTTTCTCTTTCTTCTTCTGTCTGTGTTTGCACATTTTTCTAGATATTTCCTCATTTTTGCTAGGTGACTACTTGGGATAAAACCTTTGGGTTGAAGAAATGACTGATAAAGGAGATCTTATTTTAGGACAGAGATTGCTTTGTATGTACTGACATTAATTCAAGGAGAGGCTTTTTTGCAGCCTAGAATTACTGAAAAACCTTTAGGGGCTCTGCCCCTTGAACCCGCTAGGGGGCAAATGCCCCCTGGACCCACAAACCATTTCAGGGAAAAACACTTTTCTTTCAGTGCCGTGCCTGGTTATGAATGCAGCTGACAGTAATGGCGGCCACCACTATTTTCAATACGACCACAGCCGACAGTTGGTGCTGCCCACGTGGGCAGTACTTTTCCATCACACACAGACCTCATGGTTTTCACACTATGTGTCTGAAAATTGGTGGGGTGATGCAGGGAGGGTTTTAAAGGGTGCCAGTGATAAATTTAAACCACTAATATGCGTGTAGAAGGGAGGGAAGGAAGAAAGAACAGCCAGAGACCAGAATGCTTTTCAATCGTAGCAGTGTGGCGAAAAAAATGGCGTCTTCTTTGGTAGCAGACGATTCATCTAATTTGCGAGACATTGAATTGAATGTTATTGTCTTGGAAGTAGAAAACTTTGAACGATAATTGTGAAGTGAGTCCAGTTAAGTGAGTTGATATTAAATGCTTACAAGAAAGAGGAGGAAGGAAATGCTGCAGTTAGGGAGAAGAGTGACCCAGAAAATAGTGTGCTACACGGCACATTCCTGACCTGTGCTGGAAAAATCTGACCTCCCCGATGGATCCACGGCATAGACGCCTGAATATGTGACGCCTTTTAACTATTTTCTCATTATTACCACACTTTTCCTTTGAATATGCAATGGCAGAAACAATCAGATACGCTGATAACGAAAATAGCAAGAAGGAAAAGAAAATATGTCTCCAGTCTGCCATGGTTCGACAGGTGACAGCAATGGGTACACCCCCCCCCCCCCCCCCCAACACACACACACATCCATAATTTGGGCTTTCTGTGATGTGATGTGACTTTCCACTACGACTACTTTAGAGACTATCAAGATTAAAATTTTGTAGGATTACTTAAGTTCTGTGCTGTTTCAAATTTGTCACATTTGTACAATAATACACTTCTGTACACTTAACAAACATGTAGTAGCACATGCAGATATGAACTGCAGTATAAAGGTAATATATCGACTGAACATGACTTCTTTTCAAAAGAAAAAAACAGCTAAACAAAACTTCTGTATACTCGAGACATACCATAAAACAACAGGTGTTAATGGGGACATTGTGTGACACATCCTTGAAGGTGCACATAACCGTTGGTAAACACATCAGCTAGGCATCCATTCCTTATTTTATCTCTAACATGCATGAACTATTGTCAAATGCATGCAGGATTTGCTGTTTTATCGTATACGCCATACTTTTTACCTGTGGCTGGTAACAATGACAAGACATCTGGGTGACCAGATACATGTTGTTTGTTTGTCCGTCGTGTCCGACGATGACCTCCGCAGAGGAGGCAGCTGCTGTTTTGGAAACTGGGCAGAAATTTGATTATAGTGGAGATGCCTTTCCCACAGTACATCCCCACTCTCTCGGCCAAGTGGGCATAAGGACAGTCAGCGTTGGAGATGTTCTCCAAAGGCCAACCAGCCCCCAGGGCTGCAGCACATAAGGACTGTGCAAGTCAAGCCTCCTAGTCAGAGTCATAGTCGATCACTAAGACTAAGCTGTAAAGTGGAATTCCATGAATGGGAAAGCCACTGGTCATACAGCCTCTCACTTTGCTGTTTCCCCCAGCGTCAATGGTTTAATCAAGAACTGTGATAAAGCCCAGGCGCTGCAAGTACAAAGACATACCTAGCTTGTGACAAAATTTCAGCTTGATAGCTTGTCATGCACACACACAATTGTCTTAGGAGTAAAGTAAGTCAGTTGGGGGTAGAAAACCTTCAAAGAATTCAAAGGCTGTAGAATCCAACAACAAGAGGGCTAACAAATAAATGAACTGGGGGACTGTACTGAAGTCAATGTGAATGAATCATCACCCATCTGTGAGGCAACCACCCTCAATTCTGCCTAACATCAGTTTGGGGAGAGCAAGTACTCTGACCACTGAGCAGTTAAAATTAAAAAGTATTTAAATACTAATGTGATAATCACCATCATCGTTATGATGCTTAGTTGTAGCTTAGTGGTTGTTGAATATAATTGCAAATGATTTCAGGATTTGAGTTATTTTGAATGGTGTTGATATTTGTACATAGACTATTTTCCTTGTTGGCAATTTGAGGGATTAAGGATGCTCAGTGTCATTTGCAGAGGTTCTGGTGTTGATTGTCATATATATATATATATATATATATATATATATATATATATATATATATATAAATTGTGTTGGGTTTTTTAAATGTAATTTGTTCAGGTTTTTAACCAGAAGACATGATTATGCTCTCTCTCTCTCTCTCTTCTCTCTCTCTCTCTCTCTCTCCCCTTCTCTCTCTCTCTCTCTCTCTCTCTCTCTCTCTCTCTCTCACACACACACACACACATCAGAAAATGTAATCAAATATGCAGATGTGTGGTTTGGTGTGTGTGTGAGGAGACTTGAATGAGCTACATTGAAGTGGCAGCAGTGGTATGTCAGAAGAGATGAGCCAGCAAACCAAAAAAACAAACAATATATATTTTTTTATATGAAAAGAATTGAAAAAAGAATATTTTTACAAACAAACAAAAATCTCTGAAACTGCTCTACATGTTTCAAAAACTGATGTCACAAGGATAATTAATCTTACTTTCTTCCAATCGTACTTGCTTTTTGTCTTTTTTTCCCCTCTTCGCTTGATTTGGCTCCACCTTTCTTTATTTCTTCTTCTCATTTACTGTCTTTCTGTTCTTTGTCATCTGGTATCCATCTTTCCGTCCACAATATGACCTCTGTCAGCATTGATATTTTGTATGCATTGGAGAAGGGTTCTGCTGTGCTGTTTGATGTGCTTGTAGGCATGTAGTTTTATATGTGCAATTTCTGTGATAAAGGTGTCTTGTACATACATACCAGGGTAGTGTTTGCCTTTTTTACATCTTTAACTTGCCATAAAAAATTGTTACAAAGGGGTTATGTGGTCAGTTAGAAATCAGTGTTGGCTTCAGCCTTACAGAATAAATGGACCCAGTATGCCTTTAGTTCTTTTACACAGACTGCTTCCCCACTGTATGTACACATAGCATTTTTTAAATTATCATTTTTCCCCAAAGTCGGAATGCGGCTACCTTGGTGGTGGGTAAAAATGGTCACATACACAAAATCTCACCATTGGTGAACCTAGGAGCTCTACCTGAGGAACATTAAAAAAATTATTATTTTGTGCCTTTTAAAGCCACTTCACAAGTAATAAAATATAATGACTAAAGCCATACTGTTTTACATGTTTTCCATATTCATAGCCTGTCATAGGGTTGTTGGGACTTTTGTGTATGTTGCTTTTTTTCCTTAGAGTGAAGAGGGGGCACGGAACATGGGTAGGTTTTAGAGAGATCATATTTGTGCTTTTCATTTAATATTTGAGACATTTGTGATAGATTTATGGAAAAAAAATTGTGATGCCAATACTATAAGGTATTTTTATCCAGAAATATGTTACTATTACACAATCTTCTTTCAGATGTATGGTATATTTTCACATAATCTTTTTAGAAGATTGACATTTGTGTCTTTTAATCTAACATTTTGTATAGTGGATCCTTGCGATTTTGTATGGTGCAGACTAATAGAACAGTGATAAGGTACACAGTGTAGTTATGTAGAGCCATGTTTACAGATTCACCACATTCTTATACAGTCTTATGAACACAGAACACCGTACAATCTTTCATAAATATAACGTCCCTCGTGCACATTGCATTTCTTTTTGTACTTTTATTAATGTATATACGTTGCATTGTCAGAAACTCATTTACATATACTGTGCACGCTTCTGAAGCCTTCTTCAAATGCACACAATTTACCTATGAAAGAAATCTCATCAAAACTCAGTTGTTATAAAACCATATTTAAATGTAAATAGACAATTGCAAAGGATTGTTTAGGGCACATCATTTGCCAACCCTTTTTCAGAGTGAATTATGTTGTTACATATTGCATTTTTGAAATGGCTGATTTGAAGAAAGACTTTTTTTTATTGTCAAATGCAGATATTGGGCCTTTGATAGCTAACAGAGATTTTGTTGTGCATTTTTGTCACAAGATTTTTAGCCGTTTTCAATAATGTTTGTGCATTCCATCATTTAATTCAGCTTTTTCAAATGAGAAAGAAAGGCTTTGCTTTTGAAGGCTTATCTCAGGTAATTCCTACTATTGTTTCCTCTTCTTCACTGCATTTTTGCTTTAACTCATTGAGGTTGCTTAAGCTTCGGCACTCTTTTCCTTTACTGTGACGTGCCGAAGCTTAAGATTCGGCAGACTTACAATTTTTTTTTAAAACACAAAGTAATGGTTAACTCGAGGGAAATTACTCTGGCCTGTAGGGCAATCATTTTTCTAAACACAGTTGCTTTCCTTGACCATAAGCTTGCCTAGTTTTTATCTGTTGGCCAATTTTCTTTGACATGTCAACAAGTGATATCTTTGGGATTTCAGGCACCCCAGTGTTATGATTCTTTAAAAAAAAAAAAGTCTGTTGTACAAAAAGTGAAATCACATGGATTCAGCCAGCTTCAGGGAAGTTTACGTTGGTGAAAAATCATCACATTGGTTCAAGGGGACTAGTTGATGAATAGTTCAAGCCATTTAAGATACCAACCCTAATTTTCAAAACTTTTTATTTTTCAGCATTCAGTGACATATTTTGGAAATTTGTAAAAAATAAATACAGTCATCTATTAAAAAAACTGCGAAACAATCTCAAAAGAAGACATTATAAACTTTTCAATGATATATAATGAGTATGTCATTATTATGTTGGGTAAGTCTGCTGAATTTTTCAAATATAGCCAAAATCATGCGTTACCACAAAATGGCGGGATCCATTTCACTGCGACTCCAATGAGTTAACATCTAGTGCTGGGATAACAGTTCAAGTCTGTTTTCCTTGACAATAGATTACATGACTAAAGTTGCCCTTTCTTGACATTAATGACCTCTCTGTGTTTGTATGTGGCTGTTAAAATATGTGTGCTCTGGCTGTCCAAAGTAATTCTATGGTAAAAAAATTTTTATGACATGCTATGTTTGAGATTGTTAATTATTGACTTTTTTGTGTTCAGATGAAATCACATGTGATTGGAAAAGAAAATACTGAACATGGACACTGTTGAAAAAAATAATGATTATCAGAATTCTATGGTGAGTTTTTTAATGACAGATTATATGTTTGAGATTGTTAATTACTGACTTTTTTTTAAAAATTCAAATGAAATCACATGTGATGGGAAAAGAAAATACTGAACATTGATACTGTTGAAAAAATGTATGATTATCAGAATTAATTTGAAATTTCCAATGTGTCTGATATCATGTTGACTGTGTGTAAATGAAGCCATCATTTGAACTTGATATCTTTTTTTCATATGGAATCTGTCAGAAACATTGTTTTATTTGTTGTAATTATACATTGTTTTTATAAATTATACTGTAATAAATATATATAACTAACTGAGAATAACATGGAAACTTCACAATTAATGTTTTCCTGATTTTATATTTATTTCTTCACCTTAAATGAAACATGAAATGTTAAGTCTGTAGTGTATTTGTACTCAGTATAGCTTTCGGAGACTCCTTGGCATCTCCTACAAAGACCACATAAGCAACGAAAGTGTGCATAACAGAATCCAGCAAACCATTGGACCCTATGAGAACCTTCTAACGATGGTGAAAAAGCGTAAACTTAAATGGTATGGGCATGTCACAAGATCCAAAGGACTTGCAAAGACAGTTTTACAAGGCACTGTCCGAGGAGGAAGAAGAAGAGGCAGACCAAGGAAGAGCTGGGAGGATAACATCAGCGAATGGACAGGCCTAGAACTCAACAAAACCCTGAGAGAGGCAGAACAGAGAGAGGAATGGAGGGAACTGGTTGTTGAGTCTTTGAGGGTGCCCCCACGGTCGTCAGACTACGGGACAGATAGATAGATAGAGATAGCATAATATATTTGATAGAAATAATTTATGAAACTAACTGAGAATTATATGGAAACTTCTGGATGAATTTTTTCATGATTTTTTCTTTATTTCTTAGCTTTGTTGTGACCACTAAAAATAAAACCTGATCATGAAACAGAAAGTGTTATGTCTGTGTAGTATATATGTACTCAGTAGAGTCTGTATAGCATAATTTATATCCTATCCAAGTGTTGTGATAGACCCACCCCCTGAAATGATACTGTATGTGCCTTCTTCCTCTTTGTTGCTTCCTTGTAGTGAAAGATGGAATAAAAGGTGTCCACGTCCTGCTGTTGAGTTGTCTTTTTATGATGGATGTTACTTTCTCACTAGTAGTGCCTTCGGTATTGTGTTCATCTTTTTGCCTGCAGTTTTTGGTTCCTCAGCTAGAACTCCAAAGTTCACCATTTGTGACATTTTGCGTATGCAACCCATTAAGGTAGCTGCATACTGACTTCAGGAATGATGTCTAAACAGGACACTAATGTGCATACATTTTTTTTTTTATAGTTTTGTCATTTGTTCCTACCAGCATGCAGAATGTGGCAAGATGTTCTGTATGTGATTGCCCACAACTGTTATTGTAGGCAATCTCTCCCCTCCCCCAGTCTGCATTATAAATAATTCCTTGCTTTTTTAATGATGTTTAAAAGCTCAAATGGACTGGGTTGTCAGTTAGGAAATACTTTAACTGCAGTTTCTTTTTGCCCAAGGTGTTACAGTGAAAGCTTATAGAACATTCTTTATATCTGTCAGTATATTCCTTATCCCATTTTTTTCCCCTTGAGTTAACATCAGTGCCAACTCTTCTCCCCCCAAAAGTCCTTCAGATGAGACTATAAACCGAGGCCCCATGTGCAAACACACATAGAACATCTTGCTTACATGTTAAAACCTGTTCCACTTCTCATAAGAGCTGGCTATTCTGTGCTGCTGGGAACAAATGACAAAATTTACAAAATTGCATACACACGAGGACGACTTAAAAACAAAAAATTTTAAGCACATGAGTGCTTATTCCATTATCCTTGAAATAAAAGAATAAAATAAATAAACAAATATTGCTGAAGAAGTAAGTGATACAGGGTCGGATTCTGAGGAGAGTGTTGGAATATGAGAGTGATTGCTGTGAACGACAGAATATATAACTATGGCATCTTAAATTTACAAAATCTTATGATGTGCATACACAAATTCATAGAAGAATTTATAAAGAGCACAAATGATATCCACCATACGCTTAAAAGACATGGCAAAACCTAGAGCTGCTGTTTAAAGCAAGAATGTTTTAACACAGACATCCATTGATGACTGTAAGTTGGTCAGTGATGCCTGTACTGAATGTGAATCCTATGTATGTTTGTCCGTCATGTCTGACGATGACCTCCAAAACAGCAGAGGAGGCAGCTGCTGTTTTGGAAACTGGGCAGAAATTTGATTATAGTGGAGATGCCTTTCCCACAGTACATCCCCACTCTCTCAGCCAAGTACAGTTAGCGTTGGAGATGTTCTCCAAAGGCCAACCAGCCCCCAGGGCTGCAGCACATAAGGACTGTGCGAGTCAAGCCTCCTAGTCAGAGAGTCATAGTCAATCACTAAAGACTAAGCTGTAAAGTGGAATTCCATGAGTGGGAAAGCCACTGGTCATACAGCCTCTCACTTTGCTGTTGCCCCCAGCGTCAATGGTTTAATCAAGAACACGCACACACTAGAGCAACTATAAACCCAGGCGATTGTCCACTGCAGCTGAATATCAATAGAACACAGGCAGCAGTTCACACTGTGAATCCTATGCTGTGAACCATTCCATGTGGTGACCGTGTCATGATCATTGTGTTGCATGTGTATTTGAAATAAATGTTTCTGGATTGTTTGCATTGTCCCTGACCAACTGTCCCCGTGTAAAAGGGCTTAGAGCTTGCAACATTCAGGGAGAAGTCAAGCCAGGTCAACCACACATTGTTGTTCATGTTCCCACAATCACAAAAATCAGTTTAGCTTGCGAATCCTATTTTGTAGGTTCAGTTTCTACAATTAAAAAAATCAGTTTAGTTTGCTAATACCACACCAGGTCAAGCTCCCACGGTCAGATGTTAGCCTATCAGACTGACTCTGTTTTTCTCCTTAACTGATGACCTTCAAGTTTTATCTATGCTTTGACTACAACTACCAGGTAGGTCAGTCAGTCAATCAAATCACAGTGGAATTAAACAGAATCTGTTGCTGTGTGGCCCAATGTTAGTGAGTTGTTAGTCAATAAAAAGACGTTACAGATTTCTCTAACACATCTGAAGTTTGTCCTGTGCAACAGGCAAATATTAATGGAGGATTATGCTACACCTGCTGTTGAATTATTGTGATCGATGCTGCTCTTGTTGGTAATGTTATGCTAATTTTAATGGGAGTCAAACCCAAGAAGAACTTCATAATTGGACTTACATCTCTGGAATTCAAAATCAGTGCCCCCCTCCCCCCACACAATTATACCCCTTCCCCCCTCCCCAAGACTACCTCAACTCTATTGTTTTACTAGCCAGCTGTCACACTGCTCTCCCTCTTTCCTAATTGTCCATCTTTCACACCTCTTTTCCAATTTGTCCTGATGACAAAAGAAAGGTAGGGTGTACATTTAGTACCTGACACCGGCCGTTGAAGAGTCAGGCCTTATCTAGTTCACAAACTTTGTAAAAGGTACACAGACTTTGAGCCTCAGCACTTGCAAGGCAGATGTTACACAATGGCTGATGGACTGGAAGTTGTTGGAAGCAGACGACACTTTGATCACATTGTGGTTGGATGTGGAGGAGTTGGAAGTGCAGCTGTTTACTGGCTCTCCAAAAGAGCCCCAGGAGGTTGGTTCCACCACTTTTTCTTTTCTTTTCTTTTTCTCTCGCCCCCTCAACCAGACCTCAGTTCTCCTCTGGTGAGATGTTTTCGGATGGGACCATTTGGGGGTTAAGTTTGTTTAGTCTGGTTTGGTTTGGTTTTGATATGCCTGTTCAGAAAAAAAGAGATATATAACGTACAAATTGTTAAGAGCAACAAAAACCAAACAGCTTTTAACACAGTCTCTGGGCACTGCTAAAGTTGCTCCTAATCCTCTTCTGACTTGACCCAGCAGCAGCTGGAAACTATGAATGATAGACCTGTACGCACTGTCAGGCTACCAACACGTTTTACACTTCTTTCGTGAAAAGCCGATTGAAGGGATTTTTTTTTTCTAAATTCATGGACCACTCCTAGGACTGTAAAGCAACTGTTTTATTGTTTTGTGGTGGTGTTACTTTAAAGTGTGCTTTTCATGTGATGATAAAAGTGCGTTTCATGTGATGATAAAAAATGCGGCAGTCCTGTCCTGTCACAGCACATGTCCCCTTTACCCCCTTTTCCATTCAAATCTATGGCATCTGACGTTGCCCAGCGAATGCCCACGGTTGAGTACGACACACACACACACACACAACTCAAGTTATAACGACACTGTAAGTTGGGTATTAACGCGTTTCAAAGCTCTTTATCATGCCTTACATAGTGCCAAAGCAACACATAAAATACCTCCTGATGACAGTGGGTCTGTGTGTGTGTGTGTGTAGGGGCGTGGATGTGCGTAGCCTGTTTTTCCACTGTATCTTTCACGTTTAATCACTTGTATAATAGTTAGACAGGAAACTTTTGGACTTGGATGCAAACAATGCATTTACCAAAAAGTAAATATAAAAGCGCCCAATTTGGTGTACGTGTGCATTTGTGTCAGTGTGTGCAACTGAATGTACATACTACCTTGTCCACACACATATACACACACACACGCACACACACACACACGCGCGCGCGCGCGCGCGCACACACTCATACACACATATTCACGTATTTTCCATCCCTCTACTCGAATAAAGACGATCCCAGGTGCAAAACAATGTAGAGAGTCCTAATCAGGAATTCTTTAGGTCGACACCTGGATTCCCAGCACCATCCGATCTGGCACCAGAAATGGGATCCTAAACTTATCCTATTGTCTTTAGTATCCCTAAAGAGGATTAGGGCTCGCCTACTAATGGGCTGGGAGTGATAAAGGGGGGATAGGAAGAGGATAGAAGAAAAAGAGAAATGAAATATAAAAGGGAGACAGTAAGTAGTAGTAAAAATTATCACCTCAACTCACTCAGCAATCACACTGAAACACTGTGAATGTGACGAAGAACAATAATAATAATAATAATAATATATGGAATTTATATAGCGCTGAATCTTGTAAAAAAAACAAACAAATCAAAGCGCTTGCACTCAATCATTTACAGGCATGCAACTCTCCTTAAACATAATGAATCGGTGGTCTAGAGGTAACGCGCCTGTCTAGAAAGCGAAAAGTCCGGGTCTGAAGTGTGCGGCGGTTCGTACCCCGTTTGGACCGGAAATTTTTCCCCCATCCATTAGACCATGAGTGGTGGTCTGGGCGCTAGTCTTTCGGATGAGACGATAAACCGAGGTCCCGTGTGTTACACGTAATTATTTAGCGCACGTAAAAAAAACCCACGGCAACAAGAGAGTTGTCCCTGGCAAAATTCTTAGAAAAAAGCCACTCTGATAGGGAAACAAATACAGCTGCAGAAAAAAAAAAGAAAAAAAAAGAGGGTGAAAGGGTGGCGCAGCGCTAAGTGGCGACGCGTTCTCCCGCTCTCCCCGGGGAGAGCAGCCCGAATTTCACGGAGAGAAATCTGCCGTGACTTAAAGTGGTATGAAATAAAATCTGAGCGCTTTGATTTGTTGCTTTACAAGATTCAGCGCTATATAAATTCCATACATTATTATTATTATTATTAACAACAGATTTCAAAACCATGCGCGCGCACGTATGCACGCACGCACACACACACACACACACACACACACACACACACACACACACACACACACACACACTTGGAACAACACTTAGAAGGTGAAAGATGCTGTTGAAAATTAGGGACAGATATTTGGGGGAAAAGTCTCAGGTAGGAAATAAGTGTGTTTTGAGGCTGGATTTGAAGGTATCAAGTGAAGGCTTTTGTCGAAGTGAAAGAGGGAGGTCATTCCAGGTGGATGGACCAGAAACAGAGATGGAGCGACGGCCTACAGTGGTTTGTTTGAATCTGAGTGTTCGAAAGCACAAAGTATCTGCGGCTGAACGAAGGGAACGGGATGGAGTGTACAGATGAAGACAGTTACAGAGATAAGGGGGTGCAGATTTGTGGAGACATTTGAAACAGAGGGTACTGATTTTATACTCCAGTCTTTGTGAGACAGGCAGCCAGTGAAGAGATCGCAGAAGAGGAGTGATGTGCTCAGATTTTTTCTTTCTTAGGACCAGTCGAGCTGCAGAGTTTTCTATGCGTTGAAGAGAGTGGATAGATGATGCTGGTAGGCCAGCCAAAAGAGAATTACAGTAGTCTAAACGTGAAAGAATGAGAGATGTGACAAGCTTGGAAGTTGCATCAGTGGACAGATACTTGCGAATCGCGCTTATGCGCCGTAATTGATAGTAGCAAGACTGGCAGGTCTGGGTGATGAATTTTTTCATAGAGAGTGTGTTGTCAAGAACTACTCCTAAATACTTCACAGAGTTGGACAAAGGAACTGACGTATTGCCGAATTCTATTGAAGTTTTTGCGATAGAGGAAAGTTTATGTTGGGTCCCTATGAGCATGGCTTCGGTTTTATCGGCATTAAGTTGTAACTTGTTCTGAGTCATCCAGTTTTGAATGTCTTGAAGGCAGTAGGACATATTTGTCAGGAAGGAAGGCAAGTTTTCAACAGTATCACTGCACTGAAGCTGAGTATCATCGGCATAGAAATGATGATCAATAGGGTGGTTGTTTATTATATGTGAGAGTGGAGCAGTGTAGAAAGTAAAGAGAACAGGGCCCAGGACTGATCCCTGCGGGACTCCACATTCCATTTTGACAGGTTTTGATTGAATTTTGTTTACAATAACTTTCTGGAACCTGTCTGTGAGGTATGAAGTAAACCAGGTGAGGGCTGTGCCGTTAATACCAAACGTATTTTGGAGGCGAGAAAGAAGAATTGAGTGATCTATGGTATCAAAGGCTGCAGATAAGTCAAGAAGAGTGAGGAGGGAGATTTTTTCCTGCATCAGAAGCAAGTAGAAGTGTATCTAAAGTGTGGACTAGGGTGGTTTCGGTGCTGTGGTTGGGGCGATAGGCAGATTGAAAAGTGGGAAGGAGATCATTGGAATGAGGGTGACTGTTGAGCTGTTTGAGAACGACTTTTTCTAGTACTTTAGAGACAAAGGGTAAGTTTGAGACAGGTCTATAATTCTTCAGAATGTTGGGATCGAGGTCGTGCTTTTTCAGTAGAGGTGTGACTATTGCTGTTTTAAGAGCTGATGGAAAATTTCCTGACACAAGAGATGAGTTTACTATTTTAGTGATAATAGGTACAAGTTGTGGAAGGCATTGTGAGAAAACAGGAGCAGGTATGGGATCAAGGTCGCATGATTTTATAGTCATTTCCTTCAGAATTGTCATGATTTCTTTTTCACTTGTGGGATGGAAGGATAAGAGAGGAGTGCCAGTGAACTGGGGATCAGGAGGCGCAGGCTGGAATTGAGTCTGATCCAGTCTGGAGCGTATGTTTCGAACTTTGTCTGAGAAGAAGGCAGAAAATATGGATGGAAGTTCAGACAGGCAGAGGAGTTGTTTTTGCAGATCCAAGGAGATTTGAGGTGAGGGAAAAAAGAGATTTTATGGATGTAGCACAGAGAACTTGGGAAGAGTAGTAGTCTGTCTTTGCTGAATGGATTAAGAGTTTGACTTTGTTTATTTGTTTTCGGAAAAGCTGTTTGTTGATTTCAGTTTTTGACTTCCGCCACTGCCGTTCTAGTTGCCGGCGTTTGCGCTTCGCTATCAAGATGTCTTGGGTATACCATGGCGCACAGGGTCTGTCAGGGAGGAGATGGTCAGTAGGAGGTGCATGCTCATCAAGCAGTTGGCGGAGAATAGTGTTATAGTGATCAGAGAGGTCAGTGTGGTCATTCAATGTAATTCTTCAGGCCAAGCAAGTTGGGTTCACAAATTTATTCTACTACTACTACTACTACTAAACTACAATCACACACATCACCAATTGTACTACAAGTACACTTTAAAACACAAACTATTCTGTTAATTATTTTGTCCGTTACAAAAAACATAATTGTGTCCAGTCCTCAACACACGGTGTTGAGGGATCCGGGATCAGGGATCCGTCTCAGATCACATATCAAAAGATTTACAACTGATCAGGTAAATGATCAAAAGAAAGATGATGATAAAACAATGTTAACGATGAGAGGGATTAAAGCGATGTTATGATGTTCCTGAAATAAAAAAGAACAATCAATAAACCATTTGATCTCTTCATGAAATCACATTCTTATCACAGGATCAAGGATACAATCATCACAAGACCCACACTTTCAGGTATAACATATTAATGGCAACTTAATATGAATACCCACACAGCAAAAACTGAAACACTTACCAGAGTTTGCCACAATAAAACAAAGCTTCAAAATGTGCTTTTAGCTTACCCATTTCCCAACTCTTATGAGAATTATCCTCACTACAAATCAAACTATCCACTAAAATCACCACATACAATAACTAGTCTTACACATGTTTCATTTACTTGAGGACAGCTGATGGTCTATCCTATGAAACTGTAAACATTAGTTCACATTAATTTAATTCGATTAATCCCCAATGACATTCCAAAGTCATTGCACCTGTTTAAAGATTGCTATTTCATTCCTCACAAAAAATAGAAGTTTGCATTCTTAATAATAACAATCATTACAAAACCACACTAGGCTTTTACACACATATATTATACACAGCGATAAGCCTTAGTTTGATTTCTTCATCATTTTGTTGGCTGAACAATATTCTGCCCAAAACTGAACCTAGTACAACAAAGACAATGACTAAGTTCAAATTTGCCACTTGCTTTCTTGTTCAAAATAATCACTTCTAAATTCACAAGCTTGAACCTTCAAACACAAAATTAGACAAATACCTCATAAACCCTTCCAACCCTTTTTAAAATTAAGTTAGCTTAGCTTAAAAAGAGCAAGGTATCTTAATGGGGAACATCCTCCTCTTTACCCTTCTGCCCTCTGGATCTTTGGAAAAGGCGGGCAGTTTAAAACCAAGAGAAATAATTCATCGGGAGAAAATTACCCTTGTGGTAAATTGGAGTTATTTTCCTTGCTACGCTTAGTAACAATGAAACCAAAAGCACTCTTTTGTGCGAAGTGTTACAACTGAAGCATGTTTATGTTACTCTCGCTGTATTCTTCTTCACCTCCTCCTCCTCTTCCTTCCTCTTCTTCTTTTTCTTCTCCTCCTCCTTCTCCTTCTCTTGCTCCTCCATCTTCTTTGTCACTCTTGCAGAGGTTCTGGGGCTGGAGCAGTTTGAACTAGGCCATGAGAGAGGAGGTTCACAGGACGTCTCCAGAATAATGTAAGTTGACACTCCAACTGTCAGTGACATTCACTGCTCCTGTTGTTTGTAGCCAACAGCTACCTTATCTAACCTGGGTCAAGGACAATGGTAAGATTAAATACACAGGCGTTGTATTAAGACATATGATGTGTATGAGCGTGCAGATTGTCAAGGATAGCCACATCAAATTTCAGGATTTTCTTCTTCTTCTTCTTCTTCTTCTTCTTCTTCTTCTTCCCAGTAAATCAGCAATGCAAATTTCTTGTCTCAACAAATAAGGACAGGGGCATGCTTTTGCTCCAGTGCCAACGATTTGGTGTAGACCTGTTGTACATATAGTGTGTAGAGCTGAATGTCTTGATGTAGACCTGTTGTATGTATAGTGTGTAGAGCTGAATGTCTTGATGTAGACCTGTTGTACATATAGTGTGTAGAGCTGAATGTCTTGATGTAGACCTGTTGTATGTATAGTGTGTAGAGCTGAATGTCTTGATGTAGACCTTGTATATATAGTGTTTAGGGCTAGATGTATTGATGTAGACCTGTTGTACAATAGTGTGCAGAGATGGATTTCGTGATGTAGACCTTTTTGTATAGTCTACAGAGCTGGATGTAGGATGTAGACCTTTTTGTGCAGTGTTCACAGTGCATGCTGGATGTCTAGCTTGATGTAGACCTGTTGTACAATGTGCACAGTGCATGCTGGATGTCTAGCTTGATGTAGACCTGTTGTGCAGTGTGCACAGTGCATGCTGGATGTCTAGCTTGATGTAGACCTGTTGCACAGTGTGCACAGTGCTGGGTGTTAATGTGTCTCCCAAACCACCGACCATAACTGGTTTACACTTTCACGACAGCTGAATGGGTTTTACACCTGCATGCATGATGCTGTACTGTACCAACACTTACAGTATCACCCTAGAAACTTGATGTTGTGCACACGGCACCAACGCTTAGAGTCTCATCCCAAAGTCTTGATGTTGAGCACACGGCACCAAGCCTAGAGTATCATCCCAAAAACATGCAAGGGGATGGTGTCAACGCCAAGGTTTACTGCTGAATGAGGGTGAGGGGGGGTGTGGGGAGGGGGGGGGGGGGGGCTCCAGTTCACCAGTGGCTGGAACTTACGCCTGTCTCAGTAGGAACTGGGGTTTACAGGTTTCTTTGATGGTAATGTTTCCAATGCCGGCTAATAAAAATTGAAGATAAAATGAAACTCTGAGTCTGATGCATACGTCTTTTCTTCAAGTACAGCGGCAGATAACTCGACTTCTTTTTTTTATTTTAATTCCTTGAGGAGTTGTTTAGGCACGGCATTAAACTGTCCAGCAGTGTGATGTGAGTAAATTAAACCTGGCAGATCGCTTCCTTTCCCGACAGCTATACATTATTTTTACACCTAGCAATATTCTCAGGTGGGAAAAACTCAAGGATAAATATTAGAAAACGAGGTCAAATGAAAAAGGCAAAATGCCAATTCTAAAGCATGTAAGTAATGCTCAGAAACTGATTTAAAAGGTTGAAAGGGGGCGGGAAAGCCTAGTGGTAAAAGTGTTGCGCTTGTGATATGATGGCTCAGGCTCGAGCTACCACGGAGGCACCCATCTAAGTTGATTTTCCACTACTAACTCTGCTCCCCCAAAAATCCTTAGCATGAGACTATAAACTGAGGCCCTGTGTGCCAATGCATGAAGAGCATCTTGAGCACACGTTAAAAACCCGTTCCACCTTATGGAAAAGTAGGCCATTTCGTGTTGGAAGGAACAGATGAAAAAAAAAACCAACAACACATGCACACAGGTTCAGACACCATCCCTGAAATCGGAAAAAGGGTGGCTTGATGGGGGTGAAAACGGTGGCATAGGCAAAACTTCACCATTAACTGGTGAACCCGGGGCTCTAGCCCAGGAACGAGAAAGAAAGGTTAGAAATGGCATCATTCCCTAGCTTAACACTCGGGAGGGGAGGGGGGGGGGGAGATAACGCATTTTGACTCCATATAGCCAGCCATACTCACTTCAGAGGATTTTCTTCTCCTTTTAAGGAGAGTGCATGTTTTTTTCTGATAAGGGCTTGTTATAACTGAATACAATTTCAACATACCATAATTTTTAGCATAACAACATTTTAATGCAGGCTACAGCACTTAGCTTACATCAATAACTGACAAAGCTTCTGGCCTAGTCCAAAGGAGTCAGAAATAAAGTGTCCTAATTACGATGAGAGACTTCCTCATAGAGTGTCCTAGTTACAGTAAAGAGATCACGTCACAAAATGTCCTAGTTATGCTGCACAGCAAAGAGACTGCCTCATAGAGTGTCCGAGTTACAGTAAAGAGACCACATCACAAAGTGTCCTAGTTACGCTGCACAGCAAAGAGACCACGTCACAAAGTGTCCTAGTTACGCTGCACAGCAAAGAGAGTCCTAGTTACAGTAAAGAGACCACGTCACAAAGTGTCCTAGTTACGTTGCACAGCAAAGAGACCACGTCACAAAGTGTCCTAGTTACGCTGCACAGTAAAGAGACCATGTCACAAAGTGTCCTAGTTACGCTGCACAGCAAAGAGACCACGTCACAAAGTGTCCTAGTTACGCTGCACAGCAAAGAGAGTCCTAGTTACAGTAAAGAGACCACATCACAAAGTGTCCTAGTTACGTTGCACAGCAAAGAGACCACGTCACAAAGTGTCCTAGTTACGCTGCACAGTAAAGAGACCACGTCACAAAGTGTCCTAGTTACGCTGCACAGCAAAGAGAGTCTTAGTTACAGTAAAGAGACCACATCACAAAGTGTCCTAGTTACGTTGCACAGCAAAGAGACCACGTCACAAAGTGTCCTAGTTACGCTGCACAGTAAAGAGACCACGTCACAAAGTGTCCTAGTTATGCTGCACAGCAAAGAGACTGCCTCATGGAGTGTCCTAGTTACAGTAAAGAGACCACGTCACAAAGTGTCCTAGTTACGCTGCACAGCAAAGAGACTGCCTCATAGAGTGTCCTAGTTACAGTAAAGAGACCACGTCATAAAGTGTCCTAGTTATGCTGCACAGCAAAGAGACTGCCTCATGGAGTGTCCTAGTTACAGTAAAGAGACCACATCACAAAGTGTCCTAGTTATGCTGCACAGCAAAGAGACTGCCTCATGGAGTGTCCTAGTTACAGCAAAGAGACCACGTCATAAAGTGTCCTAGTTACGCTGCACAGCAAAGAGACTGCCTCATAGAGTGTCCTAGTTACAGTAAAGAGACCACGTCATAAAGTGTCCTAGTTACGCTGCACAGCAAAGAGACTGCCTCATAGAGTGTCCTAGTTACAGTAAAGAGACCACGTCACAAAGTGTCCTAGTTACGCTGCACAGCAAAGAGACTGCCTCATGGAGTGTCCTAGTTACAGCAAAGAGACCACGTCATAAAGTGTCCTAGTTACAGCAAAGAGACAACGTCACAAAGTGTCCTAGTTACGCTGCACAGCAAAGAGACCACGTCACAAAGTGTCCTAGTTACAGTAAAGAGACCACGTCACAAAGTGTCCTAGTTACGCTGCACAGCAAAGAGACTGCGTCATAAAGTGTCCTAGTTACAGCAAAGAGACCACGTCACAAAGTGTCCTAGTTACGCTGCACAGCAAAGAGACTGCCTCATAGAGTGTCCTAGTTACAGTAAAGAGACCACATCACAAAGTGTCCTAGTTATGCTGCACAGCAAAGAGACTGCCTCATGGAGTGTCCTAGTTACAGCAAAGAGACCACGTCATAAAGTGTCCTAGTTACAGCAAAGAGACAACGTCACAAAGTGTCCTAGTTACGCTGCACAGCAAAGAGACCACGTCACAAAGTGTCCTAGTTACAGTAAAGAGACCACGTCACAAAGTGTCCTAGTTACGCTGCACAGCAAAGAGACTGGTCATAAAGTGTCCTAGTTACAGCAAAGAGACCACGTCACAAAGTGTCCTAGTTACGCTGCACAGCAAAGAGACCACGTCACAAAGTGTCCTAGTTACGCTGCACAGCAAAGAGACTGCGTCATAAAGTGTCCTAGTTACAGCAAAGAGACCACGTCACAAAGTGTCCTAGTTACAGCAAAGAGACCACGTCACAAAGTGTCCTAGTTACGCTGCACAGCAAAGAGACCACGTCACAAAGTGTCCTAGTTATGCTGCACAGCAAAGAGACTGCGTCATAAAGTGTCCTAGTTACAGCAAAGAGACCACGTCACAAAGTGTCCTAGTTACGCTGCACAGCAAAGAGACCACGTCACAAAGTGTCCTAGTTACGCTGCACAGCAAAGAGACCACGTCACAAAGTGTCCTAGTTACAGCAAAGAGACCACGTCACAAAGTGTCCTAGTTACGCTGCACAGCAAAGACACCACGTCACAAAGTGTCCTAGTTACGCTGCACAGCACAGAGACTTCGTCACAAAGTGTCCTAGTTACGCTGCACAGCAAAGACACCACGTCACAAAGTGTCCTAGTTACAGCAAAGAGACCACTCACAAAGTGTCCTAGTTACAGCAAAGAGACCACGTCACAAAGTGTCCTAGTTATGCTGCACAGCAAAGACACCACGTCACAAAGTGTCCTAGTTACGCTGCACAGCAAAGAGACTGCGTCACAAAGTGTCCTAGTTACGCTGCACAGCAAAGAGACTGCGTCACAAAGTGTCCTAGTTACGCTGCACAGCAAAGAGACTGCGTCACAAAGTGTCCTAGTTACGCTGCACAGCAAAGAGACTGCGTCACAAAGTGTCCTAATTACAGCAAAGAGACCAGTCACAAAGTGTCCTAGTTATGCTGCACAGCACAGAGACCACGTCACAAAGTGTCCTAGTTACGCTGCACAGCAAAGAGACCACGTCACAAAGTGTCCTAGTTACAGCAAAGAGACCACGTCACAAAGTGTCCTAGTTACGCTGCACAGCAAAGACACCACGTCACAAAGTGTCCTAGTTACAGCAAAGAGACCACGTCACAAAGTGTCCTAGTTACGCTGCACAGCAAAGACACCACGTCACAAAGTGTCCTAGTTACAGCAAAGAGACCACGTCACAAGGTGTCCTAGTTACAGCAAAGAGACCAGTCACAAAGTGTCCTAGTTATGCTGCACAGCAAAGACACCACGTCACAAAGTGTCCTAGTTACGCTGCACAGCAAAGAGACCACGTCACAAAGTGTCCTAGTTACGCTGCACAGCAAAGAGACTGCGTCACAAAGTGTCCTAGTTACGCTGCACAGCAAAGAGACCACGTCACAAAGTGTCCTAGTTACGCTGCACAGCACAGAGACCGTGTCACAAAGTGTCCTAGTTACGCTGCACAGCAAAGACACCACGTCACAAAGTGTCCTAGTTACGCTGCACAGCAAAGAGACCACGTCACAAAGTGTCCTAGTTACGCTGCACAGCACAGAGACCGTGTCACAAAGTGTCCTAGTTACGCTGCACAGCAAAGACACCACGTCACAAAGTGTCCTAGTTATGCTGCACAGCAAAGACACCACGTCACAAAGTGTCCTAGTTACGCTGCACAGCAAAGAGACCACGTCACAAAGTGTCCTAGTTACGCTGCACAGCAAAGAGACCACGTCACAAAGTGTCCTAGTTACGCTGCACAGCAAAGACACCACGTCACAAAGTGTCCTAATTACAGCAAAGAGACCACGTCACAAAGTGTCCTAGTTACAGCAAAGAGACCAGTCACAAAGTGTCCTAGTTATGCTGCACAGCAAAGACACCACGTCACAAAGTGTCCTAGTTACGCTGCACAGCAAAGAGACTGCGTCACAAAGTGTCCTAGTTACGCTGCACAGCAAAGAGACCACGTCACAAAGTGTCCTAGTTACGCTGCACAGCAAAGAGACTGCGTCACAAAGTGTCCTAGTTACGCTGCACAGCACAGAGACCGTGTCACAAAGTGTCCTAGTTACGCTGCACAGCAAAGACACCACGTCACAAAGTGTCCTAGTTATGCTGCACAGCAAAGACACCACGTCACAAAGTGTCCTAGTTACGCTGCACAGCAAAGAGACCACGTCACAAAGTGTCCTAGTTACGCTGCACAGCAAAGAGACTGCGTCACAAAGTGTCTTAGTTACAGCATAGAGACCACGTCACAAAGTGTCCTAGTTACGCTGCACAGCAAAGAGACCAGTCACAAAGTGTCCTAGTTATGCTGCACAGCAAAGCGACTGCGTGATAAAGTGTCCTAGTTACAGCAAAGAGACCGCGTCACAAAGTGTCCTAGTTATGCTCTACAGCAAAGAGACCGCGTCATAAAGTGTCCTAGTCCTAGTTACGCTCTACAGCAAAGAGACTGTGTCATAAAAGTGTCGTAGTTACGCTCTACAGCAAAGAGACTGTGTCATAAAAGTGTCGTAGTTACGCTGCACAGCAAAGAGACCGTGTCATAAAGTGTCCTAGTTACACTGCACAGCAAAGAGACCGCGTCATAAAGTGTCCTAGTTACGCTCTACAGCAAAGAGACCGCGTCATAAAGTGTCCTAGTTACGCTCTACAGCAAAGTGTCCTAGTTACGCTCTACAGCAAAGTTTCCTAGTTACACTCTACAGCAAAGTGTCCTAGTTACACTCTACAGCAAAGTGTCCTAGTTACGCTCTACAGCAAAGTGTCCTAGTTACGCTCTACAGCAAAGTGTCCTAGTTACGCTCTACAGCAAAGTGTCCTAGTTACGCTCTACAGCAAAGTGTCCTAGTTACGCTCTACAGCAAAGTGTCCTAGTTACGCTCTACAGCAAAGTGTCCTAGTTACGCTCTACAGCAAAGTGTCCTAGTTACGCTCTACAGCAAAGTGTCCTAATTACGCTCTACACACGCTCTACAGCAAAGTGTCCTAGTTACACTCTACAGCAAAGTGTCCTAGTTACGCTCTACAGCAAAGTGTCCTAGTTACGCTCTACAGCAAAGTGTCCTAGTTACGCTCTACAGCAAAGTGTCCTAATTACGCTCTACACACGCTCTACAGCAAAGTGTCCTAGTTACGCTCTACAGCAAAGTGTCCTAGTTACGCTCTACAGCAAAGTGTCCTAGTTACGCTCTACAGCAAAGTGTCCTAGTTACGCTCTACAGCAAAGTGTCCTAGTTACGCTCTACAGCAAAGTGTCCTAGTTACACTCTACAGCAAAGTGTCCTAGTTACGCTCTACAGCAAAGTGTCCTAGTTACGCTCTACAGCAAAGTGTCCTAGTTACGCTCTACAGCAAAGTGTCCTAGTTACGCTCTACAGCAAAGTGTCCTAGTTACGCTCTACAGCAAAGTTTCCTAGTTACACTCTACAGCAAAGTGTCCTAGTTACGCTCTACAGCAAAGTGTCCTAGTTACGCTCTACAGCAAAGTGTCCTAGTTACGCTCTACAGCAAAGTGTCCTAGTTACGCTCTACAGCAAAGTGTCCTAGTTACGCTCTACAGCAAAGTGTCCTAGTTACGCTCTACACACGCTCTACAGCAAAGTGTCCTAGTTACGCTCTACAGCAAAGTGTCCTAGTTACGCTCTACAGCAAAGTGTCCTAGTTACGCTCTACAGCAAAGTGTCCTAGTTACGCTCTACAGCAAAGTGTCCTAGTTACGCTCTACAGCAAAGAGACCGCGTCATAAAGTGTCCTAGTTACGCTCTACAGCAAAGTGTCCTAGTTATGCTCTACAGCAAAGTGTCCTAGTTACGCTCTACAGCAAAGTGTCCTAGTTACGCTCTACAGCAAAGTGTCCTAGTTACGCTCTACAGCAAAGTGTCCTAGTTACGCTCTACAGCAAAGAGGCCGCGTCATAAAGTGTTCTAGTTACGCTCTACAGCAAAGTGTCCTAGTTATGCTCTACAGCAAAGTGTCCTAGTTACGCTCTACAGCAAAGTGTTCTAGTTACGCCCTACAGCAAAGTGTCCTAGTTACGCTCTACAGCAAAGAGACCGCGTCATAAAGTGTCCTAGTTACGCTCTACAGCAAAGTGTCCTAGTTACGCTCTACAGCAAAGTGTCCTAGTTACGCTCTACAGCAAAGTGTCTTAGTTACGCTCTACAGCAAAGTGTCCTAGTTACGCTCTACAGCAAAGTGTCCTAATTACGCTACACAGCAAAGAAACCGCGTCATAAAGTGTTCTAGTTATGCTCTACAGCAAAGTGTCTTAGTTACGCTCTACAGCAAAGAGACCGCGTCATAAAGTGTCCTAGTTACGCTCTACAGCAAAGAGACCGCGTCATAAAGTGTCCTAGTTACGCTCTACAGCAAAGAGACCGCGTCATAAAGTGTCCTAGTTACGCTCTACAGCAAAGAGACCGCGTCATAAAGTGTCCTAGTTACGCTCTACAGCAAAGAGACCGCGTCATAAAGTGTCCTAGTTACGCTCTACAGCAAAGAGACCGCGTCATAAAAGTGTAGTTACGCTCTACAGCAAAGAGACCCCGTCATAAAGTGTCCTAGTTACGCTCTACAGCAAAGAGACCGCGTCATAAAGTGTCCTAGTTACGCTCTACAGCAAAGAGTCCGCGTCATAAAGTGTCCTAGTTACGCTCTACAGCAAAGAGACCGCGTCATAAAGTGTCCTAGTTACGCTCTACAGCAAAGAGACCGCGTCATAAAGTGTTCTAGTTATGCTCTACAGCAAAGAGACTCTGATACAGAATTGCTGCTGATGCTGGTGATGTTACCAATATTTGAATGATTAAACTTCTACATGTCTGACATTTTCTGCTCCTGCAAAATGAGAATAATTTGAAACAGAGTTCAGCGTCAGTGTGCATAATTATGTAAGTCTGGATACAACAACACATAGAAAGGATATGTACATCAACCTCGAGAAGGTTCTTGTTTAACGATGAGTCTGTGCTTCTGAAGTATTCTGTATGTATTTTATTGGCACCACTGAGTACAGTACGGTGTTAGCAGCTGCACTCAAAGACACCGAGAGGGCTATCTTTCTCTGTTTGTTTTGTTCTGGTCCTGTTTGTTTTGTTCTGGTCCTCGTTGGCCCTGTTGACTCCATGGATTCTCATGCCACCGAATTTGGTGATGTTGCCGATGAGAGAAGCTGGTGATCTGCTTTTCTTTTTCTTTTTGCCTTGGTCTTGCCTTGAAAGGCAGTCTTCATGAGGTCTGTTATTAATTTTTGGTTTTTAGCACATCACCTACATGTCTTCATTTCCTTTCGTTTCTTAATTATGTAAGTTTTCTTGTTCCCAGTTCGTGTAGGACGTTTTCGTTGTATTTTTTCCCCTTCTATCTGCCCAACTGACCCTGACCTGAAGAAAACAGATGTAAAACCTCAGCTGCACTGTCATTTGATAGCTTATTCTGGATAAGTCTGCTGTAAGGGTATACCATATTCATGTGTGACGGCCTGCCTTCTCCCTCTTCTGAGGAGTGGTAAGGGTGTTGTGCTGCTTGCCTATGTCATAGTGCTTGGAAAAAATGTAGTACAATGCCCTAACGACTTGTCCAAGTGTTAACGGATTATCAGTTGTTTGTTTCTGTGTGCAGCCGGCTTACGTACCACGATGACCGTTACACACGTCTCACCCCCGACACCTACAAGTGGTAAGTAGTTGACTACCGCATCAGAAAAGAACATAGATGTCTACACAAAAATCCCTTTCTTGATTCTTATGTCATGTTCCTATTTTTCTACTCCCAAACAGCCATGTAGGCCTTACGTAGCCACTACTCTAACCCCATATAAGTCTGGATACAACAACACCTAGAAAGGATAACTAATCTAGGATGTGTAATCATGACAACAACAATACACGTATGGCAAAACTTAAGCATATTACTAATAGAATTTCTAGAAAGGTAAAGACAACTTATTCAGGCGTTTACTCTTTAGACAGGATTTAAATTTGAACTGAATGTCATACTTTAGGCCTAAGAACATCAACCATTCTTTAAAATGAAACGCACATTAGTGTACATAAAGACAGACAACCTCGGTTATTATGCCTGGGTGACGTGTGTGGGAAAGATGGATGGGGTGTTTAAAAAAGAACATTGGAACAATCATGACTGAGTCTGCGTTTATTTGCACAATATACATTTTTTCAATAGAGACTTTAAAAAAAGATGTAGGATAAAAGATTCAATCCCACAAAAGCAGAAGGAAGATACAACAATGCAAATATCATAAGCTTCCGAAATTCATTAAATCATAGTATCTTTCATGCTATAATTGATATACTACAGCAAAATACAAGCCAAAAACATTCATTTAAAATAAGTATACACATTGAACTTTGCTATGCTAAGCAGAAATATCACAATAACAAATTAAGGTAATGATGCAGCAGAGTACACTATTCTCTGCTGTTGTTAAAAAGCTAATGCTGTACCTCTCACTACAGCTGGTCTCAGGTGGAGAGGGAATCAGGCCAACAGCTCGTGTTCAAACCTGGAGGTCTTCAGCTGTCAGTCCGTGGGTCTACTGACGTCATCATGAACAAATACGCTGAGGCCATGAAGCGTAACAACATCCCGTGAGTGTATAGCTTCGTTTTCCTCTGTATGCGTGTGACGTTTCGTTGATTGTTTGGTTTGGGTTTTTTCTTGATGACATTATACAGAAAATTTTTTTTAGACATGCGTACAAAGCTATATAGTTGCCAAAATGAATTCAGACGAAGAAAGAGAGCTCCCGGAAGAAAAGAAAAACATAAAGATGAAGACAATGACGGTGGCGGTCACGATGATAATGATGACAAGATTTTTTTTTTTAACGGTAAAAAGATGTGTGTGTTTATTTATTCTTTCATTTCGAGGATTTTATTTATTCTTTTATTTCGAGGATAATGGAATAAGCACTCATGTACTTGATGATGGAATAATGAAAGCTGCACCAGCCTCATTAGTATTTTAAACGACCCATCAGTATAGATTTTGAGATGATCAGGATAAGTAGTTTGAATATGTTCTTTTACTAGCGATGTAAGAATGTTAACATTTTCAGCTTTTCTTACAGAAGAATGATTTGTGTCAAAATGAGCTTTAAAAAGTTCCCAAGGTGGGTAGGGAGCTGACTGTACTGATTTTGCTAATTCATTTGGTTTAAGTTCTGAATGTTTAAAAAGGGGAGAAGTGTAAGTATTAATTGTAGTAAGCGAGCTGATAATTCTTGCTCTTTTCGGAAAGTGAATGTCAGACTTTATCTGGACTTCATTTTCAACGTTGCTGTCATTTGTTGTACTTCTTAAAACATATTTTGCCACAGCAAGCTGTCGATATTCATTTAAAGGAAGAACTCCTACTTCCTTATATGTACCTAGAGATGAGGCGTGAGCTGGTAACACTAAAGCAAGTCGAAATGCTTTACAATCAAGACTCTGGATTTTCTGAAGCAAATAATTTGGAGCACTGAAAAATACTTCTTGTCCATAAGACAGTCTTGATGCACAAGGGACAAGGACAGATGCTTTAATACAGTAATATCTTGTCCAATGGCTGTTTTACTAGTAACTTTTAAGAAGTTAAGAACTTTCTTAACTTTAGTTGCAATATATTCAATATGTTGATTCCACGTTAACTTAGAAGTAAGGAAAACTCCTAAGAATTTCACTGCTTGTTTGTATTCTAGAGCTTCTCCATTTATTCGAAATTAGGTAGAACTTGTGGGTCAACACCGTTATTAAAAAGGACAAGGTTGGTTTTTTCAGGGGAAAGTGAAAGACCATTCTCAAAAAGATAACCACTAAGTTTGTCAATTTTTTTGATATACTTTTTGATACAATTTAACTGTCTTTTGGGTGTTTTCTTTTCATCGTAACATCCATCCACATACATATATCGTCAGCATATTGTACAATAACAACATTGCTTGATAAAAATCTAGGAAGGTCATATAGTAAAATGTTGAATAGATAGGTGATATTACTGAACCTTGCGGGATACCCATGTCTGGTGACCTTGAGGTAGAATAACAATTCCCAACTTTAGCTTGAATGATTCTTTCTGACAGAAAGCTATTAATATAGAAGTAAATATTGCCAGAAAGGCCAATACATTTCAGTTTATAAAGCAATCTCTTATGCCACACATGATCATATGCCTTATGTACGTCAAAAAATGTGGCAAGTACATTCTTCCTTCGAGCAAACTGGTATTTAACTTGAGTGGTTAATTTAACTAAATGATCAACTGTAGATCTACCCTTACGAAAACCTGCCTGGTTTACGGGTATAATTTTATTTTTATCACAAAAATATGTCAGTCTGTTTAAGATTATTTTTTCCATCACCTTCCCTGTATGTGAAGTTAATGCTATTGGTCTATAGTTATTCTTATCCTTATGGTCTTTCCTTGCTTTAATACCGGTATCAAAACAGAATGTTTCCACAATCGAGGTATGACTCCATGAATCCAGCAGCGTTGAAAGAGATCTACTAACAGAAGTAACCAATTATTAGGGAGATGCCTTAGTAGTTCATTAGATATTGAATCTTTACCTACTGATGTTTTTTTTAGTAGGAAGAGAGAAGATTACATCTCTTACTTCTTGCAACGTAATGGGGGCATTCACATAGTGTGTATTATCGCATTCTGGATCTAAATATTCGTCTTTCTGTACCTCAGCTTCTCTAAACGTTTTAGATTCATCTGAAAGGTTTTGAGTACTCATAGAATCAGAAAACATATTTACGAAAATTTCAGCTTTTTCTGAATCAGAAAGAACTTCTTTTTCCTGTATTTTGATCGGACAATTCTGTAAACAAACCCCATTTTTCATATCATTGAATTTTTTCCACACCTTTTTTAGATCTGTATAGTTGAAAACGTCTTTTGTACAGAAACTACTCCAAAACTGGCGCTTAGCTTGTGCTATAATACTCCTGCATGCAGAGTTTGCTCTTTTCATCAAGAGATGATTTTTTTCATTGCGCTCTTTTATATAGTTTTTATATTTTTCTTTTTTCTCATTAACAGCTTTCTGACAAGAATCATTCCACCATAGGTTACCTGAATGTTTGTTGGATTTTAAAGATGAAAATTTTGGAATTGAACCATCAGCAGCTTGTAAAACTATATCTGTAAATTTTTATTGTAAAAAATGTCCACATCATCATTTTTAATGTGTTCTGTATTTACTGCTGTTAAAATAGTATTAAATTTATTCCAATTCGCAAGATCATAATTAAATTTTGGGATAGCGTCTTTATCATTACTATATCCACAAGAGTGGTCATTAAGGGTAATTATAATTGGTAAGTGATCACTCCCTAAAGTGTTGGTGTGTGTTTCCCATTTACAATTTGGAGCAAGCACAGGAGAAATGAAAGACAAGTCAATGGCACTTGCCCTATGACTAGCAATATCTGGGATTCTGGTTACATTACCATTATTTAATAGATAAAGGCAAGAATCTACTATATTTTCAACAAATCTCTTGCTAGTTATTGATGTGCTGCCCTTATCCCAAAAAGGAGAGTGAGCATTAAAGTCATTAAAAGTAGAACGAGCTGTCTACCTGGGAAAAAATAAATATATATTTACAGCTGAACTAACTGCTATAGTGCTGGCACTTAACTATATACTTGACTTCCCTAAAGACATATTCAACATACTTTTGTGTGTTGATTCTAAATCGGTTTTACATGCTTTAAGAAATTCTACTTTTAAAGTAAGAAAAGACCTAATCATTGAAATCAGGCATCTGGTACACTTTTTGATTTTAAGAGGTAGTACTGTTACTTTCTGTTGGGTTCCCTCACACACTGGTATCTTTTTTAATGAAAAAGTTGACAGTCTTGCAAAATATGGCGCGAGAAATAAAAATAGTTCTTGTGAAATAAACGTTGCCTTATCTCTGCATGAGGGATACAGCTTGCTACAAAACGCTTGCTGGAACCACTTCAGAAAGAAAATATATGATTCTGGCTATTGTCTTTATAATGGCTGTACAAGCAATGTGATAGATTTTCGAAATGCTTTAATTTCTAACAAAGTCTGTGGTTGGTATAATCGTAGAAATATGTTATCCCTTATGTACAGATTTAAACTAAATGCTTTCAGGACAAAGTACGTGAAAGATGTAAACTGTATTTGTGGGGAGAAGATTACCAATAGTCATGTTATTTTTGATTGTGGACATTTAAAAGCATTTTACCTGCTATACCAAGTTTATCACTGGATCAGATTTTGTCTGAACCATCGTTACTGTTGGACATTGTGTTAGGATTGATAAGAAGTCCGATAATTCAGTTTTTGTAGTATGTTAAAGTTAGTTTTTAAGTACTGTTATTTGACACTTTTTTTTATTGTTTGCATTCTCTTTTTTTATTATTTTTTTCCTTTCTAAAATCAAATTAGTTTTGTGAATGGGACTTTAAAACCCTGAAAAATCCCACTCATTTTATTTTTTTTACAAAAAGCCCCCGTGTTGCTTCCCAATTTTTTGTAAATTTTGTCACCCTGCCCCCCGGGCACCCCAATGGCCTACTTTTCCGAAAAAGCAAAAATTGGGTTTTTAACTTGTGCGAAAAGATGTTCAGCTTTCGTTGGGAAAAACGGAACCTGGGTTTTTTTGTTTTAAATCCAAAAAATTTTTTTGGGGAAAAAGATTTGGGTCGGCTTTTAAAAAAACTCCAGAGGAAGAATCCTTTAAACGGGGAATCAAATTTTGGGCCAAAGAAGCACAACGCATCTCGCTATCCCGCCCCCCCTTTTTAAAACGGGAATTCAAACCCCGGGGTCGGCTGACCACAGCGCGCGCGCGGGGTTTTTTTGGTGTTTTTGGTGTTTTTGTGTTTTGTTTTTTGGTGTTTGGGGTGTGTTTTTGTGTGTTGTGTTTTGGGGGTTTTTTTTTGTTTTTTTGTTGTTGTTTTTTTGTTTTTTTTTTCCGTCTTCAGTTTAACGCTGTTTACTCTCAGAAAATATTAGACGAGGAAATTTAAAAAATTTGAAAGGGTTTTGGGTTTTTTTTAAGAAAAGATAACGGGGTTTTAAAAGGAAAGGAAAAATTCCAGTGTTTTAGAAAGTGCGTTGGCTTTTTTGTCCCTTTTAAAAAATTGATTTTAAAAACGTTTTAGAAAAAAAAATTTTAAACCCTTTAAAACATGAGCAAATTTTAAAACTAAAAAAAATGTTTTTGAACCCTTCCAACAACGGAAAAAAATACTTTTACTACAAAAAAATGTTCAAAGGGGACTTTTGCAAGTTTAAAAAGTTTGAAATAAACTATAAGAGACTGCTCTGAAAAAAATTGGGTTAAAAAAAGGGTTTTGACAACCGGGGCAAAACAAATCTGCTTGGTATTGGAAAAAACATGACCCCAAGGGACACCTGAAAATTTTTGGGCAAAATTTTGGGGGAAAAACCGCATTCATTTTAAATTCTTTTCCCGAATTTAAAGGGGGTTAAATAAAACTTAAATCGTTGGGGGGATTCATTTCAAAAATTATGGGCATTTAGTCATAAAACTTTTTTTAAAAGATCGTTCCTTGGGGTTGATCAGATTTTTTTAAAATTTTTCCCTACAAACGTTTTTTTTAAAATGAACAATCCCCTTTTCCTGTTTTAATAAGGGACTTTTAAATTTCTAATGAGTGTGTGGTTGTGTTTGGGGTGTTTTTGTGTTTTGTTTTTTGTTTTGTTTTGGTGTTTGGGGTTTTGGGGGGGGGGATGTGTGTGTGTGTGTGTTTTGTGTGTGAACGAAACGGATTTGCATTTTTGTACATACTTAGGGACGAACTATAAAATCAATGTTTTGTTTGGGTCAGATTGGGAACTTTTGGCGAGGCGGGAGCTGGGGGGGCCCCCCCCCCCTACCCCCCCCCCCAACCCCCCCAACCTTCCCCCAACCCCAGGGCCCGGACGGGAGGCCATTTTTCCGGGAAAGACGCGGGGCCTGGGTGGATGCAGCCCTGGAAAATGCCCCACAACCGTTTTTCCCCCCCTGCCCTGGGTTTTAACCCGGACGGGTCCTCAAGGGCAGGTCCCCGGGGTTTCCGGGTTTCGGAAAAAACGCTGTAGGGAAAAATTGAGGGTTTTGGTTGGGGTTTGGGGGGGGGGGGGTAGGGTAATTTTGGGGGTTTTTTGGGGTTTTGTGTTGGTTGGTGGGTTAGGGTGAGGGGGGGGGATGTAATGTTTTAGGGGTTTTTGGGGTGGGGGGGTTGTCTTTTTAGGTTTTGGGGTTTTTAAGGTTTTTGGTGGGGGGATTTTGGGTGAGATGGGGGGGGGGGGGGGGGGAGGGGGGGTTGGTGGGGGATGGGGGGGCCCAAAAAGTAGGGTGTGGGGGGGGGGGGGGGTTCCTTGGGGATGGTGGGGGGGGGGTTGGGGGGGGAGGTATCTTTTTTAAAAATGCCCGTTTCGAATACAGAAAAGGGAAAAAACCCCTTGCAAGAAAATTTGGGGAGTGCATGTTTTATTTTGTTTTTGTGGTGGGGGGATGGGTGAGGGGGGGATGGGGGGGGAAAAGGGGGGGGGGGCTTGGGGGGGAATGTGGGGGGGGGTTGAAATTCCCTTTGCTTTTTGTATTGTATTGTATTTTGGGCGGAAACCCCAAAGCAAGAAAGCAGCCCTCTGACAGTTTATCAACAATGTTTTTTCAGTCGATCCCCAGGTGTCGAAAAAAAAATTTTTGTTTTTGAAGTCCCCTTTTCAAAGTGATCCTCTTTTTGCTCTTTGCCCCTTTCCCCCCAGGTGACCACCCCCAAAGGCCACATTCACCTTGTAAGCTGGTGGGGGGACGGCGGGGGGGCCTTTGGCCCCCTCAACAAAACCGTCCTGGGCTTTTATCGGGGTGCCGTCCCGGGGTGACGGGGCCCCAAAGAGCAGCCCACCCTATTTGTTTCCCCGGCCCACATAAAGGAATTCCCCAAGGGACAATTTTGGTTGCTTTTTTCTATACTGGTATTATTTAGGTTAAACCCTGCTTTCCCCTCCCCTAGGTGGCCCTTTTTTGAATGGGTTTTTTTCTATCTGGGTCTCATAAAACGAAGGAGGGGCCCAGAGATGGGGGAGAGCCCCCTCTAAAGGCTTTCCCTGTTCTATTTTAATCAGGGGACTTTTTTTGGGTAATTACATTTTTCTCCAGGGGGGGGGTTTTTTTTTTATTTTGGGGGGGGGGGAGGGGGGGGGTTTTGTTTGTTTTTTTCGTTTTTTTTGTTTGCTTGTTTTTTTAAAAAAAACATACTTCAGGGAAAAATTTTGTCCAGTAAAAGTCAAGTCAAAAATACTTTCTTTCATCCAATGAAAGGGTAATCATCCCAAACTGACGGGGCACATTTTTTGTGGGGAATCATAAGCTAGGAGAAAAATATTTTTTGGAGAAAAACAAAGATTGATGATTTTGTTTAATTTTTTCCAAGAAAAACTTCAAATAAAACCCTTTTCGCCCTTTTTCCCCTTCTCTCTCTCCCTTTCCCCTTCCCTCTCTCTCTCTCCTCTCCTTTCCCCTCCCCCTCTCTCTTCCCCTTCACACACACACACGGCGGGGGCCCAAGGGGGAAGGAGGGAATTTGCCTAAAGATTAGAGCGTTGCGCATCACGCTCGCGATCTGCGGACCCTGGTTAAAATTCCCCCCTCAAGGGTTTTTTTCCTCGGGAGTTTTAACCATTGCCGCCTCTGTTTCCCCAAAGCCCTTTTCCAAAGGAGCCCTAAAAAACCGAGGTCCCTCGCCAATGCACGCAGAGCTTTTGCCATACGAAAAAAAACCTTTTTGTCGAAAATTTACTTTAAGTACGGCAAAATTTTTTGCGTGATTTTCCGGCCCTGTTCCCCCGGGGAAGCGAAAATCGCCCAACAAGAGCAGGCCATCAGTTTTTTTTTTCTTTTCCTGCATGCACGCAAAATGTTTCCCCTATCAGAGGGGTTTTTTTTTTTCTAAAAGGTTTTTGCCAGGGAAAACCTCTTTTTGCCTTTGAGTTTTTTTCGTACCTAAAAAAATTTTGTGTGACACACGGGCCCTCGTTTTTATTGGCTCACCGAAAGACTAGAAACCCAGCCCACCATTTTTGGGGCCCCAAAAAACGGGGCCCAAGACCACCACAACACTTTGTACGCGGACTTTTTTGCTTTCTAGGCAGGTGCTTTACCTCTAGACCACCGATCCCCCTTTTTTGGGGGGGTTTGGGGCTATTTTGGGGGAAACGTTGACAAAATTTACAGAATCGATGCAAAAGGGAAAATTTGGTAAAAAAAAAAAAAAAACCCAAAAGTTTATTTTCTTTTATCCCGAAATAAAGTTTCCCAAGAAAAAACCCACAAAAACCACCACACACACAACCAAAAACAACACACCACACACACACACACACATGCTCGCGCGCCCCGCGCGTTTTAAAGGTGCACGCGGTTTTGAAAGGGAAATGTGTTTGCAAAATTTAGTAATGTCAATGGGTTTTTAAAAAATTCGATTGACTACTTGCAAAAATTGTATTTTTTTTTTCTGTTTGCTTTCCCTTTTGGGGGCACTAAAAAACGGCGCCCAAAAGGGCAACAGTTGAAATTCGAAAACACAAAATGGGAAGGTTTGGCCAAATTGGTCCCCTTTGTGTACTAACTGCTACTGCAGAAATTTTGTTTTACTAACTGCTCCCGCAAAAATTGTGAACAAACTCCCTAGGAAAGAACTTTTTGCAGAACTTGAAAAAAAAATCTACTGCGGGAACTTGTTTTACTAACGCAAAATTTGGCAGAACTTGTCTGCAAAAAACTTGTTTTCCTAATTAAACTGCAAAACCTTTTTGTACTAACTTTTTACTGCAGAACTGTCTCCCAGAACTTGTGTACTAACTGCTACTCCCAAAACTTTTGTACAAACTGCAACTGCAGAATTTTGTCTGCAGAACTTGTGTCTAACTCTACTGCAGAATTGTGAAACAAAACGCTACTGAAAAATTGTCTGCAAACTTTGTGTACTAACTCTACTGCGAACTTGTTTTAAAAAAAGCAACTCCCAAAAAACTTGTCTGCAGAACTTGTGTACAAACTGCAAAGCAAAACTTTTTGTCTACTGCAGAACGCCCTTGGATCTCTTTTTTTCTAAACCAATTTTTTTTAGCAGATGTTAAACAATTCCCTGAAGACCATTTTTGTTTTAAGCACTTTGTTTTTTGTACCAAAAAAATAAAAAGAAAAAGAAAGAATGTAAAATTAAAATTTTTAAAAAAAAACACCCACACACACACACACACACACACACCCCACACACCCCACACAAAAAATTTTTCCAAACATCAAACAGTTTTTTAAGTTCCAAAGGGGAAATACCCCTTTGTTTCTTTCTGACAATTACGTCAGTGAAAGCATCTCTTTTTAAATTTTGTGATCAAAAACAGTTCCAAAATTTTTAGTTCAAATGTTTTTAAATTATGCTTGGATAAAAATTTTCCCGGGGAAAAAGTCCCTTCGACTTTCCCAAAAATTTTAATGGGAAAATCTTTATTTTAGAAATATTTAGTTCCCAAAACCCCGCCTCACTTGGCACACTTTTAAAAATCGTTTTCCCTTTGGGAAGAGTGGGCATTGTTTGTCGGTGGGACAAAGCTCCCATGCACCAGGGACTTGAAAGTTAAAAAAAAAAAAAAAAAGGGACGATTTTTCCATTACCCTTGAAATAAAACATAAAATTAAATAAAGACCCGGGCTCAATTTTTGGGGTGGGGCCATGGTCTTGAGTTGTTTCAGATATTTTTTTTTTTACTTTTACCTGCATCTAGATTTCTTTCCTGGGCCCTAGGCCCCACTGAAAAAGATGTGAAACTTTCTGGGAAAGTGTCCTGAATGCACGGGGAACCCAAAAAAATAGAAAGTCTTTTTTCTTTTTTTCCCATTCCCCAAAAATTTACCTCACATCTCAAGGGATTTGTTTTGGAGTTGCTTTTACAACCCCAAACCCAAAATGGTTTTTTACAAAAAGATCTTTAGCAAAGCCATAAAGAGAAACAAGATGTACTGTTCCCCTCTTCTCTTTGTTCCCCTAGTTTTTGGGGGATGTGTAGTGCCTTCCCCCCCCACCCCCGTGCCTTGCAACTCTGAGCAGCTCCGCCCTGGCTTCTGGGCCCACACATTTTCCCACGTCCAGAGCACTATTTCTTGCACAGGGTGCATGGGGGAATTTTTTTGGTTTTTTCCCCCTAACCTACCCAAACGCTGACATGATTTTTTTAAATGAAAATTTGATCTTCCTTTAATTTTGTTTACACACCAAAAAAAATTCAGACATGACGGTTTTCTTTAAGCTGACCCCGGGGATTTTATAACAATCTAAAAAATCAATTCACCAAACGCGCTTTCCGAATTCGAACCCACGACCTAATGGCCACAGGATTGAATCAAACGAAAACTTTTAACCCCTCGGTTTTTTGCGTCCCCAAAAGTAGGGCCCACGTTTTTTTTTCTAAAAGGGTTTCCCCTTTGGATTTTTCCCAAAAGGGAAAAAATGATTTCTCGCCCCCCCAGTCTAAGCAAACTCCGGAACCAAGATTGGCCCTCGATGAGGAGGACCTCCCTTTGGGCCCCCAACACCCAACTTTCACCCCGACCCCGCCCGGGTCAAGGGGCTGCAAAGATTACTGAAGAAGATTTTGCCCAAGGGAAGTAGCAGTTTAAAAAAAACATTATTCCTGGGATCCAAAATTTTTTGGGTTTTAACCATTTTTCATTCAAGAAATCTTTCAAGAACACAACCCAAAAATAGCAAGCACAAAGGGGGGAAAAACACCAAACCCAAACTTATCAAAAATCCTACCCACCCCCCTCATGGGCTGTAATTTTTTGATCCAAGTTCTTTCCCGGGGCGGAATTTTTTTTTTCCCAAACCCCAGAAAATCGTTACAGGCGAGGGGAAAAAGGACTGCTCAACCTGACATCCTTTCCCATCCCTTTGGGGGTTAAACAGAGTTCTTTTCCATAATGCCTCCCTGGGTTTTAGTTTGAGTGTGGACTTTCAATAACGTTGGAAAAATAAAAAATGATGGTTGTCCAATCAGCTTGTCTTTAAAAAAATCAAAGGTCAAATATCCCCAGTTTTTTTGAAAAACACAAAAATGAAACTACCCACAACCCAAAAAAAAACTTAAAAAAACCCCTTTCTTTCTGCTGATAAATACAACTAAAAACTCCACCCTTGCTGTGAGCACTACTACTAATTTAGGAAAAAGACCATGGGGCCCAAAAGGGTTTTCATCTTTCTAATCATGGGCAAAAAGAAAATACTTCGAAGCCTTTTTAACAAAAAAAGTCTTTTTTTTCTCATTTAAAGGGGTTAAAAAAAAATTTGCGGCAAGATCCAAAATTTTTAAAGACGTTCATTTTTGCTGAAGGGAAAAAAAAAACCCATTACTTTGATTCTGGAATAGGGTGACAATAATTATGGTAAGGGGCTTAAAACTAGGCCCTATACTACCATACCACAATATTCCATCGGGAAAAAGTTTCTCATAGAAGGGGGAAAGGGCTTACACAGTGACCCCCAAGAAAAAAGAACTTTCCCAATTTTTTTCCCAAAAACTTTTTATCCAAAAATTGCCCCAAACCCTCATTTACAACAAAATCTATTTTAAATTCAACCTTAACAAATTAAAACCCAAAAAAAAAAAATAAAAAATTATTTAAAACCTAAAAAAACCCCAAATTTAAAACCCCCCCCCCCCCCCCCCCAAAAAAAAAAAATTTTCTATTTTTTTTTTGGGGTTTTTTTTTGGGGGAAAATTCCCGAAATTTTAAAAAAAATTTTTTATTTGGAAAGGGGCTTTAAAAAATTTTTTTTTTCTCTCTCCTCCCCTCTTTTCTCTCCCCCGTCGTGGTGTGCTGTTCAATTTTAAATGTGTGTTTGTGGTGTGTTTTGGCGCGTGTGGGGTGTAACAGTTTTTTGGACCTGAAAAATTTTTTTACCCAAAAAGACGTCTTGGGGACACTATGACACCAAAAGAAAATTTGTCAATTTACACCTGTGCACACAAAACTTCTCTGCGTCATCGGGTTTTTCTGGGGGGGCAGGTCCTGGGATACAATCAGGGCGTTTTTGTTTGTTGTTGTTTTTTTTTTACTATAGTGAAATTAAGCGTCCCCAAATTTTTAGGGGGGAAAAAATATTGCTTTTTACTTTCCCTTTTAAAACTGTACATACAAAAATTATTTTACATCAAAAATTTTTGGGCCCTAAAGAGGAGAAAACTGATTGGTTTGGTCACACCCCAAGACAACACCTTTGGGAAAAAACCACTTTCAAGGAACCCGTCCCCAAGGGGAAAGAAGAAGGGGGCCCCCCAAAAAAAATCATGGGGTTTACAAAACAAAGACTGGACCGGGCCCACCCCTTCAACACCTTCAAATAGCCAAAAGGATGTGAAGATGGGAAAAAAATCTCTGTTGCTTCTTCTCCAGGTCCCCCTACGTCCTTTGGGGCATGGGAAAAGTGATTTATTGAGTTTCCCCTAGAGCTGAGGTTAAAGGGGCACAGTGAGATCCAAGTGTGGGGAGCAGTAAGCCAAGTGTGGCCCTTTTTTTGCCCTTTTTTCCCTTTTTTTTTTTTTTTTTCCCCAGGGGGCGGTTTTTTGGGTTTTTGTTGTTGTTGGGTGTTTTTGGGGTCGTGTGACTATCACATAAAACTGACGAGAGTCTTAATGTATGTCAATGGAGTCTATTTGGAAGGGGACCAAAAAACCCCCCAAAAAAAAATTTTTTACACTATTCCCATCTTATTAAATTTTTACAGTGTAGAAAATTAAAACATTGGGACGCCCCAGCCCCGGCCCCACGTGTTTGTGGTGTGTGTGTGTGACATTTTAGTTCCCCCACCGGTCCCGTGAGTTTTTTTCAAAGCGGGGGGGGCCCCCTTTAGGTGTTCTGTGTGGGTGGGTGTGGGGCACGACCCCGTGCTTTTTTAGTATGTACAATTTGTGCATGCCAGTTTTGTTCTATACGGGGTTGTGTGGTTTTGGGTGCGTAAGTACGAGGTGCGCGCGCACGTTTTTTGCTTTTTTTTTGTGTCGGGAAAATGAGGGGTGCGTGTCTGTGCCCATGAGGTTTTTTCGCCACGCCGGTCCAAGGGTTGCCAATTTAAGCTGTTTGCCCCTTTAATCAGGGATTATGAAGCGGTAAAACCCCCTTTCCCCGGTTTTTCCAGCCCCGCTTTGGGAAGATCCTGAGGGGCGAGGTGGCTGTGGGGGGTGGAACACAGAAAAACATCTCCTTTGGGTTCTTCCCTGGGCAGCCAGCCATTTCCCCGACCCCAACTACAAAAACCCACCTTCACATGGGGCCCCACACCCAGTCTGCCTTTCCAAAAATCGATCCCCCTTTCCCTAATTGAAAAGGTTGGGGGTTTTGCTTTGGGCAGATTTTTGTCCAAAAAGTTTGGGTTTTTTATTAAAACAAAATTGCTGCCGGGCTGGGGAGAAATTTATGTGGATCCCGGTTTAAAAACAAATTCAGGGGGAAGGCCTGTATTGCTTTTTTTTGTTGAATTTTATCAATGACAAGAAGCGGGGTTGATTTAAGGATTTGTATGTGAAAAAAATTTATTTATCAAGATATGACCGACTTTAAAAAAAAATTTTTTTAATGTTTTTTTTTGTTCCCTCTGCCCCGGGCACACGGTTTTTTAACTCTGCGTTTTGAATGTTTGAAATTTTGTGTAATTTCCCCTTTTTCCCCGTCAGGAAATTTTGTACCTACCCCGGGTTTTTTGATTGGCCCCCCCGGAGATTTTTGGTCACCCTTTTTAAAAAAAAAATTTTCAATTTAAAAAAATTTTTAAAATCCCCAAGGTTCAAAAATTTTTGAAATTGAGTGGGCTTTTATGAGGTTTTTTTTTACCCTTAACCCGCTGGGGCTTTGTGACCCGTTTATTCTTCCCTGCTGGCCCGCAAATTTGTCCCCGTGTTTCACGTAGCCCCACCACCAACGGGTTTATGTTTTCCCCTCCCCGCCACATGGCCCGTGACAGGGGCGGGAAAAAAACAGCAATACTGCAGTGAGTGCTGCCGGGAAATTCATATACAAATATCTGCTGACTTAAAACAAATTTTATATGGGAAATTGGGCAAACCACTGCCAAAAAACCCGAAGGGGGGCGCCCCGCGGGAAACGCAACCCGGGAGTTTGGGACCCTCCCCTCATGTGTCTCCCCTTTCCCGCATCCGATGGGATTTTCCAAATCTACTGTAGCTGATGACTTTTGCCACTTCCTTTGGCAACCCCCTGCTTCTTTAAAAACCCTTTTCTAAACCCACCAAAATCCCTTCTGCACGTCACCCCTCTTCCCTGCTGCCTCACCCGGTCTCAGCACCTATCTGTTTTCACAAATATTGCACCTTTACTTCAACTTATCAACTTGTTTCTGATTCTGACAATTATTTTTCTGAGTATAATGCACACCATGGTGTGTTTTTAAAAAATTCAAATTCCCCGTTTCCCCCAAACCCTGCGCTTTTTTCCCTCTACTCACAATCCAAACCCCTTAAACTGTCCTTCCACTGCCCCACCCTACCTCCACCCCCAACCCCCCTTTCCCCGGGTTTTTTGCCCTCCCCTGGCCAATTTCGTCTTCCACCCCTCCACCTCCTTCAGATCTCCCCTTTACATGGGGCCTTGGGTTTAATGTGGGAGTCCCCGTCTGTCCCGATGGGAAAGCTGACTATATTTCCGAATTCATCTTAAAACCCCCCCCTAGAAAACCCCTTTTTTATTGAAACAGGTTAAAAAACCACAAAGGGCTTTAGCCCAAAAAACAAACAATTAAGGGCCCCCTGGGTATTAAACTCTATTTTTTTTTTTCCCCCGACTGTCAGGTGGAGGTTTGGGATTGCCCCTCATTTTAAAGACACCCTGGGGAAACCCCTCTTTCTTTCTTCCCCCCCTTTTTCACCTGAATCTTTGAAGTCTGTGAACTCATCCCCAACTTACCTGGCCCCTATTGCTTTTGCTGTTTTAAAAGTCCAAACCCCTATCCGTAAAAAATTCTGACTTTTTCCCTTTTTTATCAATAATTCCAGCACCCCCTCTTTCCCCCTAATTTTCATTCTTGGAGCTTTAACTTCCATTATGAAAAAACCCGTCTTCTCCTGATGGGCAAACGTCCCTTTTTCCCCTGCCACAAAAAACTCTCTTTCCCAAACCCAATTTTTTGACTGGTCATTCCCCCAATTTCCCTTTAATTTAATCTTTGGGGACATCTGTTTTTTCACTAAAAAACGCAAAATTTAACATTTTCCCCCTTTTGTTTTTTTTCCCCAACCTAGCAAAACCTTTCAAAAAGAAATTTTCAAACCCCCCGCCAAACCCTTTCGGGAAAAAACATTCAAAATTTCTCTTTGCCCAAACTGCTGAAAAACCTTTTTCCCCAAAATATTGAAAACCAAAATTGACCTCCTCGAACATTACTAATTTTTTTTCCCCCGCCCAAATTCTCGGGCGAGCATGCACCACCCCCCTGACCAAACTAAATGCCAAAAAGGCCCTACGCCAAAGGTTTTAAAACCCCTGATACTAGAATTTGCGAAGGCACATTTGGGGGCAAAACCCAGCGGCATTGGGCCAAAAAAAAAACTGAAATTTTTTAACAAACAGCTCCTCCGAAAACAAACAAAGTCAAATCTTTAATTCATGCTGTTAAGACAGACTATTACTCTTCCCAAGTTCAAAATGCTACATCCATAAAAATATCTCTTTTCCCTCACCTCAAACCTTGGATCTGCAAAAACAAGCCCTTTGCCTACCATCCACAACCTGTCTGAACTTCCATCAACCTTTTCTTTCTACTTTTTAGACAAAGTCCGCAAGATCCTCTTTGATTTGTTGCTTTACAAGATTCAGCGCTATATACATTCCATACATTATTATTATTATTATTATCATTATTATCCGCTCCAGACTGGATCAGACTCCATTCCAGCCTGCTCCTCCTGATCCTCAGTTCACTGGCAATCCTCTCCTTTCCTTTCATCCCACAAGTGAACAAGAGGACAATCCTGAAAGAAATGACCATTAAATCATGCAATCTTGATCCCATACCTGCTCCTCTTTTCTCACAGTGCCTTCCTCAACTTGTACCTACCATCACTAAAATAGTTAACTTATCACTTCTTTCAGGAAATTTTCTATCAGCTCTCAAAACTGCAATAGTCAGACCTCTACTAAAAAAGCATGACCTTGATCCGAACATTCTGAAAAATTATAGACCTGTCTCAAACTTGCCTTTTGTCTCTAAAGTACTCGAAAAAGTAGTTCTGAAACAGCTTAACAACCACGTACATTCCAACAATCTCCTTCCCCCTTTTCACTCTGCCTATCGCTCCAACTATAGTACCGAAACCACTCTAGTCCATACCTTAGATACGCTTCTACTCGTTTCTGATGAAGGAAAAGTCTCCCTTCTTACTCTTCTTGACTTGTCTGCAGCCTTTGACACTATCGACCACTCAATTATCATTGCTCACCTTCAAAACACGTTTGGTATTGCTGGCACAGCACTCACCTGGTTCAGTTCATACCTCACAAACAGCTTCCAGACCGTAATTGTGAGCAAAATGCAATCAATGCCTTCCAAACTCGTATGTGGAGTCCCACAGGGATCAGTTCTGGGCCCTGTTCTCTTCACTCTCTACACTGCTCCACTTTAAAATATAATAAACTGCCATCAAATCGATCATCATTTCTATGCTGATGATACTCAGCTTCAATGCAGTGATACTTTTGTAAACCTACCTTACCTCCTGACAAACTGGATGATACAGAACAAACTACAGTTAAATGTGGATAAAACTGAAGCCATGCTTATTGGGATCAAACAGAAACTTTCCTCCATCTCAACAACTTCAATAGAATTTGGCAATACATCAATCCCTCTGTCCAGCTCTGTGAAATATCTTGATGTTGTTATCGACAACACACTCTCGATGCCAAAAAAAAATTATCATCCAGACCTGCCAGTCCTGCGATTATCACTTACGGTGTATAAGTGCAATTTGAAAGTATCTGTCTACATATGCAACATCCAAGCTTATCGTATCTCTTATTCTGTCACGTTTAGACTACTGCAATTCTCTTTTGGCTGGACTACCAGCATTGTCCATCCACTTGCATACAAAACTCTGCAGCTCAACTAGTCCTAAGACAGAAAACATCTGAACACATCACTCCTCTCTTGCGATCTCTTCATTGGCTCCCTGTCTCACAAAGAGTGAAGTAAAAGATTTGTTCCCTCTTTTTCAAATGTCTCCACAAATCTGAACCCTCTCATTTCTGCAACTGTCTTCAGCTGTACACTCCATCTCGTTCTCCTCGTTCAGCTGCGGATACTCTGTGCTTCCGAACATTGAGATTCAAGCACTGTTGGCCGTCACTCTCTTTCTCTGTCTGTGGTCCCTCTGTCCCTTCACCAAAAGCCTACATTCGATACTTTCAAATCCAGCCTCAAAACACATTTATTTCCTTACTAAGATCTTCCCCTCCACATTATCTATCCATACTCTTCAGCGGCCACCCCATCTCC